>CM023454.1:1925687-2595687 GCA_013339765.2 Haemaphysalis longicornis | reverse complement strand
CGCTTGTGAAACAGTGGTTTCAAAGGAAAGTTTTACAAGAACTGTGTCTCAAGGGTTCCCATGAATATGTTTGCATAATTTGGGCCTATTTTTGTCCCCATAGATGTGCCACTTATTTGGACGTAGTGCTGGTTATTGAATTCAAAATTCTTTAATTCAACTATAAAGTTAATAGTTTGGCCAAAGTGTTGCTGTCAATAGGTTTGTACCCTTGCAAATTTTCGTAGGCTCTTATGACGGATTCTATTCCACCGGCGTGAGGTATGTTTGTATACAAAGAGGCTACATCTAATGTTACAAGGAAGGAGTCATCCGGTATCATGAGGTCTTTTATTTCGCTTAGAAAATGAGTAGTATCCTTTATGTACGAATTGAATGTCGGCGGAATTTGCCTTATAATGTTGTCGACATAGCTGTAAATGTTCTCGGTCACAGTTCCTATGCCGGAGACTATGGGCCTGCCCGGATTGTTGAATTTGTGAATTTTGGGAAGGAGGTAAAAACGTCCTGGCGTGCAGTGCAATGGAATAAGAGCTCCCGCAGTTTTTTTGTCTATCAGTGTTTCATGCCTAAGTTTAATTATGGTACTGCGGACTCGTTCTTTGTATTCTAATGTCGGATCGGCCGCAAGGGGCTGATAGGAAGACGTGTCCCCTAATTTCCTTTGCGCTTCAGTGTTATAATCCGTTTGGTTCATGACAACAATGGCTCCTCCCTTATCAGCGGGCTTTATAATGATGTCACAGCGGGTGCTAAGGATTTCTAGTGCCATCTGTTCCATTCCTGTGAGACTCGGTCGGTAAGAGGTGCGCTTTCTATATTACGCTATGACATCTTTTTGAACCGCCTTGACGTACTTATCCATATACTTGTCACGTTGTGGTGGTGGCTTCCAATGTCTGATAGAAGGCTCGGTCCTTTGTTATCATCTCTGGGGACATCATGATAGTAGTCTTTTACCCGAATGAGCGTCGTAAATTTTCTAGATCCTTGTACAGTTGCACCTCATTTATTTTCCAGTGTAGGGACAAAAGGATAGCCCCCTAGATAATGCGCTCAATTCATCCTTTGAAAGAGTAACGATGGAAAGGTTGACAACATTATCAGGAGTGTCGGTCTCTGGTACATCATTATGGGAAGATGATGTGCTAGGTTCGGATAGGGATAAATCAACAGCGTCGCGGAGCGTTTTTTTTTTTTTTTTGCCTTGAGAGCGGAAAAATGGTTTGTTTTGTTCAGTTGAAACATTTGTAGTTCGGGCTTTTCTTGCGTAGTCATAATTTTTTAAGTAGAGAGGTTTCTTCCCTTTTTGTGGCTTCGAGGGAACACTGGTCATGTTCGCTTACAATGCTCAAAAGATCCATCGATGCCTTATGTAGTATGCTCCGCCAGTTTGCCTCGTGAGTAGGCGAGAGGTCAGTGGTAGCTGATTTGAGGTTAATTATCATGCCTTTTGGGGCAATGCCTGATTTCCTATATACAATTAAGCTGCTAACGTGATGTTCATACCGAATTTTTTTTTCTACAACTTTCCTTAACATTAAAAAGTCTCTAGAAAATGGATGGACACCGGGTTCACCTTGGGGCTCTTCAGGAAGTCAATCTCGGCGTGTTCCCCGGACGACATCAGAATATCGAGGCCTGGTTGAGGTGGTACTCGGAGGATAGAGAAGCGGCTGTTGGTGGAAGCGGAGGTGGAGGTCGGGCTGTCCTTGCACTTGTTGGGATGGGAAACTGGCAGCGTCTTGTAGCCATGCCGACTGAGTGCGTGCAAATTTTCTCAACAAGGCCATGTGCAGGTGGCTGGCCATGATGGCGACGCCGCCAAAGTTGGGGTGGATGCCATCCGCAGCAAACACCCGGGCCAAGGTCAGCCATTCAAGGCCGTGGTCGAGGTAAAACAGGCCCCTGGTGCGGAGACAATGCCGGCGAAGAAGGTCATTAACCGGTAGGCTTCTTAGTTGAAGCGGTGCACGGCCCGCCAGTAGCTCTGTTGTCGGCGCCGATCAGGGCGGCGAGGGAGGATGAGAGTCGAATAGACGGTACGGATTTGAGGTTGGGCATGCCTGATGGAAGCGAGAAGCTTCTCGAACCGTTGAAAGGTGACTCTGGCCGGCGTTGTGGCGGTACCGTTCGTGCCAACATGGAGCACAATGGTGGTCGTGGTTCGTGGGACGAAGTCCATCAGTGCGGGATATCTTGGATGGTCGCGAGCCTACATATCCCCGGTATTCAACCCTTGTACTTCACTTGAAAAAGGCTGGTTCCCTGCCGAAACGTCGTATTAAATATTTTTATGTTTTGCGTGGTGACTCTAATTTAATATACTATTCAGCTGCCAAGCCCTGAACTGTTCTATGTGTAATATATATTATAATAATATATATATATATATATATATATATATATATATATATATATATATATATATATTATATATATTATATATATATACATATTATCTATATATCTAATATATATATATATCTTTATATAATTATCTATATATATATATATATTATATATTATGTTGTAGAGACAGAGACAAACGAGAAAGACTTAGAAAATAAAAATAAGTTAACTGACGTTTCAGGGAGAGGACTCCCTTTCTTCAGAGTACAAAAAACTTCGTTTCTGAGCTATATGTACAGAAAATGTAGCAAGGGCGAGGGCAAGGTAAGAGGAGGGAGAGTTTGTACAAATGGATTCATGGTTGGTGGGTAGCAAAAGAATGAAGGGAGAGCGGGAAAATTAATTACAACAAGGATAATAAGAACACACAGTCACGCGGTACGAACTTGGAAAAAAGAGAGAGAGAAGAACCAAACACAGAGAAAAAATAATACATAATTAAAAAATAAAAATAATAATAAAGAACAGGGTAATTTTCCTCCCCCGTTGCAACGGGGGTGAAAGAGGGGTACAAAACAAGATAGGCCCGTGCCCGTGTTTGACATGGGCAAAAAGATTAGTCACGCGGAACGAAGACGTTCCAAAGAAGATATGCACACCAAGGTATGGCAGATGTTCGCCCTTGGTGTGCATATCTTCTTTGGAACGTCTTCGTTCCGCGTGACTAATCTTATTGTTCGGGTGTGAAAATTTGTAGGAATCGATGAAGTGAAGGAGCTTATCCTCTGAGTAGGTAAAAATAAGAAAGATTTCGCAAGTGTACCTCTTGTACAGGATAAGTTTTAAATTTGATTCAGACAGGAATGTAACCTCTAACTGCCCAATAAACAGATTGACGTAGCATGGCGCCATATTCGTTCCCATGACGGTTCCATTAACTTTCTGAAAGTACTCATTGTTGACTTCAAATGAGCTCAGTTCTAAGACGAATGCCGCTATCTCGAAACTACATGGCAGTCTGAGGTATCTGGTTGTTTATGGAGCGCTTAGATGCTGGTTAATGCGGCTATCCCTTCGTTCACTGAGATGTTTGTGTAAACGGAAGATGCGTCAAGGGTTGCTAGGTACGAGCCGTTTTGAGCACGAAGATCCGACATCACTTTGAGGAAATCCTTGTTGTACTTTATGTATGAGTCCTGTACGCTAGAAATTTTTTCTTTTTTCAACTATCTTCGCATCTCTCTCTCTTTTAGTTCATTTGTGTTCATTCTTCTAATCAGGAAGATTTCCAATTCGTGCTTGTGTTATTGATGTATGTTTGTGTGTGGCATCGTTGGCCATTCGTGGACCCGCTTTTACCTTTCGACATGTATGCTCTCTTCAAAAAGCCATCATTCCCGAAGAAGGCTTGTCTCAAGTCGAAACGTAAAAATAAATCATGCGTGCTGCTGTTACCGAGGTTTCTCATTTTGTATATTGCCGCGAGCCATGTATGCGTTTGTTTCTTTATTGTTTGTTTTTACTGCCCGGCCACGCCCGGCTTTGTTATGACATGAGAACCGCGTCTTCTAATCTTTATACTTATGCCGCACGGGATATCTCATTTAGATAAGCAGACTGTTTTGTCTTAACGTCACTAGCCCAGAATAATCTCCGATCTACAATGTTCTGGATGTAAATCAACAGTTCCAGAAACACTCGCGCCGAAAGATAAAATCATGCAGAGCAGACGCCACTGCTTTTCGATTGCCGACGCTCGCCCACACACGACAATTCTCGACTGCTGCTTCGCCACCTGTGTATTCTTTGACTTGTTAGGGGGGCACAAGTTCGCTCCAATAAACGTGTTTTCCTTCAAGGTAACTGCGTCGTCTCTGGCGTCCTGACAATAACATAGCTTGTCATACAGGAACGTCCTTCACTGGGCCACAAGCCTTTGTCGTTGTTGCGATAGTTATAATATGTGCGACTGAGATACAGTCATCTGCATTCCGACCACTTAACGTTGTGTCGCCGTGCTGCAAAGCATGAATGTTGTATAAAGTTATTTGTAGCAGCAACGGCTACTATATGGTGGTTAGCTAATGCAAACCCCGCCTATGGCCACAAATTACTTCACTCCTCACAAAAAAACTGTTGAAATGTAAACAGTATCCTCGCCAACTTACCAATGCTGAAGCCAATGCACCTTCCTTAGTTAATGTTAACTTGAGTTTAGGAGTATCAGTGACGCAAAGCCATAGTACTTTTTTGGAGCAGCAGGCTCTTTGTCAAATTAGAGTCTCATTAAAATAAACTAATTTTTGTATATGACCTTACTCTCGATTATGACATAAAATTACATCCAAGAAAAGAATCTGTGCCTTGCTCTTTTAAAAATGATTTCCCTTTTTGAGCCCACAGACGTGTGTCCTGCTTAGGCAAAATTGGTTCTCTTCGATAGGGGCATCACAATTTTTTTGTTTTTATTTATGTGGCCTTAGCTGACGACTGACAGGCCCCGATTGCTGCCGACCCGTCATTATGATCCGAAAACGAATGGTTCAAACCAATTTGTCTTCGTGGTCCACTATATAGCATTAATTTGTTAGATAGCGTCTTTAACATGCTGGTGTGCAACTCTATCCGGAAGTGCGGAGAAACACGGGCGGGCTGCTTTCATTTTCATGTCTTGAATGAAGCTTTAATTGAGATATCAGCACCCGCTTTCCCGATCTCCTATACCTTTTATCCCGCCTAACTTTGACTGCGCGGGTTTTCACCAACACGAAGAAGCCCTCCTGTTGCTTTGAAACGAGGCCACGCGAAACAAACGATCATAACTTTATTGCCCGTTTGCGAACCGGACTTCAAAACAATGCGAATGCGTGTCCCCAAAGGACACAAACAAGGAAAATAAAACGACAGTGTGCGCTTTTTTTCCTGTGTGTGTACGTGCTGTGTGTGGCACAGAGACTTCGCGGTTAAGCCTATTCGAACAGCACATCGACTGATGACAGACGACTTACCAGCGAGCTGTCCACAGCTGCCGCCACATACAAATTTTGTTAGCGGCTGCTCCCCGTTTGATAGGGGCACCTCAAATTGTTTCAACCAATTTACATCATTAGTCCATCTCAAATAACAAAAAACCCATTGCCGAAGGTGAGGCTTGAAGTTCGGTATCACCGTGTAACCGACCGCTCAGAGTGGATCGCACGGGCGGTGTTTTCTACTTCCCGGCTTTAAGTCGAACTGGTCGTGCCGGCAGGGCAAGTTGTGTCGCTGCAGTCGATTGCATATGCGCGCTCGCCCCGGAAATAAATCGTCTGTATGTGCGCAAGCATGCGGAGCAGGTGCATGAAGATTGCAATTGTTGCAACGGCGAGCATTGTCTATCTCTTAGCAGCAAAGTCTAACAACAGCTCTGATGAAAATAAACAGATTGAAACGACTCGGCCCCGCTAACTGCCTATGATCGCGCTCGTGAAGTATCAATCTGGGTGTAGTACGGTATTGCTTTTGCAGCTGCATTTAGCCGTCGTGTCCTTCTCAATCGTTTTATTTAGCATTAGGCCATGGTGGAAGTTCTGATACACACAAAGACCACAAGGCTTGCATAGCACCCGTCCGCTTCACATGATTACCACATCTGAGAAGCTTTTTGCTCGCTATGGAGAAAACTTAACTAGGCCCACTTTAAAAAGTCGCGGTAAATAGGTTTTCAATTTTTTTACTCCTGTTATTGGCCAATGCAAAAATGTGGCTTATCCGCATATTTACACCGTACCTATGGAGAACAGTTTTTCTCAAGGGAGTTTTTAAGGAACACCGCCGGTTAAAACCTCCATTTCCGGTTCACGGTGTAGAAGCGGACGTGACGATAGATGCAGCAGGTATTCGCAGAGTAATAATAAGGCGCAATACAGTGGGGATTCCTGGACGCATCGGTATCTCGAAGGGGTTGACATGACACAACGGCTGGTGGGACGGGCAAAAATGAAGCCTTGACAACGGTGTGTTTGCCACGAATCGCAACGATGTGGGCAATTTGTCCAGTGTTCAGGAGCACATACTTCAGCGTTGAAGTACGCAGTGCATGTTGTACTTCTCGATAACTCTGTCCGAAAAAAGTGGTTGGAGATGAAATCGCCATTCGTAAGAGTTTTCTCAGTACTTTATGCGTAGTCTATAGATTGTTCACAAGGAATGTTCCCATGATTCATATCGTAATAATCACGTTTGTAATCATCGCGCGTAGATTATGATCTTAGTGTCGATGCCCCCTATCAACTGTGTTTTCCAGTGCAACAGAATTCCACAGGTATTTGACCACTATTTTTGGGGGGTTACAGAATGGGAGGGAAGCATGTTTCTTAAATACCGTAAAAAACCGCTCGTTGTACTCTTCAACCATCTCCAGTTCGGCATCACAAAATAGAATAATGTCTCTTAAAAAACGGCGAACTCGAGTTGATATGTTCTGCATGTACTTCTAAGAAAGAGGGCCGGTTCTTTTTTTTGCAACGCGGTTGTGAAGTATTTCAATATATGCTTCCTAAATTGAGTCATACTTGGGTGAAGAGCATTCCGGTTAACCTCCAGCTGCTACACCCACATTTTCGGGTTGCGTGTACTGGGGTGTAGTTGGAGGAGGGGCAAAAAACTGGCTACATTCCTGTAATATTGTTGGCATGACAAATTTTCCTTTTCCTCTTAGAGCCGAATAATAAGGCTGCCTTGAAAACTTTAAAGCCTTCAAAGCCACTTTATTAACGTAAACGCTCGCGCCGAAACATAAAACCCTGCAGAGCAGACGCCACGGCTTTCCGATCGTCGACGCTCGCCCGCACACGTCACTTTGTTTACTGCTGCTTCCCGCCTGTATAATATTTGAGTTGTTTCGGGAGCACAAGTTCGCTCCAAAAAACTTATAGTTCTTCAACGCAACTGCGTCGTCTCTGACTTTGTGACTTCTGGTGTGGTGCTGGGTACAAACCCTTTATGCTCTCTACAACCTCTGGAAGCAGCCAGGCAAGTCCAACTACAGCCAGCCTCCGACTGGCTGTAGCAGGTGGGATGCTTCAGTAGGTGGGATGCTTCCGGCATGTTTTCTTTTACTTGGAGGACGCAGCTCGAACTTGGTTCAAGAACCACGAAAGAGCCTTGACTGACTGGATGCAATTCAAAAGCGAGTTCCTTGAGACCTTCACTGCCGTGGTTAGAAAAGAACGAGCTGGCGTTTTGCTGGAAATTTGAGCGCAATCCCCAACGAAGGAGTCGTAACCTTCGTTGAGGAAATGAACCGACTATTTCGTCGTGCGGACCCAGATATGAGGGAAGAAAAGAAACTGAGCTTTCTGATGCGAGGAGTAAAGCACGAACTTTTTGCTTGCCTTGTCCACAAGGCACCCAAATCAGTGGCCTAATTCGCGGCCGCCTCGAAGACGTTGAAAATTCGCACGAGGCAGTATGACCGTCCCATCAATGCGCTAGTTGCGGACACGATCGATGCCGGGGCTCTTAGCTCAGATGCACAAGGTCAGACAATCCGCGCTGTTGTCAGGGAAGAACTACGGAAACTATTCCCACTAACGCCGCAACCCAAGTCACCTCTATCAGCGACGTGATCCAAAAAAGAAATTAAAATCGTTTGGGGACTTCTACGCCTTCCGAAGTACCACATGAGCCTCAAGCTATGAACTACTCCGCGGCTGTTCGACGACCCCGCCCTGCTCCAAACCGTCATCAAGACGTCCCGCCGTACTGCAGTCCACTATCGCCCGCCCGACCCCCTGCAGGTCAAAACTAGGTTCCGAGGAATACAGGCGTATTGCGAACCGCCGACAATCGTTCGCTGTGCTACAACGGTGGAGAGACCGATCACATCTATTGTCACTGCCGGTACAGAAGACTCGGACTGCGTGGTTTCTCTGTCGACGCCCCACACCGCCGACCCGGCCAGCGCCCTACTGAGATCAACAAATAGCTTTCCAACACCAACCGAGGACCAGCCGGCTTCAACCGACCGCCATCGTATTACCCATACCAGTCGTCCAACCGGCATAGCAATGCTTATTTCGCACGTGGAAGGTCCCCCAGCCCACGCTGGGCAAAATAAAAGCAGCAACTTCTGTAGGTAAAGTTGCACTTTTGCGGAAAAATGAAAACCGTCCAACGACGCAGACCCAATCCAACCCGGATGTGACTCTCGAACACAACGACAACCACACGACGCGACGCGTAACCGACTTGACCGAACCTTCCGCTGAGAAGACGACGACCTCGACGCACAGTGCCCAACCGTCAACACGCCCAACAGGAGATACGACGCCATGACGCACCAGGAACTTGAAGAAAGCAGCATCCGACGTTCAACTGTCCATCGACGGCTTTGAAGTAGTCGCCCTTATACACACAGGGGCGGACTACTCAGGCATGAGCGGACCATTTGCGCTAAGCTGAATAAAGTTATGACCAGATGAGATGGTCCGAACATTCGCAGAGCAGGAGGCCACCTCGTCACGCCAAGTGGAACGTGCACATCGCGCGTCACCGTAGACGGCACAACGTACCCTGCGGAGTTCATCATTTTGCCTAAATGCTCCCTTTACGTAATTCTCGGAATGGACTTTTTGAAGGACAACGGCGCAATATTTGATCTACAGGCCAAGTCTCTAACATTTTCCTCTGATCACTGCATGCCGCCGGAGCCGAACTCCGAAAACCATTCTGCTGTAAGGATTGCCGACGATCACGTCACCCTGCCACCCCCCGCAAGCTTGATGATCAGCGTCTACTGTGAGGATGCTGTTCCTGGCGTCGACGCTATCGTAGAAAGTGACCAAAAGTTGCTCTCGACCATGGTGTCTACGTTGGAAGAGGCACTGCTCGCTTTGGGCAACGACAATCCCAAGTTTTGGTCACTAAATTCAGCGGGGAATTCGAGCATTAAAACGGAGGTGGTGCAATTGCGTTCCTAGAAGAAACGCAAGAAGCAAGTAACGTGATCGCTGTTGCCGACTTTGAACGCGCACCATAAGATACCCCCAAGGTTCCAAGTCACTCCGACGGGAATCAGGCGTTACCGCAAGATGAACGGAAGAAATTATTGGATTTGCTGCTTCGCTACAGCCAGTGTTTTTCGTCGAACTCAAAACTACGTCAGACACCCCTAGCAAAGCACAGTATAATAACCGAAGATGGAGCCCGACCTACAAGACAGTCACACTACCGAGTCTCTTCCCCCGAGCGGGAAGCCATCCGTGCCAAGGTCGACGACATGCTCAACAAACACATCATACAGCCGTCGAAAAGCCCCTCGGCTGCGCCGGTCGTACTGGTGAAGACATAAGACGGCACATTAGGGTTTCGCGTTCACTACCGCCGACTGAACAAAATCACCAAAAAAGACGTCTACCCCCTGCCACGAATCGACGACGCCCTCGACCACCTTTGCAATGAGAAGTACTTCTCATCGATTGATCTGAAGACCGGCTACTGGCAAATTGGGGTGGACGAGAGAGACCGAGAGAAGACCGCATTTCTAACCCCGGACTGCCTATACGAGTTCAAGGTGATCCCGTTTGGGCTGTGCATGGCGCCAGCAACGTTTCAAAGGGTCAAGGGCACTATGCTGGATGTCCTGAGGTGGCACACCTGCATCGTATACTTCTACGATATTTTTGTATTCCCCCCGTCTTTCGACGAACCCCTTGCAAGGTTGGAGTCTGTACTCGAGGCCATTCGTACGTCGGGGTTAAAGCGGAAGCCTGAAAAGTGCCGTTTCGCGTACGAGGAGCTCATGTTTCGGGGTCACGGCGCCAACGCCGTGGTAGTCCTACCTGACCCGGCAAAAACCTCGGCCATTGCAAACTTCCGAAGGACGAAAGACAAGAAGGGCATGCGAAGATTTCTCGGACTGTGCGCATACTTCTGGCGCTTCGTCGCAAACTTCGCCCGCATTGCAGAGCCACTCACACGCTTGATGAAAGATAGCACACCTCTTAAACGTAAAACTACCAAGAAAAACCATTCTGCGAGCTGCAAAAACGCCTCCAAAGCCCGCCCGCGCTCGCTCATTTTGACGAAGGCGCCGAAACAGAAATGCACACGGACGCCACTGATATAGGCTTGCATGCCGTCCTCGTACAAAGCAAAGCGGTTGCAAAACAATAATCGTCTTTGCCAGCCGTGGTCATTCAAAGGAAGATGAAAACTACTCAGCATCTGAAACAGAGTGTCTCGCTATTTTATGGGTGATTTCAAAGTTTCGCCCATACGTGTGTGGTAGACCATTCAGGGTTCTGACAGGCCACGATGCGATGCGTTGGCTCGCCAATTTGAAAGGCACCTCAGGCCGCCTTGGGCGGAGAAGCTTGCGCCTGCAAAAGTTCGATGTTACAATCGTCCATATATCCGACTGGAATCCCTCCGACGCCGACTGCCTGTCCCGTGCTGCCATCGACCCACCAGCACAAGACTCTAATAAAACAGCGCGTTCTTCAGAGTCGTGACGGAGAGCGACCTAGCAGCCCAGCAGCATGCTGACACCGACGTACGCGTCATAATCAACTACCTCGAAGGATGCAACGGCGCCGCGCCCAGGACGTTCAAACGCAACCTATCAGCATTCAGCCTGAGAAACTCCGTGAAGAAGAATTTCAGCCCCGGCACGAGAACGAATTATCTTATTGTCTTCCCCGCAGACCTTCGCGACGAAATTTTGGAAGCGTTCTACGGCGACCCTTCTTGTGGACATCTCGGCACCGCCCGCACAATTGGAAAAATCAAGGCTAAGTAGTACTGGCCCTGCCTTACATCCGACGTCATCCACTACGTGCGAAGGTGCCGTCACTGCCAGTGACGAAAAATGCCACCGACGAGGCCCGCCGGACTTCTGCAGCCGATCGCCGTTCCATCGAGGCTCTTCCAACAGATTGGAATGAACCTTCTGGTCGCGTTCCCTGCATCCCGATCCGAGAACAAGTGGATTGTCGTGGCGACAGACTACATGACGCGCTACGCATAGACCGCCGCTCTTCCGAGGGGGACTGCACGGGAAGTCGCAAAGTTCTTCATAAGCCAAGTTGTGTTGCGACATGGAGCCCCAGAAGTCCTAATCACAGACCTCGGAACGGCCTTTACTGCGGCGCTGATGCAAGGAATAGTATGATACAGCAACAGGGATCACAGAAGAACGACGGTGTACCACCTCC
Organism: Haemaphysalis longicornis; assembly: GCA_013339765.2. Classification (NCBI taxonomy): domain Eukaryota; kingdom Metazoa; phylum Arthropoda; class Arachnida; order Ixodida; family Ixodidae; genus Haemaphysalis; species Haemaphysalis longicornis. The sequence continues at coordinate 2,584,138 of CM023454.1, read as the reverse complement.
TAACGAACGGACTAAGGGAACGTCTCAACAAGACATTGCAGATAAGCTGTCAATGTAGGTAGACGTTGAACATAAGACTTGGGATCAAGTGCTCCCATATGTCACGCTTGCGTACAACACTTCTATTCAGGAGACTACGCAGATGATGCCGTTCAAGCTTGTCTATGGAAGACGGCCGACTACGATGCTTGACGCCATTCTTACACATGTAGAAGACGGTGACCTCAACCCTGACGTCCAAAGATACCTTCAGCGCGCGGAGGAGTCCCGCCAGCTCGCTCGTGGTCGTACAACGGACCAGAAGCTCGTGGATTCCAGGCGCTACAACCTCCGACGCCGAGACTTCGAGTACCACCCAGGTGATCGTGTTTGGGTTTGGACTCCCATCCAACAATGCGGACTCAGTGACAAGCTTCTGCAATAGTATTGCGGACCCTACAATATTCTACAACATGTCGGCTACCTTACCTACGAGGTGATCCTCGATGGTGATACGGAACATCACGGCAACGCACGCGACCCGAAGTCGCCCACGTGGTTCTTTTGAAACCTTACTATGTAAGATGACGGATTTTTTCGTTGTTTGTGAGGACTGTCTTTTGTTTAAGCTTCGGATCGATCCACTTTTAGAGGGGGGTAATGCCGCGAACAATGTATGAGTTTGTATTTACTGCTTGCCACGCCTCACTCTAAAATATGTGTCAAGCGAAGCACTTCTTGCATTCTTTATTTTTTATGCCGCATGGGCTATCTCATTTAGATAAGCGGACTCTTTCGTCTTACCTTCACTAGCCCAGAATAATCTTCGCTGATCTACAATTTTCTGGATGTAATTCGACGGTTTCAGAAACACTCACCCCAAAAGATAAAAGCCTGCAGAGCAGACGCCACGGCTTTCCGATTGCCGACGCTCGCCCCAACACGTCACTTTGTTGACGGCTGCTTCACCACCTGTGTATTCTTAGAGTTCTTAAGGGAGCACAAGTTCGCTCCAATCAACGTTTTTTCCTTCAAGGCAACTCCATCGTCTCTGGCTTCGTGACAATATCATAGTTTGTCATACAGGAACTTTCTCACTGGAACACGAACCTCTGTCATTGTTGCAATAGTTATAATATGGGCAACTTAGATACAGTGATCTACATTCCGACACCTTATTGTTGGGTCGCCGTGCTGGAAAGCATGATTGTTGTATAAAGTCATCTGTAGCAGCAACCGCTACTACATTATTGTTAGCTAACGCAAACCCCGCCTTTGGCAACAAATTACTTCTTTCACTTCATTCCACATCAAATTTTGTTGAAATGTAAACAGTCTCCTTACCAAGTTACAAACGATGAAGCCAATGCACCTTCCTTATTTAATGTTAACGTGAGTTTAGGAGTATCAGTGACGCAAAACTACAGTACTTTTTTGTAGCTGCAGGCTCTTTGTCAAACTGGGGTCTCATTAAAATACACTAATTTTTGTATATGACCTTTCTCTTGATTATGACATAAAATTACTGCCAAAAAAAGAGTCTACATTGCTTTTCTTTAAAAACGATTTCCCTTTTTAAACGATTTCCCTTTCATGCTCACGCAAAATTTGATTTCTTCGATAGGGCGATCACATTTTTTGTTTTTAATTACGTGCCATTAGCTGTCGACTGACAGGACCCGAATGTTTACCGACCCGTCATTATGGTCCGAAAATGATTGTTTCATACCACGTTGTCATCGTGGTCCACTCTATACGCATTAATCGTTAGATAGCATCTTTTACGTGCTCGTGTGCAACTCGGTCCGGTAGTCCGGTGAAACACAGGTGGGTTGCTTTCATTTTCATCTATTGCATGAAGCTTTCATTGAGATATGAGCACCAAGTTTCCCGATCTCCAACACCTTTTTTCCCGCCTAGCTCTGACTGCGCTGATTTTCACCAGCACGAAGAAACCCTCACGTTGCTTTGAAACGAGGCCACGCGAAACAAACGATCTTATCTCAAATGCAAGGTCGCGAAGCGGCTTTCAAAACAATGCGAATGAACGCCCCCAAAGGACACAAACAAGGAAGTTAAAACGACAGTGTGCGCTTTTTTTCCCTGTGTGTGTATGTGCTGTGTGTGGCACAGAGACTCCACAGATAACCCTATTCAAACAACACATCGACTGATGACAGACGACTTACGAGCGAGCTGTCCACAGCGGCGGCGACATACAAATATGCTAAGCAGCCGTTCCTCGTTTCACAGGGGCACCTCAAAATGTTTACACTAATTTACATCATTCGTCAATCTCAATGAACAAAGAAAAAACGTTTGCCCCAGGTGACGTTTCAAGTTCGGTATCACCGAGTAACCGACTGCTCGGAGTGGATCGAACCGGGTGACCTTGTCTACTTCCTGGCTTTAAGTCGTTCAGGTCGCGCCGGCAGGACAAGCTGTGTCGCTGCAGTCGATTGCGTTGGCGGGCTGCCACGGGAAATACATCGTCTGTATGTGCGCAAGCATGCGGAGCAATTGCATGAAGATTGCAATTGTTGCAATGGTGAGCATTGTCTATCTCTTAGCAGGAAAGTGTAACAATAGCGATAACGACAATAAACAGATTGAAATGACTCGGCCCCGGTAACTGCCTGTGATCGCTCTGGTGAAGTATCTATCCGGGTGTAGTACGGTATAGCTTTTGCAGCTGCATGCAGCCGTCGCGTCCTTCTCAATCGTTCTATTTAGCATGTGGGGACCGTTGTTTCTCTACGCCTCGCCTGCACGTTTTCGCGAGATGGCAGCCGCCATTTTAGATAGCCGGCGCATCAAGTAGGTCGTGTCCTCTTCATGACTCTACGTGACGCACCGAACCGGCTCGCCGCGAACGTGTGCGCGAGGGTTTGAGGAAAGGAGGACCAGTTTGCCACCTTCCTTTGCACCACCCTCTCCCCGACCAGTGGAAGACCTCCTCTTCCCTCCGAACTGACCTGCGGAACGAACGAGCGCTGCGCCTGGAGTCGACTGTGCGATTTGGTCGCAATCGGTTGGCTCGGCAGTGCCTACTCCGAATGCCCCAATTTTGGAGAATCCAGTTGGCTCCATGTATTCTGCTGAGAGAGTCTGCCCTAAATCGGTCCAACGGATGCCTCCCCTGCTCCCGCGGCCGTGATTACGGATATCGAGGTCCGAGTCGCGCGGCTTGAGCGAGCGACAGGAGCAACTGTCTCCCCGCAAGCGATAGTCGTGTTCTCTGGTATGTGCCCTGTATCTCCCAGGCAATGAAGCCTCACTTTGGATTGCCGGAGCTTGTCTACCGCATGTGAGTACCCGAACCCGTGCGTGAGTCGTCGGATTCCGCAGGGCTAGTGTACGGCGCGTAGCCTTCTCTAGCAAAGCTAGCCGAGGTCCCCTGCTGTCGGGTACGTTAGCCGACATTGGCGCCCAACCAAGGTTTTTTTGCGATGACTGGTCGGCACACCCGCTTCTCGTTGCTTGATTCCGAAGTTGAGGACTGGTTGTCGGACGAGATTGCTCGTGGTAACGGCTTGCGCGACGCCACTGTCGACCCGCTGCTGCCCGCCACCGCGCCTACGCCAGAGCTTTGTCGAGGCGGCGCCGATCTCCCCGATAACCGACGCGCCGCGCAGGAGAGTTACGGGAGCCATCCCGCTTCTGACGGCGTGAGGCATTCCGAAAGCCCGAGGGATGATTACCTTAGTCCCGCGCCTGTCGGCCGCCACCACTACACCCAGGCCCCTCTGGGGCCCAGGCAGCGCTATCCTAGCAGGCAACCAAAACGCCGGGCGGGAGAGTCACGGGAGCTATCATCCCACTCCTGCCGGCGTGCAGCACGGTGTCGGCGGGCGGAACGCTTCTTGCGACCACCGGCCGTCACGACGGGCAGGTGGTCGAGATCATGCCCTCGAGATCATGCCCTCCGAGATCAAGAACGAGATCATGCCCTCCGGGCCTTGGTCGCAGCAACCCAGCGAATATGTTTGCAAAGGAGGAGCTGCGCCGCAGCTCTAGCGCACCCGACCCCGCCGTGTACGAGCCTCACGCCTCTAGCTGTGCGGCCAACGCCTCGTTCGCCGGCGCGTTTGCGCCACGAACGCACCCCACCACGCAGACCTCCCAAGCTGTTACGGCTGGGGCCGCACATCGCCAGCCTTACGGCAGCGTTGTCTCGCGACGAACCACCCCTGCCTTCGGCAGCAGTCGATGTCATACAAGCCCTGATCAATACGGTGCACGCACAACTGAGCGTCAGGCCTAACAGATAGCTCGGTAGGCTCAGAATACCCGAGTATGGCGGTTACCCTGACCACATGAGTGCTACGGAGTACCTAGAGGCACTGCACCGCTATCAGGAGGCGTAGAGTGTGGATGACAGCGTCATTATAGGACGTGTTCTGCCTATATCACTGAACGCTCAGACTGCCCGGTCGTACCGGCTGGCCGGACGGGACGCTCCTGCGACGGGCGAATTGGAAGCGCTCTTTTGCAGTAAATCCCTGCCCCTAGATTACGAGCGCAGCATGGTGAACGAGGTAGAGATAGGAACTCAACGAGATGAGTCTCTGCTCGAATACGTGAGGGCAATTCAGGAGTTGTTTTCGCTTGCAAAGCCAATGGCGTCTGAGGCGTAAAAGGTTGAGATGGTGACGAGACAAGCCCACCCAACTTTTGCAGCGTACCTTCGAGGCAACTAGTTTGCCTACCTCATTGAACTGGCCAGCGAAGCAAAACACATCCAAGCCGATATTTTTGCTGCTCGCAGGTATCGTCCACCTCCCCCGCCCACGCAACGCTGGAGCCAAGATGCGAATGGCAGGGTGCGTCCCCACCGCCCATGCCACACGTCGCGGCAACAGCAGCGTACACGGAGCGATGTGTTGGAGCGCGCGCTCGACCCGTACTCGTACGCTTTGTGGGCGCGTTCGGACGGTCAGCAAGGCATGCCGCTGCACAACTACGGCCGGGGACAAACTGCGCATGAGGAACCCAACAGCTACGGCCGTGTGGAAAGCTCGAGGGGACCGAACGCGCACCACGACAGTCAGTGAGCAATAGCGCACTTCGTTGTGCGCTGCCACAGCCCCTACGCTTGTGTGGGAGGCCAAGGGAACAAGCCAGCTTTGCGCGGACAGCGGTCTCAGGCCGCGCAGTCGCATCGCGGCATCGTCTGCTACAAGTGCCGCGCAACGGGCCACCATGCCCGCGCGTGCACTGCTCCCGGCCCAGCGCCGGAAGGGCAGCACAATTCGGGAAACGCCAACCGCTGTCGGTGTCCACTTGGTCACCGACGGCTATGGCTACATTAAGTGGTGAGCCTGAGCCCCTAATCCCGATGGCATGCATGGTGAAACGCCCCACCGCATTCAAGCCTTTCATTGGCCTTACGATCGCTGGTCGAAAGTTTGCGGCGTTGTTAGATAGCGGAGCGTCTGCTACGCTGTTCGGCGATGATGTCCTCGCTCATTTGCATCGGAGAGCTTTTCGCTAGCGAGCTTGCGACATTACTTTTCACCTCGCGAGCAGGATAGCCAACTAAGTCAGCTCGTCGAGGCAGGTGGTCCGATGGGAGAAACGAGTGCGACGTCACATATTCGTACATCTCCCGGGCCCGACAGTGCCCGTAATTCTCGCCCCTGAATTTCTGGTTCGAAGAGGCATTGTGATTGACATTGCGAACAGAGGGTGTAGGCAAGGCGTTTATGCAGTCCTACTACCGTTTCCAAAGCTGGCCGAGGTATCGGAAGCGGGCTCCACTCCGAATATCTAAGGCGCGCGCGGCAAACACGCAACGCTGCCGGAGACGCTTTGCACTCCAGAGGCCGCGCGAGCGGTCAGGGAAGCCACGTCACCCATCCGCGCAGCAGCCGCCGCCGCGACGGTAGCTCGAAGAGCGCACCCTGCGCTTCCGAGAGCTCGCGTGGGCGCTCAACACATCTCGCGGTGCCCCACGCACACACCCATCGCGCAGCGTGTCAAAGGGAGCCCCCAAGGGACGGCACAACCTCGCACCGAATCCCGGGAAACCCTCCCTCCCCCCAACCGCTCATACCGGCAGTGGCCCCTCCCTACAATTCTGGTACGGCGATCATCAGCGAAGAGTTCCTGGGGGGTGAGCAGTACTATCCGTTCTGTAAATAGCCTGTACATAATGGGGATATATTGTTTTTTTGTTGTTTTGGTTGGGCTCAGGGAAGAGCCGTGCTCTGCGATGGAGCAAGGTGGAGCGGCCACCGAGTGCCCTGTACCAGCTGGTATTGCTGTCGGCGCCAAGTTGTAAATTTTTGTGATCCCGAATCATTGACAGGACAGGAAGAGCCAAAAGTCTGAGGAGGGGCGCTACCGCCGAGGCGTCCGCTAACAGCTGGTATTGCTGTCGGCGCCGAGCGCAAAACAGTTCATATTGCTGCAGGCGCGTTTCTTTGTTTGTTTGATTGTTTCGCTTTGTTCGTTTTATGGTAGTTCCTTTTTTGTGGGGAATACGTTTCTGCTCAACCTAAGGGGAACTTATGCTGATATACTCCTCATCGAAGCAGGCCTCTGATCCCTTCAAGGTGGTTATCCCAAACAGTCTGCGAAGAGCGGTTTCTGAGCTATTTCCACGACAAGCGGGCGGCCGGTCACGGGAGGGGGGGAGCAAAGGCTTGCATTTTAAGTTCTGCCAATCCGTGATTTGGCTTGATAACCTCGAATGTACTGTGTGATACCAGTGGCGGTCTTCTGCTCTGAGCACACGAAATTCCGGGCTATTGAACCGCTGCACCAGTGTTGGGGTTCTTCTTGTAGCCTTAGCCTGGCCCGAGCACCCTGTTTTGCTTTCCGACTCGGAGAGCAGTAGCAGGACGGTTGGGCGTTGTTTTGCTGTTACCCCGACTTGTGTCTGCAGCCCATCCCCACTGGCGTTTGTCCCCGCTCTCGTCATGTCGCCAGCAGCCACAACACACGCAACCGGATCCAGCACCGGCTGGTGCCTACCATCGCTGGCAGCCTGTCCGTAGGCCGCAGCCCGCTTAACGCGGTTAAGCGGAGATTGAGATGCGGCCTTCTGAACTGGCAAACCTGGTGCCTCGGCGAGGAAGCTGTCACGGGCGCTTCACAACTGGCAGCACCCGAGCACTTCAAAAGCTGCTCTTCTGGGCTGGTCCCTTGCGGACCCGGCCTGCACACTGTCGGGGCCCGACCCAGGCGCGACTGGCTCTTCTTGTGCCCTCACTACCATGGCGGCCGTCCTTGCGGCGGACGTTGCTGGCCTTGCCGGACAAACGACTGGCTTAAGAGGCCTCTCCTGTCTGAGGAGACGTCGGCCCACCTCCGGCCCAGGCCTGTTATTTATTTCTGCTGCCCCGGCCTGCTGTTCCTGGGCTGCCCTACCTCCGGTGACTACAAAGACGCCCTGGACACAAGGGGTGTCGTGGATTGTGCGTGTGGTGTAGTGCTGCTTCGAGATGGCAGAACTCTAATGGACTTTGCGGACCTTTGTTGAACGGCGGCGAGTGTTGCTAATTTCGGGGATGTGTTGTGCTTTTGCTCGGCAGCGGTTGCCCAAGTGGTGCAGGCTCGGTCTTGAGAAGGGGTGAGGGATTGTGGGGTCCTTTGTTGCTCTACGCCTCGCCCGCACATGGTTTCACGAGCTGGTAGCCGCAATTTTTGGGTATCTGGCGCGTCACGTAGGTCGTGTCCTCTTCATGACCGCACACGACGCGCCGACCCGGCTGGCCTCCAACGTGTGCGCGAGGGCGCGAGACAAAGACGACTAGGGTGCCTCGATTCGCGCCCGGAGCGGGCGCGCATCGAGGCACCCTAAGGAGGACCAGTTTGTCACCTTCCTTTGCGCAACCCTCACCCCGACCAGGGGAAGATCTCCTGTCCCCTCCGAGCAGACCTGCGGGACGAACGAGTGCTCTGCTGGGAGTCGACTGGGCGATTTGGTCGGAATTGTTTTGCTCAGCAGTGCCTATTCCGAATGCCCCGACGACGGTGAACCCAGTTGTCTCCACGGAAACTGCTTAGAGATTCTGCCCTGATCGGTAACACGGGATGCCTCCCCTGCTCCCGCGGACGTGATGACGGATATCGAGGTCTAAGACCCGCGGCGTGAGCGAGCGACAGGAGCCACTGTCTCCCCGCAAGCGATAGTCGTGTTGTCTGCTATATGCCCTGTATCAGCCAGGCAATAAAGCCTCACTTTGGATTGCCGGAGCCAGCCTACCGCATGTGAGTACCCGAAACCGTGCGTGAGACTTCGGATTCCGCAGGGCTAGTGTACGGCGCGTAGCATTCTCTAGCGAAGCTAGCCGGGGTCCTGTACCATCCCGTACGTTAGCCCACAAGCAATAAGCCATGGTGGAAGTCCTCATGCACACAAAGACCACGAGGCGCACATGGCACCCGTCCGCTTCACATGATTACCATATCTCGGAAGGTTTTTGCTTGCTAGGCAGAAAACACAACCAGGGACTCTAATAAAAAAGTCGCGGTATATAGGTTTTAAATTTTTTTTACTCCTCTTATTGGCTACTGGAAAAAATGTGGTTTATCCACATATATACACCGTACCTATGGAGAACAGTTTTTTTTTCGAGGGAGGTTTTATGGAAGATCGCCAGTTAAAAGCTCCATTTCCCGCTAGTTTTTGTTTACGGCGTAGAAGCGGACGTTACGATAGATGCAGCAGGTATTCGCACAGTACTAACAAGGCGCAATACAGTGGGGATTCCGGGACGCATCGGTATCTCGAAGGGGTTGACATGACACAATGGCTGGAGGGACTTGCAAAAATGAAGCCTTTACAACGGTAAATGTTTGCCACGAATGGCAACGATGTGGGCAATTTTCCGGACGTTCAGGAGCACATACTTCAGCGTTGAAGTACGCCGTGCATGTTTTACTTCTCAATAACTCTGTATGAAACAAGCGGTTGGAGATGAAATCGCCATTCGTAAGAGTTTTCTCAGTACTTTATGCGTAGGCCACAGATTGTTCACAAGGAATGTTCCCATGATTCTTATCGTAATAATCACGTTTGTAATCATCGCGCCTAGTTTATGATCTTAGCTTCGATGCCGTCTATCAACGGTGTTTTCCAGTGCCAGAGCCTTCCACAGGTATTCGACAACTATTTTTCAGGAGTTAAACATTGGAAGGGAAAAGCATGTCTCTGAACTACCGCAAAAAAAACCGCTCGTTGTACACTTCAAACATCTTCGGTTTGGCACCGCGAAATACAATAATGTCTCTTCAAGAACGGCCAACTTTAGTTGAGATGTTCTGCATGTACTTCTAAGAAAACATGACCCGTTCTTTTTTGCAACGCGGTTCTGAAGTATTTCAACGTATGCTTCTCTAATTGAGTCAAACTATGTGAAAGAGCATTTCGGTTAAGCTCCAGCTGTTACACGCAGTTATTCGGGTTGCGTGTACTGGGGTGCAGTTAAAGGAGGGGTAAAAATTTGATTTCTTTCCTTTTTTTTTCTTTATTACATGGGAGAATACGCTCAGACGTTGCAGTACGGGGAATACAAGCAAACAAAGGACGCTGAAGTTACAAGAAGCACATATACATCAAAACTCAGGCAAACACACAACAGCGTTCAAAAGAGGGAAACAGACAGGTGTTTGGTCAAGCGAACTATACACACTATGTACAAATGCCACAGTTTCACGAAAATATGACTTAGTTGATCTTGATGGCTCAGCAAGCCTATCACCTAAAATACCGAAAAAAGTCGCAGTGTTACAGTTACCATTACCTACCCAAATAAGTAACTCTGTTACAATTACACTTACGAATTTTCCAAAAGTAACTATCTACAATTTCAGTTACTGCAAAAAGGTAACGTCGTTACTTTTCCTTTACTGTATGAAATTAAGTAATCGCTTAAAAGATTTGGCTTATTTAATAGAAATGTACGAATGCATGCAGGTAGTAAAAATTACACGTGGTAAAACCTCAAAGAGGGGAATCTAAAATGATGCACTCTCATACCCAAACAAACAATCATTGTGTACGCCTCATTTTTTATTGCGGAAGTTTTGCTATCCATCATCAGGAACTTTATTTTTTGGTTGCTGTACTCTCTCTACAAGAAATTTCTTTCCAAACAACATTGTTTCACTGTTGGAATCAGAGAGGCCGAACTTATATATACGTAGCTGGAGGACAACACACCCGAAACAATTCTTCAATATCAGCTTATTTTATTTTCACCTACCATGCCGTCGCTTGACCTCCCAGCATAGTAAGAGAATGGGAAAGAGGGGGCGTTGACGGCGGATCGACGGAAGGCCCTTGGAGGAAAGGGGAAATGGACGTCGGAGTACATCGCTTGTCGAGGTGGTTTTGAAAGATACTAAAAAAAAGCGCTTCGTTAACTTTTTATTTAGTACTTGCGGTCGGAGACGGAGACCAATTTGAGCAATTGCCGAAGCGACGTTTGTCCGTGGGCCCTCGGAGTCGTTCTCCCGCCCCAACCCCAGCCGCCCCCATCCCGGGAATGAGACAAGATATTTCCAAAGGGAATAGACACTGATATGAACGCGTTACTGTTTCTCCCCTCGCGTTCATCCCCCTCGTCCTCACAAAGGCGGATTTTGCCGTCTCGACCGGAAAAAACTGCTCTCACAATTCAAGCCTTCCACAGCTATCACGTCGCCGATTCGTGAAACCCTTTCCCTTCGTTTTCGTTCAGGCGTGGGCCGAACGAAGCTCGCCCAAGTATTCCTCGCACACAGCATTCAAAAGCAGATGAAGCTGCTGTTTTCGTTTCGGCCACAGCCCTCGAAACGAAGTGGCGAGGCTTTCCAAAAACATTTTTTCGTGCAGTGGCAGTGTGGTCAGACGTATGTCGGCGAAGATGCTGGCTGGTGTGAGGGCACTCGGGGGCCACCGTCGTTGGGGTCATCGTATTTGTGGAGGAGCATGAAATCTGTTACTTCCTTGACCTCGTTCGAGAACTTGGTACAGCTCGATAAGTCCTCCAGACTAGGGGTCCCAAACGCGTGGTCCCAAACACGACCAGGGGTCTCTAAAGCGAACAATGGTTGCAAGCATCTGCGACTTGGGAATCAAACAGTCTACAGTGTGCACAGGGCGGGACGAGCGTGAGGCCACCGAGGTACTCCCCGCGGCCTTTTATGACCCTGCAAGTGGGGCTGAACGTCGCTAATGAGAAAGCGATGCCCTGACTGGAGTTTTCCAGGCTTCCGTGACAGTGAAAAGGTTTCAGTGCGTTGTGCGGCGTTTTTGGGTGTTTGGTTTCCGGTTCGCCTTTGTGTCGAACACTTTTACAGCACTCCAGATGTGGCGAAAATGGGGCAGCTGCGGGTCGGACTAGAGATTTTGGCGCATCAAAATACATCCACGTGCGCTTCGGCGCGTGTCGCAGCGTTATTTATGGCCTGGGTGAGAGCGATGTCGCGCTGCTGAGGAAAAGACTTCACCTTAGTATTAGAAACTTCGAGCCCTTAGTAGACCGCGTGGGACACCACGCAGACGTGCACGCCTAAACATATTTAGTCCAGATGTTTTTACCCATGAGAAGGGAGTGAGCTGGCATAGGAGTCATTCCATGCCAAACGTCCCAGGTGTGGCGCTCGACCCTCTCAGATATTTTTGAAAAACATTGTACTTGAATATCTCGTTCCTAAAAGCCCTGGTTGTAATTTGGCGCGCGAAAAAATGTTTTCTTCCAGGCAATAGTCCCGTAAAGATGCGGTTCCCGAGAAAACTGCACCACATTTGTAAATTTATATAAACCATTCTAGATAAAGTTCAAAGGTGAAAATCTGGTTACGACACGTGTGTTTCCTGGTCTCAACGGTCATTTCAAATTGAATACCATTAAAGCATATTTTACCATCATTTTTGCTGGCGGAATAAGGCTGAAAGGGTGCTTTTTTAACAATTTTTAGAAGCATCTTCCGCAACAAGGGGAAAACTGGAAATTTTTATCCTGCGAGACTTTTCTAAGTACTTTGGTCTAACATTTTTTGTAGAGCAGTCAAGTAGAGCAGGAATTGAAAAATAAACTTTAAATTCTGCAAAAGCGCACTTTTTCCGCACCTTCTCACGCAAATTTGGTGCTGTAGCAATCCTAGTAAAAATACGCGCAATAGTTCGCTTCGTAGACGGTATGTCCTACTTTATTTTCTCAAAAAATCAGAATTTTAAATTTTGTTTGAAGGGTGTAAACATTTTTTGAAGTTTGGTTCGCACGGGTTTGTTGTACGTTGCTTCCTCTGGCTGCTTCCCTACCAACTACACCGATACCGCTGTTCACAGTGGGCACACCGCGGGCGCTGCGGCTCTAACAATAATACTGACCTTTACCACGTGCTGTTGTAGCCATGTCGAGCAATGAATGGTGTTACTTTTATTCCCTAATTGTGTTTCCCGGGCATATTCAGCGATAGCACTCTCGTGCACTCATACGCCTTTGCTCTTAGCGCGGTAGGCATTTGTAGTCGAGGCTGCGCTTAGTGCTATACTGCAGGAACCTTTGAAATAAATGCCTACCAGAGCAGGCGATACTTCTGGCATCACCGTCAGAAAACGTCACTAAAAAGTGCAGTATTATAATAAACAAACTTTTTTTCAATGTTTTGTAATTTCCCTTTTCAGAGCCGCCAATAAAGTAACATTAATTTATTTGGTCCGGTATGTTAGCACGACAAAAATTCCTGATCATCTGCAGTGTCAGAAGACGATAAAATATTCGCTATCGTCTGCTATGAGTCAAGGGTTCCTGAACGGCAACTTGAGCTTCGCTTTCTTTTTTATTGTTGCTCTCGTTTCCTCAAGAACTGAGAAGTGTCGTTACAGCCCTAATTAATTATAGGACTTTAAACTGCGGCAGTGCGTCAATTTCATGAATTACACGATTACTGATTGAAACATTGCACGTACGGAATCACTGAGGACAGAAGTGGAATTAAATGCCTTCCACTCATGAGAAGATGCCGCCGTACTGAAGCTAGCAGAACGCGCGTAACAATGGGAACTCATCAATTTCTTCGTCTTCGTTTTCTGGTTAATTAACAGTTTTGGTCGTTCACCTTAAAAGTTCCGTACGCGGTGATCTTCTGTTTTGATGCGGGAATAAAAGTGACACCATTCATTGCTCGACATGGCTACAACAGCACGTGGTAAAGGTCAGTAATAATGTTAGAGCCGCCACGCCCGCGGTGTGCCCACTGTGAACAGCGGTATCGGTGTAGTTGGTAGGGAAGCAGCCATAGGAGGCAACGTACAACAAACCCGTGCGAACCAAACTTCAAAAAATGTTTACACCCTTCAAACAAAATTTACAATTCTGATTTTTTGCGAAAATAAAGTAGGACATATCGTCTACAAAGCGAACTATTGCGCGAATTTTTAACTCGGATTGCCACAGCACGAAATTTTCGTCCAAATGTGCGGAAAAAGTGCGTTTTTGCAGAATTTAAAATTTCTTTCACAATACCTGCTTGAATTGACTGCTCTACCAAAAGTGTTAAACCAAAGTACACCGAAAAGTCTCGGAGGATAAAAATTCCCAGCTTTCTCCATGTTGCGGAAGATACTTCTAAAAATTGTTAAAAAAGCACGCTTTTAGCCTTATTCCGCCAGCAAAAACGAGGGTAAAATATGCTTTAATGGTATTCAATTTAAAATGACCGTTGAGAGCAGGAAACACACGTGTGATATCCAGATTTTCACATTTGAATTTTATCTAGAATGGTCTAAATAAATTTACAAAGTTTGTGAAGTTTTTTCGGGAACCGCATCTTTAAAGGACGATTGCCTGGAAGAAAAACTTTTTTTCGCGCGCCAAATTAAAACCAGGGCTTTTAGGGAACGAGGTAATCAAATACAAATTTTTTCAAAAATATCTGAGAGAGTCGAGCGCCACACCTGGGACGTTTGGCGTGGAATGACCCATAGATGAAGTAGACGAAGGTTCTGCGGAAGAAAGGCCGAAAAAGTGAAACGCGCAAACTGTACATCGGTCGGTAATGAGTGTTGGTGTTGGATAATTTTTTTAGAAATTAAGTAACTGTAACGATATTTCTCATTGCAGTTACTCAATAAAAAGTAAGTGTTACAGTTACAAGTTCCTCTACCTTAAAAGTAACTAGTTACAGTTACAAGTTACTGGAAAAAGTGACTAGTTACTGGTAACGCGTTACTAGTAACTAGTTACTGCCCAAGACTGGCCTAGAGGTTTATGATTCTTGGTTTTATGCATGCTATGCCATCCCGTTTTAACATATAAAAGTGTAGGTTCTCGAGTTTGCTTCAGCTGAGGTGCTTAAAAGTCAGTGTCCATGCTATGACTCGTTAGTGAGTGTCCCAGGATGCTACTTAAGGCTTTTGTTGTATTAGTAAATGATGAGTGGAACTGTGGTGGTGCAAGAACACCGCATTATTTGCCATAAGGCTAGGAAGGTAACGCCATAGCCAATCATCACCACCGTTCGCGACCACCCTTTGCATGGCCCTAGATTGGTTACACCTTCGTTGTATTCTGCTGGTAAATTTAAGCGCAAACTGACACTTAGACGAGAAATAAAAACGAGACCAGCGCTTTCAACCAAATGAAGGTTTTAATAACATGGAAAAAACATGTGTACCCCGCAGTACTCGTACAGCCAATGTTCGCGTAAAGAGGGTTGATAGGCATACGTAAGAATTTTTGCGAGGAATGTGCCAGTAACATAAGTCGCTGTGCAAAATGTAGAATCTGACAGCCTAGACACGGCTATCAGAAAAAAGACAAGCACACGTTGAAGCTGTTTTTTTTCAGCAAAAACTCAGAAGCCGGGGCTACCCTGTTGTTCTATTGTTTCGGAGCAAGGATCTTGGCAGGTGGGTATTGCTAACGTTCTACCAAATGCATTAGGAATTGTTGCCCATCATTGATTTGTATCGTGTCTGCAACGGTAAGGCAGTTCTAGAGTATTTTCCATGGTTTCTTGCTGCAATGTCTCGGGAATTAAACTAGTAAAAAACGGAAGAAAATGTGTTTGTCAACCCCAAAAAACTGTTTGGGAGATCCTTAAAGATAATCTTTGTTTTTCAGTATTTACGTTTTATTTGCTTGATATGTTGTATAAATGTGAGCTTTTCCTCAAGGACTAAACCTTAAAACTTGTGTTTATGTTTTACTGTAATGAAAACACCGTTCAGTTCAGGTGTCTGGATCCCGCCAAATGCCACGCGTCTTGGGAAATAAAACAGAAGTTCACTTTCTTAGACTAAATTTAAATCAATTTGGTTTGCCCAGCAGCTTGCTTGTTGCCACCAAGCTGGAATTCGTGCTCGCCGACAGACCACTTACAGGATATGATTCAAAGTTGTACTTCGTGTACATAGCCCGAACAAAACATATATTGCCTTTTAACAATAATCATTGTAACAATACACAGAGCGCAGCGAAAAACTCTACCTTGCGGCGCGCCCTTTTCTGCACATAATACCTACAGAGAGCAGTTCCATCTATTACGTGAGAGGTTATTTCTGACATGTAACTGGAAAGCGTGTTTATCATATTTCCTGACATGTCAAAGGTCTTCAGGTCGATAACAATGCCTTGCTGTTTACCGGTATCATACGCTATTTTCAAAATCAAAGTACACTGTCAAAAAGTACTTCTTGAGAAGGAAAGCTGCTTTCATATATGACTCTAATATAACCAGTTTAGCTTTGCTAGAAGGACACACCCTGAATCCTGCTAGGCAGCTCTCGAGAAGTCCGTTGTACGATATGAAGTACACAACTATCCTGTTAATCATCTTGAAGAGCTTGCACACGTACCTTGCCAGGGCGACAAATCTATCGATGATGATTGAGGATGGGTCCTTCCCCCCTTTAAGAAAGCCACAACTACGGCCTCCCTCGAAGAATTTGGAAAGTTCCCGAAAGCAAAATGTTGTTGTACAAAAGGATATGTGATTGGACTGTGTCTGCGTGTAAATGTTTTATTATAAGGATTGTTACCTCTCCTCCAGGAGCTGTAGGCTTCTCCGGCTAAGAGCTATCTTCACCTAAAGTAGTCGAAAGGTTGAGGTGTGCAAGATGTTTGACCTCTTATTACACCAAAAACACTTCTTTTTGCTAGATATTTTGCGTTTTATGAAAGCGTTTCTGTAGTGTGCAGACGAAACTTGTTGAAAGTATAGTGCAGATGTGTTGGCCATGTCTTTGAGTGTGTCCCCTCCTTTTCTGATCACAGGTAGGCTGTGTGTCTGTTGACCTTTAGGTTAAGTAATCGTGTCAAGACTTTGTCTGCGTCAGTGGGTGAGTTAATTAAGGTGAGAAAAGCGTGCCAACTCTTCCTCTTTGCCTCACAAGGCACACTTAGGCGGTCGCGGGCGTCCCTGCAGGAAGAGCCCCAAAGAGAGTTAGGCGCATTCAGGTAGCTGATGAGAATAACAGGTTCGGGTAGCTGGTCTAGAAGACGGTCGAAATGGGAGCTTGAGAGCTGGAAGTCGGGAGAGAATTAAAGAGAGCATACGGTTATACGCCCATTGAAGATTCTGGTTCGAATGCCAACAGCCTCAAGGAAGGTCTGTAGATGAACAGTGTGACACACCAAGCATTTTTGGGAAATGATAGTAACAGCACCTGTAGATGTATAACCACGATCGCGGTCCTTCTTAAATCATCGTCATCATCATCACTAGGCCTCCTAAGGTAAAAGGCATCATCTTCCTTCATTCTTCAATTATCCCGGTCCTGTGCTAAGTGCGATTAATTTTCCCCCACAAACTTCTTGATTTCCTCTGCCCAAATAACATTCTGCCAACCTCTGCCACGCTTGGCTTCTCTACGGATCCACTCTGTTATCCTTATTGACCCATGGTTATCTTTAGTTCGTAATACATGACCTGCCCAAATCTATTTCGTCCACTTAATTTCTACTCATATATCCATAAAGGGGTACTGGCATGACGGAGCGTTCCAGGAGATAACTCCGAGGGAGGTCGTGACGTCACCGCACGCTGACTGCCGCTCGGCCAGCTCCTTCGCTCACACAGAGGGTGCGACTTCCGGACGAAGATAACTGTGTGCAGTCGCTAATCTCTAAAGCAGAGCTCCTGTAGCACCGCCGATTAGGCGACGGCGGCAATTTCTGTTCAGCTCATACGTACAGATCTTGTCAACCGAGAAAAAATTGGTCGTGGACGGGATGCAGGCGCTACCGCTGGTAGAGAACTGCACGCGACGTGGTAGCAGACGGCCGGCACACCTACAGGCCCGCATACAGTTTTTAGGCCTAACACTGCGGCGACTATTCGATCGCCACTCTCGCAAGAGGCTCAGAAGACAATTTTAAAGCAACTTTCCATCACATGTTTACACCATTTCTCGTATACGCTGTTTTTTTGTGCCTTGGGGAGCAATAACAAGGTGTCGCACGGGCTACCTGAGCCTCCCTGAGCCAGCTCGCGGCCGCGGCCCCCGCTCCCCCAGCGACCGTGCTGGTGGTATACGGAGCTCCCTCAGTGCACCTGCCGTGTGCGCCACGCACTTTCGCGTCCAATGTATTAAAAAGCTATAAAAATAGACTGCCTGAAACTGCTCTAGAACTTGAGTCGCGGCCAGCTGCCCGACGAGCAGAGAAAAACCAGCCGCAGCCACCGCCAAGCATCGGATCTTTTGTAGCTCGCGAGGAGCTCTGATCGCCCATCGGAGCGGTGCGTCGGAGACAAACCGCGATGTAGGGATCAGGTGGCACGCACTCCTAGGAGCAAAACGGCGGGTTTCTCCGTCGTGTGAATACACGTTAATAGACGTTCGGTTCCTGATCCACTCCGCACTCTTCTTGTCCCTAATGTTGCACCTATCATGTACAGTTTATTTGCTCGCTCTGTCGTAAACAATTTAACCCAATTTTTACCACCGTGCCCACAAGGTCACGCGTATCTCCATGATGCGTTTCAATTTATGCACGTATTAAAAACCACGCAACACTTACGGCACAGTGCTCTTTGATATACTAGGATATCTCTAAAGATACCACGCGGCAGAAGTTTTCTATGTCTATTTGGGAGGTGCTAAAAAGGAGGGAAAGCGCGGTTTCGCTTTCCGGGGCGTTCATATCCAACGCTCCCGCGAATAAATGGCTGTCTTAGTAATATTCCTATCTGCAATACCCTGATATAGATGACCATTAAAGCAAATATGCAATCTCCGGTGATAATTTGAGATGGAATGTTTCATGTGCTGTTAGTGAAAAAGCATGTTAGTTCACGTATTGCACCATTATCACCCTGGACCTTTAGGCTCCTTATTTTGTGTGATTTTGCCAGTCAATTAATGATCCTTGTAGTATAATTCCGCAGCACGCATACGTCACCCTTCCCTACATAGGCTGACATTAGAAGAACTTGACAGGATATTTGTAGATGATGACACAGGTGTGTGGGCTATTTGCATTTAGACACCGGAGGGTCCATTTAGTCGGACGAAGATTGCGCAGATGGCGACTAAGGGGGCTACTAGACAACCTCACTAGTCGGCAGCTTAGGGCAGGTGCTGAAACGGTTCTTGCGGACGGCCACCGTATTGGAGGATGCGATTCTGATGAAGATGAAGCAGTGTGTGAAGAACAAAACGATGAATCACCAAATGGCTGGTGATGTGTAGAAGAGAAAGCCCTGAAACAAATTCATTTTTAAGTACCAACTGGAAGAATGGTGGCCCTGTGAAAAATTTAAAAGTATTTCTAAAATCAATCTTCACAGCTTATAGGGAGCTCTCGGATGAAGAAGTTTTTAGCTCTTTTTTTACAAAGGCATTCTGGGTTGTATTTTTGAATATGCCTCACCGTGATGTTGTAGGGGAATATATTAGGTGTTTTCTTGGCTTCCCGGTTCTCTCCCCTTAGGACCACTTGCAAAGAAAGAAATGATTTTGGGATAAAGGCACCGACACGTGGAATGAAATAGCATAGAACGCAATGCGAAGAAACCGTTCCGTGAAAATGAAGTTTCTTCACCCTTCTGACAATACCAAACTTACTATAAGTGGGAAGCTGACACAGCTGTGCCCGCTGATGAAACTACTGAAGGCCAAGCTCCGCAGCACTTTCAGCCTGTGCGTCAATTCAGTCATGACGAAAGAATATTAGAATATTATTGTCGTAATGGCTGCAAGCAATTAATACGCGGCAAGAAGTTTTGCTTGAATATAAAAAATGGCTACAGTTCAAACTTTGAAGTCTACCAAAACAAAAAAAGCAGAAAGACACTTGAACAAGCAGGCAGAATGAAAAAAAGATTTCAAGAAAGCAACAGCACCAATCTTTGAAATGGTAGATGACTTGAAAATCGCATCTCCTCAACCGCCGGCACCCACCGATGCACCTGAAAAAAAGAAGAACTACGAAGCCTTGAGCTCCTTAGGAAAAGCCTTCGGCCGAAGGAATGCCTCATCGCTCGGCCTGATATCATCAAACGCAAAACCCCTGCGTAGGAGGAGCACGTGCTTTTGGATGACGGGTATTTGTTGTAGACTGGCTGGACATCTCTTTTGCGAAATAGCAGGGACCGTGCATGCCATAGAGCATATGTCATCTGCTGTGAGATATTCGTGTGCACTGAAAAGGTTGATCAAAGTGCCTCCCCTAGTACAGTTACCCAGTATAGCTGCTTTATGACAGACACTGACCAGATGGATGAAATTGTAGGCGCCTACCGACTTGCAATTCATGCAAGAAATTATGGTTGCCCATATTTATTTGTCTTTGCGACGTAGAATTAAGCGACGGCTGGGCGCCTATTCACAGCACCAGGTCCAAAATCACTCAATTTGAATTACGGCGGGAAGTTCCTCAACGCTACCTCACAAGATGGAATAAGCGAAAAGGACCGGCTCATCTAAGAACGTCGACGCTTGGGGACCGATTGCTTTGTAGTTCACGGTATGACGAAACAGCCAACTTGGCTGGACTTGCCCCCAAAGGCAAAGACGCAGGTGAGCTCAACACCACTGCATAAGCACTTGCGCACATAGTGCACTAACGGTGACGTCGACTTGTGCTTCTATGCTTCATACCATATACCAATAAATATGTGGCCGAAATGTGTCTGAGTTTAATGTCCGTGATGTGCGTGGACCTGAAAAAAAAAATTGGTTGCTTTGTGATTTTTGATTCAACCTAAGGTCTCAGCGTGACCATATGGTCTCGGACCATATTTTGAACACGAAAGAGCAATCGCAATGATTATTTCAGAGTAACTTTTTATACACATTTATAATAAAAATGACCTGAGCTTCGGCAAATTTGATAAAAATGAAGTCGGTCTTTATTGGGTTACATTGTATTTTCCTAACGAGGCTCCAAAATTTTGCCACCTAGTTGACTACTGGTAAAATGCAGATGTCATTTATTTTTTCTTCAGAGACAATGGCAGCTTGACAATCATTATCTGGAAATGCCTGCCAAGTGAACTCCAGACAATTGTTATTCTTCTAAACTTCTCTGCCTCATGGTTACAATCAGGGGTCCTAATTTGGCCTAAGTTGACAAAGTCACATACCAATTTCACTGCCCCCACACCTATCTCAAACCGCTGTGCTCTCCCCAGGCTATTGATCATTGCTTTAGTTTTCTGCATTTTATTTCACTGGACAGGTGTTTACTCTGTCTGTCCAGTGCGGTAAACATGCTTCTCAATTCTGCCACCTAGCTACATAGCAAAGACAACATTCTCAGCAAATCTGGGGTTACTGCCGTATTCTCCATTACTCTTACTCCCACTTGCTCCCAACGCGAAATTCATAATGCTTCTTATAAACACCCACTGAACAAAAATGGAGAGGTTGTGGCTCGTTGTCTCACGCCCTACTTTGTAGGTATTTTAGCGCTCTCCTTATGGTGGATGATGGTAGCTGTGGACCCATTGCAAATATCATTCTAGTGTTCTTACGTAATGCTCGTCTACACCGTCGTTCCGAAATGCCTGAGTGACAGCTGTGGTTTCGACCGAGTCAAATGCTTTCTCATAATCTATGAAAAATATACATAGGGGTTGAGTATACTGCGCACACTTCTGTGTCACTAGATTGTTCATTAGAATGCGGATCATTGTTCAATAGCCTTTACGAAACCCTGGTTGTTCTTTAGGTTGACTGAAGTCTCAGGTTTCAGAAATTCTATTTGCGATTACCTTCGTAAGTACCTTGTAAACGACTAAAACTAAGCAGATCGGCATGTAGATTTTTATGTCGTTCATGTCACCTTTTGACTAGGATGATGTTTACGTTCTTGCAAGAGTAACGTATTATTACTTAATTCGCCACCGCGTGTCCAGGTTTATCAGTTTTAATTGTAAAATGTGCCTAACATCCTTCCTAAAAATTGTGTCTCGAGTTTAAATGTGTTTATATTTTGATAGGATGAACAACACGCTTGGCTGATTAGAGTACAACATCTCGTAGACATCATGAACATTTTAAGGAGGCCTTTTCACTCACACTGCTTGATACTTTCTGTTGCCGTTATGTACCTATAAGAGCTACTCGAGATTGTGTACTTGTGTTCTTGATGTCTGTCTTTCGCAGCTTGCATTCCCGGAAGGGACGTTTCTGCCTGCTCTGTTGGTTTTCACGTTGCACCTGGTTTCTGGCGCTGCTGCTGACGCCGTGTTTTCTTCACTTAAAATTAAACGGCCGAGGCATAGTAGGTTACAGCGTGAGTATGGTGGCTCAGTGACCGCAGTATCTCCAATACCATCACATTGAATACACAAGGTCACACGTGTGGGATATTGCTGAAATTACCCGCATAATTTCTAAAGTAATTGTTGCCTTTAGCTTCCCCTAGCTAACCTGTAAAACACATCATATATTTTATTTAACAACGTTGCATTTAGGCCATGAAAAAACCTGCTTTTTTCTGAAACTCGCTAAAGGTGGATTTGCCTCCTTTTTAAAAAAAGCTTCATTTATGCTTTTGATGTTATAAACGTTCAGTTGGCCGTAATCTCTGGAGTCGTTTCTTTTTGTCCACCCCATTGAATTTGCCCTTATGTTTCATAGGTCAATGATCCCAAGCTTCTCATCTTACTATTTTCATTCAGTGTATATTTTCTCATTCTTACTGCGTATTTTTCCTACGTTTTCCAGTTCGAAATGCCTTGTGTAAAACATTGACTAGGTGTAGCCCCAGAATCGATATCTTTTATATCAGCAAAATGGCATGCACAATTCCATTCCCCACAATAACAAGGGCTACTTACTTTTCTGTTGTTATTCTGAAAGCATATAAGTGGGAGATGTATTAAATTGCCGTATTGTAATTATAAAAACTAAACAATACATCAACCGCACTGATGTTTAGGGTCTCGGTTTCGGTGTCCATGAAAAGAAATACTGAGCACAGGTAAACATGCGTCTTGTGAGCAGTTCACGGAATCACCTGGCTTGCGCAGGGCCCTTGCGTCACGTGGGGGTCTCGCAAAACCTAAAGAAAGCGACCAAGCTAAAAATACCAAGCGAAAATGAGCGCGCATCTCGTGAAGGGCGCGCGGCGCACTCCAGTCTTGCGCCCGAGCTTGTGACACGAAATATGCTCAAAAAACAAACAAAAAAAACAAAATACAACGAGTGCACATGGTCGTCAGCATTTTAATAGCACCCGGCGTCGTCCAACTCCACTTTTAATAACACTCCACCCATCTTTATTGCCCTGTTCTCTCGCAGTCTCTTCTCTCCGACCGTTCACGCGACTTTGCGAAGTCGGTTGCCACCCTTTCTAGCGCGTGTAAAGGTGGTTCACTCTGTGAAATATTCGAAAGCCTCTTGGAAAATTCGTTCAACACCTGCCAGACTTAGAGCCTTTTCCATTGCAATTGCGGAAATTAATGTAGGCTGCAAAAATTTGCTCTTTGTCGAAATAAGGGTGGTTTCCAGCTTTGCTGTTTTTTCTACCCTGCACCACCAACATGCACTGCACCAATGTTTTATAATTTAGGTCAACAATCATTTTCAAAGAGTACGTTTTTTCTTAAAGCGAAATTTCAGGGGCTTTGTAGTTAGCGCTGGAATGTAAAAGTACTATCGTCTGCGTATATCAGGCCCTGTGGAGTTGAAGTAGCTTAGCTAATTCTAGTAATATCGAAGTTAAACCGAAGGAATTCAAGAAAAAGTCCTTGGTAAGCTCTCCATACAACGTCTTAGAACCCGACTATAATCACCAATTGAAAAACGTACGGTTTAATAAAGCCTATAGTATGCCACGAATGCCATGAACTTCCCGTATTGCAAGGATCGTTTTATTATTTATGAATAGAATGACTATGAAATACCTATATGTATACTCCCTAGACAGCTTTCTTCGAACGTTTTCAAAATTGCTTATTTTTTGGTAAAACGGGCGACCTATGTACATGTGTGTTTACAAAAAACAATTTTCTTCGTGGTAATAAAGCTGCACTTCTCGGCACCATTTGTTCTTCTTGTGTAAAGTTTTTTTCCGCCATGACAACCTCAACCACCTATGCTAGTGTGTCAGCACGTACAATCAGCGCGATGTAGGCGCTATTTGCACGAAGTTACAATTTATCTCAATCCGTCATCCGGACAGCAGCGCAGGCGAAAAAATCATCCCACAAAAGTTTCTCATGCATCACTGTGTAGACCTTAATCTTCCCTTAACACTTTTTGAAGATAATTGACGAAATGATAAAGATAACTGATCTAGAAAATTATCACCGTAACTATCGTTGTGGTTGTTGCGGGGCTTTGATGCAACGCTGCACAAAATTGTAGCAGCTATTCTTGTTGTGTTTATCCTTACGACGCATTTGGAATATTTCTAATACGAAATGTTAATTTTTTTTCGGAACACTGGTTTATAGTGGTGTTCTAAAAACTTCAGTGTGGTCGTCCGACATGTCATACCGGATTTCTTCGAGCACCTCCTTAAAAACAATGCAACGACTTACGTGGACGTTCATAATAATTGCAGTTTTCCAGCAGCAAACTGAGGTTTTACCGATATGCAGGCGCGATATCCCAGCAATAACAATTACCTGTTCCGCTATTTCAGCACATTCCGTGCTATAAATGTGCCAAGCAACCGTTTTGCCGAATAACCTTCCGAAGTTGCCATGACACTCTACTTTCGGAAAGCAACTATTCCCAAATTTTCAAGAAATAAATTTACCCTCAAAAATAGACACCATGTGTCATGGGAAATTGCGGGCTGGTTCTCGGTATCCTAGTTTTATTATCCTCAGATCAACTGTATGTACAATGCATAGTCTCAATTATCACCTTGAATTCAAAATTATCAATGATAACATAGAGGATAACTACGGAGATTTTGTTTACTTAAGATGTCGGCACGACTTTCTATCCAAGTGTGTGCACTATTTTGCGCCATCAAAATCTTTTATGAAGCAAATGCGGGCGTCTCATTCAAAAATACAGTAATGTTAGCTATGTACGAAACAACGCTTTTTCTTAAGTCCCCAGCCTGTATTTTTACTTTTACTATATACTATTATTTATTACATCGTGCCACCATTTTGATTAGTTATAAAACAAGAGGGTTGGGTAAGTTTGATAACATAGAAACAGTGACACAGTGATTAACTGATAAAATACATGAGGTACAAATTGCAGTGCAAGTTTTAAAGTGGTAGAAAACAAAGCAAAAAGTGAATGTTGACGGTACATTTTGATATACACTAATAGAACGCTATGACCAGCATGATAATTTTAACAGGTGCGATTCAGGTATTTGCACAGCATAATCAGGTAGGCGATTTTATTTTTGTGCACAAGTTTTGAAGAATGAGTTCACGAACTTGATGTTTCTCGAGCGATGTTGTGATGCTTGCTTTCAAATATAACAGATATATGAAGTTTAACGCATTTCAATAGCTTTCTGACACAAGTGAATACGGAAAGATATAGCACGTAACTATACCCACGCAATTTCAAATTGTTTCAATTGATTGAATGTTGAAATTGATTGATTGGATTTAAAACGGAGAAGGTTTCATATTGAGGAAGCTTCTCTCATTGGGGGAAGACGCGCATGGTATATGCCTGTAATTTACCTTTCGGAGAGGCGTGCTGTAGTTCTTCAGGAATGTACCCAGGAGTATTTGTAGCTAAGTGCAAAATGTGATTGATACTAATAGACCATGAAAGGTCAAAGGTCAGGTTAATTCTAAAATACGTCTATGCAGGAGCTTCTAATAGGATGAGTTCTTAAGCGTATAGGGGTAGCTTCCAAGGTTAAGATAGCAAGGTGTATCTAGCAAGGCTACAGGCGTACGGAGCAAGTTTCTGGAGTTAGTTACCTTTACCGACAGTGGTTATGACATTCAGGGGCAGTGTTGGCGAACGTTTTGTGCTATTTGAAGGTCACATTATTTTTACATAAACATCAAGGCTGCTATTTTAGTATACAAGAAACAATTATCGGCGACCAGGTGGATGCTGCTAACGATATTGAAGGGGACTTTCCTTGTATTGTAGGGACGCCGCCCCTACCATCGCCCGCGTAGGGTGGTCACAGTGCAGTCCACTCGTGGAACAGCGATATAGGCACCAGTGCGTCATGTGCCCGTGCGCGCGTGTGTGATAGACGGTGCGACAGAACAAATACGTGTAGTGCGCATACAACTCCGGAACATCCACACAACCGCCAAGAGTGGGCATGGGAGCGGCACTGCTGTACCCATGGCTGACATCTCTTGCCTTCGTCTTCTTCAGGTTCTGGCGTGGCTTGTTTCCTGCCTGCGCTGAAGCACAGCAGCTGCAGATTCGCCGTTCGCTATCTTGGGGGAGGCCAAAAGCAGCGTCAGTATCTACAGGAGTGCGCATGCCGGATGCGTGGTCATCAGTCCTTGCCATCAAGTTTCATCAAGAGCCACATCGTTGGAAGCAGCACCATCGCAACAGGATATAAGAAGCCCCCTCGTCTGGCGCCGCTTCAGTGGGCATGGGAGCGGCACTGCTGTACCCATGGCTGACATCTCTTGCCTTCGTCTTGTTCAGTTCTGCAGCACAACCTCGTTACATGCGAAGCGGTCTAGCGACCGTAGTTTACTGCTTCTCCCATGCCCAAGTGTTGTGTGTGATGTCATCAAAGAGTGCTCTGATGTTCTTGGCCTACTACTACTTTCTTGCTTTCACGTTGAAAGCAACCCTGGTCCCAACAAAAAACTTGCCGAAGTACAAACTTCAGACCCAGATTCAGACTGGCGTAAAAAAATTATTCAAAGCCTGCACGACCTAAAACATCAATCAAGTGTCCTCAAAAAGGACAGGATAATCTTTTACAGGCCGTCAACGAAATTAAGACGGTACAGCAATCCCTTGCCTAAAAAATAGTGGCTATTCATGACAGGTTGTCAAAAATTGAGGCTAGATCTGCGGACATCGACAATAATAAAACAGTTTTGCAAACAGTCCAGGAATCCTTTGCGGCAATTACTGAGCAAAACGCTGACCTCCATTCTCGGTTAGATGATTTCGAAGACCGTTCCCGCAGTGAAAATTTAATTTTTTATGGGGTTTCTGACGAAACAGAGTCGTGGGAGGAAACCGAAAAGAAAATTGTTGATAATAAACCAAAACATGGATTTCAGACTGCTTTGCGAACCCATTGAGCGTGCGCATCATCTGGGTGGTCCCTACCAAGAAAAAAAGTGCCGACCGAATATAGTTAAATTTCATAGCTTCAAAACTAAAGATAAATCTTCGCACAGCGTTCAAATCTTAAAGACTGTGACATAAGGGTCTCCCAGGATTTTTCACCTGCCACTCGGCTCGCGCGTAAGAAGTTGGTGGAATTCGGCAAAGCGCTTTTTAAATCACCAGCTTTCAAACTAAGACATGACAAGCTAGTTGTGAACAAAAAAACATTTACATATGACCGTTCAGTCGACATGGTTCACGAAATTGCTCCACGTGGTCCTGATAGTGGTAAAAAAGGCTACCAAGGGCCTGCTTCAAATACTCGTGCACGTTTAAGTCACTCTCCTTTTTCATCCAATCCGTCAAGTCCCACCACCTAACAATTAGCGAGGGGTCGTGATGTACGCGTTCTCTTTCCCGATCGGTATCGTTTATTTTTTC
The DNA here is from genome assembly GCA_013339765.2 of Haemaphysalis longicornis. NCBI lineage: Eukaryota > Metazoa > Arthropoda > Arachnida > Ixodida > Ixodidae > Haemaphysalis > Haemaphysalis longicornis. The sequence continues at coordinate 2,557,074 of CM023454.1, read as the reverse complement.
TAACATCAGAAGTGTAATGAACAAACGCGATGAACTCTGCTCTATTACAAATTCCTGTGATGCTGACGTAGTTGCATTAGTTGAGACTTGGCTAACCGAAAAAGTGCGAAGTAGCGAAATTTTCATGGGCGATAAAACTTATGAGGTATATCGATGCGACTGAGAAGGCAGACACGGGGGCGGAACACTGGTAGCTGCTTCTCGTAACATACCATCGTTTAGTATTAATGTGGCCTCGCAGTCACAAACAGTATGGTTGTGCATTACACTCAAATGTACAAAGTTAATACTCGGTGCCGGTTACCAGCCGCCTGACGCGGCACCGACATTTGTCGATATTCTACATGATGTTCTTAACACGGTTGTGTGCCATAACCCTTCCCTGCCGATTCTCTTGCTTGGCGATTTTAATTTCACGAACATTGTCTGGTCCTCCAATGGTCCGACCCTTGAGCCTTTTTCTTCGCAGTCGCAAGGTTTTGTAGAATTATGTATCTGTTTTAACTTAACGCAGCATGTGTCAAAACCAACCACATCTAAAGCTCAATCTTCCAACACTTAAGATTTAATTCTAACTACACAACGAGATATTCTATCCGGTATCACGCACCTTCCCGGCCTAAGCGACCACTCTCTGTTGCACTTTACAATGAACGTTTCTCCTCCACGCAACCCCTGCACTGTGAAACTAATCCGCGACTACAAAAACGCTGACTTTGATGCTATAAACGAAAAAATTATGCGCTTGCTTGGAGCCTTTCCTAGCAAATTTTGATCAGCGCACGGTACAAGAAAACTGGGAATTGTTTTACGCATAAGATGGATGAGCTAACTAACGCCTATATTCCAACTAGATGTATTCGATCCCATGCTCACACGCCCTGGTACAATAATATTGTCAAGAGACTAAACAATAAAAATAAACGCCTTTTCCGCACCGCGAAAAAGCGCGACACGAACGACAGCTGGACTGCTTAACAGGCCGCCGAAGAGGATTACTTGAAAGCCTTTTCTGACTGTAAAAAACATTTTTTTATAATACCCTGCCCAGCTTGTTGGCACGGGATCCAAAGAAGTTTTGGAACATAGTATATGCTAAGGAAGACAGCTCAATTTTTTTGAACGATGAATCGGGTCAACCCATACCTCTTGCCGAATGCCCGTCAGTGCTGAACAATGTCTTTTGAAATTTCTTTTCGCCCGCATGTTCCACAAACGAATGCCTCTGCTTTCCACATGCTGACTTTATTCCAATGCTTCCTATCCTCATTGATCCGGCCGGAATAGTGAAGCTGATTGACTCCATAAAGTTGTCATCGTCCTGCGGGCCAGATAACATTACCTCAAAATTCCTAAAACAAACTAAAATGTATTTATCTATCGTCTTAGTAAATATTTTTCAGCAATCATTAGAATCAGGTTCGCTTCTGACGCATTGAGAAATCGGGAAGGTGGTCCCTCTGTTGAAATCATGTGACAAACATTCTCCATTTAACTACCGCCCCATTTCGTTAATAAGCATACCCTGCAAACCTATGGAGCACGTATTGCATACCCAACTTTTCAGTTTTCTCTAATCCAATTCGTTTTCTGTCTCATCTCATCAGGGCTTCCGGCGTTCATATTCATGCGAAACACAGTTGCTGCTATTTACTCACAATTTACATACCATACTAGACAAAAGATCCAGAGGAGACGGCGTTTTTCTAGATTTCTCGAAAGCCTTTGATAAAGTTGATCATCGTTTACTTTTGTTGAAACTGTCCACTCTGAAAATAGATCCAAAATTATTAACCTGGCTGGAATATTTCTTCACTGACCGCTTTCAATATGTTACCCTAAACAACTACGATTCCTCTTTGATTTCTGTAACCTCAGGCGTGCCACAAGGCTCTGTTTTGGGTCCACTACTGTTTTTAATCATTAAAATGACCTTCCCAATTGCGTTTCATCTTGTATCCATCTCTATGCTGAGGACTGCGTCCTGTATATAGAAATAGAGAATGATACTGACCAGCGTTTGCTACACTCGGATCTAGATGGTATCTTGCGGTGGTGCAAAACATGGAAAATGAAACTAAACCCTGACAAATGCAAACTAATGCGGTTTTCTTGCCAAAATGAACCAACTTCAGTTTACAATCTCAATGGCACTCAGTTGGAAGCCGTCTCATCTTATCGCTATTTCGGTGTAATTATAACTTCAACTCTTTCATGTAAAGCCCACATCGAATACATAACCAGTAATGCCAACCGCACATTAGGCTACCTCCGGCGAAATTTCCGCAAAGCACCGGTTGCTTTAAAGCTGTTATTCTATATAACTCTTGTAAGACCAAAATTAGAATATCCGCCTCGATCTGGGATCCGAATCAAACTTGTTTGCAATACACCCTTGAACTTGTTCAGAGTAACGCCGCCCGTTTCATTCTTTCAAACTACAACAGAACTGCTAGCGCAACACAAATGAAGTTAACTCTGCAACTACTACTGTTATCATTACGAAGAAAAGTTTTCCGTCTCTGCCTATTCAATAAAATTTACCACAACCAGTGTTTACCCAGTGAACTAATTGCAAGGCCATCTTATCGCTCTTCACGTGTCGACCACGCCAACACAGGCGCAAACATTTTTTGCCACAGAAACTCATTTTTTTATTCGTTCTTGCCGCAAACCTCGACCGAATAGAACCACCTTCCCAGTGACATTGCATCAATAGCCGATTCATATCTTTTTCGGCGATCTTTGTTCGCCTTTTTCGGATTTATTGATTCCACGCGACATTCTTTCTGTTCTGGTTGTTGTTATGTTTGCTTGTTGTTTATTTTCATTTCTCTTAAATAACTGTTCTTGAGCGCATGTTCTGCGCATTTCTTGTGTAGTACTGATTAAATTTTGGGTAGTTTGCTTTGTAGCCTGCAAATGTTCTCAGTTTGTTCTTTAGAACGCGAATATTTCTTCCCATTCGTCCAGAAGAACCACTAGCGTATTTCATTATGAACTTTTTTGTCTGTTACTGCCAGCTTATGTAGTCTGTTACATTCTTGCCGCCTTGTTACTTGCTACGTACTTGTATTTGTAATAAATTGCTACGTACTTGTAATAAATAAATAAATAAATAAATAAACCAACGCAGTGGCGTTAAAGCGGCGCTAACAAGAGCAGGGGGCAGTGCGAACAGGGGCACACGCGAGAGCGGCTGCTTCCGCGGGCTGCGGACGGCACCGACGGGCGGTGAGCCACAGCCATGACGCCCGGACAGCGAGGAGCAACCAGCGTAGGCGGCGGATCCTCTTTACCTGTTGTCGGCAGTGCGCGTGTAGTACGCATAATAAATATATCAATAAGCAGTTGACCTAGGACTGCGCCTTGTGGCCCACCTAAAAAAAAAAACTGGTCGTGTGTCTGAAGACGAATTGTTAACAAATATGAACGGTTCAACTAAACAAGTCAATAGTCATATTATTGCGTAATGGTTCAGATTTCGCTTTACAAGTTTTTCCTTTCCACGGTGATGACATATCTCGCCAAATGTTTTTTTTGCAAATCTACAACCGCGGCGTGGCTTGCGTAATATTGCCGGGGTGGACCTCGACATAATTTATCAGAGCAGGTAATTGTGTTTTGAACGAGATACCAATCCTAACTCCGCGTTCTAAAGAGCGCAAATAACTGTTGCATTTAACGTGGTTCATGATGATTATGAGCATTATATGTTTTATTATTTCCAATGTAAGACTGCTCACTTAAATGGTTTCTAACTGTGTGGGCATCTTTTACTCCCGCTTTTCAACAGCGCAAATTTTGCAACTTTCCAATCAATCGAAACAGGAATGGAAGAAAAGGATGGCGTAAGAAGCAAAACTAGAACACTCTCTTTTGTTTTAATTATTTCGGGGACTTTCTCTATATCAGCGACTGACAAACCTTTTCTCTCTTTTAGTGTACATTTATTCCATTTAAAGTACTATTCGTGGTATGGTTTTTATTAGGCTACACCATTGGTGATTTGGAATGAGCCTAGTTTTTTTCAAAATGCTACGCAGAAATAAACCCCAGAAGGTTAGCCGCCTCATTACCGTTGAATAGGTTGCCAGAGTTGTCAGATAAGGCAACCAGGAATGCGATTGCTGGGTTAAGAGTCTTCCATACTTGCATACATTTTGTTTGACCATATCGCTAAGCGTTGTTCGATAACATGTTTTAAGCAGTGTGAATGGCCTTATCAACGTTTTTATAACCGCTATGGTAAGCATATTGACTCTCCCCTCGTTTTTTAGACTTTCCTAAATAGTTTTGTTTTGGTGTTTACGGTTTTCAGCTGCGTGAACAAATGCACGAATTTTTATTTTGATGGCAATGAACCAAATTCGTATCATAAGGCATACAACAAATCCAACTCTTTATTTGTGTTCTACAGCGTAGGGCTGAGGTGATAACACCTTGCCTGGATTTTTTAGATAGCCAGAGCATCGTAGAGTGGCTGATTGCTTGATCATAGTTGATTGCTTGCCTATGGTTGAATCGGTGATTACTTTCCTATAAAGGAGATGAGGTGCGCTGAAGCGCGACATAGCGGAGTGCCCCGGAATATTCTGTAGAGTGATATGATATTATTAAACTGTGACAAAAACTAGCTGTAATAGCAACCACAAAACCACTCCCCTTGTTTTAGCATTCGTCCTGTCAGTAGGTAATTGAGTATCACTTATAGGGGAAAATTTGAGTTGTGTATAGTTGCAGATAACAACGTTTCTGTAACTATGAATACGGCTTGTGGTGTTGTCTGGGATAAGTTACAAAAGATTGGTGTTTTTTGAAATATGATACGAACATTTCTTGTATTTCACAGAGTGCAGTTTCGCTTCGCTATCTGTGTTTGGCACGCCGCATGGTGTCGTATGGTCAGGGTTCCAGCACCTTTCAATATTGCGTACTAGCCAGCGAGAGGAACATTCTTTAACGCTTTTGTGTGTGTCTTTGTAGCGATAACTTTTGGTGAAAATTACTAGCTTTTCGTTTTGTAGTTTTATGAAGCCACTTAGTTCTCGAGCGAATCAAACCAGATTAATTGAAAATAGCCGGTGCGCTCACAAAAGTCTCCTTCGATGCTGTGATGTGTCCAGTTGAAAAGTTCGCACCACATACTGCATTCTCTCGTGTCTAGGAAATGTTTAAATGAGAAAGAACCGCACGGTTTTCCCCATGTTCAACTTTACCCAGACCGTGCGACCTTGATATTTCTTTGGGGTCAACATTTATGTTAGGGTGTATCTTACAAAACTTGATAAGGGCGTTTTCACGGTCTATTGATTTTTATGACTCTCTCTTTTCTATGCCGAGAAAAGCACATTGATTCGGCGCGATACATGTTCTGCGCCATTCATTGAGCCAACAATATTTGTCCTTGCTTCGGTCGTTTTGAAGTAGTTCAGAAGTTTTCAAGAAGAGTTTGAATCTAAGGTATAAAAAAACATATATGCCGGGTTTTTCCAACCGGGACAATAAATTGTGTGTGATATGCAAAGCATAAATACGATTGATTACTTCTTATGAATAATATGGTATACTTTGTTTCTTTTAAGTTGGGTAAACATAATAAATAGAAGATTATCTTGGCGCGGATACGCTACCAGCGGTATAGAGGGATTTTGTTCATCTCCAAAAATTAGGGGAAATATTCTCCCGTTATTTACACATTGCAAAGACAACGCGGACGAAGCGGTGGCTCGGTAGCCGAAGTAATCAGTGACTGCTAGCTTTCTTCTAAAATAATGGTTTTTCTGCACGCATGGGAACAAGAAACAGCAGCATGGTTATGACTGGGACATGCGATATCAGCTCCATACACACGAACTAGTGATCCAGATTTTGGAGTTTTAGACCAGCCAGTGACGTTGTTGTTGGTATTTGTGACCGTGGCGCCAAATTTTTGTAAGCAGAGAACGAATGAGTGCTGAAATGGGGCAACCTTCCTGAGGGAGCGCAGGTGTTCCCGCTCCAAGATGACACGTTGATGCGGTGGCTAGTCTGGTGTTTCAGCGATAACTTGAAGCGGATTTTCGTTGGAGCGGTAAAGCTGCTGAAAATGCCTGCAGAGCAAACAGTACCAGAATTCTGCATCAAACCATGTTGGAGCAGGTTTCGGGTTCACGATGTGACACCAATACGAGCATTATAATGAGCCGCAGGAATAGTTAAACCCTATTTTATTATTTTAATTCGCTCACGTGCACAAATGCATAAAGGAAATAATAATCCACTCTCATCATGTCAACCTTTATAAAGAGCAAAAGTTAGCAATATCAAATGGGGGATGAGAGTGTATTCTTCTCAAAAAAGCCTTTTGCGGCACTACAAAAAAAGCCGCTTGTAGTGCCTTTTCTATGGCACTACAAAACGTGACCGCCCGATTATGTTCTTCTTTCCTAGTGTGCGCTTTGCCCACTGTTTTTTCCTGCATCTAAATCGTTGCAGACTATATGTCTGGGGTCACTTGCAAGGGCAGGAAACTCGAATTTTCCAAAACGTGTATGAAATTATTTTTATGTCGGTTTGAGCAAATAGGAAGCCCAGTTCTCTATAAATAGAATTCTTCAAATGCCTACGCCTCACTCATTAGTAACTCAGATGGGCTGGTTTTCCTGTTAAATCTGCAAACGTTTGCCGACTCCTCTACGGATTGGCCATGAGGCCAAACATTCATTTTTGATTGATTGAAGTTTTAAGTTTATTTGGCAGAATGTTGTACATGGTGCTGATGCTAAAGGCGAAGTAAATTCCTCCCGACTTAATCTCCAGCTCCCAGTGACACGGGCAGCACAGACAGTGTTTCAAGCTGGGAAACGTTTCACATAAAAAAAGAAAGAAAAGAAAGAAAAAGAAAAGGAAAGCAAATAAAGGAAATAAAACGGGATAATCAGATAGCAACACAAAGGTATACAATAGCGAATATTTGACATGAAAATTACCAGGATTACACAATACATACATTGTAGCCAGCAAATAAAAGGGAGTGCATAGTTTTCAATCCGAATAAACAATACATAAACACATGCAAAGAGAGCAAGAAAGCATCAAATCAGGTAATTGTAAGTCATGATAAATGCTTAAAGTAAAGTTTAATTCGCTTTTTAAACGAAAATAAACAGCCACAACAATCAATACAGCCTATTATGTCGGGATGATAGTTTAAAATATTTGATATCTGCCATTCTGACAACTCGGTACCGTAATTCGTCCTGTTCCTGTTTTTTCTTGAAGACAGTATGTCGAAAGCTGTAGTGTGGATGACTCTGTGTAATTTAAGAGAAAGAATCCGCGCTCACACATAGGTAAGGTATATGGTAGTACTTCGTAGTATTAGCCCTCCATTACCTTAACCGCATGGCCATTTTAATCAATTTTAATTGCAGATGTTCCTGTAAGTGTGTGCGTGTATTTTCACTTGAATGGGCTGACGATTTTTTTAATCTTTACACACCTTCAAATTGGTAATCCCCATAGTATAATATACTGGTGAACACTGGTTTTTGTTGCCAAAATACATGTTTAATTGGCAGATCACTGTTTCTAACCTAACGTCTTTATTCTTAACATAGGGAAATGCGTGCTGCATTCGGTGGTATATGAATTAAAATTAAAGGTTACCACGAAGCTTTCGTGATACCACTGATTACCATTTCATTGTTTCTTTCCCATGTTTATATGATAGACTCCAATGAAGCTTGGTGTTCGGCTAGTTGGTATCTAGACGTAATAAAACAAACAGCGCTAAACTTAACATGACGAACACAGCATAAGTAGAAGAAAACGGACACATGAAAGGGACGAACCGCTACTACGAACTGGGAAACGTTTTTTAAAAATTTATGCTCTGGTCGTCATGTAAAGTTCAGCGCTATTTGTTTCATTGTGATAGAGTCCTTTTACGTCGAAGTCATGCCAGTGGACTGCCTTCAAGAAACAATATTTTTTGTCACAGATTTTGCAACAACGTATGAGGTTAGTTTTTAAGTGTTACGCAATTGCACCCTGTACCAAACGTAACGTAACATATTTGAGAACCATACCCATACAAACATGACGAGCACGGTTCACTGCTTTTTCGTGCTGCCGGATAAAGACAAGCACAGCGCACTTGGCTACGTCGCCATAACAACCATTCATTCCAATACAATGCAATAATCTGTCATAAAATATTTTTTCTTTTGATTTTGCTCGACCATTTTGCTTCTTTTAAATTTTTTAAACGTGATGTCATTCCGTTACTATAAACGCGGCCATGTTTTCTCAAAGTCTTCCCGAATGTAACACGCTGTTTATACTTTACTTAAACTAAAAAAAAAACACTCAGGAAGCCTCGCCCGTGTCCCCACGGGCTGACGACCATTCTGCTTTTACTGACCGTGATTGGAGATTGCAGGAAGTTCTCTAGGCGCCACTCTGGAAAAATGAAAATAATCAAAACGCATACGGGTTTGGTTTTTTAACTTATTCGAGCACTATAACAATAAATCAGTTCTTTATTTTAAATTGCGCACATGCGAGCAAATATTATTATAAGTAAGAGCGAGGCATGTTTGTGACAATATTTCTAGAAATACCAAAAGAAAACCAAGATTGAAAATTCTTGTATAGTGGTGCACGTTTTAAAATATAAAAATAGAATATTCTGCAATGTCGTCTTCCAAATGACCTTCCAATAATATAAAAACAATTATCAGCCTAACTACGTTTGCCTCTGAATATGAACTAGTGGATCTGGGTATAGCCAACATGGATTTATTCAGAAGAAATGGCCGGAATTTTAATTTCCTAATAGACAAACGCACGACATAATTTTTTCTGCAATCCTATTCTAGAGATGAAAACTCAGACTGCCGGTCAGATCTACCTACTGACTTCTGTAAAAAGAAACGTTTTATTTTACTCCAGTCTCTAGCAACATAACTCCCACCCAGGATCAGGACGTCTTTGAGCTCGAGACCGCACGCTATGCAAGAGAACTTGAAAGGAAGCGCTCGTTTGCTCCATGAATCCAGCCGAATACCCAGAGAATTGGGCTGTATGTACAGAAGCGAAAAACAGTCTAGGAAGCCAGAAAGTTCATTGCTAATCTTATCTATGCTCATTGTGCGATCGGTGGTTGAACCATGCGAGCGTTTTAAGCTCATTCCAGCATTTTAACTCGAAGAGAGGTGGTATCCGGCGATCATGCTGCCTTTTGAAACTTTACGAGAGGATAAATATTCCCCAAGTAAATATACATAATTATACTCGTAACAGTTATTGGCAAATTTCGCACACTCACGCTACTGTGATTTCCTGCTCCCGCTGCCTTGTAAGTCGCTGAGAAACATTGTTAGAAACAAGTGGCATCCACCGATATAACTAAAAAAGCGCGGAGTTCCTACGTGGAAAAAAATTCTCGGCTATTACATTAAGAAAAGATCGCAGAAAACAGGTATTAGCAACAACCTAAATGCAGGGTGGTTTTCAAAACCAGTCAAATATAGTCACAGGAATTCCGACCTATAAAAGCCAGAAGGTATATTTTCTGAGTATAGACACTCTCATATATTAGAAAGAAGGTCCCGACACGAATTAAAGGGACCTAAATAGGCTTCTGAAGGTCGCCAGTTAAATCGCGGAATCGCTGGAGTACCCCTTCACAACAAGGTATACAAAATAATACACCTCTGGGTAAAGCAGGGGCCACACAAACACGCAACAAAGATGTTTTCTTTCTTCCTTGCTAGCCTACCGCTTCTTTGCCGCCACACTGCGGTGCTCTCATGTGCGACAGACCACTTCTGACGCACCAGTGTGAAGCACTAAGCTCTCAACAGTACGGCTGTGGTATAGGTGGCCCCGGGTAAATGCTGTAGCCAATCAGCGTTCGCGGCTCTGGGAGAAACGCGGTTGCGCGCAGCGCTCCTGCACCGGCGGCAAGGCGTATGCACAGGTGGCGCGGCGTATTCGTCCAGCCCGTGGCACGAGCGAATCGCCATTCGTTTCACGAGCTTAACTGAGGTTTTAGATGTAGCCCGTCGTATACAAGGTATGACTAACGCTGAAAAACACGGAGCATCTCTGCGGCCACAAACGCATGCTACACGTGCGACAGCGACAAGCATCTGCTAGCACGGTCGAACAGCAGGCCACTGTATGGTGTATGCACGAAACGGAATACACCGCAGCAGCTGAAACTCTGTGACCTCCCTCCAGAGCGAGACTATTGCTAAAAGGGGGTGATGGTGCAGTAAAAGATGGCGCGGGGGATCGTCGTAGCCGCGGCCTCGCAAAGCAGTGTCTGGATAACTGCGGCAAGGCTAAGCCTTTTCCGAGACCTCGGTGGGAAAAGTTCACCGTGACAGCAACCGCATGCCGAAACGCTAACAAGCCGCTATAGTAGCTGTTGGCAATCTCCAATTATTGTCGTTAGCGAGTATGTTGCGTTTGGAAGCCCCGTATCTTGACTTCAAACGCTCGTTTCCAGAGCGAGGAGCCGTTTGAGGCGGGCCGGCACTGACCGAACCCGCTGAGTGGTAGCACATTTAGTAGGCGGAGCGTGGCCATCGTCTGCTAACAAAGAAGCGTGATGTACCGCCGAGCGGAGCCAATGGCTGCGCGCGTCTCTAAACAACCTTTGTTTTCTTGTGAGTCTTGCGCATAGCATGGCCGATGACGTTCCCGCTTCCACACTGCTTTGGAGGTGCGGTGAAAGAGGGATTGCGCCAGGCCTTGTTGCAGGCCCTTTTTAATGTACGATAACTCGGCTAATACTGAACACTTTTAAACCATTTTTTGGCAGAACGTTGTTTGGCTAGCACTCCAACGATTTCTCACTTAAAATGGCAACCTTTGGGGCCTTTTTAAACTGTTAAAAACCAAAATAAACACACCAAACTATTTTCTCAACATTCACAGCAGTAAGCAGCCGAAGGCCCCGCAGCGCAGCTCGATGCGTTGAAGATAAGCTCTCACTACTCCGAACCGCACCGGGGTGATCTTAGTACCACAGACTTAGTCAATGAGAGAAGGCATTAAACTTATACTCGGTTTTTGGCGCAATAACATATTGTGAATCTTTCTTTCGATTCTTCGTCTATCTCGCCAAAATTACGTCTGCGAGGAGTTTCACTCTCGCCTTAGCTTCTCTAAAATGTGAACTTTTTGTGATTTTGCGCATCTGCTTTGCTTATTTGCCATGTAAAATCAGTTGTGACATGGCAGGAAATATTCTACAACTTAACGTTTCAAACTTAGAGTTTGGTCAATTTTATGAAGTGAGCTCTCTCTCCCTAAAATCTTCTGATTCCTCCAGCCTAAAAGTGCTTTGTTTACAAAAAGAACTAGGAAAGAATAAATATTATATTTATTTATTCTGGCCGCTTAAGGGTTAACTCAGTTGTATCAGCTTTGGGTTGGCGCAGCGTGCGAACTGTGAATATCGAGCTACGGTAAAGGAGCGCGGCCGATGAGCCGTGCTGCTTAGCACACAGACGCCAGTGATACAGGCTTGGGTGCCGTTCTCATCCAAAAGCAAATGGTCGCGAGAAAGTATTTGCCTATGCCGGCCGTGGTCTGTCGATGGAGGAGACAAACTACTCAGCCTCTGAGAAAGCGCGCCGCGCTATTGTATGTGCGCTTTCAACATTTCGCTCATACGTGTATGAAAACTGTTCAATGTTGTGACAGACCACAATGCCCTGTGTTGGCGCTCTGATTTCAGTGACCCCTCTTGCCGACTGGGTAGGCGGTGCTTGCATATGTAAAAATTTGGCCTTACTATTGTTTATAAATCCGGCAGCAAAACGTTCCTGTGTATCGCCCCCATCGACCCACCACCACATCATTGCGACGAAGACGGTGTATTCTGCGGAGCCGTCACGGAAATCTACCCAGACACCCAACAACGTGCCGACCCCGGTTTACGCGCCATGATCGACTATCTCAAAGGACGCAACATCAGCGTACCAAGGGCAGTGAAAAGGAAGTTACCTGCATTCAGCCTTGAAAACATTATCCTCAAGAAGAAAAATTTAAACCATGGAACAAGAACAAATTACCTTCGTGTCATCGCCGCTTACCTTCATGACGAAATTCTTGAAGCCCCCACGACGACCCGTCTTCCGGGCATCTCGGCCCAGCATGAACTATGGAGAAAATCAAGGTGAAGTACTACTGGCCCCACCTTGCAACCGATGTGTCCGAATAGGTCCGCCGTGGCCGGAACTGAATAAACGCCTGCGACGAGACCCGCCGGACTGCATCATCATCTCTGCAACCGGTCGTGGCCCTTTTGAAAAGATTGGAATATGTGGGCAGGGCCGGTTGCCTACGTCACGATCCGAGAACAAGTGGGGTGTCGTAATGATAGACTACATGGCGCGCTACGCAGATACCTGCGTTCATCCGAGAGGGACTGCATAACATGTTGCGAAGTACATAAACAAAATTGTGCGGCGACATGGAGCTACTGAAGTCCTAATCACAGACCGCGAACAGCGTGCAGTACGGAGCTCATGCAAGAAATCTTATGGAAAATCAACACGGATTAAAGAAGAATGACGGCATGCACCTCTCCCCCCCCAATGAACGGACTAACGGACCGTCTGAGCAAAACGATCGCGGGTATGCTGTCTATGTACGGTGACGGTGAACGTAAGACTTAAGATGAGATCGTCGAGTATGTAATGTTTCAGTACAACCCAGTGACCCGACAAATACGCAGATGACACCGTTCGCGCTTGTCCAGAGAAGATGGTCGACTACGATGCTTGGCGCCATGCTTCCGCACATGAACGACGACAAATTCAATGCCCACATACAAGAATACCTTCAACGTGTGGAGGAGGCCCACCAGGTTTCTCTAGTTTGTATAACTGACTAGCAGCTGGTGGATTGCGGCTACTACAACCTTCGCCGCCGAGGCGCCGAGTACCAAATGGGATATCGTTTGTATGTTTGGACTCCCATCCGATGACGCCGACTCTGTAAGATGCTTCTGCGACGTATTCATGACCTTACCAGATTCTACGACGTGTTAGCCAACTTACTTACGCAGTGATCCCCGATGGTGATGGTGAACCATTCGCGCCGAAAGATAAAAAGCCTGCAGATCAGATGCCGCGCTATCCGATAGCCGACACCAGTCTGCGCACGTCACGTTGTTGACTGCTGCTTCACCGTCTGCATATTCTTTTAATTGTTATGTGGAGCACAAGTTCACCCCAATAAACTTGTTTTTGATGCGAAGCATCTCATGGTCGGGGCTATGCCCCTCCTTTGTTGTTGCGTCGTCCACACCCCCACTGCGCATGCTCGGCTTGCGATTGGAGTGACAGTGTTGCTGGTGTATTCCTGCGCTGGCATGAGACATGGACGCCTCACCTTGTATGGCTTCTGGAGTGCCAGTGTTCCGGGTGTATTCCCGGTGCCGGTACCAGATGAGCACGGTTCACGCGCCATTGACGTTTCACCGTCGTCGGCATTGGCGTGCGTCGGCGAGTCTCGGCGGGCCATGATTAGAAGCAGCCAACAACCATCCGGGGAACGTTCATCGACCTCATCTTCAACAACTTTAGGGTTCACCTACTACAACCGCAGTTGACTTTACATTTCACAGACCATAAGGCGGTCATAAAGCGTAACGCCAACCACAGGTCGACGTCACCTACGTTGAACATGATGATGATATTGCTTAAATTAAGACAGCCTCGTACCAGCTACAACGTCTCTCTCTTTCTCTATTGCTTATCCACTCTAACACCTTACCTCCCAATAGAAATACACCATCTTCCAGGAGGGGAACCCTGACTAGCACGCGAAACAGCCATGGGGTCAACGCAACTGCCAATTTCGTAGTTTTTGTAAGTGAAAAGCGTGGTAGTTACCATAGAAACCAAACCCTAAATATAACGGCAGCTACGTACCTCAACCTAACGGAAGCAGAGAACTGAAAACTGATGGGCACTTGAATCGATCCCATGGCTTCTTCGCATGCTACTCAGGGTTCTCCTATGGGAAGGTGGAGGTCCAGAAAATGACGCGTACCCACTTAGGTAGATTCGCCAAGAAGAGTTGGGTGTTCTTCGCGATCAATCAAGCGCGGCGAAATACCGGAGCAGAAGAAAGAATTTGGTCTGCGTTAATGAGAGAGAAAGAAAAAAACACAAAAAAAACAACTAAGTCACCAGTAGAAAAAATATAGGGAAAGTGCCCGGCACCAGCGCGATTGATCCTATGATGATTTTTGGCTTCTTCCTCTTCGCCGTCGCCTTTTGTTGCGTATCCTCTAACCAAGAGTGTCCATACTTACAATACACGTGGAAGTTTACTTTCTCCCAGGGGAAGTGTCGCCCCGACGCTCGTGCTAAAGTGTGGTGAAACAGTGAGCCAGTTTTGGCGCGTGACATTCTTGCGAAATAAGCTTCTGGTTGAGGATGTGGACGTCTTACGATCGGCGATGAAGGCGCCTGGTTGAAATCTCGTCTCCCGGAATAGCTGCTTCCGTGACGTCACTCAGCTACCGAAAAGCTGTTGTGTCGAAAATGGCCGTTCATAAGTATCTCGATTAGCCCTCTACGTCGAATGGGGTCCACACTCCTACATGGTCAAAAAGCTTGAAGAAAGCGTGCCTGTGACGCGCATTGTAAAAAGTGAACTGGTGCATCTGCTATACCGAGCAAGATGGCACGCCTCTTGGCGCGCAGCGCGATCGCTTGCTCAATCTCAGGGGCAATACCCTTATTATAAGGGAACAAGCTTCCAGCATCTTTTTTTGCCCCTGGTCCGTACAGGAGAGCGAACGGTGCCATGCGCGTGTTTCTAGCCGGGACGGGTTGTAGGCAACCGTCAAATACGGAAGACTGCGTCGCTAGTTTGTGTTACAAGTCGAGGTACATGCTTAACATGGCTGCAATAATTTTGTTTAGACATTTAGTCAGGCTGTTCGCCTGTGGGTGGTAGACTGTACGTTTTCTTTGTGAAATACCGATGAGAACTATTATGGAGCCTAACAACCCTGAGATTAAAAGGGTATTCCGGTCGGGGATCAATATTCCTGGTGTTACATGGCGCAGAATGATGTTGTGCATGTAAAAGTGAGCGACGTTGACAACTTTGCAACGCTGAAGATAATTTCCTTCGGCGTATCAGGCAGTATAATTGGTCGCGATTATTATCCGCCTATTTGCCGAAATAGAGGTCTGGAAGGGGCCCAAAATGTTTATGCTGCTTTTTGAAAAAGTTTTTGTATATCTGTACTGGTTGAAGTAAACCAGCTCAGCATATAGGAGTAATTTTCCTTCGCTGACATTCGCGACAGCTGCTCAGTCGCTTGGAGCTTCAGCCAAGTAGTTCTGTTTGATTCGGGAAGTGGTACGTGCATAACCAAGCTGATATGCTGTCGGTTGGTCCTTCTAGTTCATTTTTACTTCTGGGCGAAGACTTGCAGCGACAACGCAGAAGTAGTGTCAGCCATTTGGACCAACGTTTTGTTTGTAAAGGATCATCATCTTCATCATTTTTATCATCATAAACAACAGCAACTAATATCCTGGCCCTGTGCCACCTGTGGCCAATTTATCGACGCAAAGTATTTGATCTCATCTGCCATCTAACTTTCTGCCACCCATGACACGCTTGCTTTCTCTAGGGATCCACTCTGTTGGCCAACCAAGAATGTGAGTGGTGGTTGCTGACTACCTTGAAGGGACGACCGCAAAATGACGGGCGGAATTTCAAGACCGCCCATACAACGCCGGACATTCCTTTTCACTTACCGAATTGGTGGTGTCCACAGCGAACAAGGTCTGCTTGCAAAGTAACAACTCTTTTAGCACAGTCTTCGCATTTGTGAAAAGGGCTCACAGACCGACTTTGCTGGTGTTAGTACGAATTATGGGCACAGCTTTTTCATCAAATGGGCGACCACACGTGGCCTCTTGCAAACGGAGGCTCGGGCTCTCCGAAAAGTCTCGCTGCTCACTGGTACATACAAAGGCGACTTCGTTACAGGTCCTTATCAGCAGCCTATCTACGCCCATTGCAGGGCAGAGGCCTACTCCAATAGTGTCCAATTATCCCGTTCATGTGTTTGCTGCGGCCAGTTTATCGACGCAAACTTCTTCATCTCACCTCCCCATATAACATTCAGCCACCCCCTGACACGCTTTGCTTCTGTAGGGATCAATCTGTTACCTTTAATGACAAATGGGTATCTCTCATTCGCATTACACGTCCTGCCTACGTCCATTGCTTCCGAATTCCTACAAATATGTCCCGAACACGTGTTTGTTGCGTGACCCACTCCACTCTCTTGTTGTCCCATAATGGTACATCTATCATCTGCAGTTTCATTAATCGCTCAGGTGTCCTCAATCCTAGTTGATGCCTCTTAATGAGCGTGCACGTTTCTGCCCCACAGATGAGTACCGGCAAGATGTAGCTGCCATACACTTTCGTCTTCAGAGATAATGGTATCGTGCAAGTCATTATCTGAGAATGCCGTCCGAATACACTCCACCCCATTCCAATCCTTCTCATTATCTCTTCCTCACGGTTGGTATCCCGGGTCTTAACTTGGGCTGAGTAGGTATATTCGCATACCACTTCCCCGGCCTTGTCACCTATCTCAAACCACTGTGCTATTCCGAGGTCATTATTCATTCCTTTAGTCTTTTGCGTAATATTTTCCGGAGCACCGTTCTTCTCTATTTGTCCAGGGCAGTAAGCATGCTGGCCAATTCATCCCCCGAGTTAATTAGCAAGGCAACGTCATCAGCAAGGCTGAGGTTACTTACGTATTCTCCATTACCGCTTACTCCCACCTTTTTCCAGTCCAGTGTTGAGTATACTTCTTGTAAACATGCGGTGAATAACATTGGAGAGATTCTGTCTCCTTGTCTGGGGACATTTCTTATAGAGTTCAGTGGTCTTCAAATCGAAGACGATGGTGGCTGGGGGCCCATTGTAGATAAATTCCAGTAGTCTTTAGTAATTATAGTGTACACCCCACTTTCGTATGTCTGAATGACTGTTAAGGTTTCGACCCAATAAAATGCTTTCTCATAATCAATGAAGGCTATTTCAAAGGGTTCAGAACACAGCACACTTCTCCATCACCTAATTGGTAGTGTGAATATGGTCCATTGTTGAATACCCTTGAAGAAACACTGCTTGTTTTTAAGGTTGACTGAATTATAATGTGGCAGAAATTCTGTTAGCGATTACCTTGGTAAATACCTTGTAGACAACTGACAGTTGTAGGCACATTCTGTCAACCTTCTTATGACTTAGATTAATATTCGCGTTCTTCTAAGAATCCGCTAAGAATCCGTGCTCTATAGGCATTGCGTGTACAGCATCAACAGTTTTACCAGTACAATTTACACGCCATGCTTCAAGAGGTCTGCGGTTTTCTGATCTTAACCAGGTGCTTTTAACTCTTTCATTTCTTTTAAAGCCTTCCTTATTTTTGTCGTTACTGGTGCGACGTCTATCTTAAATGAACGACTTTCTCCTTCACCATTATCCTGGATGCCCTTAATACTGTACAGAGTTTTATAGAACGGCTCGTCTACTATCAAAATTTTATCGCTGTTTGTGATGACATTGCCTTGCTAGCCCTTAACTGCATACACCTGATTTTTCAGACACCTAAGCTCCTCTTCACTGCTCTCCGGCCGCCTGTGTTCTTTACAGCATATTCAATACTCTCTATATAATACTTCCGTAAGTAAGGTTCCTTCCTCTTATTATTGAACTTCTAAATCTCTGCTACTTGTATTCTGTTAGCTTCGGTGGATATATTCATTGTTTTGCACTTCGTAATTAGATTTTTCTTCTCGGAAAAGTTTACCAGTGTCGTTTCTGCGCACAGTGCCCTCGACTTGTATGGTATATTCCATGATAATGCGTTTAACACTTACCCTGGCTTCCTGTGTCGTAAAATCTGCTTCCTCAGTGAGAGCTGAACATCGATTCTGCAGCGTGTTCCTGAGTTGTTACTGTTAGCTCACTGATCGAATTCTATCGTGTTAGCTTGTTACGGTCCCTCCGTAAACGTCGCCTAATTCGGGATCTTACCATACGGTGGTCACTGCACCTTACCCTTCTGGCAAGACGCCAGGGGTATCGCATAATATGAAGCCTCCTTAATGTTATGTTCCCTATTCGGGCCCCTCCTCGTCGACTTCCGTCTCTACTGTTTCCAGAATTTGTTCATGATGCGTAAATTATTCGGCTTTTTGAACTCGACTGGTAGGGACCCCTTTCTTTTCTCCAGCCCACAGCACAGTTCCCAACTTTCGTGTCTCCAACCTCATTCTTGCCCATTTCAGCATTGGCGTCTCCCATAACTACGGTATAGTATGTTTGTACTTTAGCCATTGCCAATTCCACATCTTCATAGAAGCGTTTAACTTGCTGGTAGTTGTGGTTGGGTGCAGACGCGTACCCTGTACGATCTGAAGTTTAAAAGCACCTCTAGGTCCCTAATCTCCTCAACCCTTTGCAGAGGAGCTCCCTCAATACTGTAGGAAAACAGCAGACGGTGGGTTTTCCGGCTGTAGGTGACAACCTTTGTGTTATCGGGGTTTAAAATTAGGCAGTTTTTTCTGCACGAGACCGATAGTTCCGACACACCCCTCTGCAAGGCACAGCAGTCATGAACACCGCTAATGTGCCTAAATAGTTTGACATCATCAGCATAGAGTAGAGAACAAGAGTTTGTTAACACTGTTGACACATCATTGATAAAGAAAGAAAACAATAATGAACCCAGCACGAAACCCTGAAGTACACCACTAGTTGGAGGGTAAACACTAGACTTTTTGGAGCTTACATCTTACAACGGGATTTAATCTCACTTTGACTTGTCAGCCTTACGTGCTTTGGCTCTGATTCCCGTAACCCGCTTGGTTCATGATGATGCGCGGTGAGGTTTATCCTTCTCGCGGCGTTGGCGGCATTGTTAACCGGAGGATATCTGTTCCTCCATGAAGCAAACAGCTCCTTCCACCCCATAGCTTGCAAGTTCTGCACGTCATAAGGCATTCAACAGTGAAGGTCCTTTGTGAGAATAGCTTGATCAGAACCCAGAGCGTTACCTTCTTTCGGCTGAAATCTTCAACGTTTTCTATTTTGTGGACGTCGTTATCAAAGCAAAGTGTACTGCACACTTCAAACTGGCGCTCAAAGGACAAAAGACGAAATCGTAGTTTAAATGAAATTAATCGCACTGCACGTTCTGTGATTGCAATTTTGTGTTGCCTTTGCATCCATTCATGCTACAGTGCACGTCGATTCTACTTCAAATAAAAGAATTATTCATCCAAGCAAACGGCACGCGTCCGTCCCAGTGCGATTTAATAGCGCAGTTGCTGATACTGGTGCTATCGGAAGTATTAGCCGACTTGCAAATTAGTGGAAGACGGATCGGTGGTGGCGAGGAAAAAACAGTTTTCATGTGCGGGTCATCGATGGCGTAAAAGAGGACCGGAAAATCGCCGAGTTTTTTTGCTTCATCGTACTGAACACTGGACGGTAAGATATATGCTGCTTTGCAGTAAGAACTCCTTTAATTACATTTACAGGGCCGTGAGTCTTTATCAGTACACTCCGTAATTTGACACATAATTGAGCCTCGTTTTTTTGTTGGGCACAAACAAGGCATCCTTCATGTTTTAGTATTATGCGTAGCCGTTCCGGAGTTTCACAGCTTAAGGTGTACATTCAACAACGTTTAAAACCGTTCATGGTAGAGTCTCCTGCTGTTTTGTACAGTGTAGGACCAAATGGTACGAAACATTGTTTGTCTTGCGTGCCACGTTGCTCTCTTGTAGTACGCAATTTACTCCAAGTAGACTGTTATAATGTATTCTATAATCACGGGACAAAATGTGATTATGCGTTACTTACGGATCGACTTGTGTCACATCGTTCAGTCTAGATCACAACTAAATGGCCAATCATGCAACAAAGAGGAGCATACAACTATTACTAGTTTAAAACAAGGCCGATCATATATGCATAAAATTACTTACAATTAACTTCTGCGAAATGAATGTACCCATATTAATCAAGTCGGCCTGCAGAATTTTCAATACGTGTGCGAGCCGAAATTCAAACAAAAACAGCGAGGAACACAATAGTACGTTGTATTGAACTGTAAATAATGTGGCAAATTGCTACAACGTGCTTTAACAACTGCTTAAAAATCTAAACCTAACAGGACTCACTTGTGCAGCACCTACTTATTTTGCGTGCACCTGAGATACCCTCAATTTTGGAATAGTTTATTGCTATATACCGATTGGCTCTTTATGGCCTTTCTCGTGAAACTAATTAGAAATTGATAAATTGGGACCACGCAGGTAAATAGAACACTTCGCCAACCGCTGACCCACTAATTCTAGCCCTCACAGTAATTACTCTTCTCGCGAAACATAGCCCTTTATCAATCAGTGGGAGAGGCTAAGTAATCTGTACTATAAAAGTGCTTGACCTAAAGTCGAACACCGTGGCAGCTGCTCGTTTTCTGGCTGTCTCCAGTATTTCAATTGAAAGCAAAAAGATATACAGGTTGGTTGAGTAATATTAGGAACAGTTGGAGTGAATGCCAACAAGGCCGGAAGTCTAAGCTCATGCACGAGCACAGGCAATACACTTCTCCAGGCCTGTATATTCACTTACTCGCTTTAGAAAATAGGTATACCCATTGAGTTGAAGAGACGCCCCGCCTAATTTTGTTCTCAGTGTGTAAAGCAACGGAAGGAGTAATTTCGCTGCGCTATTTTATTTTATGTTGGCTTATGTTTCAGTGGCGCTGCTAGTGGGGTCTCTCGAACGCAGCCTAGACCCGGTGTAATCTGTGGTTATATCCCCAAATGTATCGTACACAGAAGAAAAACGAAAAAAAAGGCTTTTTCAAGTGATTGGGCTAGAGACGAAGCGTGGGGTAGCATTTTGTCTTGTTTTAATGGTGTAAAATTGTTAGCCTACCCTATGCCTATGAATGCTGCTAATGTACATGATAAAACCGGAACTGACGTGAAGGCACAGACATTTTTATTGTCTGAAGGTTAGCTTTTATGTATCGCGAGATGTTAGCATTTGCCTCTGCAGGACTTTGATGCCAGGAAGTATTGGCGTTGTTTTTTATATAATCTCTAATTGTAGAAGAAATGCCAATGCAGCAAGTGTGAAATAACCATTTGAAGTTAAAATGTTTCGTACAGGCTGAAAACGTGTACCATTGTCTTAGCTAATTTCTAACAAGTGAAACCTACTACCACTTTTTCTACTCCATCGTTTACGGGCCATCAAAGTTGAGCTCAGACAAAAACTTTTCTTGTCGTTTACATGGAACGGAGCTGATGGGAATAAAGCCGGGCTTTAGGTGATTCCCCGTCGTATGGAGGCGCGCACAGTTTTCGTAGGATGAACTGGCGGAGCTTCGTGAATTCAAGAAAACCACGCGCAGATATAGAATGTGAGCAAGCTTAGCTCGAACAGCACTGCGCAGTTATAACAATACGCTTTGAAGAAACGAAATATTGACAGTGTCCCTAACTTCTTCACCAGTCATACAACAATGGGCACCTATAGGAGCCTTGTGGATTTGGTAAACAAACTGTACTTCGGTTAGTTTTGGGGGACTTTCAGTTATTGCAATGGATGCATCGAGAATTTATTATTTTCCTAAAGAAAAATAGTCAATGTCCTCTAACGCCCGACGTACGGGAGGTAATCCAGCTGCGGGTATAAATACAGCACCCTTTACAGCTTAAACACCACCCTTTACAGTTAACAGCTTTTGGAACTCAATTTCCTGAATACTTTTTCAACAGCGGTTGCAATGATCTTGTTAAATTATGATTATCAAATAAGTAAAACTGGTGATTGAATACCTGAATCAAAGTATAGGCCTTGCTCCATCTTTTGTGCCCATTTCGGAAGTCACCCTGTCTATAGGGATCTTTTATTATCGAATAAAACTTCTCTTTGCCATGTTCACAATCTTAAGCAAAGCTAGAAAGAAGAGTCAGTACCGTATTTAGTTGTCATGATAAAGTATCATTGCGATCACTCAATACTGTAACCTTTTTTAGGTTTCTAAAGATTGCTGGAACAAACTCACCACCGCTGCGCATTTTGCTATGGGAAATGTTTGTTGCTTTAGACAATAACACTTTTTCGAAGCAGGACAATAAGGCATATCAAAAATTTTCCTTAAAAATCAATAAACTCAGTACGCACCAAAAACAACAACTGTGCCATTTGAATTTGCATGGTATATTTCGACAATAAATTGGGGAAGCAAAGCATTCTCTGTTTCAAAATTACCAGAACGAATTCAGTGCTGTGGCACTGTGTATGTACTGTTTGATATAATGGGGCTTATTTATTTCAGATGTTTCTCTAAATGTCTCAACAAGACATAGACCTTATTTTATAATAAAGTCGTTATGCAGTGCTCAAAAAGTGTATAGCATTATCCCCTGAGTCTTTGTGGGTTAATTACATTAGTCCTGGCACTAATTCAAGCATTGGTCTCTTTTCTATGAATCGCATCCCTCCGCAAACCCTGGTGACGGCCTTTAATTCTCGGCACGCTACCACATGCGTCAAATAAAATAAAATTTCCGAACAGGCGGAATTTCGCGAATTTGTATAATTGGGCCCAACACCAACCGGAGTAAAAGGACAACTGTTTAAGTTTATCCTTCCTCTCGGCGAGAGCTTGAGTTGTCGTATCTGAGATCCGTGGTTGACATTTTTGCTTTCCTAACAGTTTTTGTCTTCGCCTAATTGGATCCGTTTCTTTATTTTTTAGATCTCATTTATCATTTAGAGCCCCATAGCGGTCTTGTATGTCTGGCGTGTCATAAACTATCCTGCTGATGAAAACGGCTTGAACAATGGTTAGAGGAAGAGTTCTTCAAGCCTTAAGTGTCGATTGCTGTCACGTTGAATGATGTCCCCTAGTTGGTTAAGTGTTTGCTGTTTGCGATGCGGCTTCCAAGCCAGATCCATCTTTCGGTATTACGAGGCCCAATATCAGAGCGTGGGGGACATTGGGGACATGATTATAATTTATTTATACTTGTTCTTCCGGAATACCCTGCGCAGTTTCACGAGTATTTGCCTTGCTGAGCGTAAGTAAACAACACTGTCCGGGAGTGCATTCCAGTCATCGGAATTCTGGAGATATAATTGGCAGTGTCGACTTTCGTTGTAAGTGTGTATTCATACCCTCCAATTGAGCCAGTGAGTGACAAGAGCACACGTGGCACCTTCAGCTGAAATCGTCTGGGATATTCTGTATATCTTGGAGCAGTGATGGTAGGTTCATCACGGTAATGTTTAGAAGAACTGCGAGTTGGGCTTGTTGGTATAGGTTCATAATGGGAAACAGCGCAAAAACAAAACTTGGACAAGAAAGACAAACGGGACGAAGCGCTTCGTCCCGTTTGTCTTTCTTGTCCAAGTTTTGTTTTTGCGCTGTTTCCCATTATGAACGGTAATGTTACTGAGAGATGATGTAGAACCGAGTCTTTAGGCGTTCTATAAGGTGGGTTGAAAACGTAACGCAGCAGACACGCACAATATTGGTGTGGTTGGTAACCAATGTTGCAAAGTATTTCTAACATCTGTGCCCGCAATTGGTAGTAGCGAGACCTTGGTGAATGGATTGCTGTGACACATTGTCGAATGCCAGCTTCTATCCAGTGACACAAAGATATATATCGGTTTTTGACCGTTTTTACTGTCCTTTTTCAGCTGTAACAGGATGTATTTGGTAAAGTGATTGGTAAAAACCCGTACACGGTTATTGTAAAGTATTTTTTGTGAAAAATATTTTCAGAACGTTTGCCCTGGCCCAATGGGAGAGAAATTGGATGGGGCTTTTTATGTGAGTGTTTTACGGGCTTAGGATTAGTGCTATTCGAATATTCGAACTTTGGCACTTAAGTCCTTTTCATCCAGTCTTTAGTCATTACCATTGGAGCCCGAATTCACAATGACGCATGCAATGCAACATATTGGCATTGACACTGCAACATGTGGAGCTCGAAATAACACTGCAACAAAGCGTCCGTAGCATTTACACGAACTATTTACATCGCCGTCAAGCCGTCGCTCTCCGTAGTTATCGACACTGGTTTTCGGTAGTACAGGCGAAGCCTAGCCTTTGCTTCCCTAAACCTATGCCCGCTCTGTAAGGTACAATTTCTGTATTTAATGGCTTCGTTTCTTGAGAAAACGTATCAAGACTCTGCTTGGGCGTGTTCATTAGGTGCCTGTCTAAGAGACTGAACACCTCCTGCAATTAAAGTTTTAGTTTCCTCTCCTTCCGCAGAACGGTATTTCTACATCTTCATTCTGTACCAATAACACTTGTACTCCTGTCGCCTAATTCACATGTTCTTTAGCTCCAACAAAAATACAACTGTGCACGTCCGCTCGTTGCAAATGATTCATTACTTGCTCTTTCAAACGTAAGGACGCACCCGCTCACCCAAAATTTTAGGTGAAACGTGATACAGTTAGGTTTGCTTAGATCCATCTAGCCAGCAGGTAAAAGGCCTTTTATCAGAAAGAGCAAGGTTTACTTTGATTACGCGAACACCATTTTGGTAGGATGCTTCCGCAGTGTTTGGAAGATGAACGTTTGGGACGCAGCTTTTATTTTTACGAGGGACATGAGCGATTCTTTCGTTAGGGAGAGATTAGCTTAATTGAAGATAGTTTGGTAAATTTTGAGGACAGCTGAGGGAGTTTTCGATCCAAAGCTTAGGCACACACGATGATGATTACTTACAGTGAAGATATATGGCAGTCCAACTACGTAAACAATGGCGTACACTATAGCGCTACGCTGAGTTGGCCCAGAACAGGCAAGAACCGAGTACAATTTGGAAGAAAAAAAACCTAGCATGGCGAGAAGTAGACACAACTTACAAAAAGGACGCGTGTTTTAACACTAAGCTTGCACACGCTTGAACTTTTGCCTCCCTGATTGCTAATATTGCGGGCTGCGCTGGGATGGCTTCTTAGTACAAAAAACACTAACTGTGCATTCCGCAATTCTGCAATATTTTTGGTGCACTGAAGCCATCAAATGGCCATTGACGAACGGTCTGCAGCATACTAGCCCTGAATCCACGTGGCATGCGCGGTTCCGCAAGTGTTCCTACGAGTGGCCTGCTCACACGAGTGCTGAAGGGTGGTCCCGAACAAGTGAACAGTTTACGTAGTTGCTTTTTTGTCACACTAGGACAGCACATTGCCCAAAACCGAAAGACCTCGCTTGAAAAGAGAGAAGTAGGTGGATGATGATGAGGTTTGGAGTTTAATGGCGCAAGGCCGACTAAGGGCAAAGCGCGCCAAACAATAGTGATTACATGAAAGTGGCATGGAAGTAAAAGTAGAACATTTCAGTAAAAATAAACCAAGTAAAAGACAACGTAATGAAGATGACTGTTTTAAAGGGCCAGGTTGTCAACATGCATGATAATAAATGAGGTGTAAAATTTTTACGTCGGTAAGAAACTCGAAAACGGATTTGATTGAAAACATGGCTTCATCTCCTAAGAAATATGACGGGTGTGGTGGAATATATCGCGTGTGTAGTTGTGGGAAGTATTTGTGTCGTGTTGTGTCAAGTGCCTTACATTGTATAAGGATGTGGATCACGGATAGGGCCTCTCCGCAACTGCTGCACAGAGGTTTGGAGACTTCGTGAGAAGGTGCGAGTGCGTTGCATCAGTGTGCTCGATCCGTAATCTAGCCAAGGCGACTTCAGTGTATCTATTACGTGTGTCGGTGGTGTATGGTCCCAAGTATGGTTTTATTACGTGTAACTTGTTGTCTGTTTGTTCACTCCAGTGTGTTTGCCATGTTTTGCGAAGTTGTTGTCTGATGTGTGGTTTTACGTCAGTGTAGGGTAATGTGGTTATGCCTACTGTATTCGTGAGTGTAGCAGCAGCAGCCATTTTGTCCGCTGCTTCATTCCCGGCTATACCATAGTGGCCACTGACCCAGCAAAGAACCAGTTCAAATTTGCGTACATACACAGACATAATACCCTTGACGATCAGATTGACGACGTGGTTTTTAGAAGGGGATTGTTGGCGACAGTGCCCGCACAACAGTGAGGGAATCTGTATAGATAATGGATTGTGGGATGTGGCTTTGAAGTATATGATTGACAACAAGAAGTACACCGTAAGCCTCTGCCGTAAAGATACTAGTATGACTATACAGAGTTTTGGTGACACTAAGGCCGGGCCCATGCGCCGTGCAGGACAGAGAGGTGGAAGTCTTAGAGGCACCCGTATAAAATTCAGAGCACTCATACTTCTGCTGCAAATACAAGAAATGCTGCAGAATTGCACATGTGGGAGCTCGGTTTTTTCTACATGTGTGAATAATGTGTCGCATGAGACAGGGCGGAGATGCTATGGTGCTATGAAATCTGTTACAGAACTTTGGATGGTATTTAAAACGGAGACAGCAAGCTCTGACGCTTCCTCTCTAACTCTGTAAGAGAAGGCCGCAGAGAACGATGGTTGATTTAGAAAGAGTTCAGTCATGGAGGCATCATGAAAAACTGATTTAAAAGGATGGTGAGGCATGGATGAAATTTTAAAAGCATAAAGGAGGTCTGTGTATGCTCGCTGACGTTGTAGGTTTCATTTGTTGCACTCTACATACAGGCTTTCGACTGGACTAGTCCCAAAGGCGCCACACGACAAGCAGAGCCCTAGTTGAAGCACGGGCTCCAGCATTCTGAGGGATGTTTTAGTGGCTGACCCATAGAAAACGCTGCCATAGTCCAATCGTGAACCTATCAAGCTGCTAAAAACACGCAACAGAAGCTGTTTGTCAGCACCAAAAGAGATGTGCGAGAGAACCTTCAGGATATTCATTGTTTTTAAGCATTTATGTTTTAGTTGTTTTATGTGTGGGATGAATGTGAGCTTTTCGTCAAAGATTATACCTAAATACTTGTGTTCCTTTTTTACAGGAATCGAGACACCTTGGAGTTTGTCTGGATCCGGTCGGATGTCTGGATCCGGTCGGATGCCACGCCTCCTGGAAAACAAGACACAAGTGCACTTCCCTGGATTAAATTTAAAACCGTTGCTATCTGCCCAACCAGCTAGCTTGTTAACACCAAGCTGGACCTGGCGCTCACAGACAGACAAGTTACAGGATTTAAAGGAGAGCTGCACGTCGTCTACATAGATTGAACAGGAAATCGACGGTGGCAGCGCCTTCCTAAGGAAATTCATTTTCACAATAAAAAGGGTGCAACTTAATACTCCACCTTGCGGCACTCCATTTTCCTGCACATGAACCCTAGCGAGTGCAGTACCAACTCGCACACGAAAGGTTCATTGAGGCAAGTAGCTGGCAAGTGTGTTCATCATGTTAACTGCCTTGCCGAAGGACTTGAGGTCTCTTAGGATGGCATACCGCCACGCGGTACCGTACGTTTTTTATAGATCAAGGAATACTGTCATACAGTACTGCTTATGGAGGAAAGCATCTTTAGCATCTTTTATATACGCCTCTAATGCAACGAGGTAGATCGCCCCGCCCTGAAGCCTGCCTGGCAGCTCTCGAGAAGACCATTGTACTCTTAGAAGTACACGAGACTCCTGTTTATCATCTTCTCAAAGAGCTTACACAGGCAGTTTGTCACGGCAATGGGACGATAACTGTCGGGAGAGGAAGGGTCCTTCCCTTCCTTTAGGATAGCCACTGCTATGGCCTCTCTCCAAGAGTGAGGAATGTGCCCCGAAAGCCATATGTTGTTGTATAGATGTAGGAGTCTTTCAAGAGTGTCTGGGTGTAGGTGTTGTATCATGGTGTATGTAATCTTATCTGCGCCTGGAGCTGAAGGTTAGCACGTGCTCAGGGCAGCCCTCAACTCATAGAGAGTGAATTCAGAGTTGTAAGAAGTTTTGATTTGTCTTTGTCGTGTAAGGGCTTTTTTTCTGCAGATGTTTTGTATTTCATGAAAGTGTTTGTGTAGTGTGCTGAGCTGGACACGTGTTCAAAGTGTTGTGCAAGCGTGTTGGCCTGGTCTTCGAGTGTGTCCACTGTTGTGCTAACCAGGGGCAGGCTGTGTGTCTGTTGTCCTTTTAGCTTGCGTATCCGTGTCCAGAATTTGTGAGTGTCGGTGTATGAGTTGATGGAAGTGAGGAAGGCGCGCAAACTCTCTCGTTTCGCCTCACGACGCACACGCTTCCCAAGAGCCTTTGCCCGTTTAAAGAAAATGAGATTATCTGGCGTGGGGTACCAGCGAAGGACACCCCACGCCTTGTTCTGGGCCTCTCGCGCCCGTCTACAGTCCTGGTGTCACGAGGGCCTCCTTGGGTTGCGGGACGCACTGGAGACCTGGGGCAAGGACTTTTCGGCGGCGTCGAGTATGCGTGCCGTGAGGAGTTGGGCTGCTTCCTCCACGTGTAAAGGTTTTATGGTTGTGTGGTGTAGTTTAGATGTTTCTGTGAATGTACTCCAGTTTGCTTTTGATTCAATAAACCTGCTCTGGGAAGATGTTCTGCATGGGTCTTTACCTATGTACGTTAGGGAATCGGGGAAGTGGTCACTACCATATGGGTCTGTGCCCACGCCCCACTCAAGACATGGAAAGAGAATTGCAGAGCCAATAGCCAAGTCAAGCTGCGAGTATGTATTGTGTCCTAAGTTATTGTATGTCGGCTGTTTTTTGTTGAAAAGGCATGCTCCATAAGATGTGAGGAATTTCTCTATCAGGCGACCTCGTGCCTCCATTCTAGAGGAACCCCAAAGAGAGTTGTGCGCATTAAGGTCGCCTGTTAGTATGTATGGTTCGGGCAGCTGGTCGACCAGTGCCTCGAAGTCAGAGCTCGAAAGTGCATGATCAGGAGAGATGTAAATGGAGCATACCGTTACCGACCTATTAAACATTATCGTACGGATTGCTGCAGCCTCAAGAACAGTGTTCAGAGTGACATGGTGGCAGGCTAAGGATTTCTGGGCGACAATTGCCACACCACCTGAAGAAGCTGTGCAGCCAACCTTGTCCTCTCTGAATACCATGTACTTATTCAAGAAATTTGTTTAGATTTGAGGTGGGTTTCCTGGAGACACATGATACTTGGCTGATTGGCATGCAGCATCTCATACACATCGTCAAGATTTTTAAGGAGGCCTCCTGCAGTTCCATTGGATGATGTTTTCATTTCCCATTATTTATTTTTAAGAATAACTGGAGTGTGTGTGTGTGTGTGTCGTCTTGCGGGGCTCTTATTCTAGGATTTCTAGGCCTTTCTGTCGGCTTGGACATCGGAGGCCGTTCCTTGCGCTGCGTTGCTGGCAGGAACGGCGCGACATGCATCTCCTCATCGATGCCAGAAGGGTGCCCGGCGGACCAGGCCCCTCGGACTTGGCCCCCTTTCGGGAGCCCTTCGTTTGAGCCACCACCGCCAAGGGCGTCCGGGACACCAAAGGTGGCACAGCCGGTGCGGTGGCCGTGGGAGCCGATGCGGGGCCCCCGGGGTCCATCAGGTCGGCACCCTCTAACGCACTGGAGGACGGGGATGCAGAGGTGGGAGCGGCACCAGTCCCTACAGAAGAGGTTGTCACCACAACCGCTGCTGCCTCAGCAAGCGGCGTGGCGACCGATTGGGGCTGCCTGAGGCACCACAGGGGGGAAAGGCGGAGGAGGGACCAGGTCAGACTCGCTGAACTGCGTCCCTGTGGACACCAGATGCCGCTCCGCCCCCCGGCGAGGTGCGTCGGCGTACCTCCCCAGGGGGAAAGAGGCGAACCTCTTTCGCGCGTCTGGGAAGGTGATGCTCTCTGTTACCTTCACAATAATGATCGCCTTCTCCAGCTTAAACTTCTCGCACGTTCAAGAGTAGGCAGCATGGGGTTCCTGGCAGTTGGCGCAGGTGAGGGTTGATGATGGACAATTATCAGATTGATGATCATGCTGAGCGCACTTTGCGCAGGTCAGACGAGCGCGGTAGGAGTTGGTTCCGTGCCCGAACCGCTGGCACTTAAAGCAGCGGCGCGGGTTCGGAATGTAAGGACGAATCGATCATCGGATGAACCCTGCGTTGATATGGTCAGGAAGTGAGGAGCAGTTGAAGGTCAGGATAATATGTTTCGTGGGGATTATCTTATCGTCTCTCCGCATCGTGATGCGGCACACGGCCTTAAGACCTTCAAGAATGTCGGCATCTGTCTCGTTAAGAAGGTCTGCCTCAGAGATCACACCCTGCGAGCTATTCAGGCTGCGGTGGGGTGTGACCCTCATGTCCAGATCGAACATTTTCGTCTGACCAAGAAGTGTGGTTGCCTGCTGCTGGTTTTTTACCTCGACGAGCACTTCGCCGATGCGTTGTTTTTTAGCATTGTAGGTTTTCCCAATTATTCCATCAAGGTATTTTGTAATCAAAAATACTGATTGTGAAGCAAGAGGGCGGGCTGTGTCAAAAGATTCGATAACAAGGAAACGAGAGTATTTGTCTGGCTTTGGGAAGCTCATGCTTGGAAGTGGAGGGAAAGATACTTCGGAGCGGCCCCTTTTCAGGGACCGATCTAGCTTGGAGGGGGTTTTGAATTTTCCATACAGCATAGAAAAAAAGCAGGGGACGGGGGTACTTTCTTCTCAAACCTTACCGTGATAGCATGAGAGGTCCCTGAGCTCCCTGCCTGGTAAACAGACAGGGAGCCCATCCGCCGGAGCTGGACCTGGGCTCCGACGGCCACCGTTTGAGGCTTCTACCCTTCACCTTTAAACACATCACCACGGTAGGGTACAGTTTATGTTGGGGGCTCGGGGTCCGCGGTGTCGCCAACACCGTCACCATGAATACTCAAGGTGCCCCGCGCGGGGAGAAGTAGCTTGAGTTGTAGCTTATGCTAGATGTTCATCTGGAGCCAGAGCAGCACGTCCGGGTCCGGGTCCTGAGTAAAGGCAATAAGCACGTGCAGGATAACTCGTCTTTTCCGTTGGACGAGGTGGACTTAGTAAGAATAATGTTAAGGCAGGTGCCTGATCACCCACGCCCAGGCTGTTCGTTCGAGTGTGTTGATGTGGTTTCAAGACTGACGGGATATATATGACGAACAGAACATTTTCGCCTTGGAGTGGAGTTCTTTGCATCCAGTAGAATGAGGTATGGGTTTCAGATAAGGAAGGCCACTTTTTCGTCTTGGCGGAAGGAATGCATGCGGAGAAGTCCAAGCCAGGGCTCAAAGACAGCTTCAGGCGCGTCTCCGGAAAGCCTGCCAAGGTCAAAGACGGAGCTCTACAATTAGTGAATGAATTAGACCGTGAACGTACTGGCAGGGTATAAAAAGCCAAATGCAAGTATATCAATATTTTCTACGCGGTGGAGACCCACAGGCCATTATTTTGTTCTGACCAATTATCTCGCAAAACGACGCCTGGCAGCAAGTTGTTTCATGGTATCTGAAACCGCAACTTTTTGACTTGCGTATTGTCATACCTGAGTCGCAGACTGTGGTGTTCTTCCTACGGGATGGTAACTCGGGTGTCTGTGCTGAAACAAGAGACTTTGTAAAAGACATACTCTATTCTTTACCACATAATGAATTGCTAAGGAGTGCAAGGCTTGCATCAGAAAACCCACAGCTGGATAAATGTTTTTCAATTCCATGGCTATGACGTTTGAGCCGGTCCTAGTGTTGCGGTCCTTTTATTTGAAGGCGGTATTCGTGAAGTTGGGCAACAAGCTTCATGGGCAAAGAACCGGCATTTTATTGGGACTTGCGCTGCGCCTGTTTGGAGTGACATATTTCTCAGTAGGGTAGACAGAAAGCTACGGGCGGATTGGCTAAAAATATTGGTAGGGTCTACAGGTGCGTTGCTGAATTATTGGTGCTTCTAGATCGAAGTGGCTATGAAAGTAAAATGTTTGACGAAATGAAGTTGTTTCGACAACAAGGCTTAGGGCTTGAGTTCACAGGTAAAGTAATGACTCAAAGTTAATTGCAGTCCTCGGCCTGAAGCTCAAGGTCGAAGATGAACACCTGTGGTGGCAGTATTTTCTTGTGGCAGCGAAGGCGCTTGGCTTCACCCCGTAACACTCAAAGGTTATTAGGAATGACATAGTGTTCTTAGTGATCCGGTCTTCTTATAAAACTCCCTGACCCATGGCGTAACAAGGCAGCATTACTCAGCACGACGACCAATATAGGGCATCAGAATTTCAAAAGCTTGTATTTGGAGTGGCGCAAGAAACTGTCCCTTTTGGTAATGACAGGAATGCCAAGTTTACATGATGTGTCCGGTGACGAAAGGAAGAAAAAAACAATGGTGGTATTCGGCAGGCACAAACTGCCCTATGGAATAAAAAACGCTGTAGCGCGATACGCCACCAGCACATTTTTGAAGCACAAAGACGTTGTTTCTTGCGTGTTGCCCACTACGTACCATGTCGAGTAGGACTTGTTTATTTGTCGGGTCTCACACGTGGGAAGTATATTGGCTAAAGTGGACACGCCGGCTCAGGGAACACGAGCTGTCCCTAGGTAGCGACTCGCCGTCAGTAGGAATACAGAAGTTACCTGTTGCTGGAACAGTGCAGAACCGTTCACAGAATCAGCTTTTAGATGTTTAGATGTTTCCCTCAAAAAGTTCAGACTGCTTCTGCACACACGGCTACCGAAGTAAGAGGAACACCTTGCGACTGCAATGCTACATACACCAATGCACGTGCCACCCAGTGTTTGTCGATACTGTTATTTTATCAAGAGACAGAAAGCAGGAAATGGGAATATTGAAGCCTTCCGAATTTGAATACTACACTAAGCACTTGTGACTCAGCCGATGATCGTGCTTGCCAAGGCAGGAATACTCCAATCTAAGCAGCACATGCTGCTGAAAAGACAACCCCCTGAGAACGACAATTTTTCAGATACGACTCACGTGACCACCGTTACTTCCCCGCATTTTTTTTATTTGTCATGAGCGCAGTCCTTTTGATTGACTAGCGTGCAGTTCCACGTTATTTGCCTTGCAATAACTATATTTTGCTATAAATATTTGGCTGTAAATCAGCGCTTGTGTGGTCCTCTCTGTTCAGCATCCCCTTGCGAAGCAGCAGTTTCCTTTCATGCCCCTTTTGTACTCCGCTATTTATTTTGAAAAATATCATGCGTATTCAGCATATACAAACAGAATTGCGAATAAAACAAATCTCAAAATTGTTAAACAATCATAGTGGTGATGCATTCTCTGTTTCTGGTAGATAAATAGCTTACAATTTGGTCACGTATTATCTTTTCATTAAATATCGAAAGACGACGAGCCTAAACAAAGGTCACCAAAACAGAATTACAAAAAAAACACGGAGAATAACACCTCAGCTTTGTCCAAATTCGACCTCAAGGCTTTCAGTAAGAAAAACGATTTCTGTACGTCGGAGCAACTATCTCTTCATTTCTACCTTCTTGACTGATTTAGGTACCTTGTCCGATTGTACACACTATTAGTAAGGCAAAGTTCTCTAATAAATGAGTATACGGTAAGCATTTTGGTACGCGCAGATTCGGCGCTAAACTAAATTATAAATTACAATTTTTATTACTAAACTTCACGCAAAAAACATATTCTTCCACAGAAGCCACCTCGCTGTATTGGTATCTATGTGTGCCATTGTTTCCTGCGGAAAACTTCTTCAGAAGGTAATTTATATTAAAAGCTTTTTAATATGTGGTTTGTAACTATTTTAACCGCAGCCATGCATAACAGTGACACGCGCATGCATTCACGTAAATGCCGAGTGTCGAGTGCTCAGTACACAGCCCAACACCCTCGTCGCATATCCAACTGTTTGAAAGGTCCGATCTCGGTGGTGAGTAATGCTTTGCCTTCAAGCTGGGAGACATGTGAACGTTTAGTTGCATTACATGGACGATGTCGATCTTCGGCGTGGAAGACGATGAAGAATATGCTACAGGGCTGTTGCCATAGGTCACGTCTGTGACCTTCCACAGGACCTTGCAGGGTCTATTGTTTCTTATTGCCAGGAACTGTGATCTGGTTTGAAATTGGCGCCCGCGTGCGGGGCCCAGCACGTAGAAAAATAGCGGGAAACTCGGCGTGATGGCACGCGGAGGAGACAGACGAAGACGAGAAAGAAGAAGGAAGATTCTCAGTCGCCATGTTAAAGCTTGTTTTGCCCTGTACTTACTGTAAATACAGTTTGCTTTTCTTGCTTTCCGTTCGCCTTTGAGATTCTTCAACAACTGGTGCCGAAACCCGGGACAATGCCGCCACTATGTCCTAGCCGTCAGTCTTTGAATTTCAGTGACTCGATTTTTGACAAATTCTTTCCATTGTGATGTATTACCCGTAACCCAATGCAGAGTGATGCGGGAGTCTGTCCAAAATATAGTTTCGACGTTGCACGGTACTTTGGCAAGAGAAGCTTCCAAGAAATTTGACATCCTGGGCCCCGAGGACGGCGCCGAGAAGCTCGAGTCGCGGCAATGTCAACGTCTTCATATGAGCGACTCTTGACTTGGCCATCATCAGTTCTGTTTTCACGAAATTGCTGTTGTCTTGAAGCCTTAAATAGGCGCATGCTCCGTATGCCTTTGGGCTCGCGTCACAAAATATGTGCAGCTGAGCTGCCGTAGTCTCTGGGGATAAATGAACCCAGCGAGGTATTTTGACGCTGCCAAGTTCCTGGAGGTCCGATCGCCAACGTCGCCATTGCGCCCCGATGTCAAGTGGAAGATCCTCATCCCAACAGACATCCCGTTTCCATATCTCTTGGAATAATATCTTGGCTTGAACTGTGAATGGTGCGATCATTCCGAGAGGATCGAAAATTCGTGCCACTGTATGGAGCACTGATCTTTTGGAGTTTCGATCTTTGTCAAAAAAACTAAGTACAGACTTTGAAGCTATTGTCATGAGATCTCTTCGGGGCTCCCATACCATGCCAAGAATCTTGTGTGTTCCGTCGGTAGAAGTGATGCCTTCTTCCTGCTCGAACAGCTGCTGTAGGTGTGTCGAGTTGGAGGTCCACTTCCTAAGACGCATACCTGCTGACTCTAGTATAGCGTTAGCTTCCGTGAAAACACGTTGCGCCTCTTGGTCGGTGTCGGCTCCCACGAGCAAGTCGTCCACGTAAAACGACTTTGCGAGAAGGACAGCCGTGTCCCGAAAGGAACCGCTGACAAGTCTCAGGTGATGTTGTAAGGTGGCGTTCAGCAAAAATGGGCTTGCTGTGGTACCAAACGGTACTCTGGTCATCCTTCATTCTTGCACTTCAGGTTTAGGATTCTCGTCCGAGGGAACTTGCTTGAACCACAGAAACCGCAGTGCATCTCTGTCTTGCTCTCGAATGCAGATTTGCAGGAACGCTTTTTCAATATCTGCGGTCAGAGCGATGGGATGCAACCGAAATTTTATCAACAGTGTGGTCAAGTCTGCCAGAAGCCTTGGGCCTTTTTCCAAGTGTTCATTGAGGGACGTGTACTCCGGCCCATGTGACGATGCGTCGAAAACCACTCGGACCTTGGTAGTCGTGGACTCGCTGCGAATCACTGCATGATGCGGCATGTAGTACACAGGAAAGGATGACGGTCCGATTTCCTTTACCCGCTCTGCGTGTCCCAAAGGCATGTAGGACCGAATGGTGGAGTCGCATTGCTGCCCGAATACGGGTTGGCGCCGCAATTTCGTCCCGAGAGCAAGAAGTCTCTTCATAGCTTGCGTCTTATTGTCGTCCAAGCGACCACCATTATCTTTCCATGGGAGTGCAACCTCATAGCGCCCTCCTTAAACTTGACGTTACGCTTGAACTCACAGAGAACGTCCGAGGCCTCATTTATAGTGTTGTCCTGGTCCACAATACCTATGCTCTCAAGCTCCCAGAACTTCGGCATGATGCTGTCTGCTGGTTCCGCTGTCGCACTCACTCGTAGAACGCAGGTGCTCATCCGCAAGTTAACTGATGTACTCAATGAGAGAGGTCCTTGAAACATCCGTCCGAAGACGGAGTCAAGAGCCACCATGCCTGCGTTACCAGAGTAGCGCTTTATCTCTCCAGTCATCAGCTGCCAGAGGTGATCACAGCCCACAAGCAGCCCAATACCAGGTACGGCTGCCATGCCCGGTATATAAAGTTTGTCGGCGATGTTGTGACCACTGTCTTCCAGTGTCTTCACGAAGTCATGTTCAGCCGGCACTTGGACAACATCTTGGCAAATGAATGGGACTTCAACGGCTTGTATAAGATGCTCCGTACATTCGTACTGACTGCGAAGACGTACTTCCACGAGGCGCCGACGCTGTGAAGTCGTAGCCGCCTGCCCGAACGTATTCAACTGGAGACTCGTAATTCCAAGTTCTTTCAGGCATAGGGTCTTGGAAATGTCCTCCCGAATAAACGTTGTCTGGCTTCCACCGTCTGCTATTGCACGAATGTACGCGCAACGCTGACTTCCGACAACCCAAGTCCGGAACGTCTGCAGAAGTACCTCGTTAGTAATGTATGAACACGTGCTTGTGTGAAGGCTGTTAGCATTCACACTCTTTGTGACTTCAGCTTTCTTGGGTTGCCACGTTGGATCGCACATAGATGAAACATGCCGCCCTTGACGCTTGCTGCACTTTACTTTCCGGCGACAATCCTTTGAACGATGCCCACGCATAGTGCACCGAAAGCATCGGTTGTCTTTGGCGAGCTTCTTCAACTTTTCTTCTTTCGTGATAGTTACATCACAGTTCTCGGTAGAATGCTTCGGAGAGCAGCAAAAGAAGCAGGTCTTGCTTTCTTGTGAAGCGACAGTATGCAGTACGGCCGCAGTTGGTAGGTGCGCCAATTGTTTGCGGTCAAATCCACTTCGAGGACTTCTTTTATCTTGCCGATCAGCCAACCCACTTCGCTCTTGACTCTCTACCTCTACCAGCAGATATTCAAGAAGACCTTGCAGCTCACGCTCTGCCGTGCCTGTTTCGCAAGTTGTCGGGGATAGCGACCGCCCGCCTTCGTCTTGCTGTTCGGTGCGCGACGTGGATGAGGTCTTAGAAGTCGCCACCAGTCGATGATAGCCAACGACGACGTCGCTTGGTAAAGCTTGCAGTATGATGTCCGTCAGCATGGTCGCATAGGTAGCCGAACTGATGTTCAGGGCTTTAAGTCCCCTCATGTGGCAGTGCACGTAGTCCATAAGCTTGCGCAAACCCTTCACGTCGTCCGATGCTTGCACCGAGGGCAGAGACCTCAATCGAGCCAGATGCTCTTGAACGATGCGTTGGCGGCATTGTCCCGGAAATTGCAATCCTGCCGATCATCTCACTCGCGGGGTGTCATTGCACATTCTGAAACCCGATGAACGATGGTGGCATGGACCCACGTGGTTACTGAAAGACCCTACAGATTGGCCTACGGAAGAGCCAGAGATTGGGTTGAAAGGCGTCAACGAAGAAAGGAAGAGATGTGTGCAAATCTGCTTTGTGAGGACTGTGAATCCCATCTTGGACTTGGCGCGGTATTCCAACCTGTTGCGAATTCTCCGAATCACCGCTTGGATTCTGCGATTCATCAGAAATTGTAGAAATGTTGCCAACCGGATATCTACATCCATCTCAGCGGAAGAGATTAAGGACGCTGAATTGTACTGGATCCGCGTTGTTCAACAAGACAGTTACGGTGAGGAGCTCGAGCGGCTCTTGAATCAAGCTCCTCTCGACTGCCGATCAAGCATTCGGATGCTCAGTCCGTTCCTTGACTCAATGGGATTGATGCGTGTACGAAGCAGGCTAGAGTTCTCTCAAGAAGAACAGGAAGTCAAGCACCCTCTCTAACTGCCACCTTCTCACGCGTTCACCGAAATTGTCATTCGCGATTGCCACCAACGAACCCTTCATGGCGGGACTCAAGACACATTGACCGAGCTAAGACAGAGATTATGGGTCCAGCTCGGAACACAAATAGTAAAAAAGGTAATCGGCAGATGCAATGCTTGCATAAGGACACGACTAAGGCCAGCCAGTGCACCTGTAGCCCCTTTACCTGGTGATAGAGTGCGCCGCTCGGATTCCTTCGAGGTAGTAGGGATAGACTTCGCTGGACCTCTTTATGCTCGCACTGAAGGCTCATCTGCGAAAGTTTACATTGCCTTGTTTTCATGTGCAGTTACGAGAGCCCTGCATTTGGAGTTGGTTTCGAGACTGTCGAGTGAAGCGTTTCTTCTAGCCCTACGAAGATTCACGTCTCGCCGTGGACTTCAGGCTGTCATCTACATGGACAATGCACGAACTTTCAAAAAGGCATCCAAAGATATCGCATCATTGGAAAAGGCGTCCTGGACGTAAAGTTTCAAGATTACTGTGCTCAAACACGCGTGAAATGGAAGTTTATTGTAGAAAGAGCGGCGTGGTGGGGCGGATTTTGGGAGCGTATGGTGCGAACCGTAAAATCCTGTTTACGGAGAGTCCTGGGGAAAGCTGCACTGACGACTGTACTTCAAGAGGCAGAGGCGATAATTAATTCCCGCCAAATGACCCAGAGCATTCAGCACCAAATGACCCAGAGGTACTCACGCCCGCACACTTCCTAATAGGAAGGAGGCTTGTTGCGATACCTGCGGGTCAACCACCAACAGCGGAATCAACAAGAAGCGAAGTCACGCGAAGGTGGCTCCATCGTAAACGGCTTGCGGAACAGTTCTGGAGGAGATGGCGTAAGGAATATTTGTTGCAGTTGCGCTCTTTCCACCATGCGAAAAATGTGGCCACCCACGAGCTCAAAGTTGGAGATTTGGTGCTCGTGCACGAAGAAAAAGCTCCTCGACAAAAGTGGAAGACTGGTCGGGTTATACAAGTTATCATGGGTTGCGACCACAACGTCCGAGCCTGCATTGTGAGGATTCCTAGCAGAGCTACATTGCGACGACCGGTGCAGCTACTGTACCCAATAGAGCTTACTGCAGCGTAGACGGAGATTACAACCCTCAGTGCTGGGGCCGGGAGGATGTTTCTTATTGCCAGGAACTGTGATCTGGTTTGAAATTGGCGCCCGCGTGCTGGGCCCAGCACGTAGAAAAATAGCGGGAAACTCGGCGTGATGGCACGCGGAGGAGACAGACGAAGACGAGAAAGAAGAAGGAAGATTCTCGGTCGCCATGTTAAAGCTTGTTTTGCCCTGTACACACTGTAAATACAGTTTGCTTTTCTTGCTTTCCGTTCGCCTTTGAGATTCTTCAACATCCATGTTAAGGAAAGGGAAGGTTTTCAGAGACGCCCACAAAGAAAGGAGGGGACGATGACTTCACAATTGTTCGAGACAGTAGTAACCTCGCGGTGCTTCAGTTAATCACGCGTTTTCTGCAGAGCCTGCGACGCCGAAAATAGGAGCGAGTGACCTTACGTGCCAGAGTTCCTCGAAAAATAGTTCCGATGGTATGTTCGGTCGGTGCAGTGGTCGTAAAGGCACCAAGGTGTCAAGCGGCAAGTCGGGCTCTCCAGAAAAGAGGAAATATAGAGTGTTAATGTGGTTCCCGTTCACACCCTGAGGTGGTTGTGCTACGACGCTCAACACAACACCCACAATGATCACCCATGCCACATAACATGAATCCTCATACATTGCTCTATAGAGTGATACCAAAGACAAGTAAAATAGTTATCCACACCTACCATCACTCCTCAAACATATTCACGACTGCTTCATGTTCTTGGAGAACGGTGAAAACCATCGCAGAATACGCGAACACGAGAGAAAGCAGACACACACACGCTAGGACTAGCAACCGTTTAATGAATAAAATTCGAAGGAAAAGCAAGGTCAGGCAGGCGCCGTATATATAAATGAAAAACCATCAGCTGATAATGCAGTTCAAAATCGGCTCTTCGTCAAACTTTTATATTCTTTAGGTGATACTGTTTGTAAAGGGACACCCACGCACTTATCCTAACCATGCTTACGCATTTGGTAAGCTTGGATAAGCTCCTACACTCGCACTTTCTGGTTCCCCTAGCAAATATTTGTGTTTTGTCAAAGAAGGGGGTGCATCCACAACTTCGGGAATGGGCAGGCAAATTTGCCCCTCCACCTGACGTTACCAAATTTTCCTGTTCTTTTTCTGGGTTTCCTTGTGGCGGCATTACTTTTACGTAGTCTACCCAAGGTAGCCAGGAATGAACTAACAGAGGTGCTACACTGGTCTCCCTTTTTATACATAAAAGCGTGGTGACGTCACAACGTCATTTTCGGGTACTTTTGCGCTGTGAGTAACTTACGAAACCGTTATCTTTAACGGGAAACTCAGCCGGGGAGAATGAACGTGCTTCGTATTGTTGGAAGACATCGTTATCTTCAATTCAGCAGTTTTTCTCTAGATATCGCAACGAAAACTTAGCGTGGCTGATTGAGGGGTACTGCTTCGCAGTAAACGTTTGAATGACCATGTGGGATCCGTCAACCCCCAGTACGAGACTAGAGCTTCACGGGAGGACATAAGCGGCCATAAAGGTTTCCATTTATTGGAACGTCAAGAGGTAAGGTGAAGAAAAAGAAGGAATGCATGCGCTCGTGAAGCGCGATCCCTGATGATGATCTTGTTATTCAAGGGAGACTGGCCTCTGTTTGTAAAGATGGTGCAGTCGCCGACCAATGGCTGTCGGTGGCGATGCAGCTGTAGAAAAAACGCTTCAGTAGATTCTATATCTTCCCGGCCAACGAAATTGGGAGGTCAGTCTGCTTCCAAAGGGTAAAGATGCTGAAGGGCCGCCTTGTCACGAGTCCATTTGGAAGGCGAATGGTGTACGAGCGCACCTTTTCATC
This sequence comes from Haemaphysalis longicornis, assembly GCA_013339765.2. Classification (NCBI taxonomy): domain Eukaryota; kingdom Metazoa; phylum Arthropoda; class Arachnida; order Ixodida; family Ixodidae; genus Haemaphysalis; species Haemaphysalis longicornis. The sequence goes on along the minus strand of CM023454.1, from coordinate 2,516,230 downwards.
GGGACCTGGCCGAATCTTTTCTACGCGAGCGAGGCTCTAAAGAAGTTTGGGCTTTTTCGGGTCTTCAAGCAGAACAACTGTCCTGGGCTTTATACGATGTGTGTACCCAATACGACTATTGCTTTTAAAACGTAGTTTATTCAGGTAATACACTTATTCAGCATTTTCTTTACAAGTTGCCCACCTCCGAAGATTCAGTACTTGTTTCGAAGCTGAACTTGTGTGACCGCCTAAACCTTCTTGTCCAAGTCTTTAATTTGCGTATCGGACCAGCAGCTTCTCCTAATGAGCGTCGTAATGTTGCCATTAACAAAGATATCCTTGAAGTTGCACCAAACGGCACTCTCGACATCCTCCAAAGCTCTCGACATGGAAGCGGTTGACCGAACTGTGGGCAGCTTTCTATACAAAAAAAGCGTAAGGGTCGCGATTTTGTTTATTTAAAGGTAATCCGGAGGAAGGAATTTTCACCGTCTCCAGTCATGCCAGTCTTGATCTTTCGGAACCTCAAAAGTACAGCAACAATGTTCGAGTGTAGATTTTGTCCGACTTCCAAGTTTTTGTTTAACGACCGGACTCCTCTGGCATGTGAAGTTGCATCAAAAATGATGAGAATCTTTGTCGTAAGGCGGTCCTTGCGCATTGTGGCTTGATGTGCGAGAAACGTAACGCAGCGGCCATCGTTGGGAGTTGCCTTAAGTGCTTTCTTTCCGGTGCAATCCACGATGTAATGTCGAATGGCTTTATGATACGCCCGTAGGCTTGCAGGGCTCAATAAAAGGTTCCTGATAAAATGACTGAGCGTTCACTCCGCTACCTCGAAGCTGGCCGGTAGGTTGACTTCCTGCTTCCAAGCAAGAGCAACTTGGTATCTGCCGTCTACGATCCGTATATTTTCCTCGAAGTCTTCTAAGACATCATCTTGAGTTGAAGAGTTTGTAGGAATATTTATGCCAATAGTCTCAAGTGCCAAGAATTGTTTGAGAGGGGACGTGACATAAGACGGGGTCTTGTGCAAAACCATGACGTTCTTGCAGTGTACTATTTCCGTTGGAGTTGTAATATTTTCTGTCGAGTCGATGGAGTGCGACTGTACAGCGTTTGTAATTCGCTAGTCGGGAACATGAATCAGCTGATTGCCAATGGAGTTCATCTCCAGTGCTTCCACGCTGTGTCTTTTTTCTATTATGGCCTTGTTAGACGACTCCAACTCTTCTGTGATTTCGCCCGTTTCTTCCCCTCCGAAGACCCCTACAATCAAGACTTCTTCCAATAATTCACACCCCAGCTTCCTATAGAGTTCTGTAGTTATAAAGCTACGCTGGCTTCCTCCCATCTAAGAGAACGATACACCATTTGGCACTTCAGGAGCCAGACGCCTCGATGCTCTGCGTTTGACGTATTGCCACGCTGCCAGCTTCTCCAGAGCGGAGCTGTATGGGGACTGAAGTAACTTTTCTCTTTTCATGTCTATGCGTGTTGCGTTCCACACGGAAAGAACGTGGCGTCGTTTGCGATGGGGGCAAGGCAATCCTCTTTCTTTACTTTCGGGCGATGTGTCCTCGTGTGTAACAGCGGAAACAATGTCCCTATTTGGTAAGACGGCTCTTCTTATGTTTTATGGTTACGTTTTCATCTTCGCAAGAAGCTGCGTCAGGTGAGGCCGAACAAAACAAGCACTTTCGTATCTCGCGAGCTGCGGCATGGTTGAACGCAGCCGTATATTTACGTACAAAAATTTCAGTTCGCAGCTGTTGCCCTGGATTGTCGTCCTTCTTAAACTTCGTTATCTCCGACCTGTCCCGAGTCTCTGCTCCCAGGCCCTCAACTACGTTTCCAAAGAAGCCCATGAGTTCGTCAAACTTTTTTTTGTGGTCCATCAGTTGTTGCGCTTGCTCCATGCCAGTTGATCTGAAGCCGTACATGGCGTTCTTGACCACTGGTGGTACCTCAGGATCATGTCTGGAAGGAGTGCTCTTAGGAGCAGCTGCCGTAACATGGCCCAATAGGTGTCCGCGCCTGTTCCAAGGGCATTCACGCTCCTAGAGTGTTATTAGGCTTTCGTAAAGCTTTCGAAGTTGTGCGACGTCACTCGAAGACGAAACTGTTCTGATGTGAATCAGTGCCCGTAGGTGGTCTTCCGCAATCCGAGTCTGACCGCCCAGCCGCTTCAGGAGTATTTCTATGGCGTCGTTATACCGCTGTTCTGTAATGAGGAGCCCAGTTACGGCGGAAGCATTCGAGCCGGTAAGTAGATTGGTCAAATATTTAAAGTTTTCAGTCGCTCGCACTTCAGAATTCTTGTGTACCGCGTGCTCATACTGACTCCAGGTTCTGGTCCAATTATGACGGTCACCATCAAACTTCGTCAGTTCTATTGTCGGTAGCTTCGTTCTAGTGGTTGCGGGCTCGCTATGAGGCGGTCTCGTTACCGAAGATAAAACGAGAGACTCATCACCCTGCTGGACTTGAGATCTGTACCGGGGCTCCGCCATAATCTTCACCACCTTGCACTGTACGAAGTCGCGCTGGATGCCTCTTCTGTGATCATTTCCTCCGTCGACTCTGGAAACATGTCGTCGTCCAGCTTCTGGATCGGTCGATGCATGGCCTTGATCCTCTCCAAGCATTTGGCTGCGTCCATCGCTTTATTGGGGTGCCACTTCGGAGGCCGTCTTGTATCTCGGTCAAGTGGGCTGAAAATTTATCCTGAAGGGCGGTTCATCGCCGCAGCTTCCTCTCGATCGAATTCTTCCTTGGACCTTGGAGGTGGGTCCGCCCGTCTCTCAAGCGGAAGCTGACGAAGAAAGGCTGCCGGTACTGCTTGACGTTGTTGGGCAGGCAGACACGAGTCCCGGGTTGTTTCAGCACCAAGTTCTAAGATCCGTCCACCCCTATGCACGAGAATCGACCATCAAGGTAGGAGAGAAGCGACCATCAGAGTCTGCATATAATGAAACGTCGACCGCTAAGAAGAGAAAGAAGCAATGCGTGTGGTCGTGAAAAGCGATCCTTGATGATGATGATGCCAGTAAAAGGAAACTGCCCTCCGTTTGAAAATATGGTTCGCAGCCGCATGCCAATGGCTGTCGATGGCGATGGAGCTGTGTAGAAACGCTTCAGAAGATTCTATAGGCCCATGGTCTTTGATGCCGGCTCTAACACCACAACCCCTAGTGAATTATGTGCCTGCTGCAAGTGACTAGGAGGATGCCTTTCTTATTATGATACCTTTCTTATGCAATCACCGCGAAAGTTTTTCATGTGCTAGAGGTATACTATTTCGCAGTTAAACAAGCCGTAAAGTGGTAAAATGAGTTACACACGACACTCAGGTAAGTCAAGCGCCAATCTGTGTATACAGCGTAGATATACATAGAGACGAGGTTCGTAAGTGTACGGGTAAACGCTATCGTAAGGCCGTTGGTGTGGACATGATAATTTGTGGTAACCATGTGTATCATAGAACTCAAGCGAAATAATAGGTCACAACACACCGACCACAACCCTAGCATCATATATTTTTATTGTAAAACTGGAAATACATGCTGGAGTAAAGCCTGACATAGGATATTGCTGCGAAACATCTATGGGTTTGTTTGTTTATTGTTTCTTTTACTACCCTGTAGCGCCCGGCTCTGTTATCTGTGTCTCAATCGAAGCCCGTGTTCCATTCTTCATTTTTACGCCGCATGGGCTGTATCATTCAGATAAGGAGACTGTTTCGCCCTAACGTCCCTGGCCTACAATATTCTTCTTTCATTTATAATGTTGTGCCTGTAAATAGACGGTTAGAAAAACACGCGCACCCAAAGACAAAACCCCTGCGATGCAGAAGCCGCTGTTTTCGTTTTGGCGGCGTCAGTCCCCGCATATCACTTTGTTTACTGCTGCTTTGCCACCGGTGTATTCTTTGGGTTGTTTGCGGAGAAGAAATTTGCTCCAATATACTTCTTTTTCCTTTAGGACTGCCGTGTAGGCATTGCCTACGTGACATCAGGTGGATGTGCCTAATATTCACGACCTGGGTGCTCTCTACGACCTCTGGAAGCCCCCAAGCCAGTCGAACTGGAGCCATCCGCCGACTGCAAAATTTACTGCCCGAGTTCGGTCTTCTGCCAGAAGGGCCGAAGAGAACGAACGATGCAACCAACACCATGGGGGGAGAAGCAACGTCGCTAATTGTCCTGCTGCTGCACCGGTACCTGCCATGGCTGCGCGGAGCAGCCGTTCAAGACACCGAAGAATGGTTGGAGAAGTTGGAGCGCATTCGAATCTTCAACAGGTGTGACGAAGAAGAAATTTTCCGGCATGTCCTATTTTACTTATAAGATGCAGCTCGAATTCGAGAACCATGAGAGATCTTTGGCTGACTGAGTTTAATTCAAAAGCGATTTCCTTAAAACCTCCACTACCGCGGTGAGAGAAGAGCGAGCTGCGCTTGCTTGAAACTCAATGGTCGCACACCAACGAAAGAGTCGTGATATTTGTTGAAGAAATGAAGCAACTATTCGGCCGTGAGGACCCGGAAATGATTGAAGAAAAGAAACCGAGATTTGGTATGCAAGGAGTACAGCAAGAACTCTTTGCTTGTCTTGTCCACAATCGCAAGAAATTATGGCCGATTTCGCGACTGAAGCTGTCGCCTTGGAGAACAACATAGATTTTCGAACAAGGCAGTGCGACCGCACTGTCAGCGCGCTGTTCTCTATGACTATCGGTGCCGCAACTGCAAGCTCCAATACATTGTGCGAGACCATCCGAGCAGTGGTCAGGAAGGAATGTCGAAGCTTTTTCCCGTGAGGCCGCAACATCAAGTTGCTTCCTTGATTGACGTCGTCCGAAAAGTGGTTGAACAGGCACTGTGGACTTCTACCCCATTCGAAGCACACCGGGAGACACAAGTGATGACCTACTCAGACGCTCGTCGTCCACATCGCCCTGCTCCAACCCATCGTCAAGAGGCCCCACCAAACTCCCGCCCACTGCTGCCCGCCCGACCCTATGTAGACCTATACCAGACGCCTAGTAAGATCGACGCGTGGCGAACGCCCGATAATCGCCCACTGGGCTACAACTGCGGAGAGGCTGACCACATCTTCTGTTGCGGTCCCTACCAGAAGCTCGGGAGGCGAGGGTAATCTATCGACACCCCCCCCCCCCCCCCGACCTGGCCACCGCCCTACTGAGATCGAAGAATACCCGTCCAAAACCAACCGCGGAGCAGCCAACTTTAATCATTCACCGTCGCTTTACCCGTTTTAGTCGCCGAACCGCCGTATTACTGCTTACTTCTCACGTGGAATGTTTCTCAGCCCATGCGGGGGAAACTAAAAGCAGCAACGTTTAAAAGTACACTTGCACGACCGCATTAAAATGAACACCCCCCAACGACGCGGGGACTCGCTGAAGACTATTATTCACGACATGACCTCAGCCCGGCGACCCGATTTAACCCTGACATGATTCCAAAAACATGAGAGCAAAACGGCACAGCACGTACCCGACATCGTCGATCCTGCCGGTGAGAATACCACAAAGATGACGAGGCGTAGTGCCCAACCGTTAACACGCAAAAACCGAGATACGAAGCTGGGAGGCTCCCAAAACTCTATGAAAGGGGCATCCAATGTTTAGCTGTTCACCAACGTCGTTGATGTAGTGGCCCTCATCGACACAGGAGGCAACAACTCAGTAATGAGCGGACCATTTACGTGTAAACTGAACAAATTACGACAAGATGGGATGGTCCGCACGCACGCACAGCAGGAGGCCCCCTAATGACGCCAAGATGAACGTGAACATCGTGCGTCAACATCGCTGGTACCACGTACCCTGTGGCGTTCATGATTTCACCTAACTTCTCCGGTGACGTAATTCTCCGTAAGAACTTTTTGACCTACAAGGGTCAATGATTGATCTGCGGACCAAGTCGACAACTTTTTCCTCCGATCACTCCAGGACGCAGGAACTGAACCCCGAACACCGTGCTCCTGTAAGAATCTCCAATGATCACGTCTCTCTGGCATCCCGCGCAAGCTTGATGATCACTCTTTAATGTGAAGATGCTCCTATTCACGTTGATGGTATCGTAGAGGGTGAACAAAATTTGCTTCTCGAGCGTGGTGTCTTCGTCGCAAGAGGCATTACGCACTTTAGCAACGTAAATCCCATGTTTTGGTCACTAGATTCACCGATAAGTGCCGGCATTCAAACAAGGTCGTTGCAATATCGTTTTTCGAAGAAACCAACGAGGTTCTATAAACCTTTTGTAGTAGAGGACGCCCGTAGCGGCCCAACGGTTTGGTGAAGCCGGGCGAACCGGTCGTCGGCCATATTTTAATGTGCAGAAAAGGCGCTGAGCCGTTAGAAACGTTGAAGTGCGGTCGTGGTTTTTCGGCTTTACAAGGGAGAAAACGATGATAAACTGGTTTGTCGATTGCGATATTTCAGGGCAGCCTGAAGTTTGCCTTACGCGGAAAGTATTGACCTAAGATATGGTTCAAGCAGTGAGGTCGCGTGTGTATATTTTACGGTGGTGAACTGAGCTGTCCCCGAGGGAAAACGCCATGCGCTCGGCTAAAGACACCAACCCTGCTTCCATTTCAATAAACGTTTAATCTGTAAAACTAATGCTATCGGCCGCCCCACTTAACATTAAATTACCTCATGTGTAACGCCATGGCAAGAGAGCCACCTTTAAAGTTTACTATTGGCCGTGATTTCACGCTGAAATTTCAGGACACGCGACGGCACAATTATTTGACGCTTGATTCTGTTAGCGGCATTGCTGGAATTATTGAAGGCTTATTCATTAATTAATAATGAATAATAACGCAGCTCTCACACCTAAGCAAGCTTTGTAGTCTAAGTTTAGTGGATGGAATGGTTTTAACGCAGTACTGCAAGATATCATATGCATCAGGATATTGAAATGTTTATATGCACGGCACATGCACGTTTCCTGGTTTAACCAACATGCCAAGTTTTGCCCTTGCCGAGGAAGACTAAATTAGGCACGAGGTTTTGATTGATTTATTGATTAATTGATTGATTAATTGATTGATTGATTGATTGATTGATTGATTGATTGATTGATTGATTGATTGATTGATTGATTGATTGATTGATTGATTGATTGATTGTGTTGTTTAACGCGCGCACACAACGCAGGCGATGAAGCGCGCCGTAGTTTAGGGCTCCGGATTAACTTTGACCACCTGGGATTTTTAACGTGCACCGAAATCTCGAAAACACGGGCGTTTTGGCTTTCTGCTTTCATCAGAAAAACCGCCGCCTGGCCTGGATTCGACTTCACGCTCAAGAGATGAGTAGCAGGATGCCTCAGCCACTCAGACACCACGGAGGGTCTATTTCCAGCTTTTTCATTCGTGTTTTGCAAAATGGATTCGGGACCCACTGAAGCTTAATAAGCAGGCTTTTTATTTCGTGTGCACTGTACAGAAAGCATGAACATCACACGTACATGTCTCACTCACATTGACTTTCTTTATTTTTCAAACCCAGAAGGTTACTTAGTTGAATGCACGACTACATTAACCGCGCACGTTCGCACGATAGTAGCGTGCTATTCATAAGAAAACTACGCGCAGATGGTTACTCAATCACGTTCACAACCTCATTGACCGCGCACGTTCGTATGCGAGCAGCGTGCTATTGATAAGAAAATGACGTGGACGAAGAACGCGGCAGAAGAGCATTACGTTGCATCAAAGACTTCTACAAAACAGCGCGAATGAGAAACATCAGAGTATTCACGCAGGGCCGGATGCAACTTAAAAATATTTAACAAGAGTGCCTTGATTTTGACGTAACTGTCTCAGCAATACTCTGCATTCAAATTAGTGCGGAAAAGCAAGTTGAGGCCAACATATTTACAAACATGTGATTTCATGCAGTCAAGCGACTACAGGACCACCACAACTACGAGCGAAAGCATTCGCATATCGTAGTAAAGAAGCGCTTACGGTATCCTCACTTAGCGGACGGAAGTGGTACGGAGAATTTTTCCTTAACATCACGCACAAACGGGTGGCAAGTGTGCACTGATAGTGTTATAATACTAGCAATGCCCTTGAGACCTAAAGCAAGCAGAGACCCTCAGTACTTACAGATGAAATGGGATCCGCGACTTCTTCGTTGCGCGATTTTCGCAGCCGAACGGGACGCACGAGCAAACCATTCTTCTTTCAACAACTTTTGAGCATGCATCCGCGAACGATGAACGAAATAACTCGCGTTCTGCTCATTGGCAAGACAGAACTTGAAAGAATGACACATGGGCAGCAAAAAAAATGTCACTGTGTCTTCTGTTCAGTTTAGTTGTTTGCTCTAATAATGTAAACCATTAGCAGATGTGTGCGGCCACCGGCGCACGCACAAGAGATGAGTGTAGTGCCTAACTAGAAACACGAAGGGGGGAGGATAACCGAAACCACATGCGTCGAAATGACAGCGCGTAAGAAAACCTCGGTGAGCTTGAAGCTAACCGCATGAGAGAATCAACTTCCTAATCAAAGCAAAACAACAAAGAATAAAAGAACGGAAGCAAAAATATAACATAACACACTGCAAAAACAAGCACATGATGCGAAGGATGCAATTCGTCTGCTACGACGGAACGAGTTTTCTGCCCATGGCAAGATGCCGGCCGTCGGCGTAAGTTTTCGAGTGCCATGTCCACTCCAGAAGCTTTATGCAACTCCCTGGCAAAAACGCATTAAGCACGTGATGTGATCGATGCAGGTGCGTGTTAAAAGTCAGCTATCTCCGACGTTGAACAGTCAGCGGAAGGCACCTTCAAGCTTCGGCATCACTTCGACGTAAAGCCTGCGCTACCGCAGTAAAAACGGAAGACATTATCGGCTTTGCTGAGTCGCAGCAGTGAGTAGTTTTCCTCGAACTCATAAATAATAGAGACACCGAATGTGAAGCCCTGATTTTTAAAGAAAAATGAAGCCCGACCTACATGACAGTCACCCTGCCCCACGTGTTCACATGACCCGGAATCTATTTGGACACAATTCGACGACATGCTACGCGACGACATTACACAGCCATCAGAAAGCCACTGGGCGGTGCCGGTCCTACTCGTGAAGAACATATGGCGCAATAAGGTTCTGCATCGAGTACCGGCAACTGAACAAGATCTCCAAAAAAGAGCTGTACCCCTGCCACGAATCCACGATGCCCTCGATCACCTCGACGATTTGAAGACAGGCCACTGGCAAATTGAGTGGACGAGCTAGATCGAGCGAAGACTGCATTCATAATTTTGGGTGGCCTATACGAGTTCACGGGGATACCGTTTGATCTGTGCACGGCCCCAGAACCGTTTTGAAAAGTCATGAACACTGTGCTACCTGGCCTGAAGTGGCATACCTCCCTCGTATGGCTCGATGACGTTGTCGTATTTCCCCTAACTTTCGAGAAACATCTTGTAATGTTGCGGTCGTTAGTCGAGGCATATCGTACTTCGCAGTTATTGCTGAAGCCGAAAAATTGCTCATTCGCGTAGGAGAACTTTAAGCATTTTGGCCATGCCATCAACGCCGAGGGTGTCCAACCTGACCGGGCAACAACTTCAGCCATAATGAAATTCCCAGGACCAAAGGCAAGAAGGGCGAGCGCAGATTTCTCGGAATACGGAAGTCCTACCGGCGCTTCATCACAAACTTCGCAAACATTGTAGAGCCACTCACGCGCTTTACGAAAGCTAGCACCCCTTTCAGCTGGAAAAGCACCCAAGAGGAAGTATTCTGGGAGCTCAAATAACGCCTGCAAAGCCCGCCTGTTCTTGCTAATTTCGGAAAAAAAACGCCGAAACAGAAATGCATACGCGCGCAGTTATTTCAGGTTTCGGGGCGTCCCCGTGCAAATGCAAAGCGGTTGCAGAAAAGCAATCTCCTATGCCAGCCGTTTTTTTTTTTGCCTCGCCAAATATAAGGACCCCTCTCACCGGCTTTGCAGGTGTATTTGCGACTGCAAGAATTCGACCCTAGATTAGTCTATAAATCAGGGACGAAACACTGCGGCGCCATCCTGCTGTCTCACGCCCCCGTCGACCTGCCACCATGACATTCCGAAGAAGGCGCATGCTTCGGAGTCATGACGGAAAGCGACCTAGCCCCCAAGCATCGTGCCTAGCCCGAGTTAGGTGTCATGATGCCCTTCCTCGAAGGACGCGACATCGCCGTGCCGACGGCCTTCAAACAGAACTTACCCGCATTCAGCCTGGAAACCTCCGTCCCCGTGAAGAAGCATTTCTTCCCCGGAACGAGAAGAAATTATCTTGCATCCCTACAGGCATTTGTGACGACATTTTGGAAGCATGCCGCGACGACCCATCTTCCTGACAACTCGGCACAGCATGCACTATTAAAAAAATGGAGACAAAATGCTACTGACCCGCCTCACATCCGACGTCACCCACCATGTCCAGAGCTGCAGTGACTGCCAGCCACACAAAACCCCACCCAAGAGGCCAGCTGGACTTCTGCAGCCTATAACCATTCGATCGAGGCCCTTCCGACAGATGGAATGGACGTACTGGGCCAATTTCCTAAGTCACGACCAGAGAACAGGTGGATTATCGCAACAGATTACATAACACGCTACACAGAGATACCGCTCTTCCGAGGGAGACTCACAAGAAGTTGCCAAGTTCTACATAAAGTTCTTGCCATAAAGAAGTTGAAAAGTTCTACATAAACAGGGGCTCCAAGTTCCACATATGAGCCCCTGAAGCCATGATTATGGACAGCAGAACGGGCATCACTGCAGACCTTATGCAGGAAATCTTACGCTACAGCAAACGCATCACGGAAAAATGACGGCGTACCACCGCCAAATGAACGAACTAACGGAACGTCTGCAGAAGACGATCGCGGGTATGCTGTCTATGTACGTCCATGCTCATCATAAGCATTGGACCAAGTCCGCCCCCATGTCGCGTTTGCATACATCACCGCTCTTTACGAAACAATGCGGATGACACCGTTCGAGCTTGTCCACAGAAGACGGCTGTCTCCTTTGCCTGACACCACGCTTCCGCAAGCAGAAAACGACAACCTCAATGCCAACCTCTAAGGATGCCTTCAGTGTGCGCGGGAGCCCAACAGCTCGCTCTAGTTCGCACAACGAACAAGCAGCTCGTGGATGCCAGACGCAACAACCTCCGACACCGAGACGACGAGCACCGCCGGGGGACGTGTGGGTTTGGACTCCGATCTGATGACGTGGATTCAGTCAGAAGCTTCTTAGATGGTATTTTGGATTTTATATGATTGTGCAACGTGTTGGCCAAGTAACCTACCAGGCGATCCCCGATGGAAGTTTTGGAACATCACGATAATGCAGGCGGCCTGAAGTCGTCCACGTGGTTCGGATGAAACCTTACAGCTCACGATGACTAACTTTTTTTGTTGTTTCTACGGACTGCTTTGATTTTAGCATCGGGTTGATGCCCTCTTAGAGGGGCGGGGAATGTAACGAACCATGTTTTGGGTTGGTTTATGTTCTGTTTTTGCTTACCAGCTGCACCGGGCTATGTTATATGTATTATAAGTGGGCCAAGTGAAGCGCATACTCTCTTCCGTATGTCGCGCGTGTCATCTCCCTTGATAGAGGGAAACACGCGACCCACTCGACTCTCCATTAATTTGAATGTAAGCCTGACGTTCCCATGATGTCCTTTATCCGAAATATAACGCAGATGCCCGAGAGTAGGTGATCCAACCTGGTCCGCAAGAAGGCCGTATCAATTGTGTTTATTTAGAACTTCTGTAACCTTTGCTTTCCATTTTCGTTTCGTTGCTTTTCTGCTGTGTTTGTGAGCAACTTTTTGGCGCTCTTCATTTCACTTCGGCTTAGATCATCAACACATAACAACGTCCACGTGATCCGTCTTTTGTTGTCACGAAAACAGACTCCCTGTTCACCACTTGCAACAATGGGGAAACACGCAATAGGTGTTGATAAAACCAGTTTATGCCCTTATATTGTTAACTCTACTGCAATTGCAATAATAGACATGCAGTTTAGTTGTGTTCGAAGTCGTCACTTCGGCATTCGTTGTAATAAGCGTTTAAGTTAGGTGTTTGCTCTCCCTTTAGCCAAAGGTCAGCACGGGCAGGGATTATCAAAACAAGATTTCAATCTATGTGAACGAATTAGTAAAACTACTGAAACGGGCTGTAAAAGTGAGGTCTGAAAGTGAACTGGGTTTACAAAAAAACAACGCGGATGTATCGGGTAAAGAATAATGATACACAACATCAAATAGGCTGTAAACATGCATCCCTAAATAGATAATTGTGGATGCGTATGGGCAAAATTATCGCATCTTGAACACAAAGTATCATGGGTGGAGTTGAATTGGTCGTCTGAACATTTTGGGTGAAATGGTTGTGTAGTATTGTGATAAGCGCCCTAAATGCAATTAGTATAAGGGCTGCAGATGTGCCCTTTCCATACCTTCTACAAAGATATCTTGACGACCCAGTTGGCACGTATGTTTGCGTTATATACGTGCGGCCAATCCGTAGTGTAGCTGAGGCTGTTTCTGAGTCTCTCTGTTTGTCTTTTATGTATATCGGTAAAACAGTTTTATGGTGTGTAGTATGTTGTTTGCCTGTGTTTCTGGATTTGCTACCGATATTTAGGCATGACAATTATCACCCATCCACCATAATGGTATTCACATCTCTTGAAAATGGTTTTGTGAACATCAGGTTGTGGACCATTCGGCTTAATTGTTAATATAGAATACCTCAGTAACCTCAAATTTAGTGATGATATTGCCTTGCTATGTAACTCGAGTATGGTGTACTAGAGGGTAGTGGTGTATCGCCCGGGGTGAAAACCAATAGAATGCGAGGGTGTCTTTTGCGATGTAAAGTTGTAGGTGGCGCTCGCTGCATCGGGGGTTCCCAGGCAACGGCCCACCGGCGCCATGGCGCTTGGCCAGCCTGCTTAGCTCCGTTGGTTCGTAGGACTCCTGTTTACTTCGATTGTTCTCAAGAGTGCTCGTTTTTTTTTATTTCATTCATTATGAAATGTGATGCGATAACATAAGAAAAGAATACCTTTTAGGGATATAAATGAATAAAAATGGTCACAGGCGATGTAACTTAGGATACTTGCCAAATTGACCTGTAACCTTGGCTCATTGCCGTCTGCGGCTGCGTAACTTCATCGGCATTCTGATACAAGAAACGTACAGCCGTCTCGCGCATCGTTTTATTGTTGGACAATAAACGTAATGTGTGAGAAAAATTTCAAGAATAATATTGGTGCATGCAATAACAGAAAGTCGTCGGGGTATAAGATAATTCATGCTTGATGCCGCTCAGCAGCAGAAGACTGCAGTCATGCAAAGAGAAAAAAGAGGAAAGGTAGCTTCTTTGATGCCTGTTGAGCCCTACCGCCTTGAATTGTGGTCAAAAAATATAAAAGAGCGGACGAGCCAGTAGACGCAGGCAGCGTTGTCTGGAGAGGTACTTTGAACTCCAATTTACTTATCAAAGATTTGAAATAATTGCAAAGCCATGTCTAGAGTGCCCTCCAAAAGTATTATAAGCGCACCACTATATCTACGTCCACAAGCGTTATGCAACAAAATTGCCGCAGCTGCCACACATCGATCTAGGAAACCTAAAGCTAGGCAGCCTAAGTTAAACATAAGATAAGATAACGTAATGCACACAAAGAAATCATTTCAACACCAAAACTAACCTAAGGCATACAAATTACACTTCAAATAAAACGAAAAAACCTACCGAGGCCAGAGTCGCTTTTGAACTATCGTCCATGGGATCAAGAAGCTAATACCGATCCTCAATACTACAACCTCAGACGTGTTGGCAGGTGCTAGCCTAGTGTTGTGTTCTAATTTAGTTGGATTGCACTCTGACCATGCCTGCAGCGATCAGCTAGAGTGCCATCGAACGGCAATCTAGACACTGCGTAACAGTAAACTGTGATCTCGTGGAAACTCAATGATAGCGGCGGTTTCTTACTATTGATGCCGTTCCTACGATTTTTTCTGATACTCCAAGCTACCAGCACCAAGCTACATATCGAAGTCACTTCGTTGGAAGAGAACGGAGAGGAACCTTTGCGACCACTAACACGTACCGGCCGCAAAATGTATACAAGGGGTGTGCCTCCAGGAATCAACTCAGGGTGTGGAAAGTGAAGAAGCTTTGGTCACCGAAAGGCCAGGGGAATCTTCGGCAACATAAAAATGCCCAAGCTCCATCTTACCAGCTGACTAATCGTGTTTTGGTACGCCGAATGTGGGTCCGATGCTTCTGGAGGGAAGAGCAGAGTAGCTTTCAAAAAGATGGTAAAACTTGAAGTAGCAGCTTAAAACCCGAATGAAATGGTACTTGCTACTGTGTACCTCAACGGTAAAATATCGCCACAAAAAGAGGGCGCATCACCAGGACAGGGTAAAGCCCTCATTAACAATGTGAACAGAATGGCATTATGCCTTGGCGCAGGGCTACACTCTGTCGCGGGCAAATGGACATCCTTCAACAGGTCTTTTTTTTTTTCAATAAGTGCTCTCGCATATTTAAAGGTCAGGTGACCTGCACTCACTGCAAGTGTCAGCTAAAGCTAATTCTTAGGCAACTTGCGCAAAGACGATACCAAGTAAAAGCTAGGAACAGCACGAACTTGAAAAAAAAATTAAGGGCGATGCTGAAGAAAGCAAAAATAGGCATAAACCTAATGAAGGCGATGATTTGCCAAATGGCTTAAAGCAGTCTGCAAAAAAAATCGAAGGCCTCCCCTCTAAACAAGAGGCCACTGTTCGCGCACGGTTTGAGGCAGCCAGGAGAAAGTCGATGAAGGGTATTAAGTATCACTATGACTGGCTGTTCGATGCACATTAGGGTGTGCGCGAAGCCTTCAGCTCTACGAACACTACTGGTGCCACAAGGTCTTGGTTCAACCTGGGCGTAGCAGCAAAAGAAAAGCAATGGAGCATTTCAAAAGTGGCTTCGGTATCAATCTAAATACCTTTTATGTCTTGCGTTAAAAAACAAAGACAATGGACGAGTTTAGCCGACATGGGCTAATCGTATTCGACGAGATGAAACTCTCGGAGGCCATCGAAGTGATATCGTCAGGCAAGTTCTGTTCGTATATGTTACAACAACAAATAAAAATGATACATTGTTTTATTCTGGGGAACACAAAATGTAGACTACAAACAGTGTTGTTTTTTACCGCGATAAATGATAATAAGGCAGGCTCATCGAGGGATTCGTTGGCACCGCAGGGCTGGGAAAAAAGAGAGAGACGAGCTTGCGGCCGACTGCCTTGCGGTCCGGTTCAAGCCTTTCAAAGGTATGGTTTTCGCTACCGATGCACCATTTCGTATACTCTGTGATATATCCGATAGCCTAATTAAACTCTGTGAAACAATATCGGTCTGCTGGTAAACACCACTCGGAATACTGTGTGATATATCCGTTTGCCTGTTTAAACTATAAGTAATACTATCGTTGTGGTTTTTACGGAAATTGTAATATTCAGCTTTATTGTGTTCATTTTCCAGAACGGTAAATGCAAGTATTGGCAATTTTTGCGTCAAGGGGCAACGTCAAAGTTTCTGACGTTTCTGGCGTGACGTGTGATGGTGCCAGCTGTAATCGCCGAATGTAGAAGCTTTTTGGCATGAGAGGTAAAATTAATCATAGTGCACCTCGCGCTTGTAAAGTTTGTAATCGGATATAACCTGGCGAGGTAATATATTTACTTTGTGTATTTTAGCAGGCTGTGTAAAACTTTTCTTTTTGTGCATTCAGTTTCCACAGCAAGCATCATGTGCCAATTCCTCCACCATGCTGATGACCACCACTTTTTACGCTTTTTCTTATGCTTCCCACATTTGACAAAAAAAGGTGCACAATGGCTTTTTCTATCTCGGCTACGACCTACCAAAGGGTCATTCATGGGCATGCTGGCGTTATACAAGAAGCATGGGAGAATGACAACAGCAGCATCACACTCAATGTCATGCCTCACATTTGTAGGCTGCACCCCTACCCGAACGGCTTTAAAAAGATGAGGTTAGGCGCAGCTCTTCGCCTCATCAATGAAGGAGTTTTAAAATGCTATATTTTTACCACAGCCAAGTAGAAAAGGCCTACAGACCTCCGCGTGAGAAGAAGCATTTATATAGCGCACGTCGAAGTTGATCGCCATGATGAAATCACGTTGTGCGAAGACAAGTTTTTATACCAGACTCTGCAAACAACGCATACCTAAAGAAATTTCATTTTTACTACACGAACAGGAGGTTCATGCCCCCGATTCAAAAAATTTGTGTTCCGAAGAGTGAGCACCGTAGAGCCCATCTGCGTGACTGTGCACTCAAAGTTAGAGCTTGTTGCTTACCTCTGCCCGGATAAAAGTTTAAATACGCCGTAACAACGAAGCTCAGCCAGGACTAACAATCTGGAGACGCTTTTTGGAATCGTTAGGCTGGTAAACGGCACTAACGGTCAGAAAACTCCAGAACAACTTCAGTGGACATTGGATGTCCTAGCATTCTACAACTTGGCACGGCCTCCAATGGGAGGAAACTGCGACTCCCAGACATTAACAACGTTGCTCGGTGATGCTAACTCGTGTACCATAAAAGCTGCCCTGAGGTCGTCAGTAAGTTGCACAAGCTGGTGTACGTGCACAGAGTTGAGCATTCAGAGCAGGCCCTGCACTTCTTTCCATTGCAGAACCACGAATACATCAACCGGAATAGTCCAACTCGCCTTGTCATACATGTAAGAAGATACGTAGCCCGAAAAATCATCCAGAACACCGACTGCTGTCTTTTGTCAGAAAAAATCACTATTCCTACGGAATCTGCTGGATCAGATGCACGGAACGAGATCATTGAAGTGTTTAGCCATGGTGGCCTTTTTACTGTGACTGGCGAGCTTGCGAGGCTTGGAAAAGATCTGGAGGGGTTGTTTAAAGGCCACAAGAAGATCATAGCTGCAAGCATGAGTGAGCATGCCACCTTCTTGCAGGGTGTGCAGTTGTCCATAGTTGGCTGTAGCGAACGGGAGCGGGAACTAAAACCAGCAATAGTAATGCGTTTTATATACGTTTACGATTTCACTTCCTATGCCAAGTCTTTGTACCGGGAGAGAGCTGAAAGAGAACGGCGGAACCACCTGAAGCTGAGAAGGTGTAATTAGGTCGCATGCTTGGAAGGGATGGTCTTTCCCGCTACCATTTGTGTAAGCAATTCATGAATGTAAACACGTACCGCTACGGAAGAGCACAGTACAGAGCCTCCCGTGACTTGCTTTTAACCACACCCCGTTTGACGATATCAACTCGTTCAGGTGCCTACTGTGTTGACAGTCCTGGAAAGCGCCTTGACGGCCTACACTAGTTTGTAAATACGATTTAAATTTATCAGCCCATTAACTTGCCTCTTTATATGTTGCTCACCTCGAAAGAACCATTGTATGTGTACTACAAATATCACCAGAAATAAAAAAGTGCATTGCCAGCGTTTATTAGCAACATTATTTGCAATAAATGCAAAAGTAAGGTTGCGCAGAAGCACCAGCGAGGACGCTGTGTTCCAAAACAAAACACAGAGCTTGACAGAACCTGGGCTCAGCCGTTGTACACTGACGGCATACCTAGAATGTACCAATCTTTCCGGCTACCAGAGTATTAAAAGCATGGAGGAAAGAAAAGGTTAGGAGAGGCCCTGACGTCACATTTGTGAAGCCGAGTCCCGCCATGACTTGAGCCCACGGAGTCCAGCACTCTATCCCATCACTCTTTGCTGTCTCCGGTTTCATTTGACTAACATGGCATCGCCCTGCCCTCCCGCTTCGAAGCGAGTACAGCTTCGTCGCTAATTCCTCGGTGCGATATAATGTTCTAAGCTGTTGATTTTGCCTTCAATTTGCCCATTCTAACCCTCACCCAATGTTTCAATCGAAAAACGGCCTTCGTTTTTAAAATAGAAGGACGATTTTTAGCTCTTAAGCCTGGCAAAGTAGCGTTTGTCGTCGTCATAGCAACAGGCTCGCGGGATACAAGTTAAGGCGGCCTCCAACGGCGGAGTTTTCAAACTGGCCTAATCTACAAACGTTTGTCGTACCGACTGCGCTGGTTTGCAAGCGTAGCGAGGCAGTGACATACCAAGCGCCTTAAAAATTTGTCCGTTTTATTTGCCCAAATTTGGCCGCCGCAGTTGTAAACAAGTAAGCAACATTGTCCATGGGCTCAAAAAAAATGACGTAACTTCCTACACACTTTTTGCAATGCATTGTGATGCTAGGGGCCTCTCCTGAGTATTCTTTCCTCCATGATTAAAAGCTTCTTTGTGGCAGAATGTTGCTAGTTTGCGGTGTACCATTCCTCTTGTGCAGTGGAACAAGTGTGTCACTAACGGAGCATGCATCATTTACTAGGACCATTTGAGCACTTGACGGTACACTTTAGCAGATGTATATTATACTACATAGATCGTATTATACTACTGTCCTTCATCTAGGGTTCCGCTTGGCGTGTGGTGCTTTCCGAACTAGTCCGGTCGAAAGCCTGTATGTAGAGTGCAACAAATGATACCTGCAACGTCAGCGAGCATACACATACCTGCTTTATGCTTTTAAAATTTCGTCCATGCCACACCATCCTTTTAAATCAGTTTTTTATGATACATCCATGACTGAACTCCATTTAAATCGATCATCGTTATCTCCGCCCTTCTCTTCCAGAGTTAGAGAGGAAGCGTCGGAGCTTGCTGTCTCATTTTTAGATACCATCTAAAGTTCTGGAACAGATTTCATAGCACCATGGCATCTCCGCCCTGTGTCGTGCGACACATCATTCACAGATGTAAATAAAAACCGAACTCCCACATGTGCAATTCTGCAGCACTTCTTGTATTTGCAGCAGAAGTACCAATGTTCTGAATTTTATACGGACGCCTGTAAAACTTCCACCTCGGTGTCCTGCGTGGCGCATGGGCCCGTCCTTAGTGTCACTAGAACTCTTAACAGTAATGCAAGTATCTTTACGGCAGACCTTAAGGTGTACTTCTGGTTGTTAATCATATCCTTCAAAGCCACATCCCACAATCCATTACAGATACAGATTCTCTCAGTGTTGTGCGGGCGTTGACGTCAACAAAGTATTCAAAAAATAACGTTATAAATTTATTACTCAAGGGTATTATGTCTCTGTATGTCCACAAATTTGAACTAGTCCTTTGCTGGGTCCCTGGCCGCTGTTGTAAAGCCGGGAACGAAGCAGCGGATCGAATGGCTGCTGCTGCTACACTCTCGAATACAGTAGACATAACCTCATTACCCTACACAGACGTGAAACCACACATCTGACAACTTCGCGAAATATGGCAAACACACTGGAGTGAATAAACAGACAACAAGTTACACGTAATAAAACCTCACTTCGGACCATACACCACGGACACACGCAATAGATACACTGAAGTCGCCCTGGCTAGATTACGGATAGGGCACACACATGCAACGCACTCGCACCTTCTCACTGGGTCTCCAAGACATCTGTGCAGCAGGTGCGGAGAGGCCCTATCCGTGATCCACGTTCTGATAAAATGTAAGGCACTCGACATTACACGACGCAAACACTTCCCACAACTACACACACGACATATTCCACTACACCCGTCATACTTCTTAGGAGACGATGCCATGTTTTCTGTTCAGCGCACCTTTAAGTTCCTATCAGAAGTTCACTTTTTACAACTCTTCACATGCCACCCATAGTTTTATCCATGGTCCTATACACCAGCCACCTTATTTATCTCTTAACCACTCTTGTTCTTCACCCTGCCCCTTTACACCAGCCGTGCCGATAGTTTTTAACTGATTTTATTTCGTGTTCTCTTCTCATCAAATACCTTTGTATCTGGCGCTCATTGCCTATGTCGGCCTTACGCCAATTTAATTTAAACCATCATCATCATCAGCCATCGTGCTAATAAAACAAGAGGTGTATTTAGAGCTGCTTTATTTATTCACAGAACTTTTCCCGAACCTCAAATCTTACCGATCAAAGCCGAGAAAGGCACGCTGAAATACGCGCTTTCTTTTTGAAATACGTTTCACATTGTCTCAATGCAGCCCGTCACGACTGGGAAAATATTTGTTTTCTGCTTTAGGTCGTGACCCGCAACCACGAAATGAACAGAAAATTCCGACTCTGCTACCCGCTTTCCATTGCTTTATCTAGACAGCATAAACACCAAGTTGCGCAGGTGTCAATTTTCGGCGGCATGTATTGTGGCTACACACGCAATCACGTGTCTACGGGGCGCGACGTCGACACACCACAAATCGAAAATTAGGCCCATGTGTAGGCGGCTGAACAAAAAGTAGAACACCTAGCTTTTATGCTTGAAGCACCACTGAGGGCTACCAATAGTGTTGCAGCAACGTTTGGGCTGTCGCAGGTAGGGGTGGGCGCTTCTGGTTCCCCAGGAACCGTACCTGTGCAGTTAGTGGTGGTTAGCGTTGGCGGCCCAAAAGCCCGTGATTGCGGAGAACTGCAGGCGAAGTCCACACAAACACCAAAAGAGGAATATTTGTGTTTTGCACATCAAAACATTTCTTTAATGGTTGCCCAGTGTTGTGATGCAAAATCGGCACAGTATTAAGAATCGGTACCAGCTCCAAGTCCACCATCATTACGTCTCGTTAGCGTTGTCTCGCATGCATTCCGTAAAACAACAGCTTTCTGAATATTTATTTGTAACTTTTTGGGTCTTTTTATTGAATATTAGAAAGCTTTGTATGGCTCCGTACGGCTCTAGACATTACAAGCGGCGACAAAACTGTCACCTATGACATTCTAATGCAGGAGTCAGTCAAGGTATAGTTCACGTTATCATGTTATCCATCTGCTTCAGCCTACACGGGAGTTTATTTCTTTTGAATTGCGAGGCATTGTGGTATTGGGTATACTTGCCCGAAAGCAATGTCGCGGACGTATCGAGCTTGGAGAAGCGAGAAATGTCCTGGAATTTAGGTTGTGTCAGCGTGATTATCAGAACTTGTATATCTCGACCAGTGTAGGAGTGCGGCTGAGCTGTCATCCTATAAAGCTTATCAAGAGCAGGACTTGCTTCACAATGAGCATGCAGAGGAGCCAGATGAAGGTTCCTTTGGTGAATAAATTGTTTTCTAGGACCGTGACATGGATGACTCCGAGGTCGAATTGGCCATTGAAAACGCAAGATTGGACGATCACTGTAATTTCACAGAAGCTGGTAACCGGCCCACGCCGTCTGATTTCCGCGACGAGAGCGACCACGGTGACAAAAGAATTAGGCAGTTCTACTAGATGTGCCGTAAAAAGGAGCTGGCGTATACAGCCAATTACAAAACGCACACCGCACTGTAGGTGTTGCCTAAGGGCGTGTTCGCTGGGGTGACCTGGACAAAATTGGAAGACTTTTTAGGCGAAATAAAGTGCCCGGTGCCGCACTAATTGTCGCCGGGAGCGGGGTTTTCTTCGGGCAGCCTTGTAAGTGACGCAGCAATGAATTCATATGAGGCAGGTGTCCGTGAACCTGCCGAGTGAACATCTGTACAACCCACAAACGAAATCATTTATCTCGGTAAGTATGTGGCTGATCCAGCGAAGCCGGTTGGTTTGTAGCAAAGTCTTCGTGTTCTAGCAGCATAGTTTTTTCTGAGGATCTCAGATTTATTAGTGGTTGCTGGACATAGATGCCAGTATAAACTGTATTTTTTTCATTATATATAATGGCGAAACATCAGCTGTGCTGGTTTTTTTCCTCGGTATGAACTAATGGCAGGATTGTGTTGAAGACAAATTATGCGACGATGATGGTTGATCACCAACCACGACGATGATGGTTGAACGCAAAGATTTATCGTGGTGGATTCTTTGGTTGTCGTCTACGTTATTCAAACCGCTTTGAAGACGTCGAAATGAAGCATTCCCATACACGCCGGCTTTTTTTCATGTCTAGCGTGCGTCCTGTGTTTTTCTTACTCGTGTGGTCCGTCTTTTGAGCTAGTGAAATGTACCCTTTATCGTCTAACTAGCCCAACTTTCCTTCATTATTTGTCGCTTGATGTTTGTCGTTGTTATCGTGGTGACAGGTGGTTCATTCCTAACGACACACTTCACGACACCTATCTCTGCCACGACAACATGATGGCTTTATTGGCGATAGGTTGTTCCGTTGTGACTTCGCGAATGTTTTAATGCGAGAAAATGGAATATGTCGTGGCCATATCAATATTGCTGTAACAACAGCTGGCTTTGCTTAAGAACACGGCTTCTCTCAGCGTGACAAAAAACGTTGTTTGCGAGCCGAATTCTGGGGTGTTGGTTACGTCGTCCTGTTTTTATTTGGACTGGAAAGTAGCATAAAATGCGCTTTCTTAAACTTCCTCATCAGGCATATTACAATGACTAATATGAACATTTCTATTATACCAACTCATGCTAGTTTTAATGGCGTAAATAAATGCAGACATTGTTTCACGACGAGCTTTGGTTTGTCTATATTTCTTCGGATAAGTGTACAATTACCATCCATGACCCAGAAATCAACAATAGGCAATTACGTTCTAAAATACACTGTACCCGAGCACTCGGAGCCAGCTTAGGAGACCGACCGCTTTTAACTCTATGCTATACATCGTAATTTTAGATTAACCAGTTGTTTTTATCTCGGGAACAGCTTAACGGAACACAGAATACGCTACAGTGGTCAAAAGGAACACTTTAGAGAATGTGTTGCAGAAATAACGATGAAGTGATCTGCAGCAAATTTTATACACGCAGGAAAAGTAACTTACGTAAAGTGTCTGCCGAAAAAAGCACCATATCTGTAAATACGTTCGAGACGCACAAAGCCGAATCGTCAGTAGGGTGTGGTGACAACGCCGCATGCATAAATATTTATTTGTTTCCCGCATGTTCACTGTTGAGTCTCAGGTAATGTATAATTCTGTGTATTATGTTGCCATAGTAATATCATTCCAAGAGACCAGAAACACATTGAATTTACGCTGAATGCGCATATTTTTTTCTGATACTCTCAATCTATTTCTTGCGCAAGAGCCCGTGTTTGCACTAACAGCTGGAAGGCCAATTTGGGTTCTTTCTTGTGTGTTCTTTCAGCTCTGATAGCGGCCTGTTTTCTCTGTCCAGAGGTTTACATTGTTTTCGCTGCCTAGTTAGCTCTATATGCTTGCAAGCCTCAATATTACGGGTATATATGATATTCAAGAGTTCCCAAAGCCCAGCGGTTCATTTTGTGTGTTCGGAAACCTCTCTTCTGTTTGTGCTTCGGAAGCGTTAGGTGCGGCTTTAAAGCTTTGCAAAAAAACTCCCACGAGGAAATATTAGGAAATATAAAACAAAGCTTACGGCACAATTTCTCGCACTCGAGACGACCGCGGGGTCGTCTCGACTGAACTCCACTAAACTCCGCCACAGACAGCCGACCGGCGTAGAGGAAGAGCACAGCAAGGAACATACAACGCATACCAAAACGGGGAACCCGCTTTTATTGGAGCTCGAAAAACATACTTCGACTCCTAGCTTGTCCTGACCCAGCTGTCCGGAGATCAGGAGGCGCAAAATGAGCAGATAAAAGAGGGGAAAGCCGGGGCTCCGCTACTTAGTTCTGTGTTGTCCGGCCGCTGCAAGCCAAACAGACCCTACCTTCATCCTGCACTCCAAGAACGGCCCGCGGGGGCCCAAGACAGAGTAGTCACGTGAGGAGGTTCGCCGCGACACGCCTGCGCCGTGGCCCGGAGAGGGCACGGCCGTCGGAGAAGAGTAGGAACCTCACTTCTCGTCCCTGGGGTGGGCGGCGAGGGATGGGGAAAGCGCCGGGACTTTGCGTTATCCTCAAAATTGAACAAATGTAATACTGCCATACAGTAGACCCGTGCCCTTACGTTCCTTAGTGCTGCGTTTTTCCTGCTACTAAGCTGTTTTTGTCTTGGCCTAGCGATGTCTACATAGAGTTCCACGCATTAAAATCCTCACTCGTACGTAATGGCTGAGAGCACGCTCCCGGATCATGCGTCGCAATCTGACCCTCCAAAGCCACAGGGCAACTCTGTGGACCCCCTTAATGACGTTTGACGAAACTTGGTCAGATTTTGCTGCGGATCAGCCCGGAATATGAAGCCGCTTGCGGGTGCAATTTCTGTCCATTACATAGTACCGATACTCTATACGATACGCATCATCACTGCACTTAAAACAAAACTTTCACTTTGAAATGCCGAAGCGGCACTTCTTAAGGTTCCGCTGCAAACCAGCGGACGAAAGGCATGTTAGAACTTGTTTGAGGCATGAAAGATGGGTTGCACATACATGAGAAAACCCTACTATGTCTTCTAAATGTCTTCTACCATGTCTTCTCATTTCAAGCCCCGCAGTACGTTTTCCATCATTCGTACGAATACGGTCGGCGCAGTACAGAGTCCGAACGGCATGGCGTTGAACTCGTAGAGGATCGGGCGTCGTAAAAGCAGTCTTTGAACGATCAGCGTCGGCCATGGGCACTTACCAGTAGCCGGATTCCAAGTGTAATGATGAGAAAAACTCGGCGCTGTGCAGGCAGTGTAAGGCGTCGTCTATGCGAGGCAGCGGGTAAACGCCCTTGCGCGTGATTTTGTTTAGGCTGCGATAATCCGCACAGAATCTAATAGAGCCGTACTTATTTTACCAAGAACCACAGGAGAAGTTCAAGGACTCATGGATGGTCGAATAATGTTGCGTTTCAGCATGTTTGCTACTTGTTCATCACTGACATGCCGTTCGGTGGAAGACAACGCAATAGATTCGTGGTTAGAACGGCGCGTGGGTGCTGGAGTCGATCTCATGACACAAACTCGACATGCGGCCTAAAGCGGTGTTGTAGCAGCCAGATGAAGACGTGAAGCGGTGTAGAAGAGTAAGTAGCTCGTCACGTTCGGCCGAACAAAGGTTATTCTCAATGGCTCTTCTAAAGGGTCACATCAGGTGGAGACTTAAGACAAAGTGCGATGATGTCAACCGGCGTCGATTTCTCTAATACACTGGCCCCTAGACCGGGATGCACTTTTACAAAGCCAAGGCTTGCGCCGGGAAAAAGTGTGGTATTGAAAGACGTCAGGTTTCAAAGAAGCATGGTACCGGTACCAGTTTCAATATCAAGGACGGCGAACGGCAGGGAAGACCCTTTGCGAGCACACATCAGACCGGATGGCACGGAGAGGACTGAGGCGTCAGAAATACTCTTGCACGACAACAGCACACGCACATAAGAACTACGAGGAATGTCCGTGTTGTTGGTGAGACGCAACGTGGCGGTGGTCCCGTTCTGCGGGTTTTCTACCACCGGAAAGAGCTCTACTTCATCGCGAGCACAGTCAATGATGGCGTGGTGGCACGACAAAAAGTCCCATTAGAAAATCGGGTTGAAGAGCACGCCGACAAAACGATGAGCTTGACTTTATATACAACCCCATGAATTTCAACCCGGGCAACCCGACCGGTTGCCCATAGGCGGTTCAGAGACTAACACCACCTATTGGTGTCATTACTTTTTGTAGCGATCGGCAAACCTTCGTGTCAACAAGCGACACCGCTGGTCCAGCGTCAATAAGCGCCAGGGTAGCAACCCATCAACAAAGACTTCTATTACAATGAACGGCGAGCAAGGAGGACTTAGGATTTCGATGACGACACAGTTTGTGCCTCCAAAACGGCGTCGTCTAGATTTTTGGTCATCATTAGTAGGACGACAGCGCAATCAAGAGAGTGAGCGGCGTCGTGGATAAAGCGAACGACGGCTGGCGGAGTAGCGGTTATCGGTTATCAGATGGAGAAGTCGTCGGGACCCGCTCCGGAGCCTGCTCCGTGGGCGGTGTTGGCGTATAGGATAAGGGCAACGATGCGTTGCGGGCACCCATCATGCAACGACGGAAGTAGCGTGCCACATGTCCCAGAAATCATGACCCAGATCCATGTCCAAGAAATTCATGACCCAGAAATCAACAATCGGCAATTACGTTCGAAAATTCACCGTACCCGAACACTAGGAGTAAGCTTTAGTAACCGCTCGCTATTTACACTATGCTATCACACTATTAACACTATGAGTTGATGTGTAGCGTTCGTCCATTGGTTTTCTTGCTCGTGTGGTCTGTCTTTTGCGCTAGTGAAATGTACCCTTTATCGTCTAACCACCCGAAACGACGAGATGTTCGCGAAGCTGACACTAAACGAGCGCGGCCGCTTCCCAAAGCGGCATCCGTCGAACCACATCTACTTACGGGGATTTGCCCGTTGTTGCTGACGGTCATCAGAGTTCTTTTGAGCGCAACATGCGTGCTACAATATATAAATATATCCGCCAGTTACCCGCTTATGACAGGCTGTAGACGTTCGCGTCACGCCCGGGGGGTTGAAAAAGAAGGTCCCCTTCTCCGCGTGTACTCTGAGTGGCGCTGGCTACCACCCTCAAGCCTCAGATACAGATGTAGTAAATATAAATACCCCAGAAAGTGAAAGAGAACACAGTCGCCCAGATAGCGGAATTGGTAAGGCATTCGTGTTCTAATCGAAAGGCGTGGGTTCGGTCACCACTCTGGGCGCGTGTTTTTCTTTCTTTTTCACGTAATTAATAAATATAATAATGCAACGTCACTAATGGTAAAAACGTTTAACCATTGCCCTATGCCTTCTTTGGCGTTGTTGACTGCCGGCATTTTTTGTCTGTATTTCCTAACGAGCCCCCCTTTTCCAAACCCTATATATAATTATATATATATATATATATATATATATATATATATAATATATATATATATAATTCAGATGGTAGAGAAACCAAGAAAAGAAACTTCGAACAAGGTAAAACCACAATTGTTGACAACGTTTTAGCAAAGAGACTTGCTTCGTCAGGGCAAAGCAAGTCTCTTAGCTGAAACGTTGGCAACAATCGTGCATTTAACTGGTAAGAAGTTTTCTTTTCTTGGATATAAATATCTCTACATATATTTATATAGAGTTACGGTGACGCTCATGCATTGAGGGGTGAGCTTAGGGTTTATTTAAAACCTAAGTGAGGACCGTCGCTTAGTGTCGTGTCCGAGCAATGGATATGCGAAAAGCACCTCGTTCTTCTCTTCGTCGCCCCGGCGTTTTCGCCGGCGGGATTGGCCTGTGACATAGTCAATGCAATTTACTGTGCACAACATTCAACAACCTAGGTAGCGTTACATTTCCCCTCTCTGCAGACGAAACCCGCTGGTTGAGTCACTCAGGAACACGAGGGTGATGAGTCTTTAACCGGGCGACGTGCACAAGTTGGGCCTTGCTGGACCGGGTACCATGTGTTGTGAGGCGCCAAATGACGTAGGTCACGTCGCTTACACGATCGAGAATAACGAATGGGCCACACAGTCCGCTACACAGACCGCATTTCCTAAAGGGAGTCCATAACCACACCAAATCATTTTTACAGAATGATACACTGCGGTGGCGAACGTCGTATTTCTGTTTAGACCGGGACTGTAATGCAAGGGTGCGCAGGCAAGCTAATTGGCGGGATAATTCGGCCAGGCACAGAGTGTTGCCAACTGTATCCTCATCGTGCAACGGGAATGGCATATAGTGTCCAGAGGAGTGCCAGGATTGCGTGCGTAGACGAGGTAGAAGGGACGGTAGTCGGTTGTTTCGTGCTTTGCCGTGTTGTACGCGTCAGTTATGAAAGGCAATACTTCATCCCAGTTTTTGTGGTCTGATGCCAGGTACTTGGAAATCATGTTGAGAAGTGTTCGATTTGTTTGCGTGCAACAAGTTTTTTTGGTCTGCGGATGATATGATGTAGCATGGTGAAACTGTGAGGAACAAAGGCGAAGGAGTTTCTCTACAATATGAGCAATAAATTTGCGGCCACGATCACTAATAAGCACGCGCGGAGCGCCATGCCTAAGAATGACAAAATGTAGCAGGAACATAGAAACCGAGGCTGCGGAAGCTGTTGGTACAGCCGCAGTTTTTTGTGTAACGTGCAAGGTGGTCCACGCAAACGACAACCCAGCGATTTCCACCTCGCGTCCGTGGAAGTGTGCCAACGAAATCAATCAGGACTTTCTCAAATGGAGCAGTGGGTGGATTCACAGGATGGAGGATGCCGGGCGGTGTGGTTGCAGGATGCTTGTAGCGCGACACTCCACACAACTGGCGACATATTTTTCAGTCGTGCGCCGCATGTTGCGCCAGTAAAAGCGTTCTTCTACGCGGTGTAATGTGCGAGTGGAGCCAATGTGCCCAGACGTCATGTCATCATGCATAGCACAAAGCACGCAAGGGCGCAGCCGCTCGGGTACAACGAGAAGGAACCGCGCTCCAGCCGTATTCTATTTTGCTTTGCAGAGCAGACCATCCCGAAGAGAAAAGCGGTTGGTAGGGGTGGAGTCACGAGCAGTGGCGAATAACGACGCTAGCTTGGGTCACCTTTTTGTTCTCGCCGGAAGGTTTCTATGTCAGTGAATGTCTCAACGACTGCTGCTTGATAGTGGTCGAAATTTTCAGCGTCGCAGGTGGTAGATGAAACTGGGATCCGGGAAAGGCAGTCAGCGTCGGTTGTCGGCGGCCGCTTTTGTAAGAAACAACGAAATGATATTCTTAGAGTACGAGGGCCCATCGGGCGAGCCATCAAGATATATCACGTAGTCCAACGAGCCAACATAACCGGTGGTCCGTAACAATAGTAAAAGCCCGTCCATAGATGTAAGGGCGAAACTTATGCACAGCAAAAGATGAAAGCCAAACATCCTTGCTCAGTCACTGTATAATTTTTCTCAGGTTTCCTGAGCGTGCGGCTGGCGTAAGCAATCACATGCTCAGTGCCTGAAGTCTCTGCAGAAGGACTTTTCCGATTCTGATGCCGCTGGCGTCCGTATGCAATTCTGTAGGAGGAGCCAGACCGAAATGGCGTAGTATTGGCCCCGACGTGAGAAGAAATTTCTGTTGAGAAAAGGAGGCTTCGCACTCAGATGTCCAGTAGAAAGGAGCATTTTTGCGTAACAGAGAAGACAGACGAGAAGCGAGATGTGCAAAGTTTGGTACAAACTGAACGAAAGTAGGAGCATAGTCCCAGAAAACTTCGTTGGTCGCGCAAAGGCTTTGGCTGCTAAAATTGACTCACGGCTTCAATCTTTTGTGGATCAGGTCTAACGCAATCTTTGTCGACTAGACGCCCCAACACTAAGGTCTGGCGCTCGCCGAAGCGGCATTTTTTTAAATTTAGCACAAGGCCGGCTTGTTCCAGGCAATTCAGAACCATGTCAAGGCTGGTGTTGTGCTCTTCAAAAGTGCGTCCAAAAATTACTACGCCGTCGAGGTAGCACAGACAAATCTCCCACTTTAAACCGCGCAAAATTGTGTCCATGAAGCTTTAAAATGTAGCTGGGGCGTTGCAAAGGCCAAACGGAATGACGTCAAACTCAAATAGCCCGTCAGAAGTCACAAAAGCCGTCTTCTCTTTGTGGGCCGGATTCATTGGAATTTGCCAGTAACCAGATTTTAAGTCAACTGACGAAAAAAAGAACGCGGAGTTCAGAGAGTCACTGACATCATCTGTGCGAGGAAGAGGGTACACGTCCTTCTTTTTATTGCGTTCAGGCGTCTGTAGTCAACACAGAATCGCCAGAAAGCATTCTTCTTCTTCACCAGGATGACAGGCGCTGCCCAAGGGCGTGCTGAATCCTGTACCACTCCCTTCTGTAGCATCTCGTTGACCTGGTCTGCGATGACCTTCCTCTTGCCAGGAGAAACCAGATACGGTTTTTGCCGGAGTGGGCGGGCGGTTTCAGTTTCTTTGCTGTGGCACGTGCGAGAAGGCGGGATTTCGGGCTTGTTGCTGGGGCTGGTAGAAAAGTCAAACACTGTCGCATGACTTGAAAGGACATGGGCCAACGCCTCCCTCTCGGCAGAAGAAAAACTTCTCTTTATCATCTTCAAAAGCTGTTCGTCACGGGCAGCGCAGTCACCCTTGGAATCGCAAGTTTCATCACTCACTGTTGCAGGGAAAATCTTTTAGCCTTTTCAAATAGCGGAAGCTTCATCCCTAGCGGCAGAACGGTACTAACTGCTCAGCAGTTATCTGCGCATATGAAACAGCGCCCACCATGTACGGAAATCAAACAGTGCGGCAACAAAACATCCTTATAGACACAGTTCGTCAGAATGCGCTCAACAATTGCACAAAAGGAAGGCTCCACAGCACCGCAGGCCATGACAGGTACAAAGTGCTAAGGGAGATAATAGGTGCCACAGGAACTAAAGACTCGTTGTCATTACCCTGAGACACCCTCGAGAGAAGTGTCTGGCTGAGCAGTTCCAGGGTAGATAAGTAATGACCCCAACGGCACCGCAACCTAAATTAGAACAGTGAGGGAGATAGTCGGCATTCCGGTGGAAGGCTGAACTCCATTATTCGCGAACGAGACGTGGACGCAGAAGAGTGAGCCAAAACAACCAGATGTTCGCGACGCTGAGGGTAACAGAGCGCGGCCGCTTCCCGAAGCGGCATCCGGCGCACCACATCTATGTACGGGGATTTGCCCGTTGTTGATGACGGTCATCACAGTTCTTTTGGGCGCAACATGCTTGCTACAATATATATATGTATAGATATATATATACTGAAAG
Organism: Haemaphysalis longicornis; assembly: GCA_013339765.2. NCBI lineage: Eukaryota > Metazoa > Arthropoda > Arachnida > Ixodida > Ixodidae > Haemaphysalis > Haemaphysalis longicornis. The sequence goes on along the minus strand of CM023454.1, from coordinate 2,485,477 downwards.
AAATGCCGGCAGTCTACAACGCCAAGAAGGCATAGGGGAATGGTTACATAATTTTTTACTGTTAATGACGGTACATTGTTATTTTAGTTTTATTAATATTATTAGGTGAGAAAGAAAGAAAAACGCGCCCAGAGTGGGGACCGAACCCACGCCTTTCGATATATATATATATATATATATATTATATATATATATATATATATATATATATATATATATATATAGGGAGCAGTAGAACTTTTCAAGATGGTAGAGAAACAAGAAAACTTCGAAAAAGGTAAAACCACAATAGCTAACAACGTTTCAGCAAAGAGACTTTCTTTCATCAGGGCGAAAGCAGGTCTCTTTGGTGAAACGTTGCAACAATCGTGCTTTTACAGTTTCGAAGTTTTCTTTTCTTGTAAATCTATTATATATATATATATTATATAATATATATATTATATCTATTGTTACAGTGACGCTCAGGCGTTGAGGGGTGAGCTCGGGTTTATTTAAAAATCTGGGTGAGGTCCGTGGCTGAGTGTCGTGTCCGAGCACTGGATACGCGAAGAGCACCTCGTTCTTCTCTTCGTCGCCCTGGCGTTTTCGCCAGCGCGATTGGCCTTTGACATAGTCAGTGCCATCTACCGTGCACAACATTTAACAAGTTATCTAGCGTTAAATTGCCCCCTCCGCAGACGAAACCCGCCGGTTAAGTCACTCAGCAACACGAGGGTGATGAGTCTTTAGCCGGGCGACGTGCACAAGGTGGGTCTTGCTGGACCGGCGACCATGTGTTGTGAGGCGCCAAATGACGTAGGTCACGTCGCTTACACGGTCGAGAATAACGAATGGGCCAGTGGAACGTGACAAAAACTTGCTACACAGTCCGCGTTTTCTTGAGGGAGTCCATAACCACACCAAATCACCTTTAGAGAATGATACACTGCGTTGGCGAACGTCGTATCTCTTTTTAGACCGGGACTGTGATCAAGGGTGCGCAGGCAAGCTAATTGGCGGACTCTTCGGCCAGGCACAGAGTCTTGGGAACTGAATCCTCATCATGCAACGAAAATGGCGGGATGGTGTAAAGAAGAGTGCGAGGATTGCGTGCGTAGACGAGGTAGAAGGGACTGTAGCTGGTTGTTTCGTGCTTTGCCGTGTTGTACGCCTCGGTTATGAAAGGCAATACTTCATCCCAGTTTTTGTGGTCTGATGCCAGGTACTTGGAAATCATGTTGAGAAGTGTTCGATTTGTTGCGTTCAACACGTTTATCGGTCTGCGGATGATATGATATAGTATGGTGAAACTCTGAGGAACAAAGGCGAAGGAGTTCCTCTACAATATTCGCAACAAATTGGCGACCACGATGACTAATAAGCACGCGCGTAGCGCCATGCCTCAGAATCATAAAATTTAGCAGGAACATAGAAACCGAGGCAGGTGAAGCTGTTGGTACAGCCGCAGTTTTTGCGTAACGCGTCAGGTGGTCCACGCAGACGATAACCCAGCGGTTTCCACCTGACGTCCATGGAAGTGTTCCAACGAAATCAATCCCGACTTTCTCAAAAGGAGCAGTGGGTGGATTCACAGGATGGAGAAGGCCGGGTGGTGTGGTTGCAGGACGCTTGAAGCGTTTACACTCCACACAACTGGTGACGTATTTTTCAGTCGTGCGCCGCATGTTGGGCCAATAAAAGCGTTCTTGTACGCGGTGTAATGTGCGAGCGGAGCACATTGCCCAGACGTCTTGTCATCATGCATAGCACGAAGCACGCAATGGCGCAGCCACTCGAGTACTACGAGAAGCAACAGCGCTCCAGTCGCTTTGTACTTTGCTTTGTAGAGCAGACCATCCCGAAGAGAAAAGCGGTTGGTAGGGGTGCAGTCACGAGCAGTGCGAAGAAGGATGCTTGGTTGGGGTCACCTTCCTGTTCTCGCCGGAAGGTTTCTATGTCAGTGAGCGTCTCAACAACTGCTGCAACAAAGTCGTCGAAATTGTCAGCGTCGCAGGCGGTTGATGAAACTGGGAGCAGGGAAAGGCACTCAGCCACGATGTGTCGGCGGCCGCTTTTGTGAGAAACAGCGAAATCATATTCTTAGAGCCCGCGGTCCCAGCGGGTGAGCCGTCCAGATGGATCACGTAGTCCAACGATCCAACATAAGGAGTGGTGGTCCATAACAATTGTAAAAGGCCGTTCATAGATGTAAGGGCGAAAGTTTTGCACGCCAAAGATGACAGCCAAACATTCTTGCTCAGTCACTGTATAATTTTTCTCAGGTTTGCGGAGCGTGCGGCTGGCGTAGGCCATCACATGCTCAGTGCCTGAAGTCTCTGCTCAAGGACTTCTCCGATTCTGATGCCGCTGGCGTCCGTATGCACGTCAGTAGGAGCAGCCGGATCGAAATGGCGTAGTATTGGCCCTGACGTGAGAAAAAATTTCAGTTTAGAATAGGAGGCTTCGCACTCAGATATCCAGTAGAAAGGAGCATTTTTGCCTTACAGAGAAGACAGGGGAGAAGAGAGCTCGGCCAAGTATGGTAAAAACCGACGACAGTAGGAGCATAGCCCCAGGAAACTTCGTAGGGCGCGCACAGACTTTGGCTGCTTAAATTGACTCACGGCTTCAATCTTTTGTGGGTCAGGTCTAACGCACTTTTTGTCCACTAGATGTCCCAACACTAAGGTCTGGCGCTCACCGAAGCGATTTTTTTTTTAATTTATCACAAGGCCGGCTTTTCCCAGGCAGTTCAGGACCATGTCAAGGCTGGTGTTGTGCTCTTCAAAAGTGCGCCCAAAAATTACTACGTCGTCGAGGTAGCACAACAAATCTCCCACTTTAAACGCGCAAAATTGTGTCCATGAACCTTTCAAATGTAGCTGGGGCGTTACAAAGGCCAAGCGGAATGACGTAAACTCAAATAGCCCGTCAGAAGTCACAAAAGCCGTCTTCTCTTTGTGTGATGGATCCGTTGGACTTTGCCAGTAACCAGATCTTAAGTCAACTGACGAAAAATAGGAGGTGGAGTTCAGACAGTCAATGACATCATCTATGCGAGGAAGAGGGTACACGTCCTTCTTTGTAATTGTGTTCAGGCGTCTGTAGTCAACACAGAATCGCCAGAGACCATCCCTCTTCTTTACCAGGATTACCGGCGCTGCCCAAGGGCTAGCTCATTACTGTACCACTCCATTCTGTAGCATCTCAATGATTTGGTCTGCGATGACCTTCCTCTCGCCAAGAGAAACCCGATACGGTTTTTGCCGGAGCGGCGGGCGGTTCTGGACTCTATGCGGTGGCGCGTGCGAGAAGGCGGGATTTCGGTCTTGTTGCCGGGGCTGGTAGAAAAGTCAAACACTGTCGCATGCCTTGAAAGGACATGGACAAACTCCTCCTTCTCTTCAGAAGAAACACCTTTGTTTGTCGTTTTCAAAAGCTGTTCGTCACGCGAAGCGCAGTCACCCTTAGAATCGTAAGTTTCGTCACTCACTTTTGCCAGGGGTACTCTGGTATCCTTTTCAAATAGCGCAAGCTTCATCCCTAGCGGCAGACCTGTACTAGCTGCTGAGCAGTTAACTACGCATATGGAAATGCGCCCACCGTGTACGGAAATCAAACAGTTCGGCAACAAAACATCCTTCTTGACGCAGTTCGGCAGAATGGGCTAAACAATTGCACAAAAGGAAGGCTCCACAGCACCGCAGACCATGACAGGTAGAAAAAACGCCGATCGGGGAGGTAGAACCATGTCTTCCGAAACAACCGAAGCGTGTTCGCTCGAACGTGAAGATTCTTTGGTAAGCGCAGAGTTAAGAACACTGCTTACACAGAGTTCGCCAGTCGCAAAATTTAACTTAGCACCACATTCTTGCAGGAAGTCAATGCCGAGAATAACTTCGTGCGTACACTTCTGAAGCACCGCAAATTCGGCTTTGAAGCTTTTCCCCTCTAATGAAACATCCACTGTACAAGTACCAAGGGGCCACAAGGTTTTACCACCAACGCCTCGAAATGTGCACTGCGATCTCATCTGAACATTACTTTAGTCCCAAGGCTGTCTTTAAATGCCTCACTCATGACAGAAACTGTTGCCCCAGTGTCAACCAAAGCCATCGTCGGCACACCATCAATAAATTTCAATCTTATTTTTGACCATGTAAACGGGCAGAGGTATATTTCGTAAAGGCTGTCCGGTGACCTCACCTCCATCGGCCACGCTGGCTAGTTCTGCCGGGGTGGCAACATTGGACGGCGCCGAGGTGATGGAGACTGGCGCTGGCGTAGAGGCGGTAGAGTCACACTTCTGTCTGAAGCGGGGGAGCCTTTGCTTGGACCATCGGTTGGCCGTTACGTGTTGATGACAGTGGGGGATACCATCGAGTGCCGGAGTTGAGGTTATCGGGCCGAGGAAACGTGAATGTGGGATCGTCGTTGGGTCTTTGGCGCTGACCGCGACCAAAACGCGAAATATGGCCGACTAGTCCACACCGATAGCAAGTGGGTGGTTCGCGACGAGGATACTGCTGTCCAGGCGAGAATTGCCTTGTTGGAAAACTCGAGCGACCGTGCTCTTCCAGGTAGTAGACGCCCTGTGTACGAGGGAAATCACGATGAAATTCTTCACGTGGCTGGTAGGGGGGCGCCGTAGTGTACACGCCCCTTCGCTGGTAGTCGTCCATGTCAGCAACGTTGACCAACGGCCGTGACGAGCCAAAATGTGTTGTTGAATGGTAACAAGTAGGTGACGCATCGCGGAGGAAGCTTCCGTCGCGAGAGGGTGTGCAGCAAAGAGTTACGTCTCCATGCCGCAGGAGCTCCTCGCGAACGATTTGTCGGATAGTCGCAGAGAGGTCGGCAGACGAGCTGACGTCCACGGTTGCCACCGTTGTGACGTTGGCCAGTCGGCCAAAGTCAGGCGTAATCCGACGCGCCTTCAAAGTTTCAAACTTATGGCAGTGGCGAATCACATCGGTGACCGTATTCAAGTTGTCCTTGCCGATAAGGAAAGTATATACGTCTTCTGCGATTCCCTTGAGGGCATGCCCAACTCTGTCATATTCTGGCATGCTGGCGTCAACAATCCGGCACAGCTTGAGGATTTCGTCAATGTAAGTTGTACATGTTTGCCCGGGCACTTGCGCTCTCTGAAGAAGCGTCTGCTCGGCCCTCTTCTTCTTCGCGATCGAGTCACCAAATCCCTTCCTAATTTCTTCAACAAACCGTTCCCATGTGGTCAACGCTGTCTCGTGGTTTTCAAACCACGTCAGTGCGGTCTCGTCCAAGTTGATTTTGACGTTCGCGCGTCGGGCCACAGCGTCCCGGCGGTTATATTTACTCACTCTCAAAATGAGCGAGCCATTTGTCCTCGTCTTCTCCGGCCTTCCCTGAAAATGACCGGGGTTCCCGATGAGGCTGCCAGCAGCCCGTCGGTATTGTCTGGGAACAGCCTGCAGCCGGAGTCATCGTTTCTTGGATGGGCGGGAGGCACGCAACGCGACAGCTTCGGTCCAGATCCAGGGACTCTCTTGTCCGCGGCGTCGTACCCCGCACCTCTCACCAAAAACTGTTACGGTGACGCTAAGGCGTTGAGGGGTGAGCTGAGGGCTTATTAAAAAAAACATGGGTGAGGACCGTCGCGGAGCCTCGTGTCCCAGCCCTGGATACGCGATAAGCACCTCGTTCTTCTCTTCGTCGCCCCACCATTTTCGCCGGCGGGATTGGCCTGTGACATAGTCATTGCTACTACTGTGCACAACATTCAAAAAGTAATGTAGCGTTACAATATATATATATATATAGGTATATAAAATAACGGTTGGCAGTCATGAAAACCCCGGAAAGCAAAGGGGATAATGCCGTAGGTCATAATACCGGATGAAGAATTTTTGAGTAAGAAAGAAAGTGGTGAAAAATGCCCGCCGGGTGGGAATATATATGTTTATATATCTGTATATGTATGTGTATATTAAATTGACAGACAAAACTTCTGTACTCCCGTTGCATACGCGAGACTCCTTTTCTTATCACCCTCGTCTAGAAAGCAGAACCCTTGTGAAAAGCGAAGCAGAGGGAGAAGTAAGTGAAGTAACTGGATAATTAAGTGGGGGAGAAAGCGGACGCGCTACTTTTCTCTCAGCTTCCCTTTCCTCAAGTGTTCTCCTTTCTTGACGAGGGTTAGAAGAAAAGGAGTCCCGCGTATGCAACGAGTATACAGAAGTTTTGTGTGTCATTCTAGCAAGACCCCTGATGAAGCGCATTGCACTTCCGAAACTGTTGGGTATTAAATATGTAAAAAATCGGACAACACGGTATTGTCACCCTCACTACTCATTATATACATATATAAATAAATAAATATATATATATACATAGTAAATATATATATATATATATATATATATATATATATATAATATATATATATATATATATATATATATATCGCTTATATCTCTTCTCTATCGATAATCTATCTCATATAATATATATATATACTAAGTAAAGAGTCGGATACACAGCAAGAAACAATAACAAACACGTTTTTACTGACGTAGCGGCAACGGGACTTGCCTTCATCAGTGTAAAGTTACATGATTTAGCAGTCTCAAACATTTTGAACACATTTTTATATGGTTTGCAGAAAACTGTGAGAAGGGCGGAAATGGTTCGGACATGGAGAGTGGGCATACGGTCGGGTTACGCCTATGTTACAACCACAAACAAACAACAAACCAAAAAGGTGGTGGGGGGCGAGAGGGAGAAAAAGGGGTCGTGTTAACAATGCAGCGTTCAAGGTTGCACCATGACGGGTCAACGTATGCCGCGCGGGCGGCAAGTTCAGACAATGGGGGAAACTGGACAACCGCGATTTGAAAAGAAAGGGAAGAGTATACAGTAAGGTATTCAGTGGCTGGGGAGACTCGTTGGGGCGCAAGTGAAGATGGGTGTGCCCCCCGCGGATGAAGAGAATAGATAGGGGGCACAAAAGGCATTTCACAGAAGCTAGCAACTGAACAGGAATAGGTAGGGTCACAGAAGGTTAAACATGAATAGATCACAAAGAGTTAAACATTCTTAAGTGGTGGTGGGAACGAGGCCTCCTTCCCCAGGACAAATGGCAGTGTTGAGCCACATTAGGCTAATAAAGCTGCTGTATTAGGAGAGTTTCTGCGAATTGTCATGGGAAACTCGTTTGTAGAAATAATGAACATCGTTATAAAAATTATGAAGCCGCTAATTTTAATCGAGGGATAAGCACGTTAGTTTTCCGTAACTTTCAATAATTACAAGTGTGGCTGACCCAAACTTATGAATCAGATAAGATTCCCGAACCTCGCGGTCGTGGTGCGTTTTGAAGGCGGATTCTAAAATCGTTGCTTTGAGATGTTCAAATGCATTCCCGGGACAGTTCACATGTCTTGACAGGGGCAAATAAGGGCAGCTTTTTGCATGTGAGCGGTGATTATTGAACCGTATTCGGAAGGGCGTTTCAATTTGAACTATAAACAGTGCACTCTAGAAGATATACGACATTAGTGGCGTCAGCTGGGTCATAGAAAGAGATGAAGAATTTTTTGAGTCGAAAAGAAAGTGGTGAAAAATGCCCTCCGGGTGGGATCCGAACCCACGACCTCCAAAATACCGGTCTGGTGCGATAACCACTACGCTACCGGCGGGGCTGTTTCCCCAGCACTTTCTCGAGTATTTATGTTAAGGTATTTCTGTTTCCTGCACTTGGGGTGGTAGCCAGCGCCACTCGGACTACTCGAGGTGAAGGGGACTTTCTTTTTAACCCCCGGGCCGTGACTCGAGTGTCTACGACATGTCGAGAGTGGTCGGCCAGCGTCGAACCCTCTTAAGCTCCCTTTGGCAACAAGACTGTCAGAACAAGGCCCCTCGCTAAGCATGTAGCGAATCAGAAAACTGGGAAATGAGGGGCTTCGTGAAATGAGACAGAAAATACGGGTTGGCCAGTCTAGAAAACCTCGGAAAGCAAAGGGGAGGTTGTGTTGGGTCATAGAAAGAGATGGAGAATTTTTGAGTCCGAACCCACGACCTCCAGAATACCGGTCTTGAGGTTCACCACTTTTTTTTTTCGACTAAAAAAATTCTTCATCTCTTTTTATGACCCACCACAACCAACCCTTTGCTTTCCGAAGTTCCTTGACTGCCCACCCTATATATATATATATATATATATATATATATATATATATATATATATATTAGATATATTGTCTTGGGTTTGTGTGAAGCAGGCAACAATTCTAGTTTTAAGGTCAATATTACTGGGTTTAGTCAGATTGCTAAATGACCAGTCTCAGGTTTTTTAAAGCACTGCTTTAATACTTTCGTCCAGCAATTTGACATTTCGTTCAGCTACCATTAAAACTGGAGACACACCCAGGCGACACACCCCCTTCGAAGCGCATCGCTTCATATGCCAGGACCGCTTTCAGAGCTGTGCACAAGGCCTCGTTTGAAGTCGTTCAGCATATAGGAGCGGCGGCTGCCGCCCTGATAGCGGCCGATCAGCTGATTGGCAGCCGAGCACCACCGCAGTTTTCTATGCATGCTTTATTGGATCGTCTTGGGTTAGGTGACTTGTTTTGCGACTAGGCAAGAGAAACGGCGCGTTCGCCCGGGCGATCCCCGCGTTTGGTCGTCCTCCTTCGGTGAGCGTTGCACGAGACCGAACAGAATTGAGTCGTGTTCGGCCATAGAGCTACACCAAATATTAACCAAGGGAAACCATCTCTCAACTAGACTAAGTCAAGATTTTGGCTTGCATATGCAAGGTTATCTGCGCTAATCCGCGGCCATTTTTTTCTGGGGAGTCAAAATAGGCATTTCAGATTTCAAACAATATTCAAACTGTTAAGCATACATTTTTAAAAGCCGTAATGTAAGTAAAATTTTTTCCCTTCACTAATGTTATTTTTGTGTGAAATGACTTGATATACTAAAATGTTTGATGTATACTGAAGTCTGATATATAAAGAATTTGCTGAAATATTATCATGCTTTTCTTCCAGTTTTATATTCGGTAATTTAGTTTTGCATGGGCCTGTGCAGCAATGGTTATTTTGGTCTATGCGTGCCACAATGCCTTCCATGCTTTCGTTGTCAAGGAGAGTGAACCTTGTCTGTACAGGTCGCCTTCTGCTTATTGGTACCCTTTTGGGACGTTTCGTTTCCAATTTGGAGATATTCATGCATACATCGATGAGCGTGTATATGATCATTTGGACCTTTGTGGGCTTATTCAAGTTTGCAAGATTTTGCGTGCCACACACTAAGGTACCTGCGTGTTGCAGACTGCGCAGAAATGACAGAATATTTAAAGAGGTGTGCGAGCGTCAGCTGTACTCCTGTTGACCGGTTGACCAAATTGAACTGGGCATACTATACTTCCAAAAAATGCGCTTCTTACAGCACTCCATCCACGTAATATATTACACATCGCGGGAAGTTTTCGTCAACAGCAGAGCAACTTAACCTTTCATGTTGCCTGTTCTGACACAGCAAGGGACGCAGCCACTGGAGGTGAATCTGCATCGATGGAAAAATTTTGTTTAGCGGGTGCTTTTTGTCCCTCAGGAGTGTGTTAAGCTATGCTCAGTAATCACTGTAATGATACCCGAGCCAACTCAAAAGTAGTGACAATGCTTGTGCGGCTGCCAACTGCGCGCCCGGCGACGTCCCCACTCGTGACCATAATGATGAGAAATTAAACCTTTGTGTAGGGTAGCGGCTCTGATTTGTCTCACATAAGAAGCCGATTTTACTGCCGGCACAATTATCTCGCATTGTCACACAGTTCAAAACCGTATAGCGGAAACTAGCCCGTTATACACCCTCTCGACGTGGCGTACAATGCGTAGTGTGTGGAATCGTAGAGCAGGCGGTGGTGTTGTCACTGTGCCTTACCCAGAAGCACGCAACTTTAGAAATGAAAAAGGACATCGCAAAAACCACATTCAAACTTACAGCAAGCAATGGGAACAAACCAGCTAAGTGTGCATTTCAAGTTATAGCACCGAAAACATAATGACAGCATTGCCAATGGACTGGCTGAGGCTCCAAAGGACTCAAAAGAATGTAGATTTTTTGCACAAGTGTCCTTCCAAACAACTAAACAGTTATGTGGACTAGATTTGGAATAACAGATTTGTTAGTGCCTAGAACATAAAAATATTATAGAATATTTGTAGCACTTTTGTGACACTATTCAATACAGTAAATCTAACACTACGGTAATATCAAGCCATCGTCTTAAAAAAAAACGTTGTTATGTATTTTGCATTATACATATGGAATGATTAAACTGCATTTTAGAAGGATAAATGTTAAATCTTGGTCAGTGAGGGCCGTGCTCTGTGTATCTTAAATGTCTGGACCATGCATTCCTGACGTCTGTGGAAGATATGTTGTTCTTGAAAAGGGGTTTCTTCTTTGCCTAATGCCATTCAATATTGCGAAAGTTTATCTATTTCTAATCATGAAAATGGATCACATTTGATTCCTTAGTGTGTTTGCAGAGTAACATGTATTTTTATGACAGGTGCCATGATTCCCCACTCTTGGGAGTCATTTTTTCTTGTGTCTAGGTAGTATTGTACTTGTTTAGAGAGCATTATAACAAAATATAACACCGCAACCATCGCAAAAAAATTCATTTCAAGGTGAACTTTTCAGCTATACAAATCACCAAATTTTTAAAGACTTGTATGCACAAGTAGGACCTTTTTGGGTGCATAAAAGATAGAATTCTACACCAGAGCGTGCCGCTCAAAGTAATTTTTATTGTGAGCAATTTCTTGACCATCAGTACACACATTTATGGGTCAAAGCGGTAATACTCCAAAGCGGTACCCTATCAAAGCCGTAATGCTCCCAACTTTTATTCTTGTTGTTTCACTCAATTAATACGGGGCATAAAAATATCCGGCAATGGGTTTAAAAAATAACAACCATAGCTTTCATTTATATAAATATTTCAAGAAATGTTTGGCAATCACAAAGTAATTTTCTCTAAAATACCTTACATGCCTGCAAAGGCACAAACCAACTTAAACGAGGACATCACCACCTTCCAGTGCGAGGTTTGCCTTTGCTGTAATATTGAGAAATATGTAGAGAGCACAAATATGTGGTGCGGCCCCGTTTGGTAGGTACATTTCTGCGTTTTATCTGGTAATTCAATCTGAAATACTGTCTTGGTCCACTTTGCAAGCACTCCTTGAACCTTACTCTAAAAATGTATTGCCACGTAACATTTGCTACGTAACTGCCCTGCTGCTTCTGAAACGCGTAGAAAAAGGACAACCGCCGAACACTGCAGAAGGGCTCATACAGAATGTGCGGTATAGCGGTGTCGTCAACAGTACATTTGCCCTGGGAAATTTACGGCAATCCAAGGCAACGCAAGAAAACAATTATAAAAAGAAATTATCTTGCTCTTGAGAACAAGCACGAAACGCTGGTACTACAAATAAAAAAAAATAAATCTTACGTCGACTTGTTTCTAGAACACAGAAAAGATTTTTGAAGTATTCATCTTTCCCATTTATATATTTACATACGCTTTCAATGGTTTTAGTTTTTTTTTTTCGTTCAGAGAGTACCCATGGATACTTTTTGTAACAGTATACTTTTCCTTATATATATATACATAAAAACATGATTTTAGAGGTCACTGTATATTTTCCCTTTTTAAATATAAAAAAAACATAAATTTAGTGGTCACACCTTTTTGTTGCAGAGAGTGCCTTGAAATACTGTGTTGGATAGTGTATTTTGCAGCCTTTATTGATGCAACACGTGGCTATTAGAACAACACTTTCTTGCTTTTTCTTAGCGTTATATAAGTAAAAAATTTATTCTTTTATATGCTCCTATACAAGTCATTGAGCGCAATTGCAGTGCTTGATGCTGTATTGCAGTCATCGCTGAAACAATTGCTGTTCTTTATTATTTCACAAATATTGCAGCATCAAATTTATGCAAATTGATTAGAAGCGAGAGTGGTATTTTTTCATTTTTCGGATAAATTGACTGATTGTATATTTGTATACTACATAATTTCGATGATCTCGCCCGTTATGATCAGTTTCCCAAATTTAATAAGGCATCTGTCGAGTTCACCAGTTAAAATTAGGAGATTCTCAATGTGGGGAAAAATCTAAATACAATGATTTACCGCCTGGGTATACACGACCATCGTGAGGTTATAGCGTAGACAACGACGGCAATATATTTCGTATATGACATGGAAGCTAATGATTTACGGCTACTTTTTGAAATGAACTTCTTTGTGTACAAGAAATGTTACAACTTTCCAGACTACCACTGAGGCGTCACAATTCACTATGAAGCAAAGTTTATGCAATCCTGGCACCCAAGCTATCTAATTGGCTACTTTGGTTTGTGCAGGCTTTACAATGGGCGGCAAATTTCGGCCTAGTTCAGCATTCGGCAGGACCTCTAGGTTGGGTGTATTGGTCTCAAAGGGATATTGCCGTAGCTTGATCTTCTGGCTTTTCCAATTTTGCGAAGTAGTTTCTTTTTCCATTCTAATTACCTAATGAAAGATGTTCTTTAACATCGAAAGCAACAAGCTTCCCTTGTGCCTTGATGTGTGCCATGCTGCCTAGTTGCTTGTAACTGTATATGCACAGTGCGATGACATTGTCACACAAATTACGGAAGTCTGCAATATCGCACTGCATGCCAGGACAGTTAAAATCCTCGCATATTCGAAGATTATTCGGTCTGAACGCTTTCGTCCACTGAAGATTCTTGCGTGCTCCTTTGCTCAAGACGGCAAAAGCTGCATTAACCGTCACCTCTTTACAGATCCCACCGAAAAACGTTCGGTGGGTAGCAACTTGCTGTAGCATTGAACCTTCCTCAAAACAGCTGCTATTTGATGGACTTAAAGTGACAATTGCTATATTCCGCATTTTTTGGTGGCTTGCATTTTCCAATGATAGAACACGCCATTCCTCTTTCATACTGCAGGTGAAGATGCCGGCTAGTTCCAGCCACGCATATCTTTTGGGAACTTGACTGCTCCAAGTGCCGAGCTCTATCTACTGCGGGCTTTTAAATGCAGAGCATTTAAGTAACTCACGATGTCACCCGCGTTGGCGTCCGTAGTCCGCGTCCGCATCGCTCCCCCTACACTATATAAATACTTGCCGGCGCCAGGTTTCGATCCTACGACTCTGCGGGCGGAACGCAAGGTGCACGGTGCTCTACCAACTGAGCCACAAAGCCGACACAGAACGGAAGGTTACGAACGTGCCTTATATCCTTGACTCATTCAACCGTCGGCCAGAGGTGCGCCCTCTCCCCCGCGTCCTCCTGGCCTTCTCTCCGCTCGCAACGCCCTCTCTCGTCGCGTTCGGTTCGCGCGCACAACAGGTGGGGACGTGCGCAACACCCTCTCTCGCCGCGTTAGGTTCGCGCGCAAGAACAGGTGGGGCGCTCGCATCGCGCTCTCTCGCCGCGGTCGGTTCGCGCTTAAACCACATATGTCGTTCGCGCGCGCTGCGGTCGCTAACATCTGTGGCGTGATCATGACGTCAGCATCACGCATTCGCGTGGTGGCGATTTCGGCGCTATAACACTCTCTCGCGAGGGGCATTGGATTGGATTCGATTGGATTGGCTTGGATTGGCTTGTATTTGGATTGGATTGGATTAAAGTGGATTGTGTTGGATTGTGTTGCGTCATAGCCGCGTCACGTTGCGTCATAGCCGCTCCACGTTGTGTCATAACCGTGGCAGGGGGTTCACGGCACGTTTCACCATCGACTTCATCGACAATGTCTACGCTGGAAGACAACAATTACAACAACAACCAATACGTAATCCATACGACTTGCAGGCGCGCCCCCCCCCGCAGAAATGCTCTGCATTTGATCGTGCCCCTCGCGAGGGGATGTTTCTTTTTTTGTGACGGTCATCTCGCGTATGATTGAAGTTAGCGGTGCGGTGGCATGGCGGCCACACTCGATGTTTCCGATAATGATATCGTGCTGAGGATTCTCTATGCGGGTAGTGAAAACTCGGCTCGAAAAGAATAGGTAATCGATGTCCACTTTTGCTTCTGGTAGCGCCAGACATGTTGTTTCAAAAGGGGGACGCTTCTCGCGCTCAAATTAGCTTGGTATCAAGATCTAGAAGTAGTATTACGATAACTTTATAAAAGCCAGTGTCCTGTAGGGCGTCGACGAGTTAGCTTTCAAAAATTCCAACAGATGTTTGCATCACCTCCAACTCGGCTGTCGGCCTGATGTCTTCAGGCGTCACTGACGCCAGTTAGTTGGGTCGACACTTGTTCTTCGTTTCCAACAACGAGTTGGTACGTTCGCCCACTAAGCATGGAGCTTGGCATTCGTCAATTGGCTGCTCAGGGGCAATTTTTATGCACATGTACATACTTACGGCGTCCTACACAGAAGGTTGTCTTCTTGTAGGGGTGGAATAAAGGCTGAGGCATGACCCGAAATACTGTTGGGCTGTGACCTTGCTTGTTGATGATGATGATGATGATGAGAAGCACGGACACGTTATGTAGATTTCCACTCTCACCTTCTAGGCCTATACCAAGATGATTGTTCGCTGTGCCTCGAGATAGTGTTCGGCTGTTTCGGGTAGGTGGTCTAGACTCTTGCAATCCTGTTTCTTAAACAAACCTGTTTCCTAAACAAAATCCTACTTTGTTTTGTGAGCTGCCCAGCAACCTTTCGGCAATCTTTATAATTACGAGCCCAGAGTACTGCTACCTTACGCCATATCCTCCCACTTGTTGAAGTAGCCGGCCAGAAAACAGAAGCCCTGTGTCCCAGCTGTGCGGCTTGTATAAAAAACTTGCATCGGTAGTCCACCTTGATGACCTGAACCTCTGTAGAAGGGTCTGTCCCAGCTGAGGGAAATGCATGGCATGTTCTGAAGACATGGTAATTGACTGGTGACAAATGACAAGGGCATGGAGTCCTAGTTGGTAGTTTTTTATGTACAGTTAAGCGGAACAATAAACAGGGACATAGAATAGCGTTAATGCGTTTTGTCTTTGTCAAACCCTGCATATTTTTCGCTAAAGTGTACATAATAAATATTAGGTGTTAAATGCCCAGCCTTGCACGTTGTGCCCCGCGCCAGTAACAATTCAGTGAGTAATGGACCCTGTCCTTCCCTCTCTAAACAGGCCAGCCTGTCTAAATAGGTGTCAGCGACGACCCATATAATAATATTTATGTAGCTTCAGAGCGAATATAAACAAGGACACAAAAAACGACCTTAGAAGCGGTGCTCCCGTCTTCTTTATGTGTCCTTGTTGATATTTACTCTGTAAAAATAATTACAATGTATTGCCAACTCGCACAATTGCACACTTTGTCAATTAAATGGCCACGGTTCAATCCTTTCCGACACCTTCAGGCGAAAGAATATTCAGAATAAACAGGGTATATTTATGGTAGCTTTCTTTCAATTTCTTCTCATTTATCTGCTCAACTTACGTACCGCAAGAAAGAACAGGTCCAGTTTTGATCAACGCAAACAAGTGTAACGGGTCATTGACCAAATGAAATAAGTCCTTTCGACAACGCCTGTACTGGCACACTTCGAAGGGTATGCAGAAACTGACGTTCTCACCTATTTTGGAAGCTGTCATCCGGGTAACTGCACGGCAAGAGTACCCTGTTGGCGGGTTAACAGATTCAACAGAATTTATTTACGCACCGAGGACGCAGAAAATTTACGAAAAGAACTAGCGAAGCAACGCTGCACCTCACCCAATTAAACGACACTGTTACAATGTAGCAAACCGTCACCACGAAAATGTGTATACCACCAAAGAGAACTAAACCGACAACCTAGAAGAAACCTTGTTTTAACGCACAAAAAAAGAGATTTCAAAATTTTCTCAGCATAAAATTTCAAAAGGAATTTGAAAATACTAAAACAAAGTGAATGACTTTTCGAGAAATATGGCATCAGAAATGGAGGCATTGAACTTGATTTAGCTAGTACAAGCTAGGGAATTTATGCCTCGGTTGCCGTTTAACGAGCATCTTATAACTGAGCTTGAAAACATTAATTAAAGTATCTTGACATAGATTCGTACCCGACCGAAACGTGCAACACGGATTTACAGTCACAGACAACACGCGAATTTGTTCTTTGGGCATACTTCTGCTACACCTAAGGAATACACACGCATACTACAAACATATTATATATTATATTTATATATACAGTGCAGCCCGGTTATAACGAAGTTGGCGGGAATCTAAAATTACTTCGCTATAACCGCTTTTTTGTTATATCTGCGATATTAAAAATCAAAGATTATGCAGACCAAGAAAAGAAAATTTATTTACACTTTCTGAAAAAAGCGATCAATGGTCCCTTGCACCTGCTTCGCGAGTGCGCGTTTCAGGACACGGTGCTAAACTTTGTCCAACAAATCGCAACTCCCCGGTTCGGAGCACAAGTACATACGCAGCGTGTCGACAGCTGCGAGAGCTGCTCCGGCGGTCTCGTCGCAATGGAGGAGCTCACCACCGATGAACTCGCCGCTAGCGTCTCCAAAAAGGGAACGGCCGCAGATAGCAGTTTCTCGGACGGCCAGGCTGAAGCCCACCAATGGCGTATGTATATATATATATATATATATATATATATTGTGGCATGCCAAAAACATGCAGTTCTGAGCCGGGGTCCCTCCAGGTGGCGACCAGATGAGTACATGCCAGCAGAGACTTTTCGAGAGAGCTCGCGCACAGGGTTCCCAGCGCGAGCGCCAGAGCTCTGAATGACGATGATAAGAGAGCACGCGCACTCAACAACTTCTTTGTCCTCATAGGCCCCACTTTGCACTGGTCCCAAAAAATTGTCCTGATGCTTCAGTGGACATGCATATAACCAGCGCGTGTGTGTTCCGTACTCTAAAATGAGGTTTTTTGCGCCCTACGTTCACTCCGTCCAGGCGCAAGCGCCGCCGTCTCAATGAAGTAGTCTTCGGATATCACAGCGTAAGTGACAATGCCTAATTGTTGAAGGACTCGCTAGAAACCGCGGTAACACTCCAGAAACTTGTCCGTCAGCCCTCGACGTGTTATCGTGGTTCACACCCATACACGGTCACCAGGTTGGAAAGCGGTGTGCCTGTGGCGGGCGTTGTACTGGAGAGAATGCTGCAGCTGCTGTTTTGTGTTTCGAAAGTATGCTATCTACCACGCTTCTTCGGCTTTCAGGATAAAACCCTATACGTTCTCGTCGCCGTCGCAGTCATCGTAAGGCAGCAATGCATGAAGCATGGTTTCTGCCTCGCGTACATCGAAAAGTGCAAATGGTATGTTACGCGTTGTTTTCTGCCGGGTGGTATTTAAAGGAAATGTCACATAAAGATGAATTATTCCCAGTATTTGTGTTCCACATCAACGTACATGCTCAGCCTGTCACAAAGGGGTTTGTTTAACCGCCCGGTCAGGGCAATCGTTTGCGTGTGCGAAGCGGTAGATTTCCGGTGGAGGTACCTGTAAGGTTCGTTATGGCGCGTGCAGGTTCTGCATAAACGTGGTTCCCCTGCGTGTATAAGAATCTATGGAGCGCCATGGCGAAGACTTCGTTTTCAACAAAAAACAGGGCCACGAAAGTAGTGTGCAGCACCTGAAAGCGCTTTCGTTTCTGCGTGCTGCCTGAAATAGTCAGTGGCAATTATTATCCACTTGTTGCTGCCTGAAACAGTAATAAGCTGATTATGGCCTATCTGCTAAAATGGCCTTTTTTCGTACTTGAAACGATTGCAGCAATCCAGCTGTGTAGCCCTGCGGACTTTTGCGTCGTTGGCATTCACGGCCGGTCTGAAGTTACTGCATCTCGGCTGCGGCAACTTTCAGCGAATAATTACTCTGTTTTTTTTCCTCGAAGTCGGGCGAGCATAACCTAGGTGGCCAGCCCCCAACTCGTCGTGCCACGCCCGTAGTACTTTTCTTTGGAGACGTGAGTGGACAACTAAGCAGTACTTCCTTCCGCAAGGAGCAACGTTTTGCGCGAAAACGATGTTACGCAAGCAAAACTTCAACCTGCGTGCGAAGGGTCTCGGAATGTTTCCAATCCGGTCTTCTAGAAACCATAACTGAGGCCACAACTCGTCGTTCTTCATCTCTTGCTGAGACAAGGTGGTCGGGCTGAGCGCTCCAATTAGGGCAGTGTGATGATCATCTTCATTTTCGGCCGTGCTCGACTGGCGTTCCTAAAAAGCAGTCAGGGTCAGAGTGTTGCTTTGCGGATATATAAACCACTGTTAGCCGAACTCATGAAGATGGAGGCACCAGCGAGCTAAACGTCCTGTTTTGTTGCTAAGTGTGGCGATCCAGTGCAGAGAGTAGTGGTATCTTACTATTTGGAAAAGGCGGCCGTAGAGGTAAAGGTGAAATTTCATGACCATCGATACAACGGCCAGATATTCTTTTTCTCTTTCCGAATAGTTGATGGCCGCCCGAAAAAGGGTTTCGCTTTCATACGTGACGTTATGTCCGCACCGTCTAATACGGCTCCTAGACGGTTGGTCTGTGTGCACCTTGGCCACAGCTATGTCCTCAAAGTTGGCGATTACAGGCGACATTTATAATCAAAACCTCAGTTCTTTGAAAGCACCCTGGTGCTCCCCGATCCAAGGAAACGAGACATCATTAGAGCTGGGGCAGCTTAAGGGGACCGTAATTTTTTAGAAGTTTTCTATGAACCTCCGGTCATAGGAACAAATGCCTAGAAATTCTCGAAAAGCCTTTTTATAGGTAGGCGTCGGGAATTTCGTCGCCGTTGCTGTCTTCTCAGAATCGGGCAAGACGCCGGTGTTGCTCACAACATGGACAAAGAAAAGTAGGTACTGGAATGCGAAATGACATTTTTCGCCTTTCAGTGTGATACCAGTCGACCAAATGACATGAAGTAGCGCAGATAGCCGTTGCAAACGTTTTTTAATTGTGGGTGTAAACACGACAACATCGTCGAGATAACCAAAGCACGTCTGCAACTCGAAGTCCCATACAACTATTTCCGTCATCCTTTCAAGTGTGGCAGGAGCAGGACACACGCCAAAAGGGAGACCCTAAACTCCCAACGACCATGTGGTGTTACGAAGGTTGTCTTCCCGCGGTCACGCTCATCAACCTAGATTTGCCAATACCCATTTTTCAAATCCATCAATAAAAAATACCGGGCAAGATGAAGCCTGTAGAGGGAGTCATTGATCCGCGGCAGCGGGTACAAGTTTTTTTTATGACTTCTTTCAGCTTCCGGTAGTCTACGCAGAATCGCACTGTCACGTCGTTCTTAATAAAACCATGGGGGACAACACGAACTCTTTGACTGGATGACGTCGTGTCGCAACATCGGTTCTACTTGGCTTCGGATGGCGTCACGCTCCTTGGTAGACACACCATATGGTATTTGGCGAAGAGGTCTTACACTATCAGAAGTGATTATAAGATGCTTCGTGAGAGCTGTTTGATGCACAGCGGACGGTGAAGGAAAACAGTAAGTTCATTACCAACTCAAGATGGGCTCGTTGCTCCGCGCGTCGTAAGCTCGAATTGATGTCAAGGATTGGATTAGGATTGCCTTCGCATGGTTCTGTGACTCTTTCTTACAAACGAGCTATCGATGCCTGCCATTTCTTCGAAGTAAGCCACGGTGGCACCTTTAGCGACGTAGCTGCAATACTTGCAAAATTTGTCAGCAATAGTTCCGCGTGGCCCTCGGTAACGTCCAGTACGCCTCGAGCAACTGCGATATCGTGATCCAGCAGAGGGCTTCCATTAGCTCGGCGATATCATCGGCGGTGCAGTAATCATCACAGATCAATGAAGCTATCGTGCAGGACCGCGGCGATACGTTCACATCATCGTTGATACCACGTGGGAAGCATGGCATACTCCATGTTCTCGGCGGGGAGAGCTCGCGGCGAATTGTTAGAGCCCTCCCCTCTGTCGACTACAGCGTTGTGATCGCCTAAAAGGTCAATTCCTAAAAGTAAAGCAATGCAGCACTTTGGAAGGATGACAAAACGTGTGACGAACTCGGAGTCACCCATACCAATCCTGGCGGTACATTTGACCACACGCATCATCAAGTGACCATCAGCCGATCTAATCAGGAACCCGAACAACGGTGTCTTCACTCTTCTTAGGCGATTAGCGAGTGTTTCAATAACAACACAGTAGTCCGCACCCTGTCGACCAAATCAGTCACGTGGTACCCGTTTATGGATATTAAAATGTCCACACTGCCAGTTTCACCTACACTAATTCTATTCGCCATGTGGGCAGACAGCGACGTCGTGGCTCCGGTCTTCGAAACGGTGGGTACTGTCGGCAAGGTAGCGTGTTCTGCTAGGGAGACTGCGTGTTCTGTCGATGAGGTCATCGTATGTTGTATCGGCGAGGTGATGTGTACCGTCGGTGGCGTACTTGGTTCTCAAAGCTCTTGCAAAAACCTGCCGGTAGCAACCTTGCCGCCTGAGGTTATGGTGGTTAGTTTCCCCTCCCAGGGCTGGGAATCGGTGGTTTCGACGATCAGGTGACGAGCCGAGAGACGGTGATTGTTAACGTAGGAGGATCAGCGAGAGAGGTGAACCTGAGCGTCAAAAGATCGGAGGTGACGTTGTGTGGCAGATAGGTAAGGATTGATTTCTCCAGCTCTTTGGGTATAGCGAGGTCATTTGGCCCCGGGTGAAAAGCCATGAAGAACAATTTCACGGTGCGGGCATCAGCGATAAACGTTGCCTCCCTCGCAACAGTGATAGCACAGTGGCTGGTTGTTGTCATCGCGCCACACGTCTGTCTTGCGCACCTGCGTTCCATATCAAATCTTATGTTCGAATTGAGACTACGTGGGGTAATCTGCGGTCTGGAGTAGGCGATCGCTTCTTGGCGCAAGGGGCGAGAGCGGCGTGCGTGCGATGGGCAGCTCGCGACACACAGCAGTTAAGTAAATTGCGCGTTATGATTGTATTGGTTGCTCTATGATCAAAATCGCTTGTCGGTTCTGTTGGCGAACCAGATCAGCAACCGAGGCAGGCGCAGGTTTTGGCCCGCCAATACCAGTCATTTGTAGCTCTTCTCGTATAATTGCGGGAATGATGTCTCGAAGAGTCTTCTCATTGCCCATACTTTTTAGTGAATCAGCAGTACGGGACGAAGTGTCGTTCACGCGATTGTATTGCCGGCATCTGCGTTGCCGGGCTCAATCGATGGCAGTTGCTTGCTTGAATAAGTCATTTACTATGAGCAGGGATTTCATCCAATACCTGCGAAGAGCTGCTCTTTGACGCCGCGCATCAGGTAGCACAGCTTCCTAGATTTTGGCATTTCTGCGAAATCCCTTTGGAACAACCGTGCAGTGTCCTCCGCAAACATAGTCAAAATTTTATTGGGTTTCTGTATCCACGACTCCCACAGCCGCCGTACATGGTCAAGATCATCTGTGGTTGCGAACGTTTCTAGAAGCTACTCCCGGAATAATTCCTGCATAGACAACCTCGAGTCACGGTTCACGAACCATGTCCATGCAACATGTTCGAGCGAGTAATAGACACGATGCAGCTTTGACGTGCGTACCACAGGTTGAACGATGCGACACGCTCAAACTGCTCCAGCCAGTCCTCGACGTCCTTAAACACCTAACCAGAAATATGGCCGGAGTACGTGGCTGTTTGAGAGTTACTTGGAGTGTTAGCGCTTGCGCCATTACTTGGGGTTCTAGAGCTTGACGTAGAGGTGCGGTGAAGTTATGTAACAGCACTATCGGCACATTCCGCGCTGGCAACGAGTAGCCACACGGACAGGTTTGTCGACAGGGCAAGGCCGTTCTGAGCTGGCCGGCGCAGTTCATTGCTTGTGGTTTAAGAAACACATGACAATATATGTACAGTCAAACCCGACTATATCGAACCCGTTTACATCGAATCATCCCATATATCGAACAATTATTGTGCACTATAATGTTACCGGGAGAATATATAGCAAAAAGTACGGCTACATCGAACAAAAAAGGCAGCCGCAACCTATATATCGAACTTCGGCAGCGCAAGATTGCCCCCGAAGTTGGCTTTCCCGCGCGGCAGCTGGGCGAGCTGCCTACGCCTCCTCCCCCAATTTGAAAAGTCACTTAGCCCAAGCGCTCGCGCTCTCGCTCGCTCTGACAGCCACCCCCTGGAAATAGTGGTTGGACCACACTCTCCTGCTGTCTCGCCAGTATCGCGCGGTGGGCTCTCTCTCCCCTCGCTTCTACGCATGCTTCCCTTTTCGTGTTTTCGCGGTTGACGACGCATCGGTACGCCTTGTTCATCTGTGTTCCACTGTGAGGACTCGACGAGTTCCGCCCCGCCCCCATGTTCCGATGCTCTTCACGTGCTGAACGTTCTTCGCCGCCACTGCGGGGCAATAGAAGGCTGTGGGCTCAGCTCTTTCGAGTCACTTGACAATGTTGAAAAGTGTGTGCTCAACAATGCTTCGAAAATGATGAAGCAAAAGAAGATCGGAGACTATGTCTCGCGCTAGTGTGCCCGCGGAGCATTATCTTGCAAGTAAACAACAGTTAGTGATGAGGTACGTTCTGTGCATTGTGAAATTTTTTAAACAATATATATCGAATTATACGATATATCGAACTAATGACCGTTTTTTGCGAGTTCGATATATCCGGGTTTGACTGTATATGTCTATACATATATATATATATATATATATATATATATATATATATATATAAAATATATATATATGTCTGAAAAAAAAAAAAAACTCACACAGAGCGCGAAAAAAATAAGGTTAGTAGAGACAGAGACAAACGAGAAAGACGTAGAAAATAAAAAAAGGGTTTACTGATGTTTCAGGGAGAGGACTCCCTTTTTTCAGAGTACCAGGTACTCTGAGTACCACGGTACTCTGAAGAAAGCGAGTCCTCTCCCTGAAACGTCAGTAAACTTATTTTTATTTTCTACGTCTTTCTCGTTTGTCTCTGTCTCTACTAACCTTTATATATATATATATATATATATATATATATATATATATATATATATATATTATATATATATATATATATATATATATATAAATATATATAAATATATATATATAGAAGACACAAATAAGGGTTGACACATTAAAAACCTCCAAATGCAGAAGGGACAAAGAATTGAGAAAGACCCAAAAAACGGCAGAAAAAATTCGCGTTGGGTGGGATCCGAATCCAAGCCTTCCAGAATACGCTTCTCCGGCGATCGCCACTACGCGACCGGCGGGGCTATTTTCCCCTCAACGTTCTCGGGTATATATGTTAGGCAAGTTTTGGTTTTTGCGCTTGGTGGTGGCAGCCAGCGCCACTCGGAAGAATTGAGGGTGTAGGTGACCTTCTTTTCAAACCCCAGGGCAGTGGCAAGCCGCGAGCGGCCGCCTAACCGACAAGTGTTTTACTTCGGAATTCATGACCCAATTTCCCGGTTCTTTCGAAAGCGTCTGCAGGATTAATGGGAGCTAGCAACCCCATAGAGCGCGTTTTCCAGAGCCGTCATTACGACTACCATTACAACGGTTACCTTTTCCCATGAGGTACCACGCGATTCCCGTTAACAACGACGTCCCCCTTCCTCGCCTTTTCGCGCAGCTGTATCAACGCTTTGCCATATCCTGCCTGTTAGCAGTTATCTCAAAGAAAACTAAGCCATTAGTTTTTATAGAAGAAACTAGATTTCCAGAATAAAAAAAATCCCTCAGAAGACCAGTTGGACAGGTAGCGTGTATTTTTCCAAGGCTTCCGCATTGAAGGGTTTGAAGACATTGCTGCAAGCATAATAATTAATAATGCTAAACAGTGCAAAAGTTTGCGAAAGATGAGAACAATGTTTAGATGCCTCTCGTTCGGTGGTAGAAATAAAACATGAAAATTACGTCCTGCCTATTGTATATTACAAGTCTCATTAGCAAAAATTTGCCATCTTATCCCGAGCGCAGTACTGTTCACGTGCTCAATAAACCTGATCCTAGGTTGAAATGTCTCACGAAAATGCCCGCTGGTTGTTTTATCTCTGATATCAATCACTCAGCTCTTCCCTAGATACGCCCGAATTCTTTTTCAGCTGAAGAATGATCGCTTTGTTCCCCCCATAAAGAGTATATCCTCTCAGTTACACCTAGACTATCCTTGATGGCAAAGCTCTGGCCATCCCCTGCTGCCGCTTCTTTTCCCGTGAAACTTTACAGATTTTACAGAAGCCAAGCTCTTATACCAGTGCAAAACAGTACTACAGAATATGTTGTACTTCAGCAAGGTTACGCAATTGTTAGGGTATGGCATGTTGAGGTGGCCATTCTGAATTGCGGCTTTTCGCATATCGCCATACGCGAGTCCTACATAAAACAGACAGCGTTGTTTACTTGATATGGCATATAAAAATTTATTGTCATGCTGTTACGATTTGGCAACTACGAGGCAACATCTCAACGCAATAAGAATTTCAACGCATCTTACTCGCGCACAGATGGAAGAAATGTAAGACCTATTTCTGATACCTGTAGGACATCGTTTTTTTCTCGTCAATGTATTACGAACATTTTATGCCCCTGGGTGGGGCGCTCACCTGCATCTCTAATACCCGACGTCAACCCAACTAAAAAACGTCTTCTTGCTACGGAAACTCGGCCATCTTGATATAAGTGATGAGATAAAACCCTACCCTGGCAAGAGCTTTGCAATGTTACATTTCCTTGTCCGCTCCAAGGAAAAGACCACCGTAATTTTTCTGGCTCAGTTTGCATTTACGCCAATGTTCCATAACTTCGCAATCATTGCGTCCCCAATTGTTGATCTAGCTTGGTTGACTTTAGAAGAAAGTGGTTCAATAAGCAGGTCGTTCGTTCACCCTGCAGAGAAGCATGACATATTCGCTGCGCCGGACTGCCTTGTCATTGTATGGTCTTGTCACCAATTAGACTTACCACATGCGGCATAAAAACAAAAAATGAAGCACGCGCTTTCTCTGGCACAGAGATAACACAGATAACACAGACTGGCGCAACCGGCCTGTAAATGCAAAAACAAAACTGTAAATGCAAAATGAAAGTCTGTCATCGTGCGTAGAAAGGATTAGGCAAACCACTTCTATGACTTCGGGCCGCCTGCTTAGTCCGGAATCACCGGAATCACCAGCTGGGGTCACTTCGTAGGTAAGTTGGCCAACAGGTTGTAGAATCCGGTAGGCTTGGAAATACCTTCGCAGAAGCTTCTCACTGAGTCCAGGTGGTCGGATGGGAGTCCAAACCCACACAAGATCCGCAGGGCGGTACTCAGCGTCTCGGCGTCAGAGATAGTCGCGTCCGGCATCCACTACCTGCTTTTCCATTGTGCGAACTTGAGCGAGCTGGCGGGCCTCCTTCTCATGTTGAAGGTTTTCTTGGACGTCGGCATTGAGGTCGTCGTCTTCTACGTTACGGAGCATGGTGTTGAGCATAGTAGTCGGCCATCTTCCGTAGACAAGCTCGAACTGTGTCATCTGTGTTATTGCTGGATCACTGTGTTGTACGAAAACGTGACATAGGGGAGGACTTCGTCCTATATCTTATGTTAAACCTCAACGTACATGGACAGCATATCCGCAGTTCTTTTGTTCAGACGTTCCGTTAGTCGGTTCGTTTCGGGGTGGTACGCCGTAGTTCTTCGGTGATCTGTGTCTCTGTACCGTAATATTTCTTGCATAGGATCTGCAGTAAAAACCTCTCCCCGGTCCGTGATTAGGACTACAGAAGCGCAGTGTCGCAGCACAACTTGGTTTATAAAGAACTTCGCGACTTCTTGTGCTGTCCCGCTCGGATGAGCGGTCGCCTGTGCGTCGCACGTCATGTAGCCTGTCGCTACGACAATCCTCTTGTTCTCGGATCGTTGCAAAGGAAATGGCCCCAGAAGGTCCATTCCAATCTGCTAGAAGGGCCTCGATGGAACGACAATCGGCTGCAGAAGTCCGGCGGGTCACGTAGGCGGGATTTATCGTCGCTGGCAGTAACGGCAGCTATCAAAGTTGTGGATTACGTCGGATGTAAGGCGGGGTCAGTTGTAATTTGCTTTAACTTTTCGAATTTTGCGAGCTGTGCCGAGATGTCCGGAAGACAGGTAATCGTGGCACGCTTCCAAAATTTTGTCGCTTAGATCTCCATGGATGACCACAAGATAATCATTTTTTGTTCCGGGCTGAAGTTCTTTGCTACCACACAGGTTTTTAGGCTGAATGCAGGTAAGTTGCGTTTGAAGGCCCTGGGCACGGCGACATTGCTTCCATGGAGGTAGTCGATCATGATGCTGTTGCGTGGCTACCTCGGCCTCAGTCGCGAATTCGAAGAATACGTAATCTTCATCGGTGTCTTGTGGTGTTGGGTTGACGGTGGCGCGAAACAGGCTGTCGTCATCGGAATGTTTCCTGGCGGATTAATAGGCGTTGAAAACGTCGACCTCCTCCAGGCACAAGGTTCACCACCCAAGACGGGCAGAATGGTCTTTGAAATTGGCGAGGCAATACAACTCACTGTGTTTTGTCACAACATTGAATAGTCCTTCATACACATATGCGCGAAATTTTGAAATCGACATTTATTACCGAGATGCTCTTTCTCAGAGGCTGACTAGTTTTTCTCGTCCTTCAAAAAAACTACTGCTGGCATAGCGATTAGTTTCTCGCAATCTGTTTACTGTTTGACGAGGACGACACCTAAACCTATATCACTGCTTTACCTGTGCATTTTGGTTTTGTCGTTTTAGTCGAAATGAGCGAGCAGGGGCGCGTTTTTGAGGGCTTGTTGCAGCTCACAGAATGTTTTTTCTTGGCCGTTTTCCGAGCTGAAAGGGGTGCTGCCTTTCGTCAAGTGCGTGAGTTGCTCTATAATGCGAGCGAAGTTTGCGAAAAAAGTGCCGGTAGCATGCGTACAGCCAGTGAAATCTGCGCACGGCCTTCTTGTCTTGGCGTCTTGGGAAGTTCCCTGTGGCTGAAGTTTTGGCCGGGTCAGGCCAGCCTGCTTCGGCCTTGAATACATGACCCAAAAACTTGAGTTATTCTCACCCACAACGGCACATTTCAGGCTTCAGCGGTAACGCCCATGCACGAATGGCCTCGAGTACAGACTCCAACCTTGCAAGGTGTTTGTCGAAAGTCCGGGCGAATACGGAAACGTTCTCGATGAATATGACGCAGGTGGGCCACTTCAGGCCAGCTAGCACCTGGTGTTACGAATCGGCCTGCAACACTTGTTTTCCCGCATCAGCGACCACGTGGGAATCGACCATGTGCGCCCGCGTGTTGGTGAATCATACTTTCGTGTCTCGACATGCCGGGTCAGTCACCTCGCTTTGCAATGTGCCTCCGGCGGCTGCCAGCGCCACACCCTTCAGGCACCTGCGCGTCGGAGAATCCCGCCCTGACCTTCCCGGCTCAGACGTTTCGCTATCGGCACGATCAGCAGTTGATAGCGCGACCACGGCACCTTTCAAGGACACTCTCTCCCCTCTCTCGGACGCCACAAGGGGCGAAGATGACTCGCGATCTTGGAAAGACTGTGCCTGTGTGTGTCTATGATTTCGTGGCGTGTTACTCTGGGGGCGTTTTTTTGGGGGTATAAATAGAAGGAGTGCAAACGTTGAAAATCATTCCTGTCTGAGCAGCGAATCCATGCGGTCGCTCTGCTCGTGTCCTGTATTGTAACCTCGCCCGTCGGGGCATTGTATGTTTTTTTGGCTTCGGCTCACCTCTCGCTATGAAGTAAACAGTTACGTTACCCTACTGCTCTGGACTTCTTCACGGCTGCAACACCGGCTGGCCGCTCGCACCATACACGCTACCCATCGTATGTTGGAGGCCACGGAGAAAGGATCGGGTGCCCCCGCCCGGTCGCAACACTAGTCAATGAGTCTTTAAAACTTTTGTGGCGCCATGTGCAACAAACACGGCATCACCTTGAACCCGTATATGCCGCCCGTGGTTGTAAATGGTGTCTTCTCTCGGTCTCTCTCGTCCACTTTAATTTCCCAGTAGCCGGTGTTCAAATCCATCAATAAGAAGCACTTCGTGTGACAGAGACGGTCGAGAACGTTGCTGATTCATTGTTAGAGGTACACGTCCTATATAATGAGTTCGTTCAGTTGCCGGTAGTCAACGTAATACATTACTCTCCCGTCGTTTTTCTTCTAGTCTACGACAGACGCAGCCCAGGGTCTTTACGATGGCTGTATAATGTCGTAGCTGAGCGTGTCATCGACGTGAGTCCAGATGGCTTCCGGCTCGTATGAAGAGACGCAATACGGTGACGGTCGCGTAGGTCGGGCACCATCATTGGTTACTAATGATGATGATCGTTGGATGTTTATGGCGCAAGGCCAACTAGGGCAAAGAGCGCCAAAACAATAGTCGAAGATAGGGGTGAAACCTTAAATACTAAGTAAAATTAGCAAAAACAAAAGTAAAGTCACAAAACTACAATGAGCATGGCTGGTGTATAGGCCAGATTTCATGATGCGCGATAGGAAATGAGGTTTAAAAACTTGACTTCTGACAAATACTCAAACACACGTTTGACGGAAACAATGGCTTCATCACCTAGAAAAACGATGGATGTAGGGGAATATGTTGTCTGTAGAGTTCTCTGAAGTGTTTGTGTCGTGTTGTGTGAAGTGCCTTGCATGTGATTAGTATGTACACTACGGATAGGGCCTCTCCGCACCTGCTGCACTGGGGTCTAGAAGATAACGTCAGCAGATACGAGTGCGTCGCATGGGTGTGCCCTATCCGCAGCCTACCCAAGGCTACTTCCGTGTGTCTGTTGTGCGAGTCAGATGTGTACCGTCCCAAGTGTGGCTTTATTAGATGTAGTTTGTTGTCTGTCTGTTTATCGCAGTGTGTTTGCCATGTTCTACGCAAGTGTTGTCTTATGTGTGGCTTGAGGTCTGTATATGGTACGGTTGTTATGTCTACAGTGTTCCTGAGTGCAGCAGCAGCTGCCCTCTCGTCTGCCAACTCGTTTCCAGCGATCCCAGCGTGTCCTGGGACCCAGCAGAGGAGCAGCTGATAGGACAGGATAAAGACAGGATAAAAAGGATGATTATTCAGAGACGAAATTTTAAAAGCATAAAGTAAGTCCATGTACGTCCGTTGGTTCTTAAGGCTCCACTTATTACACTCAGCCTACAAACTCTCGACAGGGCTAGTGCGAAAAGCACCCGAAGCAAGCCGTAGCCCAAAGTGTATCGCTGGGTCAAGCATTCGCAACGCTGTTTTAGTCGCCGACCCATATACCACACTTCCATAGTCTAAACGAGACCCAAGCAAAGCAGTATAAAGCCGTAGTAGTAGTTCTTTGTTGGATCCATATGATTGATGGGAGAGAACCTTAAGTATATTCATTGTTTTCAGACATTTATGTTTAAGTTCCTTGATGTGTGGAATGAATGTGAGTTTCTGGTCAAACACAACACCTAAGAACTTGTGCTCCTTGTTCACAGGAAGCGACACGCCATTGAGGGTAATGTCTGGGTCCGGATGGACCCCGCGCTTCCTGGAGAACACAACGCAGGAGCTTTATGCAGGATTCAATCTAAACCCATTCCTGTCTGCCCAGCCGGCAAGCTTCTTGACACCGAGCTGGACTTCACGTTCGCATATTGACATATTACATGATTTAAAAGATATTTGCACGTCGTCTATGTACATGGAATAAGAGATTGTTGGTGGCAGTGCCTTTCCTAGAGAGTTCATCTTTACTATGAAGAGAGTGCAACTCAACACGCCACCTTGCGGCACGCCGTTTTCTTGGACGTGAACCTTTGAGAGTGCACAACCAACTCTTACTCTGAACGTTCTCTCCGACAAATAACTTACAAGGGTGTTCAACACATTACCCGAAAGACCGAATGACCTGAGGTCACTAAGGATCCCATAACGCCAAGCGGTGTCGTAGGCCTTCTCGAGATCGAAAAAGACAGTTACGCAATATTGCTTATGCACGAAGGCATCCTTGATGTATGAATCAAGTGAAACCAGTTGATCGTTTGTCGATCGCCCCACCCTAAAGCCTGCCTGGCAGCTCTCGAGAAGACCATTGTACTCAAGGAAGTACACGAGACTGCGATTGATCATCTTCTCGAATAGCTTGCACAGGCAGCTCGTTAGGGCTATTGGACGATAACTTGAGGGGGACGACCGGTCCTTTGCCTCCTTCAAGAAAGCCACTACAACGGCCTCCCTCCAAGAGTGTGGAATGTGCCCCAAAGCCATATTTTATTATATAGATGTAGAAGTGCTTCAAGTGTGTCTGCGTGTAGGTTTTGTATCATTGTGTATGTAATGTTGTCTGGGCCTGGAGCTGAGGGTTTACACTTGCTCAGAGCAGCCCTCAGTTCATGTAGTGAAAACAGGGAGTTGTAAGATGTCTGTGATTTGTTGTTGTCGCGTAGGGACTTCTTTTCACAACAGGCTTTATGTTTCAGGAAAGTGTTTGTGTAGTGTGCTGAACTGGACACGTGTTGGAAGTGTTGTGCGAGTGTGTCAGCCTGGTCTTCGAGTGTGTCCCCTGTAGTGCTGACCAGAGGCAGGCTGTGTGTTGTTGTCCCTTGAGTTTGCGTATTCGTGTCCATACTTTCCTTGTGTCTGTGTAGGAGTTTATTGATGTTATTAATGTACGCCAACTCTCTCGTTTTGCCTCACGGCGCACACGTTTTGCTAACGTCTTGGCCCGTTTGAACAAGAGGAGGTTTCCCGACGTGGGGTACCGACGAAGGATACCCCACGCCTTGTTCTGGGCCTCTCGCGCCCGCCTGCAGTCCTCATTCCACCACGGCCTCCGCTGGTTGCGCGGGGCACCAGAGGCGTGGGGGAATGTACTTTTCGGCGGCGTCGAGGATGTGCGCCGTGAGCAGTTGGGTAGCTTCTTCAACGTGTAGGTGTCCTATGGATCTGTGGTGTAGTTTGGATGTCTCTGTAAATGTATTCCAGTTAGCTCGTGCTTCATTGAACCTACTATGGGAAGATTGACTGCATGGGCCTTTACCTATGTATGTAGTGAGGTGGGGAAGTGGTCACTGCCATATGGGGTCAGTTCCCACTCCCCACTCGACAAGAGGAAAGAGAACTGCGGAGCCAATAGCCAAGTAAATACATGAGTATGTGTTGTGACCTGTGTTATGGTATGTAGGCTGTTTATTGTTCAAAAGGCATGCTCCAGAAGATGTAAGGAATTCTCTATCAGGCGACCTCGGGCATCCGTTCTGGAAGAGCCCCAAAGAGAGTTGTGAGCATTAAGGTCGCCTGTAAGGATGTATGGTTCGGGCAGCTGGTCTACCAGCGCCTCGAAGTCGGAGCTCGTAGTGCAACATCAGGAGGAATGTATATGGAGCACACCGTTATTAATCTATTAAATATTATTGTGCAGACGGCTACAGCCTCAAGGACGGTGTTCAAGGTGACAGGGTGGCATGCTAAGGATTTGCGGGTGATTATGGCAACACCGCCTGAAGAGTGTGTGCACCCATCCCTGTCTTTCCTGTATACCATGTAACTATTCAAGAAATTTGTGTGTTTGGAATTCAGATGTGTTTCCTGGACACACATTATACTTGGCTGATTGGCATGCAGAATCTCATAAACGTCGTCAAGATTATTCAGAAGGCCTCTGCAGTTCCATTGAACAATATTTTCTCTTCCCATTATTATGTGTTCAGAGCTACTGGAGTGTGACTATTTATGTAGGGTCTTTCGGGGCTTGCACTCTTGGAAGCGGTTTTCTGACCTTCTCTACTGACCTGGACGTCGCAGCCCGTTCCTTCCGCTGCGATGAAAGCCGGAAGGGCTCGACGTCCATGTCGTCATCTGAAGGCAAGGGGGTGCACAGCGGACTGGGCCCCCTTGACGTGGTACCCTTTCGGGTGTTCTTTGCCTGCGCTGCCAGTGCCGAAGTCATGGGGAGCACCCCAGATGGCACCGGCAGTGAGGAGGGGCAGGGGGTCGCTGCGACCGCCTCCGTCTCCATCTCGTCCGGGCCCTCGCGTGTGCTTCGGGCCGGTGGAGAGGGGGAAAACGGTGGGTGCAGCAGCATCCCCACCGGACGTGGATGCCACCACAGCCGCTGCTGGCTCAGCGAGCGGTGCGGAGGCGGGTTGGGCTGCCAGATGCAAACCCTGGGGGGGGGGTGCGGGGTCGGGACCAAGTCCGACTCGCGGTACTGGGTCCCCGCCGAAACCAGACGCCGCTCCGCCCCCCGGCGAGCTGCGTCGGCGTACCTCCCCAGGGGAAAGGAGGCGAACCTCTTTCGCGCCTCGGGGAAGGTGATGTTTCAGTGACTTTGATGTTGATTATTTCTTCTCTAGTTGAAACTTTCACAGGCGCGAGATTATGCTGCATGTGGACCCTGGCAATTCGGGCAGGTAAGGTTGGTTGCCTGTGCAGTTGTCGGATAGATGATCATGCTGGCCACATTTGGCACATGTTGTTCTGCCACGACAGGAGTTGGTACCATGCCCGAACCTCTGGCACTTGAAACAGCGCCGCGGGTTCGGGATGTATGGCCGGACAGAACAACGGATGAAACCTGCGTTGATATGCTCGGGCAGTCTGCAGCAGTCGAAAGTCAGAATCAGATGTTTGGTGGGTATTTCTTTGTTATCTCTCCTAATGACGGTGCGCCTTACTGCTGTCACTCCTTGATCTTTTAGGCCTTCGAGCAGATCGGTCTCTGTCTCGGTTAGGAGGTCTGGCTCAGATATCACACCCTGGGAGCTGTTGAGGCTGCGGTGGGGTGTGACTCTGATATCCAGATCTGCCATGCGGGTTTGGCTCATGAGAGTTGTGGCTTGCTTCTGTGAGTTAACCTCAACTAGGACCTCGCCAGTTCTTCGTTTTTTGGCATTGTATGTGTTGCCTAGGATAGATTCAAGAAACTTGGATACAAGAAATACAGATTGTGAGGAAAGAGGCTTGGATTTGTCTACCGATTCAACTATCAAAAAACGTGGGTAGTTGTCAGGTTTCGGTGAGTTGATGGCAGGAAGACGTGGAAAAGTTTCTTCGGTGCGGACCCTTTTCAAGGTCTGATCATATTTGGGGGGGGGTTTACGATTTACCATATGGCATGTAATAGAAGCAGGGGACGGGGGTACTTTCTTCTCAAACCTTACCCTGATAGCCTGAGACGTCCCGGAGCTCCCTGCCTGGTAGACAGACAGGGAGCCCATCCGCCGGAGTTTGACCTGGGCTCCGACGGCCACCCTTTGAGGCTTCTGCCCTTCACCTTTAAACACATCACCACGGTAGGTTGCAGTTTATGTTGAGGGCTCGGGGTCCGCGGTGTCGCCAACACCGTCACAATGAATACTCAAGGTGCCCCGTGCGGGGTTTGGTTACTAATTATGCTTTCACTGGAGGTGTCTCAGGTAGTTTTGAGTTCGACAAAAACACTGTCTAGCGACGTAGCAAAGCCGATAATTTCTTTCTTTCAACGTACCTTCGGGTGCGCGTTAAAGTCGGCCACCGCGATGACGTCACTTGCTTCTTGCCTTTCTTTCAGGAACGCAATTGCAGCGCGCCTGTTTGAATGCTGGTAATCCTCGCTGAAATTAGTGACCAAAACTTCAGATTGGGTTCAGACACGCCGGCCGAGGAGCAAGCTTCGGTCACTCTCTATGATAGCGTCGACGTCAGGAACAGCATCTTCACAATAGACGGTGATCTTCAAGCTTGCACGAGGTGGCAGGTTGACATGATCATCGGCAATCCTTACATTAGCACCGTGTTCGGGGTTTGGTTGCAGCGCCATGGAGTGATCACAGGCAAAAGTTAGAGTTGGTCTGTACATGAAATATTGCACCATTATGTGTCAAAAAGTCCATTCACAGAATTACGTCGCTGTAGCAGTTAGGAAAAATGACGAACGCCGCTGGGTACGTTGTGTCGTCTATGGTGACGCGTGATGTGCACGTCCCACTTGGCGTCACGAGGTGGCCTCCTTCTGTGCGTAAGTGCGACCGTCCCACCTGGGCAAAACTTTCTTCAGCTTAGACGCAAATGGTCTGCTCATGACTAAGTATTTGGCCCCCCTCGTCTATAAGAGAGACTGCATAAAAACAGTCGATGGTCAGCTGAACATCGGACGCTGCTTTCTAAGTGTTCCGGGTGCGTCGTGTCGTCGTATCTCGTCGTATTCTGTGTGGCGGGCCCGGTCATGTCAAGTACGCGCTGCGCCTTGTGGCTGTTGTCGTGTTCGCAAGTCACGTCAGGGTTAGGTGGGGTTGTCGGACTGAGGGCATGTTGTGAATCACGGTGTTCAGTGCGTCCTGTCATCATTAGAGGGGTTTCTTTTTTCCGCCGTTCTTTAACTTCACCTCCGAAACGTTGCTGCTTTTGGTTTACCCCGCGTGGGCGGGGGACCTTCCATGTGCGAAATCTGCTGGCATTGCTACTGCAGTTCTGTGACTTTTATGTGTAGAGCGACGGCGATCGGTTGAAACGGGCTGGGCCATAGCTGGTTTGGTATATATACCCATCCATATCACGTGGTAGTAGGCCAAAGGGAGGGTGAGGGGCGTCGACAAAGAAACCACGGAGTCCGAGCCTCTTGTATGGGCACAGACGATAGATGTGGTCGGACTCTCGGCAGTGTTAGCAAAGTGGACAACTATCAAGGATTCGCCATACGTCCGTCTTCCTCGGCGTATGGTTTTGGTATGCACGGGGTCGTGAGGGCGACAGTGGAAGGCGGTACGGCGGGGCTTCTTGACGACGGGTAGGAGCAGGGCGGGTAGAAGCACAGCCACGGAGTAGGTCATCTATTGGTGCTCATGGTGCTTCCGATGGCGTAGACGTCCCAGTGCGTGTTGGACTTCTTTTCTTATCCCGTCGGTCAGGGAGGCGACTACAGGATGCGGCGGGGTTGGGAAAAGTTTTCTCAGTGATTCGCGAACGACAACGCAGGTTGTTTCTACTACGTCTACCGACGTGAATTCATGGGCGTTGTCGGGGATTGCAAAAAATGCGTTTCGATGTCGATCGCACTGCATCGAACGCACGTCAAGGGCCCTCTCGACCATCAAAGGTGAGGTTACGAACTCAGCAATGGTTTTTGCGGGTTGCGAATGACTCCAGCCAAGAGCTCCCCGCATTAGAAAGCCCACATTATTTTCTTGCGCTATGTCAGGGTCAGCACGACAGAAAAGCATTTTTATATCCACAACAAACACTCCAACACCTTCTTTGGAGTGTGGGATTGCCGTCCACAACAACAGCTCAGGTCCTTCTTTCTGCACGACAGTCGTGAACGTTTTAAAATATTCTGTTTTGAACATGCTTCATGATGTTCGCGAGCTGTTGTGATTTTCAAACTACACTTGAGACGAGTCTCCGAGGTACAAAAACAATTTTCTCTGGGTTTCTTCATCATCCCATTGGTTGAAACTTAGGACGTGCTCCAGCTCGTTCATCCACAATTCCAGGTCTTCAACAGGGGATCATGGGAATGATAGGGCTCCCGAGGTAGCTGCAGGATGACGGGAGGATCGGTTTCGGTGATAAAGGTGCTGTTCGCGAAGTCTTCCTTCTTCACCTTCTCTGGTACTATACACAGGTCTGGTGGGAGGCCTTGCTCTCGCGGGCTGGTATGAGTGGGGCTTGCTGGCTACATGCAGATGGTTTTGGGTGCATATACCAAGCACCTTCACCAGGTGTCACGAAGCCAAAGATGACACAGTCGCCTTAAAGGAAAAGCAACTTTAGTGGAGCGAACTTGTCGTCCCCTAACAACTGATAAAGTACAAAGGCGGCGAAGCAGCAGTCAACAATTTGACGTCTGTAGGCGAGCGTTGGCGATTCCAGTGCCGCGGATTCGGTTCCGCAGAATTTATTTTTGGGAAGGAGTGTTTCTGGAACAGCCCAATTATATCCAGAAGAAAAGATATTATTCTACGCTGTTTACGTTAGTTCGGAACGCTCTCCCTTTCATAAGCGATAATTATGAGGCATAGACAGAAAAAATTGAACACGGGCTTTCCTTGGCAGACTGATAACACAGATAACCCAGGCGAGCGCAGCAGGTCAGTAAAAGTAAAAAAAAATCCCGTCAATCCACCCTGTGAATTTGCGTGGAAAGAAAAGCTGTAAACGACACCCACAACGATTACCCCACCCGGCGTCACTTAAATTTACTCACATCGCTCTACAAATGGTGGAAGCGGATAGAAGTGAAATGCACTTACCACACCCTTTATTACTTTAACAAGATATTCTTGTTAAGGTTAAATACAAACATGATGTATGAATGGTGTCTGTATTAGTTGTATTGCTGTATCACATAAATGGGAAGTCTTTTTTTCTAAAAACAAGAAAGCTCAAACCGGGTGTTAGACGATCTCACTTCACTGTCTCTGCCGCCGCCGAACAAGGCGAGGATATCGGTTGTTGATACAGAACAGGAGCAGGAGGAGGATGACGAGGTGGATTAAAGGTAGAAGAAGAAGAAGAAGATGAAGAAGAGGAAGAAAGAAAAGGAAGAGAAGAAAAAAAGAAAAGAAAAAAAGAAAAAGAAAAAAAAAGAAAAGAAGAAAAAGAAGAAGAAAAAGAAGAAAAGAAAAGAAGAAGAAGAAGAAGAAGAAGAAGAAGAAGAAGAAGAAGAAAAAGAAGAAGAAGAAGAGGGAGGATCTGAGGCGTAAATACTTTTATTCAGATTTCCGAACAGCGCAGAGTGAGGCAGAGGGGAGTGGCTCCGTCTTCACTGGAGCCCATCGGCATTTCGCGCCCTCTGTGCTCCGTCAACAGCTGAAGCTGTGTTGGCAGAGAGAAACTGGACAGCAGCCTCACCCTTGGCTCTTGTTGGGTATTTGACGAAAGGAGAGGAGTGTGCTCAGAGGTAAAGTTGCACGCCTTAGTATGTGGCGGAGTGTTCCTACTTCTGAACCACTTTTACATTCAGCGTCGTACCATTTCGGGTGCATTAAGTGAACACGCGTCCAGAGAGGAAGAAAGCCGGATTGTATGAGTCAGGCGGTAAGGTGGTTTGTTTTTCTCTGGAAAGGTCAGGGTAGGGCGAAGGTAGGGTTTGTCTCTAACCGCGATGATGCTTGGTTATCTCCCTGAACGTGACCAGCTGGTTACAGTCCGGCGAAGTCCTTGATGGGCGCTACAGCCCTGCGTTTGTCTTCCAGCCATCCACCAAGACTGAACGACCAGCGCAAGCTTCCTTGCGGGAGCGGCTACGTTGCTGCGAGCAGCAAGTGGGACCTCCCCACTACACCGATGACGTCACCTAGCGCTGCAAATCGCAGAATGCCAACACGAGCATCGATGAAATAAAATACGTCGCGGCAGATCGGAGGGTTGCACTCCGGCGGAGTGCATGATGGGCACTACAGCTCTGCTTTTTTCTTCTAGGCATCCACCATACCTGAACGACCAGCGGAAGCTTTTCAACGGGAGCGGCTACGTTGCGGCGAGCAGCTAGTGGGACCCCCCTAACCCGATGACGTCACTTGGCGCTGCAAATCACAGAACGCCAAAAGGATCATCGATGCCTTAAAAGTCGTCGCGGCAGATCGGAGGGTTGCCGTCCGGCGGAGTGCTTGACGGGGCTACAGCTCTGCTTTATGTTCTTGGTAAGACACAGTGACCCGTTTTGTGGTCTTTTTTTTCTGACAATCACTTAGCTGGACTGCACCTTGTGTTAGATGTCCGACGCACACGCAAAGTTATATCTTTTATACTTCAAGTCCCTGCCTCTTTGTGAAGGCATTGGGTGCCTTGCTTGAAAAAATGATTATCACACGGGGAGTGCTTCGGCCTAAGGAAAAGTGGCACTCAACAATAGGTTCAAAAGTGAGGCGGATTCTTGTACGCGTCCCACTTGTGGAAGCGGCGCGTCGCGATCATCGAGGAAAAAGCGCGATAGCCAGTCAAGGCGACACCTAGCGAGTGAGGATGATGGTGCCATGAGGAAACCTTCGATGAAAGATGTCATAAGTATTATCACGGCGCTGTCCGCTAAGCTACACGAAGTGTTAGACCGGCTGGACAAGATAAAAGAGAGTGGAGAAATGCAAAATGTGAAACACGACGACGAGCTATTGAAGCTGACAGATTACCAAAAAATATTGAAGCCGTGAAAGTGGCTCTCAAGCATATGTGTGATAACAACGGCGCGAAATTTTGAAAGCGACTCAGAAAAATAAATATAAATATGACAACTTCTAGAAAACTTGCGGATTTTTGGTCGACTAGTATATTAAATTATTTATACCTGTGTCAAACAAGGGCAATCACAAGCAATCCGACAGTGTAAAAACATTGTCAAAGCGCGAAACAGCACTGGCAAGAAGCACTGCAACATTTATATATATATATAATATATATATATATATATATATATATATATCTATATATACAGAAAGAAATGCCGGCAGTCTACAACGCCAAAGACGGCATAGGGGAAGGTTAGACTATTTTTTTTACCGTTAGTGACGTTACATTATTATCATTTTTATTAATTACGTGAGAAAGAAAGAAAGAAACAAAAAAGAAAAACACGCGCCCAGAGTGGGGACCGAACCCACGCCTTTCGAAAGGCGTGGGTTCGGTCGAAAGGCGTGGGTTCGGTCCCCACTCTGGGCGCGTGTTTTTCTTTCTTTCTCACGTAATTAATAAAAATTAATAATAATGTAACGTCACTAACGGTAAAAAAATAGTCTAACTTTCCCCTATGCCGTCTTTGGCGTTGTAGACTGCCGGCATTTCTTTATGTATTTCCTAACGAGCCCCTCATTTCCAAACCCTATTATATATATATATATATATATATATATATATATATATATATATATATAATATATATATATATATATATATATATATATATATATATATATATATAATATATATATATATATATATATATATATATATATATATATATATATATATATATATATATATATACATCGTTTATTATAACTGTACAAGGTCTGGGCGTGTGTGTATTTAGGCGTTATTCCGTTTCGATAGCAGAATGCATTGTGCCTTTATTATCTTTATTGTTCTCGACCCGACTGCCTGCCCCGCATAAAAGCGGAGGTTGCCGACGCGGGCTGGTTTGTATTTGTTTCGCATGGAGATGAAAGAAAATGTATATATGTATGTATGTGTGTAGGTCCTCGCGCAGCTCCACTGCACAATTGGTAAAAGCGCTGGCTTGTTGGCGGGCGTATTCGCTGCCCTTCATGAAAGCGTGAGTGGGTGTCCAGATGAGGTGAATGGAACCGCTGGGGAAACGTTTTTGTCCTACCACCAAACGCCGTGCAGGTCGTGACATCCAACACGACTGGTAATTCCGGTAGGCTTGTTGGGTATCGGTAACTGCCTTCCGAATCACTGGTTGAGTGTGAGCCAAAGCAACGGCTGCCTCTTCTGCTGCCCTGTTGTCTTGGGTCTTGAGTGAGGCACTCGCAAGGCTGGTGGTTCTGGAGGTAGCCATGAAGATTACGTCAGCTGCCCTCGATGTTGGAAGCCGTCTGTGTAGTTGACTGCATGAACCCCACCGAGGGTGGTATTTAGTGCTTGAGCCCACGCTTTTCGGCGATACAGATAGTGCGAGGGGTTCATATTTCTAAGGAAATGGTGGAACATCTATTTTTTTTGTCGCCAAGAGTCCAGGAGTGAATCAACTGGAGTGACATTCTGTGCTGCGCAGCCAATATGGGAAAGGCTGCGACGAGTCACCGCAGTTCTGCTTATTTGGAGCTTCTGGATAGAAAGATGGCCCCCAATCAGCTCTTCCACCAGGTTGTAGGGGGCCGGGCTAATCAGCCCTTTTGTGGACGCATTCATTGGAAGAACAATTGCGCAATCAATCACATTTTTATTCAATATATCGAATCTTTTTAGTGCTCTTGCTGACAGGAAGACAGGGATTTTCGTAGGTGAGTCTCCGGGGGACAAAAGCTTCAATAATTCGAAAAGTATCCGATTTATTGAGGCCTGGCTTATTGGTGGCAACTTGCCTCATCATGTGTATGATTTGATTGATGCTGTCTTGGAGGCGCTGCAAGAATACGTCACTCTTGCTGTTGGCCTGTAAATGAAGGCTCAGGATCTTGATTCCGGGGCTTAGAGTGATGGTCTAGCCATCGAGCAGTATCTGTTTTATGTGGTGGTGTGATGTGTCATTTGGCCTGAGGGCCGATTACAAGGAACCGTGATTTTTTACTTGAACACTACTGGCCACAGGCTTTTCTAGCACATTGGCGTACTAGAAGTAAAACGATATGCGTTGGTCCGGGCTTCCTTTAATTTTTGTAACTCCTCGCACACGCGCAAGGAGCGGACTGTGCCGCTAGACATGCCGTGGGCGGACCGCACCGGGGTGCCAGACTTCGCCTGAAGCTATCAAGTGGCATTCAGTGAGAATGCGGGAGGTAACCCCGTAGACGTGCTTTGTGGGCACACCACCTGTCATCATGTCTCTGCGTGGGCTCGTTGCTAAATCGGTAAAAAAATCGGGCGCTAGCTTTGTTGCTCTATTTATTCCAGGTTGGATTCCTAGCGTGACCAGCGAAGTGTTTTATTTGTTTGCAGAATTTTTTTGTTCACACCAGTGGTCGCGAAAGAACCGTTGGGGGGTGAGGTAAAAAGGCTTGATTTAAAACATAAATAAACAAACAAACCCAATATATTGTTCGCAGCGATACGTTCGCGCGCCCCCCTGTTTGCGGCACAGCAATCAATCTACTGCTTCTTTTTTTGCGATAGTATGCCCTTTGGCGCAAAGTCTGAGAGGTACAAGTTGGCACCCGTTTCCCGGAGAAAATACAGAATACAGCGATGGTGGGGCCCCCACAGCCATCGTTAGATATCAGGGGGTGTCCCAGGATGCAGGCCTGTTCCGCGAAGGTGTCTGGATCAACTCGAAGTCTACGCCGCAGGACCTCCTCCCAGCGAGCGAGCCCACTGGGAAGGTTTAATACACACGGTGGGATGAGAGCGCATGTGGCGCGACGCAGATCTTCCTTTAGTTGGACAAATTTTTCAAGTGGGTCCGATGTCAGCAAGGGGAGCGGTCGTGGAACCGAGGAGAGGTGACAGGAAGTATCCGCTGCAATATGCGCGGTGATAATATTACGCCGGATCCACGA
Organism: Haemaphysalis longicornis; assembly: GCA_013339765.2. NCBI lineage: Eukaryota > Metazoa > Arthropoda > Arachnida > Ixodida > Ixodidae > Haemaphysalis > Haemaphysalis longicornis. The sequence goes on along the minus strand of CM023454.1, from coordinate 2,444,279 downwards.
CAGTCGGACAGGGCAGGGGTACGTGTCCAGCAGTTTATAAATCTCTCTTGAAACAGAAAAGTTGGAGGCTACACGGCGCAAATCCCGCATGGCCGCCGTTGAGTCCGTGTACATTTGTACAGTAAAACCTGCAGGGGCTTGAAGTGCTGGTAGTAGCACTTGCAGTCCGTCCCGGATGGCTGTAAGCTCCGCCAGCATAGAAGGCCAGGTGCGAAGTGATTCATAAGCGAAATTTTGGTTCGCTTCTGAATGACAGGGACATTGGATCGCCGTAGTTAAAACTCCGTCTTGGGCCACAGCGTTCAAAAATGCGTCTACAACCTGGGGCTGGTTCACAGCCGCTCATAATGGTGGGCCCTCGGTCTGCGCTTCTGCTTTCCCGGTCCACCGACTGTGGAGCCTAGTTATCGGCCTGTTGTCGGTCACTTGATGGTATAGCCAGGGCAGGCTAGTTACAGGGTGGGCTGGAAAGGCGGGTAGAGGACGGCCCATGTAGATCGCCAACGCCGCTGCCTCCGCAACAAAATTAAGTTTGTGCTGGCGGGCGGAGCGGCGCTGATGTACAAGCTCATCCAGGGTGTTCAGTTGAGCTTCCGCCTGAAGAGATGATATAAGCGGTATTTGAGGGAGGCAGGTGATTGTCCGCATTGCGCCTCTATTAATTGATTCAAGTCGGGCCCACTCCGCTTGGGTCATATGCTGGAATTGAGCCTGATAGAGAGGTCGAGGCTGAAGTATTGACCGCACCAATAGTCGGGATATTTTGAAGCAGGAGCCCCCAGCCTTTTCTGACATGCGTCAGATAAGGTGTAGCATTTGACCTGCTTGTCGGCGAGTTGATCAAAACCACAAGGCAGCTGACCCTGACGACGAAATTTCTAATCCAAGCACGCGAAGAGAGGTAGCAGTGCGCACAGGCTGGGCAGACAGTTGTAGCGCGATTGGGGATATCTCCAATCTACGACGGCCCCAAGCATTGGCCACAAAAAGAAGGGCTGTCTACTCGAATGAAAGCGAGAGACCAGCGTATTCACACCACTTCTGTGTGTCGGTTAAAGCTCGTTGCAGGCTCGCGGCTTGCCGAGACAGGTCTGGGTGAACAGTCTTTATTAATATCTTCCGCGTATACAAAATGTGTATGTCTGACATGGAGCCAAGATGCCAGGCAAACGGCAGCATAACTACGTTAAATAGGAAGGGTGAAATCACCGATCCCTGAGGCACTTCACAGACGGGCATAAAATGGCCATAACTAGCTCCACCAATCCGTACTAATAATCACCTTTTAGTCAAGAAGGTCCGGATAAAAGATCGGACCTTGTCCGACACAATTAGGCTTATTGATGATGACGGTTGCATGCTTAGGGCGCAAGGCCAACTGGGGCAAAGAGCGCCAAAACAATAGTCAGATATGAGGTGTTAAACCTTAAACACTAAGTAAAGTCAGCAAAAATGAAAGTAAAATCACAAAACGAGAATGAGCGTGGCTGGTGTATAGAGCCAGTTATGATTATGCGTGATAAGAAATGAGGTTTAAAAACCTAATGTCTGACAAATACTCAAAGACACGTTTCACAGAAACCATGGCATCGTCACCAAGAAACAGCGATGAATGTAGGGAGATATGTGGTCTGTAGAGTTCTCTGAAGTGTTTTTGTCGTGTTGTGTGAAGTGCCTTGCATGTTATTAGTATGTGCTCTACGGATAGGGCCTGTCCGCACCTGCTGCACAAGGGTGTAGGAGATCCCATCAGCCGATACGAGTGAGTTGCATGCGTGTGCCCTATCCGTAGCCTACCCAAGGCGACTTCCGTGTGTCTGTTGTGTGAGTCAGATGTGTACCGTCCCAAGTGTGGCTTTATTATATGTAGATTGTTGTCTGTCTGTTTGTCCTAGTGTGTTTGCCATGTTCTGCGCAAGTGTTGTCTTATGTGTGGCTTGAGGTCTGTGTAGGGTATCGTTGTAATGTCTACAGTGTTCCTGAGTGCAGCAGCAGCGGTCCTCTCGTCTGCCAACTCGTTCCCAGCGAGCCCAGCGTGTCCTGGGACCCAGCAGAGGACCAGCCCATGCTTTTGTGCATACACGGACATGATACTGTTGAATACAAGATTAAATATGTGGTTTTTGGGGGCTTGTGCGATGACAGTGCGCGAAAAACACTCAAAGAATCTGTATAGATGATGGAATTGGGAATTTGATTTTCAAGAATGTGTCGTACAATCAGTAAAATTCCATACGCTTCTGCTGAATAAATTCTTGTGTGGACGTTCATGATTCTGGCTGCATTGAAATTTGGACCATGAGCAGCACACGACACAATAGTGGAGGTTTTAGAAGCGTCACTATAAAATTTTGCACATGCGTATTTAAACTGCGCAGACAGAAAGAGCTGCATTATTGCAGCTCGTGGTACACGATTTTTTCAAGTCTCATAAAAGAAAGGTCGCACGACGCAGGGCGAACTAGCAAAGGTGGTAAACTGTTAGAAAAGCACGACCTGTACACATCTAAAAACGAAGCACTGAGATCCGAGGATCGCTCTCTCACTCAAAGTGAAAAGGGCAGAGGAACGGATGGGCGATTTACAAAAAGCACAGATGTGGATGTATCGTAAAGACAGGATAAAAAGGATGATTATTCAGAGACGAAATTTTAAAAGCATAAAGTAAGTCCATGTACGTCCGTTGGTTCTTAAGGCTCCACTTATTACACTCAGCCTACAAACTCTCGACAGGGCTAGTGCGAAAAGCACCCGAAGCAAGCCGTAGCCCAAAGTGTAGCGCTGGGTCAAGCATTCGCAACGCTGTTTTAGTCGCCGACCCATATACCACACTGCCATAGTCGAAACCAGACCCAACCAAAGCAGTATAGAGCCGTAGTAGGAGTTCTTTGTCGAAACCTTACGATTGGTGGGAGAGAACCTTAAGTGTATTCATTGTTTTGAGACATTTGTGTTTAAGTTCCTTGATGTGTGGAATGAATGTAAGTTTGTGGTCAAACACAACACGTAAAAACTTGTGCTCCTTGTTCACAGGAAGCGACACGCCATTAAGAGTAATGTCTGGGTCCGGATAGACCTCGCGCTTCCTAGAGAACACAAAGCAGGAGCTTTTTACAGCATTCAATTTAAAACCATTCTTGTCTGCCCAGCCGGCAAGTTTTTTGACGCCGAGCTTGACTTGGCGTTCGCATATTGATATATTACATGATTTAAAAGATATCTGCACGTCATCTACATACATGGAATAAGAAATTTTTGGCGGCAGTGCCTTCCCAAGGGAGTCCATTTTTACTATGAAGAGAGTGCAGCTTACAACTCCGCCTTGCGGCAAGCCATTTTCTTGCCCGTGTACATTTTCTTGCCCATGTAACTAGCAAGGGTGTTAAACATATTACCAGAAACACCGAATGACTTTAGATCGGTAAGGATCCCATAACGCCAAGCGGTGTCATAGGCCTTTTCTAGGTCGAAAACACAGTAAACAGAACTGTTTGTGAATGAAGGCATCCATAAAATATGACTCTAGTGCCACAAGTAGATCGTTTCAGTATCTCCCCGCCCTGAAGCCTGCCTGGCAGCTCTCGAAAAGACCGTTGTACTCCAAAAAGTACACAAGCCTCCGGTTTATCATCTTCTCGAGAAGCTTGCACAGGCAGCTGGTCAGGAAAATGGTTCGAAAGCTAGCGGGAGAAGAAGGGTCCTTCCCTTTTTTCAAGAATACTACAACTATGGCATCACTCCAAGACTTTGGAATATGCCGCGAAAGCCATATCTTGTTGAAAAGGTGAAGAAGTGTTACAAGTGTGTCTGTCTGTAAGTTCTGTATAATTGTATATGTAATGTTGTCTGGGCCTGGAGCTGAGGATTTGCACGTGCTCAGAGCACCCCTCAGCTCATTAAGTGTGAAGTCAGAGTTATAAGAAGTGGCTGACCGGTCACTGTCATGTAAACGCTTCTTTTCGGCCACCAGTTTGTGTTTAATGAAAGTGTTTGTGTAGTGTGCTGAATTGGAAACGTGTTGGAAGTGTTGTGCGAGCGTGTCATCCTGGTCTTAGAGCGTATCCCCCATTGTGCTGACCAGAGGCAGGCTGTGAGTTTGTTGTCCCTTGAGTTTGCGTATTCGTGCCCATAGTTTCCGTGTGTTTGTGCAGGAGTTAATTGATGTTTTGAATGTACGCCAACTATCGCGTTTGGGCTCACGGCGCACACGTTTTCCAAGCGCATTGGCCCGTTTGAACAAGAGGAGGTTACTCGACGTGGGGTACCGACGAAGGATACCCCACGCCTTGTTCTGAGCCTCTCACGCCCGCCTACAGTCCTCATTCCACCACGGCCTCCGCTGGTAGCGCAGGGCAACAGAGGCGTGGGGAATAGACTTTGCGGCGGCGTCGAGGATGTGCGCCGTGAGTAGTTGGGTTGCCTGCTGAACGTGTAGTTGTGTTATGGACGTGTAGTGAAGTTTAGATGAATCTGTAAATATATTCCAGTTTGCTCTTGCTTCATTAAACCTGTTTTGGGAAGACCGATTGCTCGGGCTCTTACCTATATATGTTAGTGAGGTGGGGAAGTGGTCGCTACCATATGGATCAGTGCCCATACCCAATCAAGACATGGAAAGAGAACTGCAGATCCAATCGCCAAGTCAAGGAGTGAATAAGTGTTGTGTCCTATATTATAATATGTTGGCTTTTTTTGGTTGAGAAGACATGCTCCCGACGATGTTAAGAATTTCTTAATTAGGCGACCTCGGGCATCTGTGCGAGCAGAGCCCCAAAGAGAGTTATGTGCGTTGAGGTCGCCTAAAAGAATGAAAGGTTCGTATAACTGATCTACCGGACCCTCAGAATCTGTGCTCGATAGTTGGAAGGCAGGAGGGATGTAAAGAGAACATTGTTGTATAAGCCTATTAAAAATAATCATTCGAATGCCAACAGCCTCTAGGATGGTCTGAAGTTGGACAGTGTGCCACGCCAAGGTTTCCCGGGCAATGATGGCCACACCGCCTGAGGATGTGCCACCACCATCTCTATCCCTCCTAAATACCATGTAACAATTCAAGAAATTTGCGTGCATAGATTTTAAGTGCATCTCTGGGATACATATCACACTTGGCTGATTGGAATGCAGTAACTGATAGACATCAAGATTTTTAAGGCCTCTGCAGTTCCACTGCATAATATTTTCTCTTCCCATTATTGAGGTTTAGGGCTACTGGAGTATGTGTGTGTTTATGTGTCGGCTTTCGGGGCTTGTACTCTTGGAAAGGGCTTTTTGGTCATCTCTACTGACCTGGACGCCGGAGCCCGTTCCTTCCGCTGTGGTGCATGCCGGAACGGCTCGACGTCTAGGTCGTCATCTGAAGGCAAGGGGGTGCCCAGCGGACTGGGCCCCCTAGACTTGGACTGGGCACCCTTTGCAGTGCCCTTCGTTTTGGTCGCGACCGCCGAAGGTGTCAGGAGTGCCCCGGGTGGCACAGGCGGTGCGGCGGAGGTGAGAACTGCTGCGGTTTCCTCCAGCTCCATCTCCTCTTGGACCTCGCATATGCTTCGGGCCGGTGGAGGGGAGGAGAGAGTGGGTGCAGCAGCATAACCAACGGACGTGTGTGCCACCACAGCCACTGCTGACTGAGCAGGCGGTGCGGTGGTGGGTTGGGCCGCCGGAGGCCACCAAGGGGGAGGGCGCAGGCGGGACGAAGTCCGACTCGTGGCACTGGGTCCCCGCCGAAACAAGACGCCGCTCCGCCCCCCGGCGAGCTGCGTCGGCGTAACTCCCCAAGCGGAAAGAGGCGAACCTCTTTCGCTCCTCGGGGAAGAAGATGTTCTCAGTTACTTTCACGTGGAGGATCTTCTTTTCCTGGTGAAACTTCTCACAGCTACGGGAGTATGCCGCGTGCGGCCCCTGACAGTTTGCGCAGGTGAAGGTGGTGGAATCACACATTTCAGTGGGGCGGTCGTGTGCGGCGCATTTTGCGCAGGTCTGTTTGCCGCGGCAAGAAGTCGTTGCGTGCTCGAACAACTGCAACTTGAAGCAGCGGCGTTTGTCAGGTTTGTACGGACGTACACCACACCGAATGAAACCAGCATTGATGTGCTCAGGAAGTTTTAAACTGCTTAATGTTAAGATTATGTGCTTTGTGGGTATTTTTACATTGTCGCGACGGATGGTGATTCTCCTGACAGCTGTTACGCCCTGATCCTTCAGGCCTTCTAGAAGGTCGGCCTCTGCTTCACTTAGCAGATCTGGTTGAGATATCACCCCCTGCGAGCCGTTGAGGCTGCGGTGGTGTGTGACAGTGATGTCCAGATCTGCCATGCGGGTTTTGGTCAGGAGATTTGTGGCTTGCTGCTGCGTCTTGACTTCGACCAGCACTTCCCCTGTTCGTAGTTTTTTTGCTTCGAAAGATTTTCCAATGATCCCTTCAAGGAACTTGGAGACGAGGAATACAGACTCGGAGGAGACGGGTTTGGATTTGTCTATCTATTCAAGGACCAAAAATTGGGGTAGTTGTCATGTTTCGGAACGGTGATAGTTGGTAGGGGTGGAAAGGAAACTTCGGTGCGGCCCCTTTTCGGGGGCCGATCACGTCTGGGAGGTATTGAATTGCCATATGATACATTGGAAAGCAGGGAGACTGGGGTACGTTCTTCTTTGACCTTACCCTGGTAGTCAAAGAGGTCCTGGAGCTCCATGCCTGGTAGACAGGCAGGGAGCCCATCGGCCGGAGCTTGACCAAGGCTCCGACGGCCACCGTTAACGACTTCTACCCTTCGCCTTTAAACACCTCGCCAGGGTTGGACACGGCTTATGTATGGGAGCTCGGGGTCCGCGGTGTCGCTGCTCACCGTCACCATGAATACTCAAGGTGCCCCGTGCGGGGACAAGTAAGCATTGGAGAACTTCCAGAATAGCACTGTGACTGACGTTGTCATATGCCTTGTGAATGTCTATGGCAAGCAACGTCCGGACTTTGCGAGATCTGCCGCCCAGTAGCACCATTGATGATTAATGCTCAAGTCCATCCTCTGTCCCCAGACGAGGTCTGAACTCAATCTCTGCCGGGTGGTACCACCGGTAAGTGTCCATCCACCTCTGAAGTCGCGTAGCCAGCTTTCGCTCCAACAGTTTCCACAAGGTGCACAATTATGCGATTGGGCGCAAATTTGGGAGATGCTCGGGTGGTTTGCCTGTCTTCGGTATAGCGACAATATCTGCCCGGCGCCATGATTCACGTGTTTGACCCGAGAGCCACACCTCATTGTAGGAATCGAGGAGACTGCTCAGGGGTGGGTCGTCGAGGTTCTTACAAACCTCGTGCGTAACGCCGTCTGGGCCAGGAGATGACCGAACTTTCGCCTAGTCTATCGCAGCTAGGAACTCTGCCATGATGAAAGCCGATTGCATTCCACGGACTGCGGCATCAAAAAGGAGAGGCTCCGACGTGGCGCGGTAGAGGAAAAGGGCACGGGTTGCTTGCAGGGAGGATGTCAAATGCAGGGTACAAGGCGCAAACCACATTGAAGGCAAACTGGTCCGGGGTCTTGCCTGATGCAAGGCATGCACTGGCTGCTGCATCCGCAGTGCGGCCGCGTCATTCCATTGGCCGAAAAGTGCGCCAAATCGACGATGTGGTGGACGAAGGGACTGCTGCTTGCATCGGACATGTGCAACCTCTCCCTTTTTCGTCGCCTCCTTTTGAAAGGATATACATTTATTTGTTTGGAACATTCTGTCCAACGCCACCTGGACCTATTTGGACAGTTACAGCCATTTAAAATTCAATGCGATAGGGTGAAACAGCACCCATTCGATATAGGACAATCACAGATAATGTTGAGTACATATTGCACAACATTTCTTTGCGCTGTGGCACACAACGCGTTCATTCTCAATGGTTGCTGCAGAGCTCTTCTCTCCTCTGTGCGCGAGAAGCTGCTGCGGCCATCAGACACCGTGCACAAATCAACGTGTGGCTGCCATCCCGACACGCATGCATTGAGAGATTCAATCCAACAAACACGGACGTTCTATATATGAACATCAGCCCTGATAAACCCAACTGAGGTATCATCTACCCTTTGTGACTTTCCCTTACATTATTACAATGCCAAAGATGTCTGGACACTCACCATTGTTCCTCGTGTTTACCCACACCCTATTCATTACGTTTGGTACAACGCTCAACTTTTCTCTACGCTTCTTATTCCTGTTATGCATAATCTAAGGAGCAGCACGTTTCGAAGCTCACCCACTGCCAAAACATCACGCGACATCGAACATAAAATCAGAATGCAGATATCAAAACCAGGTAAGGCATGTCAAATCGCTCGGTTTAGTTTAGTCCCGTTGATGAAATATTGTTATCCACCCCTCTATGTGTATCACGCCTGTTTGACAAAGGTTTTGTTTTCATTTTCTGGACACGTAAACAATCCTAGAAGAGACTGCCCAAGTGGATTATTGTGTGACGCTAGATGGCAGGGGCCCTGGTATGAAACCCTTCACGTTTTCGAAAAAAAAGCAGTTCAAGCGGACCGTAGAAACAGCTGTCAGGTGTCTAATCTAACCCCAGTAAGAGTAAGTATGTTAGACACTTTGACAATGAATCCCGTGCTCTTCATTACGTTAGCCACGATTCCTTATACTGGCCACAGTATCATCAGTACCAGCTCTCTAGAGATCTGTATCATCATTACCTGTACGTAATTGTTATCATTCTAGAGATGGGGTCTTCGCCCGAGTGCCAGAATGAACCGATCAAGCTCCCCTTTGTCTTATATTACAAATATATATCTATATGTGTAACTCAGCATGCATGACTGGCAGTGAACCAACGCCTTTATTAGCAAATTCTTTTTCGCCCATGACTAACGCACCGCACCGTTCCTTCGTGGGTAATCCACTATACCGGCCAACTCCACTGCAGCATTCCCCATCCGGACGGCCTATGCTTCGCCCTACCCCAGAGAGAGTTGCCGGTCTCGGGGTGAATAATGTAGTCTTAGTTTTTCAAATGGACAATATAGGTCTGATGACAGAAAAGATCCGCGCTGCGGTCGATCTCGTAGTTTACAGCAGAGATGTATCGTAGGACCGTATACGGTGCTTCTATTATTGCCCAGGGTGGCCGCGGTTGGGATGCCTTGATGTCTTTTATAACGCACAGTGTACTGCTTCGAGTTCTGATTGCGCCAACGTCTTGTAGTCGATAAATGATTCTGCTGATACTCTAGTAAATGTTATACTGCTTTCTCGCGAGCCTCTTGCAGAGTTTCCCAAGTGTTGGTGAGGAGGCAAGGTATGATGGTGTGTCATACATGAGAATATACGGTGGGTAGCGAGCGACTTCTGGAGGTAAGCTGTCGTACTCAACGATGATGTCAGAGAAAAGGCGGGTCTATGCCTTTGTGGTTCATCGTTGGTTTCGGAGTGGAGGCGAGTAACTGTGGACTGATTAGCGGGCTGGTTTAGGGACGTTGTGAACTTGTGAACACTGCGGATGTTGTGAACTTGTGAAAAGGTTATGAATGTTGTTGTGCTCGAGGAACTGAGAAATGTGAAGGCGGTGATTCCTGTGCCGTGGTCTTTAGGCAGAAAATGCCCTAAAGGCAGAAAATGTACGCATCTCACTGTCATTTCGGTGCGCAAAACCCACACATAACGAGTGGCATGAGTAACGACCAAGTGGATGAATCTTTTTTGAGACATAGTTAACAAAACCTCTAATGGCGTCGATGGCCTTAGATCAATTGGTTATCCTGCCGGTGCTAGGGACGTCAAGAAACCAAAGTGCCTGGTCCTCGTTTTTTCTGCAGCGCTGCAGGTGTTACATTGGCGAATTTATTTTTAAAAGTTGGTGATCATGTCATTGCACTAATAATGAGGATACAGCTGTCGCAATGTGTTCTTGACTCGGATGTGACCAAAAGCGTCATGAGCCTTCTGAAGAAGAGAAGATGGCTGAGCAGTACGAGCATACACTTTCCTATCCCTCTTCGTGTTACTATAGCCATTCACTTCTCGATGATGTCCTTCCATGGCAGTTTGTCGTTGTATGCTATTGCAGTTGCTCAGCCTATTGAAAATAAACAATCGGGTTTTGAGATAGTGCATCGGCTTCCATCTTATTGGTCCCTTTTTGGTGCTTGTTCTTGATGTGCATAGAGAGCTTTAAGGATCATTGAAACGGATGGTCTCAAGAATTTTTTAAGCCAGTGCAGTGCAGCTTGGTCGGTGAGTACAATAAAAATTTACTATGTAAAGGGCAACGCTACTTGTCGAAAGCGTAAACGATTGCCAATCATTCAAACTCTGTCGTGGCGTAATTGACTTCAGGCATGATCAGCTTGCGCGTGTATTACGCAACTGTGTGCTCCCGGCCTTCTTCATCAGCTTGCTTCAACATGGCAACAATACTTTGGCTGGGCGCATCTCACTAGGGCACAAAAATGTGGAGGTACCATAGATGGCAAGAACCGCTTTTCTGTGACACATTTATTAATATCAATAAACTCGAGTTCGCAGTCACAGTCCCATTTCTACGTAGCATCATTGGTTTGGAGGGTCCATCAGTGTATGGTAAATTTTACTGAAGTGGGCGATCTAACGAAGTCAACACATTCACGGTAGCAAGAAAACACTGCCGTTCTTTTGGGCGTTAGGGTACGGGAAACCGCACAATCACCTCCACGTTGCTCCGTTTCTGAGAGACTATGGCATTTGAAAAATTGTTTTTCAGGTACTCAATGGACGTTCGTTCGAACTGACATTTCTTCATTTTGACCAGGGTGTATTCGCTTTAGAGCGGTTTGAACGCCGTTGAATGAGTTAAGATCATCCGTAAATGTGTCATAATACACCACAACAACACGTAATTAGTTCGTGACGTGCGCTGAGCAGTGCTTTGCCAGGATAGTATAAACAGCCTGCTCAAAAGTGATTTGGTCATTCCAGAGACCGAAAGGCATAACAAGCCATTCATAGTGACTGGCACGTGTCACAAAGGCTGTTTTTGGAGTGTCTTCCGGGTGCGACTTGATGTGACAGTAACCCGATGTGATGTATAGGGTTAAGAAGAACGGCCATTTCCTTAGAGAGTCAAAAACACCGTCAATGCGAGCAATGGGTTTGTACTCGCGCCATCACTGAGTCTAGCTTGCGGTTATTTATGCAGACATGCGTGCGCGCTTCTCCCTTTTCTATTCCTGAAGGGCCGTGGCAGCGTACGGATCCGTAAACAGCCATATTTCGTCTTCCGGAAGCAGGTAAGTGACTTTGCTGTCTGTTTCCACGGTAACTTCTTGTGAGCATTTTAGGAACCTCTGCGAACGAGAATATTCTTGGGGACAGGAATATGATGCATTTCAGTGTATATACATCCAATATATACTTAACCGCCTTGTCATCCCACTGCTGGCAAGGAAGTTGGGAACTATTGTGTTTGCTGTAAAAATAGCAGGGGGGACCAGTTGTTCGAGTTCGCAGAAGCGAATAATCTGCACATCATGAATACTTCGGCAAACAGGAGAGCAGGAAGTGTATGTAGAGGAGCCCAAATGGGGAGCATAAAAATGAAATAAACTTTATATTATGCGATAACAATGGCACCGTGCATGACGGAGGGATTCGGTTACATTTGAGGGACCGTAACAAGCTAGTACGAAAGTAGCCGATCAATGAGCTAACATGATGATGTAAAGGTACATAATTTCTGATGGCGCTGCAGAACCGATATTCAGCTCTCATCGAGGAAGCATAGTTTACGACCAAGGAAGACAGCGACAATCTTACATGCATTATCACGGAGTCTGCAGTAGAAGTCCGGGGCAGCATGGCTAGACAGGATAGTAGTGAACCTTCCCAGCCGACGAAACATTTAATTAGGAAACGGCAAAGCATCCAAGTGTCCAACCCAGCTGAAAGAAGAGTACTAGTGGAGGTTTCGAAATCGATAGATAGGCGTAAGACAGCTCACATGTGGAAGTACAATAGGGAGAGTATAGAAATTGCTGTAAAGAACGAAGGCAGCCTGAAAGCAACGGTTACTAGTCGGTGGTTCTCGAGGCGCCGAAACTCGTCCGTTATGTTCCTACCAATGTTGTCGTCTCAGTGGTAGGTTCGGTAGTCTCTGTCAGCGTTGATGAGGTAAATGTTGTTGACATTGGTGCACTGGCTGAGAGCAACGTACACGCCCTCCTATTTGCAGCTTTGCCTTCTGCTTCTTCTTCGGTGGTTCCCTTACGAGAAGATGACGACGGTGGTTGAAGGCGAAGCTATCTCGTGATGGATTCATTGGTTGGCCAATCCCTAGGGGCATTCTGACCAAATAATTATCAGACGTGCTGGGACACGCAGAGAGCAACGTACACGCCCTCCTCTGCGCAGCTTTGTATTCTTCTCAGTCTTCATCGGTTCCCCTACGGGAAGATGAGGACGCCGGTTGAACGCGAAGCTATCTCGTGATGGATTCTTTGGTTGGCCAATCCCTAGGGGCATCCTGCTACAATCAGCATCAGAGGCGTGCGGACGGGGCAGGTTGAGCAGCACGGCGCATGGCGCTTCCCGCCACAGCTTTCTCACGGGAATTCAACATCCTCCTCTAAAGTTTTTAGTTCGTAATTTCCGTTGACGTTCAGGTTCGCGTGCCTTCGTTGTTTCAGTAGTTTCTTGACATACTTTGAATCGGTCAATGACATAGGGCACGTTCGTAGCACTTGCTCCTCTCCCTGTTTTGCTGCGTAGTGGCAAGAGCACCGTGTACCTGCCGTTGCGGCCAGAGAGTCGTAGGATCGAATCCGGGCGCCGCTAACTACTTCGTTTTTTTAACGGGAGAGATGCGGACAACGAAAGGACGCCGGACATAGCCCCGAGCAAGTGAAGCTCTGCATCTAAAACGGAGCCACATTCGTTAGAGCGAAAATCATGTCGTCGATATGTCTTCTCTTAATCGGAAATTTGGTGAACCCTTCCGTAGGAGCAGTCAATCCAACCATAAAATTAGGCGTCATATGAAACCTTTTAAAAATTCGGCATAGAGTATACAGGAAGGGATCCGCCCTCGCGATTTAAAATTTCGAAATAATGAATTCTACTCAAGGTGTGCATGATTGCGAAAATATGAAAAAAAAGTCTTTTTAAAAGTGATTCGGAGATAATTAGGAATTTCTGAAGTTTTCTTGTAACTTGATCTTTATTGCAGCCTAACGAAACAAGAAGGTTCGCCCATAAACAAACTGAGTAGTTAATTTGATTACCTATGTTAGGCAGGCTGAACAAACAGGTATCAAAAATTTTAACATTCACAAGCAGTAGTCTTTAAATCCTGATTTAGGGACCATCCGACAAAATACCTTTGCGTATTTTAAATTGGTCTAAAGAAACATTTATCTCCCGTTGTACACTAAGAAATGTTATTTAAAGGACAAAAATTGTGAACTAGATACAAGCGCAATTGACATGAGATTTCTTGCCTCTCCAGTGACAAATTAATATAAGTCAGCACGTGAGCCTCTCGCATTCTTGAACACACCTACAAAAAATGGTGGTCTTCGCTCGACAAAAGCCAAGTACACATGTCGCGAAGTATGAAAGACACTTTTGGTGGCCCTTAATCACATATTCCTCAAATCCGGTGGTCGGGGCTTCGCCTTTTTTCCCATTCGAGGAAAATGTAATTCTTTCGCTCTATTCACCATTTGTTAAATACAATACGGCAGGAGTAATTGGGTAGGGAGGATATAAGGAAGGATTTCTGGATGCACACTGAGCCACGGTGGAACACAGGCGCCCTTTACGTGGTGTAGAATAAATTTCTCTACGCCTAAATATATTCACAGTAATTCTTTCCATCCAAACTGCAAAAAGAACCCACAGTGTGCTAAATGAACCCTATAGACTTAAATTACAATTTTTTTGTTAACAATGACTTATAAATCAAATATATAATGATTATGTCTTTGTAGAGCATTTTGATAGGCTTAGTAGTAGTAGCTGTAATGAAAAGCACTGCTATCAATTTGTTTATTGGAGATCGGTCCCATATAAATATTCTGAGCCCGAACAAAAAATCCAGCAAATGCGGCTCGGGTTGGTCCTTCCTCTTAATATGGAAGTAATGAAGCTGGCATTGACATTGTAGTTCAGACTCAGATTGCAACATCTTTCCATTTATACAGTAAACATGAGCAGGAATTCCCACAGCGCCACATTATCCAACAGCTTAACACAAACTAAAATACACGTATATATTAGTGCTTGAATTCTAAGGGCATACAGGTAAATACATAAACAAAATATAAGGAATATATATAGACGGAGAATGATTATATTGCATAAAATACATAAGGAAACAAAAATACTGACATAAAAGACAGCTAGCAATGCAACAAAAAGTGCGAAAATGGCAGCATCTCCCCTCTATGGACAATGGCGAGGGTGCGGTATGCCGAGACTGGAAATAACATCAAAGTTACTCCCTGAGGGTAATCCGATTTCCGCACGGCTGTCATTCGGTTTGAGCTGTGACTTGCACCTTGAAACTTGCCTAAATGAAACTGCAAGTCACTGCTGAAATCGAATTTCGCTTAATTTTCGCTTGACGGGGGTGTGCGCACGGATGACGCCGACGGACATTGGGAGGTCCTAATGTACTGCTCACCGTCACGGGCAAGTGAGTGAGCCGTCTGACTTTCGGATACTAACTCACGGCAGTAGTAGAATGGGTAACGCGACTGAACCTAACTCTGTCTGTTCTACCAGACAAAGCCTCGAATCTTGCCGGTGCCTGTGTTATTTTTTGCGGATGTAAATCCTATGCGCATGGACGCGAACGGACATTCTCCGGTCCCAAGGTATTCCGCCCCTAATGAGCAAGTCCAACGAATACTTTACAAATCACGTGCTATGCGTGTTGAGTAGCGTAGGTAACGTTTAACACAGCAAACGTTTGCCCATTGTAGATATCAGGCAGGGACAGAGCCTGGTTTCTGCATGACGCGTTATATGGCTGCGGTATATTTAGTTATGTAGGGAAATGAAGAACTGCATCTCTTGATTTTCTTTGTAGTACCAGTTATTTAGTTTTATTTCATAAAAGTACAGGAGACTGATATTCATACTTAAATCTATGCAATGGTTGAACCTATATATCGTGTTGAAGATTCCTTGCGCAACTTTTTTTGTTAATAAAATTTTGTCAGATTTATCGTAGTTGTCATTTCATATACTCGTATAGAGTGGTTTGGGTGGGCAGATCAAACAAAGTTTTATACATGTGCCCTGAAGCTTTGTGAAAAGAAAATTATTGGATAAAAATATACTTACAGGATAAATCTAAACAAAATATATATTGTTTATCAGAGGCTTTTGTGAAGTGCATTCTAGAGTTTATCTATAACGAACTGAATAAAAGAAACAAATTGCTAAATTTTCGCCATATATACATTTCGATAGCATTGTATTGTTTTAAATAAAGAAGTCAATCTGGCAATGGCTAAGATGAAAGCCTATAATTCTCAGTCAATTATTCAATCGTTTATTGGTGCGACTAAAAACAGCCTGACGGGCTGTTTAATTGTCCCCAAATCACTTTTGACGAAAAGAAAACCAAACAAGCCATTGAAGATTTCCACATCTGGCGATGCGAATAAGGACAATAGCATCATCTACTCTCAAAAAGATTACACATGTAGGGCGCATTCCACCGAGGCGTTGATTGAGAGGGCCAGACCACATAGTAAAGAGCGCTTTAATCCAAACGCAGTGGGGTCTCCAACTGCTGATGCCAGGGGTCCGTACCACACAACCCCATGTGTTGCCTGTTCAACGTCTGGAGGCATAGAAGCTGCTCTGGATTTTCGTTCGTAAATAGGTTGCCATGGAAGGTCAGCGAAAATCAATCGCCGAGATTTTAATTAGGCAGCGCCGGAAGGTGCTTGACCGGGAACCTCGCACAATTGTATCAGCAGTCGAAGCTTGATGCCATGATCTATTTCAGCCGAAGAAAACGTGAGGTCAGTCTTGAAGGCGGTGCGTATGACAACAAGTGTGAGGGGCAAGCGCTGGTGAGATCGCTGTACGAGCCGATTTGTTTGTGGACGGTATGCTGCAGTAAGCAAACGATTCGTACCGCGGAAGTGAAGGAACTCGGTGAACACTGAAAACTGAAACTGTCTCGCGTGGCCTCTTTGAATTTACGATGGGCATCCACTGCGCGCTAGCCATGTCGAAACAAATACTCACACCTGCGTTGGCGTGGAGATGCTGGGTAGTGGTGTGGCTTCAGGCCTGCGTGTGCATTGGTACAAACGTGTTAGTACGTAGAGGTAGTCTTGGCATAGGGGCAAGAGACGGACGAGATCGATGTGCACGGCAGCGAGGTGCTCATCAGGGTGTAGCAACGCCTTTGCCTGCAAGAACTGTGTACCGCTGAATTGGTGCGCACTGGCATGGTGCACAGGTGCGCACTGAGTTGCGAACATGAGCGTTCCTGCGAGGCTAGACAAAACGAGCTGGCGAAAGTTTCTGCGTGGCACGAACGCCTGGATGGGTCATGTTGTACGGCTCGACGGCAGGTTGTTGGCATGAACAGCCGTGGCTTTCCTGTTGACATGCCGCAAAGGATCTGCTATCCATTGAGAGCGACGTCTTCGAACTGGAACGCAGTGGGGAATGTTGGAGGGCAGAGCAGCTCCAAGTTTTCTGCTTTGTGAGCAGGCAGTCTGGGGAGGTCGGGTGCAATTAAAAACGACTTAGTAGAGGCGATGACATTCACGCTACTTGGAATAGGTTTGTTGTAGACGCCACTGAAATGCTTGATATCGGTAGTGTACTTGGACAGGTAGGTAAACTAACGCACTTGTCTTGGCATGAAATGTATGTGGGGTAGGCAGATGTCGCATTTCAAGGGTTTGTGGTCAGTGAAGATAGTAAACTGACGGAACCTAACACGTTGTCGGAAATGTCACACAGATGGGTACAATGCCAAAAAATTACACCATCTTCCCGTGGGGAACCCTGATGAGGATACAAAGGATCGTGGCGGATCTGTGTGGTTCCATCGTGTTGCCCTCATGTTGCGTGATTTGGCGTTTACTTGCGCCAGAAGGGATATCGCGTCTGGGCCAACACCGGTGGCAACGGCACGCAAGTACTGTTGTGTTACGGGGAGTAGGCGGTGGTTCTCTAGGCACCGAAAGTCGTCCATCATGTTCTTGTCGATATTGTCGTATCTGTGGTAGAATCGGTAGTCTCTGTCAGCGTTGCTGAGGTAAAGGTTGTTTAAATTGGTGCACCGGCTGAGAGCAATGTACACTCCCTCCGTTATCGCAGCTTTGTGTTCTCCTTCTTCTTCGGTGGTTCCCTTACGGAAAGATGGTGACGGTGGTTGAACGCGAAGCTATCTCGTGGTGGATGTTTTGGTTGGCCAATCCCTAGGGGCATCCTGCCACAATCATTATCACAGGTGCTGTGGACGGGGCGAGAGCAACTTACACACCCTCCTCTGCGCAGCTTTGTATTCTTCTCAATCTTCATCGGTTCCCCTACGTTAAGATGATGACGATGGTTGAACGCGAAGCTATTTCGTGATGGAATATTTGGTTGGCCAATCCCTAGGGGCATCTTGCCACAATCAGCATCCTGGGCGCTGCCGAAGGCGCTGGTGGAGCTGCGAGCTGCGTGGCGCTTCCCGCTACAGCTTTCCCACGGGAAATTCAAGATCCTCCTCTAGACTTTTCTTTCGTCGTTTCCGTTGACGTTCAGCTTCGCGTGACTTCGTTGTATCATTAGCTTCATGGCGTAGTTTGAATGAGTCAAGGACAAAATGCGCGTTCGTAGCACTTGCTCCTGTCCCGGTTTTGTAGCTTAGTGGGAAGAGCACTGCGTATCTCCCGTTGCGGCCAGAGCGTCGTGGAATCGAAGCCGGGCGCCGCCTTTTCTTTTTCTAATAGTGTAGGGGAAGAGGTGAGGTCAAAGGATGGACGCCGGATATAGCGCCGAGCAAGAGATGCTTTGCCTCTAAAAGTTTGATCCAGAAAGCACTGTACAGGTTTAGCGATAGGGTTGGGCGTGGTGAGACGGCGGAGGACTGCCACTTACCGTCTACATGCTGCTTGAGGACAGCGCCTACAGCACCTACTCGCACCATAAGTGCGAGTGAACGTCCTTGGTTTGGCTCTTCCAGGAGAGCGGCATTGGTGTGCGCCCGTTGAAGGGGCGAAAAGCCTCAATACTTGCGTTCCAGTCTACTTCAATGGTAATACGATGACCGTAAAGCAGGTGGTTGAAAGGCTGAATAGGAGTGGTGCAGTTTCTTATAAAACGACCGTAAAATTTTACCACACGGAGGAACTGGCAAACTTTATTACAGACGTTGAGGTATGAAAGTGGAGAATTGTCTGGCCTTTGTTGGAGAGGGGCCCAATGCCTGTCGCATCCAGGCTATGTCGCAGAATGTCGAGTGCAGGAACAACGAACTCGCTGTTCGTTACATTGATAATAAAATCATTGGCAGATGAGAGTTCGAGGAGAAGCGGAGATAGTGAAGATGCTCCTCTATTGACATACTTGTTACCAACCGGTCGTCCACGTAAGCATAGACGAAGGGCAGTCCATGCGTCACTGTATCCATAAAACTATGAAATGCTTAGGCAGCGTTCCAGCGGCCGAACGACATTGGGAGGAACACGAAGAGGCCGAAAGGTGTTGTGATTGCCGTCTTGTGTATGTTCTCCTCAGCAACGGAAATCAGGTGGTATGCCTGGAGACGTTCATGTTTTTTTTTAAATATGGTAGCATAGTTTTTATGACGGTGGAAGGGGGTACCAACGCGGGTACCCCCTTATTTTTGGAAGGGGGTACCAACGCGGGAGAAAGTAGCGGTTCATAAACCGGTAGCCGCCACAAGGTCACCAGTTACTGGTCTTCTTGGGTACCAGTCACCAATCACTGTTCTTCTTAAGAAGAACGTCGGATGATGCCAAGATCCAGCAGGTGCTCGAACTCTGCGCGGGCGATCTTGAGTCTCTCCGGAGCGAGACGTTGCGGACGAAAGAAACCAGTTCGTCAGCTGGCTGTGATATGATGACCAAAGGCATGCGTATTGTGCTGAGTCCAGTCAGGTTTTGACGTGACCGTGGTCAACTCTCTCAGCAGCGCATAGCTGTAGTGCACTAAGGTGCTACGTCAGCAGCTGCTGTCGCTATGGTGCATTTAACTGAGAAGAAGGTTATCGCGTCGAGAACTCGCCGTCGTTTGACGTCTTCTAGGAGGCCGTGTTTTGTAAAAAGGTCAGCACCAAGGATGGCTGCGCGAAATGTCCGCCACCGCTCAAATGAAAGTGGTTTTGTGTTCAAATGCAAGAATTACAATGTGGTTTTCGAAGCTACTGAGGAGGCAAAACGGTTTATTAGGCAAAGCAAACAACACAACATAACGACGGGTGGGTGGCGCCTTCAGTTCCTGTACTTTTCGCTCTTCTGCAGCCTGTGTGGCTTGCGAGACGTTGTTGCAATGTGGAAAATGTGTGCCATGGACTACATTTGCATTAAATTAGGTTTCATTCGTTGGTCACTTTCAAACGCATTATATTTACTTTTTAAAGGAGTTAACCCAACAACATGCTCGGTTTTTTACAATCACGATGGCAATATTATTCTGGCTTCTACAGTCAGAATCGACAGGTAACATGTGCACGAATTTTGGCTAGAAGTAGCTTTAGCATTCAAGCTCAAGTAGCGACGCGAGCCAACAATAAAAGAGACTGTTTGAACATTTGAAATAAAGCTGTGCTGGGTCTCAGGCTTAGAAATTATTCCAACAATTTGCTGCAAAAGTGTATCTGCACCAGTGCATGCATATAAACTGACTTTGTCCTGACAGCACTCGTTTCTGGAACACTCTTCACCTGCCATCATTGGCGTCAACGTGGTGGCCGCCATATGCGCCACAACCGTATCCCCGGCATTTGCGTGGTGGTGTTCCCAGTACTGCATTTTACGCCACACTCATCGTTCCGATGTCTACTACGGCTTGCGTGGTTTTGGCTTTACAAAAAGTTGTTCTTAAAAAGGTTACCATAAATAGCGGCTTTTCTCCCCACCAAAGTACCCATAAAATTTAATTTTCTTCCTGAATATCAGGAATTTTCTTTTTTTTCCTCATGGCCAGCTTGTAGCCTTTGCTGTTGGTATTAGTTCCAACAGCAAAAACTATCACTAGTGCCTGCTCACATTTCTCGTGTGACGAAAGATGACGACGTGTAACGACGCAGCAAATCCTACATATTGTTACGGTTTTCTTGCTGCAGCGCTGGGTTTTCGTCGAAAGGATGCGGCTGGTAGAAAGCATCTGCGCATGCTTGTGCAAAGTTGCCCACCGCATCGCTTGAATTGTTTCTTGGGTTTCTTCGAGGGACACAATTGCAGCGCCCTTGTTTAGATTCTGGTACTCCTGGGTAAAATTAGGGCCCAAAATGTGGGATTTGCATCGCCTAAAGCACGCAGTGCCTCTTGCAACGGAGACACCATGATCAAGAAGGAAACTTTTGTCACACACTACACTAGCGTCGATGTCAGGAGCAGCATACTCACTGTTGACAGTGATTATTAAGCTTGCACGGGGTGGCGGCGTGACGTGATTATTAGAGATCCTTGCAGCGCCACTATGTTCATGGTTCAGTTCTGGCTTCCTGAAGTGATTGGAGGAAAACGTTTTCCACTTGGTATGAGCATGAATTATTGCGCCGTTTTCAGCCCAAAAATCCATTCCCAGAATTACGTCGCGCGACCCGTTAGGCAAAATGACGAATGCAGCATTGTACGTGGTTCCGTGAATCGTGACGGGCGACATGCAGGTTCCACTTGGCGTTACGATGAGGCCTCATGCGGAGCGTATGTGCGGCACGTCACATCTTGATGTAACTTTATTTAGCGGAAACCGGAATGACCCGCTCATTACCGAGTAGTCTGCTCCCGTGTCGATTAGGTCGACTACATCAGAGCCGTCGATGGACAACTGGACATCGGACGCCGCTTTCCCCAATTTTTGTGTGCGTCGATGCGTCTTATCCTGGCTTGTGCGTGTTGGAGGTCGAGCACCATGCGTCGTCGTTGTCGCCGGCTTCTCAGCTGCTGCAGGGCCGGTCACTTCGTTTACGTGTTGCGTCGTGTCGTTGTGGTCGTGTTCAGGAGTCACGTCCGGGTTCGATCGGTCCGTCGGGTTGAGGACATGTCCTGAATTACTATTCTCGCCGGATCGTTGCGTCGTTGGAAAGTTTGATTTTTGCGCCATTCTGTAATTTAACCTCCAGAAGCTGCTGTTTTTCGTTTTCCCCTCTTTGCCTGGGAAACTGTGATGATCTCAGTTTTCGGTGGTGGGAACCACGAGGCGTGCACACGGGGTCAATGAAGATAGAGGCCAAAGCACGAAGGGGTAACGTAGGAGCATTGTATTATGAGGCGAAAAAGGGCTCAAATCGGTCAGAACGGGAAGAAACTGGAACTTTACTCACGCGGCAAACGCTAATAAAAAAGGAGAAAAACAGCAAGCGGAATTGAGTCCTGCATCTTCTAACAGTCCCGGCCAAGTCCAAGTTCAGCGAGGGTAGTGAACGCTCCAAATACGCGTGCAATCGGGACTGCGCTCACATGGGTTGTCGCAGTCACAGTAGCGGAGGGTCACAGACGTGTTGGTCCCGTTTTGCTGATCCCACGTCACTCGAACCACACGTGGCCCGCCCCGGTGGCGCAGCCAAGCAAGAACATGAGGCGGCCCGGCGCAGTAGCAAGGACCTCTCGCCCGCACACCCAAGAGAGGCTGGCAGGGGTGGTGGCCCCGACGGGTGGTCCTCTCAAACTGATGGTGGCCTCGGGCACGAGAGACCGGCACTACGGCATGGCCCCCGTTATGCGGCGTTTACTGGCGACGTCCCGGCGTGGTAGCACGGGCGCTGTAAGTGGGTGTAGAGCACATTAGGTGCTGTCCAAGCACAAACCGAGCTTCCGCCGACCAATGCTGGTCCCAGTCGCGTTCTATCCGCTCACGCTATCACGCACCGGGCCATTATTGTCCCCCAATTGCAAGCATACCCCTTCGGACATTGGCGGTCCCATTACAGGGACCTTCCACATGCGAACTAAGTATTGCCACCTTTGTTTATGGACTGGTATGAGCACTGTGAAAGCGAACTGTTGAGGCGGGCTGAGCCATGGATGGTTTGAGATAGGTAGTCGTCAATCTCACGTGCACGTTGGCCAAGGAAAGGGCGAGGTTCATCGATGGAGAAACCACAAAGTCCGAATGTTTTATATACGCATTGACGATAGACGTAATCGGCCTCTCGGCAGTGGTAGCACAGCGGACGATTATCGGCGGTTCGCCATACGTCAGTCTTCCTCGGCGTCTGGTTATCCACGGCGGGGGTGTCCGAGGTTGACAGTAGATGGCGGTACGGCGGGAGTCTTGACGATGGGTTGGAGCAGGGCGTGGTCGAAGAACAGGCCCGCAGTAGATCATTGTTTGGGTCTCCCGGGGTACTTCTCGCGGCTAATAAGCTTCTAAAGCGTGTTGAAATTCTCCCCGGATAAAGTCAGTGAGGAACGCAACTTGACGTTGTGGCTTCGCTAGAAGAAGTTTTCGAAGCACCTGTCTCACCACTGCACGGATTATCTCGTGAGTGCATCAGAGATAATACCCCGGCACCGATCGTATCCGAAGCAAGCGCATTGCTCGCGTTGTAGTACTGCCTCGCACGAATTTCCAGCGTCTTCTCCAACTGTGCAGCCTGAAACGTGAATTCGGCCATCGCTCTAGGGGGGTTACCGACAAGGGAAGCATGGAGTTCATGCTTCAGTCCTCACATCAGACACCTGATGTTCTTTTTTCTTCTGTTATTTCCTGGTACGCACGGTAAAAAAGTCTCGTCGTCTCCTCTACGAAGATCACGACCCCTTTGTTAGCATTTTGCGTGAGCGTTTCTAAGAAAAAGTGACATCATTCTTTCCGCAAAAAGGAGGCGAATAATTGAAAAACTTGCTTTTAAAGAGAGCCCAGATCGTTAGAAATTGTTCGTGGTTCTCCAAGCACGTTCGGTCTGTATCTTCTAGATAGAAGAAAACATGACGGAAAGTTTTTTTCGTAATCCCACCTGTTAAAAACCAGGACGATCTCCACTTTGTCCAACCAGTCCTCAGAGATTTCACCGGGGGATCTGCCGAACGATGAAGGTTCCCGGTGCTCTTGCAGGACGGTGGGAGGAGTAGTTGCACCATGTTGTCGGTTACAGCGGTGTTTCTCTGGCTTGTTCTGGTAGGACACAAAACTCGGCCGGTACATCTGAAATCAGCAGCCTGCTCGTCTTGGGCTGTCTCGTCGGATTCCGCAATGCGTAGAGAGCTTACAGTTTGCGTACCCAGCACCTCCACTAGATCTCAAGAAGACAAATATGAGGCCCTTGTAGTAAAAAAAGGTTGATTGGAGCGAGCATGTGCTCCCCTATCAATTTAAAATAGGCGTGTTTAAGTGCGCTACCTTCAAGATGTCCCTTATGTATTTCCAACTAGCCCACTTGTCACTTCTACTTTAGAATAGGCAGGCGGCGAAATATCAATCAACAAAGTGACGTGCGCAGACTGGTGTCGGCGGATCGAAACACGGGCGTCCACTCTGCAGGCATTTATTCCTCATTGCGAGTGTATCTCGAACCGTCCAATTGCCTGCAGAACACTGAATATCAAAAAATATTCTCGGCCGGTAACGTTAGTTCGATACACTCACGCTATCAAAGGAGATAACACGTGCGGCATAAAGACTGGGACGGGTTCTTCACTTGGCCCACAGATAACACAGATAACAAAGCCCAGCTAAGCCAGTGGGCGAAAACATAAAAAAACACACCAAGGGCAGGTTTCGCGGCTATATATCTATTTAGGTCACGTTGTGAGCATGCATCCCAACCATGAGGCAGAGATAATCAGAAAGGTAAGAAAGGGGTGGAGTGCATTCGGCAGGCGTTCTCAGATAATGACTGACAGATAATGACTGACTGACTAACATTTTTTTTTCTGAATAAAACTTTTTGTGCTTCCCCCTGTTTATAGTACTCAAACCTTTTTTTCCCGAGATTATATTGCATAAATTCTTGTTATAGTGTTTGCATATTCAATGAGCATGCTAAACTGACCCGTACCTCGACTGCCTACATATTTTGTAACAATATTTTCGCATTTAATACAGGAGGTCCTCCCGACAGTTTTACTTCGGGACCTCCTTCTGTACTGATACATATGTGCGACGTGTATGTACCGAAAATGTTTAATAAAATCCTTGAATCCTGGAATCCTTGAATCAGAGTACTATTGTTTCTGAAAAAGAAAGTGTAATACAGCTGCACGTTACCGGTACTCACCAACGGGGCAGAAACTTGGAGCCTCAATAAGGGTGTTGAACTTGAATGGAGGACGACACAGCAAGCAAGGGAACGAGAGATGCTTGGTGTAACATTAAGGGACAAGAAGACAGCGTAGTGGTAACTGAACAAACACCTGTTATGTACATACTATTAGAAATTAAGAAGAAGAAATGAACGTGTGCCGGAATCAAGAAGATGAAACGGATGTTGGCCGGGCATCTGATTGCATAGGCAATATAACCGTTGCTAATTAAGGGTAACACAGTGATCCCTAGAGAATGCAAGCGCGGCAGGGGGCGGCAGGAAGGTAGATGGCCAGATGAGATCAAGAAGTTGGCGGGGATAAATTTGTCGCAGTTAAGACAGAACCTGGATATTTGGAGGCTAATGGTAAAGGCCGTTTCCCTGCACTGGGCTTAGATAAGCTGGTGGAGATAGTGACGATGATGATGATGATGATGATGATGATGATGATGATTCCCTGTGCAAATCCACAAGGCCCTGGTAGAATGAGGAGTGCAGACGACCACGTGAGGCCTTGGGTGAGGTACATTGTATTCTTCGTTTGTGGCCACATCGGAAAAGTTATAATTTAAAAGCGGTAAGCTTATCGGAAAACGTGTGTACGGTCAGGCTGACAAGTTTGGCGCACCTTTATAACAAAAATGAATTCATTCGTATACAGATGCGAAGTATAGACCGGAGTATAAAAACTCAAAGGAAAACACACACCTACCCTTCCCTATGTAGGTACAACGGGAGGGTAGCCTGTAAGACCAGACTAACACACTTGTACAACACTTCCAACACTTGTACAGCTCAGCACATTACACAACTACGTTCATCAAACACAAAATATATTGCGAAGAGAAGCCGCTACGTGGAAAAACAAGTAACAACTAACCGTTTTCGATTGATGAGCTGAATGGTGTTCTGAACACAGTTAAGCCTTCACCTCTCGGTGCACACAACATGGCAAACATCTTGATACAGCCCTTACTCATAGACGCCTTTGAAGTACACCCATTCCTTCACAATAAAATATCACTTTCGGGAAACATTAGCAGACCTTCGTGGAGGCTATAGTCATAGATATCCTGAAAGAGGGAAGGATCATTCTACTACCGCCAGGTATGAATCATTTCTCAGCCAGCTGCCGGTGCTAGCATCTCGACAAGATGAGAACCCAGAGGCATGAAAAGATGATCAACCATTGTACTTTCTTGAGTGCAATGGTCTTCTCGAGAGCTCCCAGGAAGGCTTCTGGGCGGAGCGATCCGCAAACGTCCGATACGCTGGAGTTGAATTGTACATCAAAGGCGCCTTCTTGTATTAAGAGTTTGCCTTACGCTGTTTTTCAATTAAAAGAAAGCTTGTGACACCATTTGGCATTACGCCAAATCTAGTGAGTCAATCGGGGCTCAGGACAATATATTAAACACCCTTTCTACTATCTACTCGGAGAGAACGTTTCGCCTTAGAGTCGGTAGTGCACTTTCAATGGTTATCGTGCATGAAAACGGCGTTCTTCAAGGCAGAGTGTAGAGCTGCACTCTTTTTATGGTTTGGATAAACTGTCTTGGGAAAAAACCGTAACTTGCAATCTATCATTTGATGTATGTACACGATGTCCAGATATATTTTATTTGTAAATTATGTGAATTTGTAAACTTCACGTCCGACATGGTGTCAAAAAAAATTCAGGCTTGGAAGACAGAAATGGTTTTAAAATCGATCCAGCAATGATCTCTTGTGGGGCGTTATTCAGAAAGCTTGGGTTCAATGCAGACCCTGACATTACTCTCAATGGCACTTATATTCATGTTGGCAAGGAGCACAGCTTCTTAGGTGTAGTGCTTGATGACAAAAACATTCATTACTCAAATCAACTTAACCAAAAATGTCTCAGAACAGTTATTGTCCCTAAGGTTCTCTCACACCAATCGCATGGTCCCGACGTAGAACTCCTGGAGGGCCTGTATACTGCCTTCTTTGGGTATCGGCTAGACTATGGCAGCCTCGTGTACGCCAGTGACAAAAACCGCATGAGGAATGCTCGACCCAGTTCAAAACCTTAAGGCTTCGCCAAGTCTCGGGTTCTTTCCACACTTGTCCAGTGCAATGTTTATATACTGATTTTCTTATGTGGTTCCTTGAGGACCAACGGACGTACATGTACTTTATGCTTTTACAATTTTGTCGACGAATAACTCTCCTTTTCAACCTGATTTGATGGGACGTCCACATCTCCGCTGTTCATAAATCTCCGTCTGTTTCCTTGCCGTTCTCACTTTGAGTAAGACAGGAAAGGAAGCTTCGGTCTCAACATCTTCCTTTTAAACGTTTACAAACCATCTTTTATTGCTGTTTTACCAGAGTGGCATCTTCAGCCTGTATCCTAAGACTTATCTCTCATAAAAACACTAGCCATTCAAGGACGGCAAATTTGCAGCAGTTTTTGCCCCTGTAGCATAAATATAAATGGGCAGAGGTTTACAGTGACGCATCAACGACTGCAATAATGGTGTCTGGAGCTGGTCCTGGGCCCAACGTTGATTAATACAAAACCATGAACCATACACCACAGTTTATTCAGCTTAAGCATATTGCAGAATACTAGTTCTTTTTTTGAACCCGTTCTTGAACACAATATTTCAAAGTCCATAATATATACAGATTGGTTGAGGGTGTCGCACGCATTGGCATTGCGGAGGCCATACAAAACCGGAATTTTCAATATGGCTCTTCATTGAATAATGTCTATATATGCACCCACAACATATTCTGGTGTTTTACTTGGTTGCGCGCAATGCTGGAATTGCTAAAATGACGTTAGTGACACGAGAGCCCCGGTATATTTCCCAATGCAACTAAAACTCAGTAAGGATGTGGTCAAAAAACCGAATAATTTTTGTTATGGCTCTAAACTTGCCTCTGTTGTAAACCCGAATCGCATATTTTATATTTTTTACATTTCACACTCATACGTTCCGAGACTTTTCCGAAATTATAAAATGCAGTGCTTGCTCTTGCCTGCTGAGTGCACAATACTGAAAAAATGGGGTTGATGCCTGCTTTATATAAATCAGCACAACTGGAAAGTGAGATGTGCCTTCACAGGACCACTTGAATGTTTATTCTGCATCGACATGAACTTGAACTTCGCTAGTTATGTTTTGTTGGTATGGCACCGTTCTACTTATCGATATTAGACATTAGATTGCACGCCTAGAGCCCCGTGCCAACCCGAATAAAACCACTCGCTCTCGCCAATAATGCAAACAAAACCAAACAGGTTGCCAACGAAAGATTTGGTGAACTCTCCATTCGCTGCAGCGAAAGAGCATGATTTGCGGGGATGTCTCGTACATATGCTTGGCAAGTGACAGCCTGATGATGCGTCGCTTTCGCAAATGTGCGACCACTGCGTCCCTGCTCCGGGGAGTGTACGGCAGACGGTTGCGCTGGGATGAGCTCAGCTGACGCCAACTATAGGCGTTCATTAGCATCCGGATGCTCTACTTCTCTTCACCTCATTTAGACGGCAGCCCCATCAGAATGGAGGCTGTTATATGAAAGATATATGACGCGTTCATGCGGCCGTCTTTGCTTCTGATCGTAATGGAGTCAGTAAAATGTCTGGCATCTTCCTTTCTGGAGCCGGAGCACCCGCCTTTAATCATGGCGCAGCAGCGTTTTTGTGGTGATACATTCTCCTGATAAACAAGATGTCAGTCATATCTTAATCGGTACTGGTGGCTAGTTCAAGATCAAGAATGTTAGAGGTTTTTGTGTTGATCTGATTTGCTGCCTCATAACCGCAGTTACCAACCAACAGAACGCATGTTTAGAAACTCATTAGCTAAGTTTGAAAACGGATGCACTTCTGTTCATTCTTTTTCGCAAGATATTTGACCTGTTTTGAGCCAGCAAGTGGAACTAAGAAAATTTTAGTACAGTGCGTGTAAACGAGATACATAACAACTGTTATGTCATGTGTTTTCTAAAAGAAGTGTACACACACCAATGGAATGTAATCGGAGATAAGCGGAATCGGGTATGTTTCCCCACAAGGCATAGTTTTCTGAGATATTTTTTCTAATCTGTATATAACCGGAATCGTAAACGTTCAGTTAGTGTAAAAAAGTCCGGTACTCTAACGATATTCTCACTTTTTCGGGTAATGTTTTTTTTTTCACGCAGCGAATAGCCATTGCATGGCTAGGTGAGCTGCGGACCTGTTTTAGTATAGCCGAGATATTTTTGTAACGTAAAAAGCCCATTCTTTATACTGCCATCGGGCAATAAACTTTAAAGTTTGAACAGCAGTACTTATGAGAGACTCGATGTTATATTTTGACTCAAACAGCATAGGTTTGCCGGAGGGGATTACATTTAGGGGAAAGGAATTCATTGGGCAAAGACAGCCAATAAAACGCCAATATCACAAAGAAACAAAACAGAAAAAAGCTAAGCATGCCAACCTCACGTAAGGGTCTCGACACAAAAAACCCTATATCTATAAACGTAACAACCACCGAATTGCTTTAAAACAACTCCTGCCGATAAGTAGTGGCACTATTTTTGGTAGTTGGTTCGAATGACAGATGGCCAGAAACATAATAGTTTGGAAAAGGACATTAGTACGGTCACAGGACAGACACGCAGAAAAAAATGAACGTGGGGAAAATTATATGGGCACGCTTTTTGTGCGAAATTCAAGACATGACCGGCAAAGAGAGTCGGTGCAGCAAGAAAATTAAGACTAAAATTACCGCACGTTTCAAGAGAAGGCAGCTTCGAAGGAATATTTATTTGTGGTGATGTTTGATGTTCGAAAATAAATTTCAGTAATTAGGTTTTTGCTTTACTGTAATGGTTCTACTCTGCTTGCTAGGCAACATCTGATTTGGAATAGAAGACGCGTACTCAAGTTTAAATGATAATATGTTAGCTTTAGCAGCAGGCTCAGTCGAGGTTTACACAGATTGTGCCCCGACGTCTATTTCGACGACGTCTGCCCGTCCTGCGTAAAGCCCTCTACTCTACCTCACATGCTCGGGTAGTGCGCGTCCTCATACCCTAAGTTCAGCAACGAGGATTGAGACTCTCTTTTGCGTAGCCCCGCTCTAGACAAGCAAATCCTGGCAGTCCGGCATGCCCGCGACCGGACCGGTGTGCTTGACCTGCTGATCCCGAAGTGGGACTAGCCGGGTGCGCGACGAGCTCGCTTCATTGCCGGACCACCAATAAAGTTCATTCTCTCAAAACTCAAGTGGTGAGCTTGCAAAAAATAAAGGAAGCAGTTCAGGTACGTCCCGCCACAAATAAGGACAATAGTACAGTTCGGCACACAGACGCTGGGTCCGCAATGTAGTTTGCCTTGCGTTCTAGGGTTTGCTCAGTCGCCGACCTAAGGATAGATGTAAAAGGCGGTGGACAAATATATCCGGACCACCAGTCATGAAGAACTTTGAGAGACAACTTCAAGAGGTGGGTGTCCGACAAAAAGAAATGCCGGTCAGCTATGCTGATTCTCCAGCTTTCAACAACTAGTGAAAGATGTACCAATTTTTTTTTTGTACAAGAAGAATTTTTGGTTTACTTTTCGGTGAATCGACAACTTGAGCGGAGGTAGGCGTGCGTTAGTTAGCAAGCTAAGTAATAGGGGGGGCTTGAGTTTGTGACGTGAAGTTTACAGAAGGCTCCATTTGTTCTTAGGCCCCAAACAAGATGGCACTAAAACAAGATTTGAAAGGCCAAACGTAAAACGCGTGTGCACACAATCCCTTGCTATGTTACTTTGATGCTGTTACAATGAGGCAAATTCAGCATATCTCAAAAAACTGACGCCACAAAAGATCATGTTGCGTCTTCTTGGATTGTATAAGCAAAATACAAATGGGAAACTGTTGAAATTTTACGAATACAGTATGAGTGTTAGGGGGAGTCAATGTAAGCCATAAGGCATTTTACATATAAATATTGCAGCTCAAACTGCAGCTGAAATAATATTTGAATGACAAAAAAAACGGCTCAAGAGCAGCAGTTATATCATACTTGGTGCAGTAGAATTTTTTTTATCTATTAGAAAATTGTCACCTTTTTTAGTGTCCTGCTCAAGCGTAAATTTACCATGATGTGGGAACTGAAACGGGATTTTTTGACCAGAAAACAGAACCATGCACCCAGTAGTATTACAAATATATAAGTGTTATAAAAGATGGAACAATGGCGTCGCGCTTTGGTAGGAGGCTCCAGATGTAGGAGAATAATACGTAAACAATAACTCAGTAGGATGGTAGTAGTAGTTGTAACGTAGTAGTACATAAAAACCACACTTCGTAACCGAATATAGTAAGTGTAGACTTGTCCTTTTGCTAACTCAAACAGGTATTAGGCCCCACTAACTGTAGCAGGAACGTTCTCGTAAATGAAACTCAGTTTAGAGGCATATTTTTTTAATGATTTCTGCCTTTATTTTTTTTTTGACTCAGTTACCTAAAAAGGGTGCCCCAGCGGAAAGCCCCCTGATAGAGTCGATTGCTTCTTCGCAAACATCACATTTTCGTGACAGAATTTTTGAAATGTGCATTTTATTGTGAGAACATACAAGTCGTAGGTAAATTTGCAAAAAAATGCATTAATCGTAAGGCGGACTAGAATGCCGATTGTAATAGGTTCATTAAAAATTTATTCTATTTATATCAATGAACGTTAGCATCAAAAAAAGTATTTCCTACAACCAAGCAGCATTTAATAGAGCAGCTAGTACACTTTTCCTAGCTTTTTTGTACTGTAGCTCTCGAAGTTCAATACTGTGAAGAACTTGGGCTACAGATGAGGCTGGAGGTGGCCATTGCGTTTGCCGTAGCGGGAAATTCAAAAAATAGGCTTCGGGGAACAGGCTTCGCCTTACTCTTCTGTTCGGGTAAGGGCCATTGCGTGCCTTTACAAATAGCAATTGTTATCAATTTTTCTGATTGCATTTAAGTAAAAATGAAACCACTAATGCCCAAAAGCGAAAAACCACAGTTTTTCTTAAAAAGTCAACCTATCAAACACGTACGGTACGAAAGCCCTGAAATAAAGAGAAGGCAAACAAAACTTTTATTAGGTGTTATTTTATTACCGCTTTCTCTGAATCCTAAAATAGTTTTGCCAAAACTGGGAAAAACCACCGAAAAGTCATGTTAGAAAAAAAAACGAAGCATAGAAAACAAGCACCCTTGCATTTGCGCCGAGTTTAGAGACTGTGCTATTTTTTGTTTAATTTACGGGTTCAGAAACAGCCATTTGCAATATCTATTTAAACGAAACTACCACTTCACGGAATAGTTCAAGCGTGCGATCTGTAAATTAAAAATCCGTAATTGAAGTATTCATGTACTAGCATAAAAAATCTGGAAAGGTTTTTCTTTATTTTTACAGTGAAACGTGCATAAAATGCTCCAAGAAGGGGAGAATCAAGGTGCCAGCACTTCTTTGCACTACACCCTAATACTAATAGCGTGTAATGAAAATGTTTTGCGGAAGTAGCCGTAGCATGACGGCTACAACGAAACCATTTTCATCTTTTTTTATCTAATTCCATTGCAAGAGCTACAGGCGTGAAGTTAAAGAGCGGTGACTATGTTACTCCAGTGGTTGCAACACATTCCCACCTGCTCACGGGATCTCAAAGACCCCTGTGTAGCATTTGCGGGGAGGGCCTATCCGTAGTCCACATACTAATAACATGCAAGGCACTTCACACAACACGACACAAACACTTCAGAGAACTCTACAGACAACATATCCCTCTACATCCATCGCTGTTTCTAGGTGACGATGCCAGTGTTTCTATGAAACGTGTCTTTGATTATTTGTCAGATTTTAAGTTTTTAAAACTTATCTCATATCACGCATAATCAAATCTGGCCCTATACACCAGCCATCACCATTACCTTTAATTGATTTTACTATGTCCGATATACATGTTTATACCTACCTTTTTGTGGTAATCACTTCGCTTCATTATATATCTTCTTTTCTGGCGCTCTTTGCCCTCGTTGGCCTTGCGCCATAAAACACCAACCATCATCATCGTTACTCCAGTGGTATATAGGTAACACCAAAAATTGTGATACGTAACCGTCTTATTGTAAGCTGTAATACGCGCACTAACGTAGCTGCATAAAAGGGAACCCCTGATACACCAAATTGAACCTCCCGAACCCGAGCTTCAAGTGTTTTTGTATTTGTTCGGCCACCAGCCTGTGTGTCGAGAGTCTGTTGCTGAACCCGAAGCAACAAAACTTCCTCGTGCCACACGGAAAGCAGCACAAAAACCAAACGAACCTTGTGATCTTCAACGCAGCTGCTCTACAAAGCTGAGTGAGCAGGCTGCAGCACTACTTGTTTTGCCATTTTGGAGCACACATTTCCGACGCTTGTGATGTCGAAGAGCTCACCCTTTCGTGATAAAAGATGATGCCCGCCAAATCAGGACGATGTTTCTGTTTCCTAAATGAGGGCCACTTGATGAAAGCTTGCAGAAGTTAGCTAAAATGTGAGAGTGCACGAGAAGGCACGGGATATCCGTGTGCCCCACAGACAGCACTAGAAACGACATGAAGGTGACGTCTGCACAAGTCAACCTGGTCGCGAAACAAGCAGGCTTTGTCGTGCTGCTACAGTCTCTATCAGCCGTAATTGCTGGCGTGAGAACATCAGGGTGCTACCGAGTTCTCTTCAACGGAGAAAGGCAGCAAAGCTTGATTACAGCCAGTGTTTCTGAAACACTCCGGCGAACGACTGGATCGGGAAACGTTGAACGTAGTGGTGTTCGAAAGAAAAAATATGCAGAAAAATATGAGAAACGTGGGAGTCTTATTCCTGGCTGCAAACAGGAAACTACCAATTTTATATTCGCTATCTAGAAGTCGACACGATATGAAGCGAAAATATTCCCGTACTAGGAGGGAGAGCTTTAACAGATATGAAGGAGATGCACTTGGATACGCAGGTTCTTTCTCTACAAGGAATGATCAGCGACCAAATTGCGGTTCTTGTTGGCTTGGTATATTCCTGGGAGCTAGTAATCGGTCCCGCAAAACCTATGCACGAAAAGCTGAAACCCGTCGAGACAAGATTAGGATGGACTGTACAAGGCCCATTGCCTGTAGCGGATGACCTCAATCAGTATGCGAGTGCGCTTGTGCTTCGATGGTCTGTTGAAGATGAAGTGGTCTTGAAATTTCTACCTTATATTTGGAGACTTGAAAGCATCGAAATACAGACACAACGTGGACGAGCGAGAGGCAGCGATTAGGTGCTGCTGAACTCTGGGCAAAACACTATGACAAAAGACAACGGCACAGCCCCACAACCTGATCGTCCACTACCTGAACTAGAAGCGCGGGAAATCACTAGGGTGCCTTTTGGAGCTACTTCGAGTCCTGTCTTCATGACGGCTACCTTGAAGCACCACTTTGAACACGCCGAAAACCGCTACCCACAGGCAGACTAACCACAGCAATACTCGATCTGTACGAATTATCCACTCATAGGATTCCACACTAGTGAAAGAATGATGAAGGACAAGAAAACAAAGCTCGCCCAGAAAGCTTCCTAGAACTATTGTAAACCTACATGCTACGACCATATTGTAGTTGCCTTCTTAGAACAAGGAATGACTTTGGCGAAAACCACCACCTGCTCGCCTCCAGGAACAGCCAGTGTTGCTACCTCATGGCAACACGCGCTTGGTTATCTTTTTGATCAAGCCTGAGAACTTCCGGCACTCCCTCGAGAAGTCAAAGAAAACTGGAAATCTTCGTAATCGAACGTCTATAAAACCAAATTATTGTAAAAGACACAAACGCGAAGCAAAGAGAGCCTGAGCCAGCAGGTATCATAACAATCCCAGAGTGAAGCGTCCAGAGAAAAGTTTCGGCCTGCAGACGCGGAACTAAGAACAGCTATTGAAACGCAAACAACTTCACGAAGGAAAGCGAGAACGGAATACGCATGGAAAACACGCATTCAAAAAAGTTCCGTCACCTGCAAGGAAATTGTTCCGTTTCAAGCAACGTTCTCGTTTTAGAAACTGTTCCTGCTCCAACCTTCATAATTGTTCTGTTGATTGTGAAACACCGCAAACGAATTGAAAGAAGAAACAAATTAGGCGATATGCCCCCCGCATATGTTATAGGATTGGTGGCAGAAAATTCACCTGGAAACAAAAAAAAATATCCACGGACCTATTGAAGGACAGTGCGCTACTTGAAAAAAATCACCGTCCAAGACAGCTGTAGGTCTTAATAAGAAAGGACGAGTAGAGGTAGGTGGACGGGACAGAGCTTTCGGTCCAAGGAGAAGGCACGTACCTAACATGACGTTCACACGCCTCGCATGGGCTCCCGCTTCTTCAACCATTTTTAGCTCACAGAGTGTATCGATGGCCCTAAAACAGACAACGGCGCCTTCCTAACATCACGGCCGAAGCGTCGGTACCAAGTACGTTGTCATCGGAGTAGGATTTTCCTTAGAACTGCCCTTTGAAGTGACAACAATGCCTAGAGACACAGGTAGGCCTATCCCTGCCTCGCCGGATGCCACCGCAACTGCGCCGGCGCTCCCGTGGCACGTGCACCACCAGTGCCAGCCTCCTCCGACCGCAGCACTAGTGCCTCCTCGCTAACTCCTTGGCTGCCGACGCCCTGGCCTAGCCTACCGTCAACCTGTCTACTGGCGACGGCCGCATGGAATACTCCGTAGACGGTGAAGACATCGACCCCAACGAGCTCGCTACTCCAGTACGGCTCGATGTGAGACGGAAACAATCATCGTTTCTGGCTGCCAACCAAGCGCGAGTCTCTGCGGCAATCTCCCAACGGTCGACCTCTGGCGCCATTCCCAAGCGTGACCAGCGCTCTCCTGAACGTCGGGCGCCGGCGACTCCATTACCAGCGACAGAAGTGAAAATATTTCTTCGACCACGCGGAGGCCTCGCTCTTGGTACAGTATTTGCCTCGGTTTTAGCCGGCACCATTCAACGGCAGGCTGCGCTGCCAATGATGCCAGACGACAAAGTGCGAATATTCCCGGTCTCCGACTTTATCGTTGTGAGTACGCCCTCTGAGGAGTGAGCACGATCCTACGAGAATCTTGAAACCCTCCTCCTCAATGCGAAACACTATCCCGTGAGCACACACATTGCCGTACCGGCGAACACCGTCACCGGCGTCATCTTCAATATCCCCCCGGACGACAAACCGGCCAAAATAATGCAGAGTATTTGCAACTATAACACTGACGTCCAAATACTAGATTCTAAGCGTGTAAACACTTCGAACATCGCTCAAATTCTCTTCCTTGGATCCGCTACCGCTCCGGCACCTACCGCTGCAGACCCTTTCGCCGCAAAAAAGAGGCCAGCACGAACATGCTGTCGGACAGGCCATCGCGAAGATGTGTGTCCGAACACCCAGACAACGCCACGCTGCCCCTAGTGGGGAATTTTCAACGCCCCAGAAGAACACCCCTGCTCTCCCAAGTGTATTGTATGTGAGGGCCCGCATGTCACAGGCACAGCTGAGTGGCACCGCCGCTATCAACCTCGACGCCAGCCTCCTACGTATTCCCAAGCCGCCGCCGGTAGACTTACTGCATCGGCTGTGACTGGCATCCCATGTACCCCATGCCAATCCGCCAGTCGCAGTTGAAACGTCCCCCTGACGGCAACAACCAAGGCAAGACGAAAACGCACGCCGTCAATCTGACAACAAATGTGCAACACCATCAGCCGGTGAGCACCGAGCGTTCCTCGCCCGGTGGGGCTCCGTATCGATCCTCCTTTCCACCTCTTGCCCAACACCCGTTGCTAGAAGTAATAAACGAGGTTTGAGCCGTCCGCGCAGAGGTCACTACTCTGGGTGAAGAAAATGCTGCTCATTAGCGAAAGCTCCAGCTTGCTATGCTTCCCCCTCTCATGACCAAGACCACCCTCCTGATGCCTCCAAGCGAGCCTCTACTCCTCTCCACTCCTCAGACCGTTGATAACTCCGACTCTCCTCCCCCTATGCGCATAGCGGCCTCTATCAACGAGTCACCATGTGTGATCGCCTGTGATGAGATATTTGCTATTCTTGAATCTTTACTTGGTACTCCGAGAAAGGAATACGTGCACCTACATATAACACCCTTCTTGAAAACCAAACAGTGATGCAATCAACTTTGGAAACGATCAAAAATTAACTTAGGCATTTCTTCGGAGCCCTAGACACCGCACAGAATGCCCCCCTTCCCTGTAATGATAGCAACAATGAATAGGAATGGCAACCCCCTTGTCGCGTGGCAGTGGAATTGCCGCGGTTTCTTCTGTAAGCGCAAAAATCTTCAACACCTAATTTTTGCTGAACCCTTACCCACAGCTGTTATTGCCATGCAAGAGCCTGGAAGAGAGGTCAAGCTCACGGGGTACCAAGCTTTCCATACTCCTGGTGAAATCTGAATGGCGGTTATGGCAAAGCGTAACATTCCCGCTGAGCAACACGCATTTTCCGATATTGCGATACCACAAGACTTCGTCACCCTGTATCCACCAAAACGCTCTGGCTCTTGCCTTCATGTACTTGACGTTTCTAGTGGCCCTAAAGCTTCTAATCATCCCTTTGGCACTCTTCTGATTCGGGCGACAAAAGCGGCAACTGGCCACCCCTTTCTTATGCTTGGGGACATTAACGATCCTCACAAAGCCTGGGGCTACAATCGCGTCACTAAGAAAGGCCGCTTACTTTGGGAAGCAATTCATACCAGACGTTTACCAGTAGAATCTGACCCCTCTATTCCTACCAGAATAGGCAAAGTTGTACAGGCAGACACCTCTCCTGACCTCACCCTTTCCTTGCGCTTTACTGACCTGAAATGCCAATGTACTTCACACAACCTAGGAAGCGATCACACCATTAATCAGTCCACTTTGCGACTGCATTCGGCATTTACTCAAAAACTGCGGCAGGCTCACATCACAAATTGGCCAGCCTTTCGCTTCTCGTGTCAAGAACAAGTACCCCCGACCGATGACACTCCGGTTCAGGATTGGCCTAAACACCTACTCGATATTAAGAAGGCCCACGATTCATCCCTAAACCCCAAGATTCCTTCGGAAACTGTTGAAACTCGCCTTCAGCATCCTTGTGCGGCGTATCAGGGCCTTCAGAAACGCTTGCGCCATCAAAAACACAATCGTCCTCTTCGACTGCGCATTGCTTATCTCCGCACCACTATTGAGAACTATGCGGCTCAACTGGCACGTGCGCAATGGGATCAGTTCTGCGACAGCATGCGTGGAAACCTTAGCATACCTGGGCCATTCTTCGCCACATGATTGATCCTTATCATTCGAAATCAACCAGCCGCAGTCGTCTCACCACCCTCTTCAATATATGTCCCAGCACAGGCAATCAGCTTCTCGCCCGTTTCAAGCAGCTTTATTTTGCCCAGGGCCCGCAGGAGCCCATTTCACCATACACCGGCCAGCCCAATGAGACAATGGATCGTCCCATTTGCACAGCTGAAGTTCGCGCAGCCCTTCTTAAAATTCGCCCAAAATCAGCGCCAGGAGAAAATGGAACAACCAACAAGCTCCTTCGAAATCTAGACGATCAGAAAATAGAGGTCTTTCAAAATAATATAACAGTCAC
The DNA here is from genome assembly GCA_013339765.2 of Haemaphysalis longicornis. NCBI lineage: Eukaryota > Metazoa > Arthropoda > Arachnida > Ixodida > Ixodidae > Haemaphysalis > Haemaphysalis longicornis. The sequence goes on along the minus strand of CM023454.1, from coordinate 2,406,188 downwards.
TGGGAGTCTGGGAAGCTCCCACCCGAATGGAAGCATGCTAAAGTCTCTTTCATTCCAAAGCCCGGTACACCGCTCGCTCGCTCGCACTTAGGCGCGAGCGTGTCATCTACACGGACGTGGCCATGCTCACTACGGTTGACTCGCACATCGTGGACGCCACAGACTGGTTCAACGAAACTACTGGACTTCAAGGTCGCCGTCACCACGTCGGTGTCACTGTGGCCCACAGCACACAAGCTGAATTGCAGGCCATCTGTGACTATCTCAACGCAGCTCTCCAGGAAGACCTAACAAGCTTCCCTGTACATCACCATGTGTACACAGACTCACAGGCAGCGTATCGAGCCTGTGCCGATGTGCAATTCACCAGCCCTGCCACCGAAGTCATTCGCCGCAACGTACTAAAACTCCAGGCATCCGGTAACGGCTTCACACTTCACTGGGTTCCAGCACACAGCGGCATCCCTGGAAATGAGAAAGTGCACCGACTAGCACGCTCACATTTACTCTGCGTGCTAGTTCGGAGTCCCTCCCCACTCGTGGCCACGGCGTCCTTGCCCGGCTCTCAAGAAGAAGCCGCTACCAGGGTTGAAGGGCAGCTTAGTTAAACGCGCCGGACAGCTTACCATGTAGCCATGGCCAACTCCCTCCATATCCCTGCGGTTCCTGCCCGTGAGTTCTCACGGCGGGAAAAATGTGATCATACGACTGATTCAGACGAGAACACTGCTCACACCGTTTTTGCTCCACCGTTTTTATCGCTGTGGGGCCGCTACCAGTGCCCCGAGCGCCTCCAACACTTCGCATACCAGGGCAGACCAACAACATCTAGTGTGGGACTGCCCCCGCTACAGTATTCCTGTGTACCGTGCCCTCACCAACGTCCGACTTGGACCCTGGCCCACGTCTCTCTAGTCATGGTGCTGTCCGCCACCAAAAGCTCCGGCTGGCTCCGCTACTAGCTTGTGGCGCGCCCTCCTGCTTTTTCTGTTGGACCCCGCAGAACCAGTCGTTGGCGACCGGCTTTGTGGCGACGCGAAGGACAGCACGGTGGCTACGCCTCCAGGCGACCATAGTGTTGCGTCCAGGCCGCTGACGCAGAGAATGCCGGCATTATCCTTTCTCACTTTCCCCTTTTCTACCAATCCCCTATCGACCCATCTATCCATAGCTGCGCTCAAGTGCAAGAAAATGGAATAAACGTGTCTTCAATCAATCAATCAGAGGGCCCAAAATGGAACCTTGAGGGACACCACAGGAAACATCTTTTGTAAACGATCGGTAGCCATTCAGGCTGGTAAACTGTAGACGTTTGGATAAGTAATTACGGAGCACATTCAAGGCGACACCTCGAAGAACCTTACCAAACATTGTGCTATGCTTAATGGAGTGAAATGCCTTTCTGAAATCTAGAACAAGTCCAACGGTATATTCTTTATTTTCAAAATTATTCAGTATTCTTTCTTTAATATTTAACAATGCCATTTCGGTGGAACGATTTTTACGAAAGCCAAACTGTTGTTCCAACATCGCGCCAGCCGAATCGAGAAACTTGGTTAACGTTTTCTTTATGAAGTGTTCCAGTAACTTCGAGAAAATAGGAAGGATTTACATGGGTCTATAGTTATTGATATTGTCAATTGAACCACATGTATGCAATACGGCTACTCGGGCAATTTTAATTGCATTCGGAAATATGGCAGTAGGGAACGCTTGATTACAAATATAAAGCAAAGGCATGCACAAAAAAGTCGCGACAGCTTTATTAGGCTTAGCGTTAATGCCGTCGTAACCGGCAGAGGTGTTATTAGATAAACATTGCAGGAAAGATAATATTTCGACTTCCATGCATGGTGAGAGAAAAATAGTGTTATTGAAACATAGAACTTTTTGTGATAATTATCGCCATTTGAGTCTTATACTGCTTCGGATAGACGTGAAGTAACAAAATGTTGATAATTTTTTTTACCAAGAAATTCGTTACTATATTCTCTCTCATCAAACGTGAGCGTAGAAGGGATTAAAGTAGAATGGTTGCCGATGATACTCCTCGCTGGTTTCCAAAGTGTTTTGGGTTCTGTTGTGATAGACGAAAACTTTAATTTATAATAGTGTTGCTTAACATTTCCAAGGTCGGCTTTGCGCCTGTTCCTTTAACGCTTGTATTGGGAATTTATTTGGGCATGCGTTTCGCGAATAAACTTATGAAAGAGTTTATCTCTTGCTTTAGTTTAATTGCATGATATACTGGATACCCTAGGTTTTCAGGACTGCCTGTATTATTAATCGTATGCAGTGTGAATGCATTATCATAGCATTGTTTACTTTGCTAATGCAAAGGTCGCAAAACAGGTCAGGATTGCTCGCATTATACACGTCATTCCAGTGTGTGTCTTCCAGTAAGACATGGTAAGGCATACAAGGCTGACTGAGTGAAGTTACGAGTGAATTCAGGGTTATCTCGTAGACATTTCATCTTATTTCTAACGTTTTGAATGAAACAAAAAAATTGTAAATGGTCGCTTATGTCGACCGATGATATACTTGCATGAACAGTACTTGCGCTAAAATTGGTCACGCACAAATCAATAACCGTCGCACTTTACAAAGTGATTATTGTTGGTGAAACAAATAAATTACGGCAAAAAAAGCGATTCGGTAATGTCTTGAAAATTTTGCCGCTGCAAGGTAGAGGCAGAAATCTCAATGTTAAGGTCACCGACAAGTGGTAAGAAAGTTCAAAAATTCCTGAATATTACCGGATGGAGGGCAATGAACTGATAAAATAATTGTTTCAGGATACCGCACAATAGTCTCGTAGTCATTGCAAACATTAGAAAATTATAGGAGAACTTCGTATGTTATGTTATCTTTGATGTGAATTGACGTTCCACCTTCTTTTCGATTGGTTCGGTACACGCCCTCTCTCTTGTACCCCTGTAAAGCTACGGCGTCATGTTCGTCCCTAAACCATGTCTCGTTGAACGCAATCACGTATAAGCTACATGCACCAGTTTGCAAAACATGGTCAATTTGAGACACTTTCGATTTAAACTTCGGATATGAAATGATTTTATTTTCGCTAACACAAAACTGAAATGATGTTATTTTTCCTAACATACAATGATTTAACAAAGCGATCAAACGTTTCTGTGTCAGATTATTCAATTAGGGCAGCTGCCATGAAGTGAAAGAACAATTCAGCCGGTCAGATCTAGTGTGAAACCTAGCATATCTTATCAAGGTGAGCTTCGGTCTCAATGCGAATGGCACGCTGACCGTATACCTTGCGGGAAAACAGCTTTCCCTCAGCTCGCCACGCATACTGGTACTGCTTTTCTGCGCATCTTTCTCTCATCATCCAAAGCAGCTTTTTGTTCAGCGTAGTCCAAGAAATATACAACAGACTGAGTAGCCTTCAGGTGACTCCGTTGCTCAACACATTCGTCCCGATTGATGTGTGACGAAAAACGGGGGATCACAGCTGGAATCTTATTTCGCTTAGACGGCAGCCTGTCGAGGCCCTTTTTGTCCGCTTCAGTTAACGGAGCAAGTTTCAGTTTTGTGGCAAGGCAATTTACTTTGCTCATCAAGTCTCCGGTGGCAGTTTGTGGCAGACCATGTATCTCAATTTTTTGTCTCCTGCTGTATTGTTCAAGGCTGTTAACTTGCTGCTGCAATTTCAGCAGATTATTCCGTGTGTTGTCAGCCGCTGTTCGTTCGACTTTAGTTTTCAAAATGCTTATTTCAGTCGCGTCCTCGCCTCCTCTATCATTCTTTTTAATACGTCATCGTACTTGTGGGATACCAACTGCACCAAATTTTTCGTATTTGCAACTTTGTTCTTCATTTCCATTAGACAATTGATCTTGCTTCTATCTGTGGTAGGTCGGAAAGCTTTCTATTTATATCTAGCAGAACTGCTTTTAGAGCAGAATAATGCTGGTGTTCTGGAACACCATCGGTAGTACGGTTTCTTGAAACAAGGCAAGCATGGCATGTCCAGTTTTTCTTGCTCTTAGAAAGGCCATTGCATAATCAAAGATGATTGACACAGTCGCACGTGACGCATATCACGTTACAGACCAAACGTGGAACGTTATTCGCAATTACGCCACGTACAGGAATAGCTCAACAAAAGCAATTGCAGTGACAGTGGCAGTGGTGACATTATATATAGAAAAGGTACAGAGGGCAGTCTGATTTACCAACCTCCAATGTTGAGAGGCAGCGGTTACTTTGGTGTTGATACTTCTTTCACCACCGCCACTATGCAAATGCGTCGAGTCCGGCTGGGTGTAGTCGATTTATCCTGTTTGAGCTGGTGACGGTATTTTGCAGATCGGCGCACGGACGAGCTATCCATAATCCCTGTGTGGCGGCGGTATCACCCGGATCCACTTTACGGCTGGGCTTGCTTCGCTGGAAAGTGCAAAGTTTAGAGGCAGTGGTTACTTCGGCGTTGATACTTCTGTCACCACCGCCACTGTACAAATGCCGTGCACTGTGCAGGGAGCGGGTACCCGCTCCCATTGGAGGTAATTGATGCCGGCGGTCGTCGTGCACGGCCATCCCCTGGGTGGTGCGCTTCCTCGGTGGCTACCCCCTGGTAACCGCTGGCGGTGGAGGTCCCAGGTGGTCTCGGCCCGAACGTAGCCTTTCGGGGGCGTCAAGACGAACGTCGACGGAGCGTGGGCGTTGGTCGCTGGTGCCCGACCGATGCCGCTGGGCCACGAAGACACGGGTTCGTGGTACACCCAGGATCACGGGCCCGATTCGAAGACAGGGGCCCGCTCCCCGCCCAGGCTCTGATGGCATGGTCGATTGCCTGGTCGCGTCCCCCTCGCTTGCTCCGTGATGCTCACGTGCTCCTGCTGCCTCCTCGTTCTTTGCCCCTCTCTTCTCTTTGTGCGCCCCACTTTTATCTCCCCTGGCCTCTCCCCTGGCGCACTATCATTGGCTTTTCCCTTTTCCCATGTCCATATATGACCATCACGCTCCTGTTCTCCTGCGGGGCGTTCTAGGATTGGATAACCAGCGCGCTGCCATATTTCCCCTTGATACCTCGGTGTTTCGGCACTGGCGCTCACTCATCGGTGTGCTCCTGGCGAGCACTTCGAATTTCCAATCGTTCGTTCTTTTATTTCACTTTTTTTGGGGTTTGTTGCATTCCCTTTCCGGGGGTGCCCTTGACACATGACACTATTAAACGCGGGCATTATCGAGATGGGAATGCCTGACACCACAACTCATATTACGGAAATTGCGTTCCTCGAAAAGCGGTGGTCATCGAACGCTTCTTGGTGCAGTTGTCTTTACCCCGGAGGGTAAAACACGATTTGCGCGCTTGTGATAGCGGTACGCGAAGTGAACGTTATGTCTGATTTGCGATGTTTACACGCTAAAACGGCCGACGCTTCAAAGGCTAACTGCGCAACCGTGTACGAGCATCGCCTTACTGCGCAACTGTGTACAATTGAACGCCAGCAGTTGTAAAACATTTTTGTGACGTTAGATTTATCCTTAAAAGCGATCTGAAGGGCATTGCAGGGATAACCTAAGTGTGATATATGGCGGTATACGAGCACTGGGATGCGGTCTAGCCATATGGCTCTCTTGCGCAACGTTTCTCGTGCGATTAGAGTAAACATGCAAACAGGTCTGAAATAGGAAGAAAAACGTGTTGACGCCGTAAAAATGTATCTTACTTTCCTAGCAGTTAGCAAATTATTGTTTAGGAAAATTAATACGACTAAGGCATGCATCTAGAGTTCAGTGCATGCTGGTTAAGCTGCGAGGAATATTGGATGCTCTGAATGTCAAGGGTACTAAAAAATGGGCAAGCATTAAATTTTGGGTTATGCAGAATAATATACCAAGCTTCAAAGTACCTCGTTGTATTTTTCTGGTATGTAATATTTTGACAATGAACGCCTGCGCGTGCCAGTACGAAGTTGCTGCTCAGTCACGATTATATTTGAAGCATAAAAGATGTCAGGGCTCAGTTTTAAAACTTAAGTAAAAAAAGAGCGCTTCACTTGTTGCCATGGTCACAACATTGCAGAGGGAATTGATTCAGTGCGTATACTGGCAACGAGCTAACTTAATTACTTCACCTTGAAAGCTATCTCCACCCGTTTGCTCCGCAATATGGGCTATGTACTCTTCACAGAGGAGCTGAAAATGATGTTTGGTTGAAAGAAAAAGGCTGCAAAAGGCATTCCGATTTCAAGGCAAGGCATCCCAGAAGCCCCGTGTTCAAAATGACAGGGAAATACAACCCTAGCGAATGTTCATGCATGATATTTATGTTGCAACCTCGGAAGCCGTTTTCTCAAAACGTTTTTTTTTGTCAAGTAAGTCGTTTGTTCTAGTGATTTCTTCGTGACCGCTAGGTGTACTTTTATTCTGTCCTTTGCGCTACGTACCGTGATGTACAGCTGCGGTCGTGACACTCTTGGTAGTCGAGGTTTACTTTTTGGAATTTTTTTTCAAATAGTAGTTCATGGTCAATGCTCCTTTTGTACATTGACCTCTAAAAACTGGGAACTAAACAAATTTTGCTTTATAATAAAAAACATCTCACTGTCACGACCACGTTCATTATATTCGCAATCCAAAGCACTTCGAAGAAGTTTACTATGATGTTTTATAGACCGCTCAAGTTCGGTACAAGGTGAGCAGAAAGAAAATTGTTATATAAAAAGTTCTCTAAATAATACTTTGAAATTTTTATGGTGCTATCACACAAGCATTTGCAGTTGCTTTGCAAATTTTCAAAAAAATACCCAAGAAATAAAAAGGTTCGTTTTGATTTCAAAAAAGCTAGTTCTCAAAGTATTACATTGACATTTATACAGGCTTTCATACACGAATTTCGAGTTGCTGGGCCAATTGTCATCAAAATACACAAAGAAATATTAAAGCTGATTTTGAAGGCCACGCCCCCATTAACTATTCGAAATTCGATTCGACATTCGAAGCTATATATAAGTATTTGATTCGTATTCAAACAATTTGATATTCGCAATCCCCTTGTTCTTTCAACATTCAAAAAAAATTTGTTGTGTGTATGTTCAAAGACACCGCTGAAAAACTTCTGAAATTCACTATTGTTATGTGTGCATAAATTTGTTATGTATTGCATGAACTGCCTAATATTCATTACGTAATTTGTGGCACAAGCTTTTTATGCTTACGAGTATGTTATCAAATCTATGGCGTCCTCTTTAGGTGAGCAATACGCATTTATGGTGTTTATTTCTTGAAGTGGGGCTTTTTGAGTGCCAAATTTATATCTGCACTTTATTAAACGAGGCGTCATGCTTGCTTGATGATCGAAGCTTAAACAGCACAAAGGTGATGCTAACATCAAATTTATTCGAGCCTGTTCATTAGCATAACGCATTGCAATAACACTACATTTTGCAGGGACGACGTCGGTAATGATAAAGGACAGGAGATGCAACTCCTACACGTTCGCATGTGCATGTATAAGAAAGCAAAGACTAGAATTTTGAATTTTTCTGGCACTTCACTTTTATGAATTATAAATTAGTTGTATGTTAGTAGCTATATATATAGCTAATAGTGCCAAAATAGGCAAAAAAACCTCTAGGTAAACCTTACGTGTATATTTCTATAACGAAAAGTTGGCAGAGGATCCACCTCAGGTACTTTGGGTCAGGTACTTTAGGTCAGCTACTTTTGGTACTTTGGGTACTTTGGGTCAAGCAGGCCATATTTGCACATGGCCTACTTTTCGATAGGTTACCGGGTTTACAGTGTTGTGTAACCACCTCTGACAATGATGAAGGTGAGTAGCAAGCCGCCGGTCCGGGGCCATTTTTGCAGACATTTTATTATACATCACATGCAGTTTTGCCACTGTATATACTCCAGTGGCCTTGCCAACTTATTCCAATATTTAGCGGTAGTACCCGGCGATGCCCGCGTGGGCTACTATACTGCTGACACTACTAGGCAGAAAGCTGTTCAAACATTGCTCGTCCTAATTAGGTTGTTCACCGCGAAAATGTACACAATTTGAAATTCCTGCGTGTTGTAAAAACATGGGCTCCCACCGGAGGCAAGGGGTAAGAGGAACAGACTTGCAATGGTGTTTTATTGCTACTCGGCGGAAACAAATTGCTCTAAGGTGGTGCGCTCGAAGGATTTTTTACCAGTGCGAACTCTTACACCAAGAGGTATGAAGGGTACTCGTCAGTCGCAGTTTTATAACAATAGCGGTAGTACCTGGAGATGCCCCCGTTAGTTATTACACAATAGGCACAAATGGACATAACACCTGTTAACGTTTCCTTGTTATAATTTAATAGTTCACTGTGGAGACCTACAAAATAAGGAATTCGCGCATACTGTCAATCCTACGGCAGATGTGGAATAATCGGAAAGAGTAGAACTGGTCTTTTATTGTAGCAAGATGGTGCACTCAAATGACTACTTAGCCATGGGAAGGGTTATCACAGTAGGATTGAAGGAAGTTTGATACGTCAGATGGGCGGCTACGGTCAGGCCAGTGGTTGCAGAAACTACGAACGGAAGGCGAGAGCCTTGCGAACACGGGAAAATAATCTGAATTCCCCGTCCAGACACAGGTGAGATCAAAACCTGGCTCCCGTCTTAAAACGCACGTTAAAATTAATTCGTGAAGTGCGGTTTTGTACAACTGTATGAGCAGTATACTCAAGCGAAAGCAAATTGGATATACAAGGGGCGGGTATTGAGTAATTTGTTAAAACACGTAGGTTCCTCAAAATATCTATTGTCTCTGTTATGTAAGCGTGTCAAAATATTCTCATAGAAAACTGTTACGTAACTCCATCAGCTCATTATATCAACAAAAGCAGTCCAATACCGCCACTGGGCTGCAATTACAAAAATATATAAAAAACTAGTTCAGTGCTGTCTACGCTCTTCTGGGAGTTTTTTACTTCAATATTCAGCTATACCACTATAATCATAATGTGGTTATAAAATTTGAAGCCGTTTATATGAGGTGTGCCGCTAGGCATTAATATACACTTTTAGGCCATTTCGACTGGTCAGGCGTAATATTTAAAAAATTCTTCACGCCCAGTTACCAGCATCGCTTGTCGAAATCATTAAAATTGGCTTGGTTTATTTCTTAGCAATAACCAATGGTGTAAATCAGTCAGTGAAACATTTATTGCAGTGTGTTCAGGAGGCTTATGTTGTTCCTAAATACAGTCTAAGCCTAATTTTGTTTGTTAGGTGAAAACCGTAAAGCTAGTTTTAGGTATTTGTAAGAGCCACAACTGTCATCAAAAACCACGTGGAGATGGAACCGGGTAAACGAGATAATGACGATTTTGAGAAAACACAATTTCCTTGTTTTCTTTGATTATAAGTACTTTTTTGGAATATCCCGCCTTAGCATTCCCTTACGTCATGGGAAAAATTCACCCCAAAATTTGTGGTATAAAGTTGCATCAGTTCTGTATAGGAATTGATGAATCAATAAATCAGTCCGTGGGATGGCCACTTCTTTTTAAAAGAACGGACCAGCGGTAGTACTCGGCGATGACCGTGTAGACCACTACAATAATGGGCCTAAAGGGTATAACACGTGTCCAGTAACTTCTTACTTGTCATTTTGGATAGGGCACTCTCACCTCCCGCCGCCATTGGCTTCTACCAACGGCACGTGGTAAGGGGAAACGGCTGGAATCGTTGTTTTATTGAATTTTTTAAGAAACAAATTACACCATCATGGTGTTCTCGAATGACTACTTACCCGAGAGAGTTATCTATATAGGTATAAAGGGCGCTCATCAGTCACAGTTTTACGATAAATAAAATGAGCTTCCGCGAGAGGTGTCGGGTTGCAGACAGTGTCAACAGAGAGCGAGCGCTGACCGTACGCAGATTATTTGAACTGAACTCCAGGTTTAAAGGGGTGTAGTTAAAACTCCTTCAGACCCTTCTATACGCGTGACGGCAGAGCCCTGAAATCGTCTTTGAACAACTGTATTTGCAGAAGTTTCCGGCAAAAAACAAACAGGATATATCAACGGGCTGTATGCTTATTGAGGAATGTGCAAACACAGACAGTTTTTATTAAACACTCATTGTCACTATCACGTGGATGTTATAAAACTCTGATAGAAGAGTGGTAACTACATGCAAATGATAGCTATACCAATAAAAAGCAGCCTAATATCTGGCCTGGCGTGCGAAAAAGTATATATAGCCGAAAACTTGTAGAAGGCTTCTCACTCCCTGCCTGGTATTGTTCTTCCAGCATTATTGAGGTCCCACAAAGTACACAGGTTTTTGAGATATTTCTTCAAACACCTTTTTTTTTAATCTTAAGTGTCGCTTTAATATAGGTGCAAAAATATATAAACAAAAACATCGTTTAGACCCCTGGAAAACTTCCCTTTACCAACAAAAACTAGTTAAATAGCCGAACTTGCCTGCGATAAAAAAGGATATATAAAAAGCTCTTTCAACGCTTTTGCCTGTGCCCATCGAGTAATTTTTCTAAATTTTGCCAAAATTCAGCTTCTACACTAAAATCAGAAAGGGGTCATTAAATTTGATGACATTGGACTTATTAGGTGCCTAGGTGTTTCTATTCTCACATAGCCAAAGACAATTCAGTGTCTTGAAGGATTGATTGATTCAAACTTTTATTGAAGGAAAGGGGAGGCCTGGAGGCCGTGCATGGGGGAACGGGAAGTGACGGGATGACCTGAAGCAAAAGATCTGTTTCGCACAATTGAATGTCCCTTCTTTGAGCACTCATTTTGCGTCCTTGAAGTTAATAAGGCTCTTATCAGGGTGGGTAGTCACCCCAGGCTACTCTAATCTCACAAGGTCACTCTGTATACCATAATTTCCTAGTGCTTGCAGAAAAACAATGTTGTGATTTAGAGGTTGTAGAGTGTCCGTGTCTGGAGGCACGGGATGGAAAAATTCTAGTCTTTGGAGTGCGAAATGGCTGCACACCCACGTGAGGTGGTGAAGGTCAGATGATACGTTTTGTTGGCAATAAAGGAAATACAGAGGTGGGTGCCCATTTGGATGGGACCATTTCCTCGTAACAGAGGGCGGGTAGGCACTATTGGGGATGCTTTTTAATGAATATCTTAGTAACCCTGTTTATTTGAAGGCTCTGCGGCAGATATCCTTTGGGAGTTTGATGTAATAGGGTAATCTTGCATTGAACACACCTTGCGCACAGTTCCAGTCGTGGGTTCATGCAAGGCACGACGGAGAAGGGGAGGGAGGTAAGGAAGCGCTCTTCCTGGCAGCATCACGTGCTGCTTGGTTCCCCAACCGGAAATTCGTGTGACCTGGTGTCCACACCTCGCGTATAGTTACACCACTTCGCGAAAGGTGTTGAAGGGAGAGCGTAACAATGTTGGGTATATGGTGGTCTGAATATGGTTTCTAAAGTTCATGCATGACGTAATGCGAATCGGTCAATATGCGTGCCATTTGAGGTGTATTCGCCGAATACGTAAATGGTCCATACGGTCAGTACACCTCGTAGCTCCGCTTCGAGGGCTGAACAGGTGTTCATCTCGAGCCCTGCCGTGCCATCCGGGTGTCGTGCCTCTAGACATCTCCATGCTACACCCATACAAAAATATTGTATGGTCGGCTATAGAAAATCCTTTTTATGGTCGGCTTTAGCTATTTGGCGCAATATTCTTTAGACGTTTCTATGGGTGTCTTTAGCGAATCGTATCGCCATTTCTATGGGTGTCTTTAGCTTCTTCTATAGCCAGTTCTGTGGTTGTCTTTAGATATTCGTATCGACATTCCTATGGGTGTCTTTAGGTTCTTCTATAGCCGATTTTATGGTTGTCTTTAGCTATTCGTATGGCCATTCCTATGGGTGTCTTTAGGTTCTTCTATAGCCCGTTCTGTGGTTGTCTTTAGATATTCGTTTCGACATTCCTATGGGTATTTTAGCTTCTTCTATAGCCGGTTCTATGGTTGTCTTTAGCTTCGTCTATATCCGGTTCTATGGCTTTCTGTAGGTCTTCTTTCGATATCGCTATGGCTATAGAAGAAGCTAAAGACACCCATAGGAATATCCATAAAAATGGCTAAAGACAGCCATAGAAATGTCTAAAGATAATTGGGCCAAATAGCTAAAGACAACCATAAGAAGGATTTTCAATAGCCGACCATGCGATATTTTTGCATGGGCTGCAGCCAGAAGAGAATCGCCACTACTTGAAACTTAGCGACAGCAGCAGCCTCTGGGAAATTATTAACATGCTGCCATGCCGGCATATAGCCTTGCGGATCTCTAGAACTTCTCCGGTGGCACTTAGGTTGTATGGATATCTGCATTCTGTAATATATGCTCCATGAACACTTCAGCGATATAGGGGAAGTGCAAGGTTGCAACTGCAAACACGTCGCCAGTTTTCATTCACAAAAGGCTTAAACAAAGGCAAACAAGAAAAGCAAAACCAAGGGGTTTATTCATCCCATTCATTACATAAAGGGCTAGTATCTATGCTACTTCGCCGCCATTAAAATGTTGTTCACATACGCCGTTCGAAACACAAAGCACACGCATTCCAACACTCTGGCTCACGCTTACGTCATTCGCTCGATAGCCACACTACGCGGCACATTTTCCACGAACGCCCACTGAGACACATATACCTACAGGTGATGGGTACTCCACAGAAAATAGAACACTCAGAAGTCGTTCATTTCACTCAGTACTCAATGCACGAAGTTGCAAGTATGGTGGCTAAAATGGAAATGCACTCTTAATTAAACAATGAAGACGGTCGCACATAATGCAATAATAAAAAAACGTTTTCCAAGTCCGTTCAATTAGTTCCTTGTACGTTTTCTCAGTTCGCGAAAAAAAAATTATATTTTTCTCATCACCGCGGCGAAATCTTCACTTCTGTGTACATTGCAATGCCCATGTGGTGCAGGGTAGCTTGGAAACGTATTCTTGAACACCAAAAAAAGTCCTGCATTTCTCGCACAATACAGCCTCTTCACTTCGTTAGATCACTCACCCTGGTGTTTTGCGTACGATGAAATTCCTGTCGCGGTATCGCAGGTATCCTTTTTTGCATGACTTCGAGTTGATGTTGAATTATTCGTAACACTGTCACCGTAAACACCGAAATTTCCGACAGCGAATAGCGGCACATTTGCTTGGCGTCACACCATCCTCACGAACACATTGCAGTTGAGTCGTAAATTTTCAACCTTAAGCAACACGTGGTATGCCCACGCACATGAGCAAGGAGACGAGATGTGGCTGACTGAGTACATCCTGGTATAAGCAGGTCCATCATGCTAGCAAATACTGCAGGATACGTGCCCATCTTTCGACCTTTTTCAAACTTGTTTTCGTGTCATGATTTTATTTGGCAAATACAACATCGCTTAACGTTTTGTTTTCTTCATCCGAAAAAAGTATATCTGTTATCAGTACTCAGGGAAAATTTTCTGTCACTATTATTGCTGCGCACACGAATACTAACAAAGCACGGAACGCCTGACCCTCTTTTCCACGAAAACTTCCCTTCGCACGACCGGGCTACAGTGTCGACGCACGCGGCACTCGCGCCGCACCTCCCCGGCCGGTCGTGGTCCCCTCTACCTTTTCAACGCTTCCCAGAACTTCCTTTCCCTGCCTCCTTCGGTCCAGCTTGGGTCGCTCTCCCCCTTTCTCAATGACTCATTTCAAAGTGAGCTCCGCGGGGGAAAGAATGCGGTTGTTCGCAGATGCCACCATATTTCTGACTGCGCCCGCAGGAACGAGGCCACGAAAGTTCTTTACAATTCGCTTCGACGCTGAGAAGGCCGTTTTCAGAGAAGCCCACTTTTTCACTCTACCGCGGCAGCGAAGGGCCATAGAGGAATAATTCTCCTAACTTATACGCCTTTCGCTCGACGTTCATTTGCAAGCTTTGCCCACGCACAGTATCCAAAGTTGCAACCTAAATTTGAGCGTTAATCTGTCTGTAGCTGCCTTTATTCGTACTTGTCCCGTATTGTTGGTAAATTAGGTACCTAACGTTATTAAATTAAAACTTTCATATAACTGGCCGATGAACCTCATCATCGTTATTCAGTCTGTGTTGTAGATGTAGCTAGGTAAATCATGAGTGTATAAATTACGCGTCATAAGTCATATTGGAACCAGCGGAATAGAATTTAATGGTGCGCTCCAATTATACCTTTATAGGCTAACACTTTTTATTCGCGGCTGGAGACTTAGAGGCTTATGTCACTATGTAGTTAGCTAAGGAAGCTTTTATGGATGCAGGCCTCTAAATTCTGCGCCAAACGCTTCCCTAATTCAGGGTAAATGTTGCTTAATTGTCACACGTCTAAAGGTTTACAGTTATATATTGCGCTGTAGCCAGCCGCAGAAACTTTTATGGGTGCCTCTCTTTAGCTTAAGGGCAGATTCTCTCTAATAGCTGGCAGAAGACCGCTGAATGGTTCCAATTATGCGGACTTAGAGCTAGACAATGGCCTATATCCAGCCAAATGAGCTTTTATGGCTTTCTCTCTTTAGCTTTAGGACGAATTCTTTTCAATAGCTGGCAAAAGACAGCTCAATGGTTTTGAGTCTGTAGAGTTGCTTTTATGGCTTTCTCTCTTTAGCTTTAGCACGAACTCTTTTCAATAGCTGGTAAAAGACAGCTGAATGGTTTCAAGTCTGTAGACTTAAAGCTAAACAATGGTCTATGGCCAGCCAAACGAGCTTTGTCGCGGCTGGCCTATAGAACTAAAGCCATAGACTTTTCTTTAGCTGTCTACAGTAGCCTGAATAGCTGTGACTCTATAGACTAAACACACTAGGATGTTCTATTGTCGTCTAAAGAGAATTGTGTGGTTTACGTTTTTAGTGCAGGATGCATAAAGTCTTCAATAGCTGGCTATAGCCTAAATTACGCACTTTTATGGGTGACCATAGGGACCCATTGGCGGCCATAGCTCACCATACATTTTTGTACAGACGCCCATAAGGCATTTTGGTATGGCCACCGATGCGTCCTTCGCGAATACTGGTGTCAGTGTAGATGTCAACTTTCCGAGAGCGTTTGCTCATCTGGAGTCGTTGTTGAGCCTGTTGTTGTCGGGCTTGGGGGCGCCTTCTGGGTATGTCGGTCTGCTGCCGCATTAGGACCTGAGTCGTGCGTTCCAAGGGCGGGGGGGGGGTGCTGCGGCCAAAGTGGCAGGATCGAGTTTTCTTCTGTTGTCCCAGGCCACAAGAGCCAGAACTTGGCTTGTGAGGTCGCGTCTTGCAGCGTTCTGGCGATGGTTGCTTCGATTAGTGCGGGCAGCGGTTGCAGAGCCACAGAATTTTGAAGGTCCAATATACGGGTGTGTTGAGGCAGGCTAGTTATTGTGTGGCGAACCGCTCGCTATAGAAAATCAAGATGTTTCATTTGGGTGACGGTGAGGTCGTACACCGGAGCCCCATAACATATTCGGCCCAGTGACACTGCCCTTGCCAGCGTACGTGTTGCCATTTAAGATGAACCCCCATACTTATTCCACATACCCGACACTAAGTGTAGCATCGGTTTCCAGCTTGACTTCAGTTGATTTATCCATTGTTTTGCGCTGTTGCTGCTGGCTAGCGGTAATCCCTGAAGCCTGATCCTATCGGTTTTAGATGGAATAGGAATGTCTGATATGTATACGACGTGCTAGAACTGCGGAGGTAACCTTTTGCTCCGGTGGACAGCAAGAAATTCTGTTTTGTCTGGCACTAGGGCGAGCCATATACAGGGAAAAGTGTCCGTAAGGCTGTGGACAGCTGCTTGGAGTTCCGTGATCATGGATTCGACGCAAAGTCATGCGCTTCGGTCAAAATAGTTATATCGTCGGCATCGATTGCAAACCTAGCCACCGTGTCCTTCTCTAGCGATCGCGCTACTCTCGCTACGGCCAAATGAAACAACGTCGGTCCAAGGAAAGACCCCTTGGCAAACCCCTATCCAAGGAATAGGTCCCGGGGGGTCCATCCCGGAGGCGATGCTGCGAGTTGTACTGGTAGTTGGCTTAGGATGCTCCGAATTTATATTGAGCACGCTCGCTGGGGTAAGCCTGGGCCAACTCTTCTTGTATCGCTTGACGCTTTACGTAATCAAAAGCATTTCGCATATCAACCGCAAGTACGTAACCGGGAAAGGAACCGGCTCCTTTCCGGTTGATAACACGTCTGAGTAACCACAAGGCATCATGTGTTTCAAGATGAGGCGTAAAGCCGGTTTGTGAGGCATGGAACCACGGTTGCATGTATTCTAAGTGATGCTGCATTCGATTGCAAATCATGTGCTCAATAAGATTGCATAGCGTTAGCGTCAATGAAATAGGCCTTCGATTGTCGAGCTTGCATGAGTCTTTATTGGGCTTTAGTAAGGGCGTTACTAGCGTGAGTTAGAGATCCGAAGCAACCTCTCCTCGTTCGCATTGTGTGTTTGCTAGTTTAAAAGATGCTCATGTGCCACTTCGTCAAAGTTGCGTCGATGCTGCAAGGTGATGCCATCGTGTCCTGGAGCCGGCTTAGACCGGCCCTGGCAAAGTGATTCCGGTAATTCTCCCAATGTAGGGGGGGCGTCCAGCTCCTGGCGCACATTGGGCAGTAAGATAGGTGGCAGTGGGGGTGGGGGCGTAAGGGATGCAAAAAGAAAGAACGTCTTTATGATGTCTTGCTCTACCCGATTCGTTGGGACTTTGCGAATAAGGGTATCGAAGAGCCCGTGTTTACATTTGCGTTTTCCTGCCAACTTGCGGTAAAGTCCATATAGTTTGGCTAGGCCGCGCTCGTGGCTAAGCAGAGAGCACAAGCTGTGCCACTTCTCAGTAGAAACAGTCTGTTCATAGGTCCGTATAACTTTGTAGTGCTGTCTCACTTTCCCAGGATCTCTCTGCCTTTTTCCGTTTCGAAAGTAGCGTTTTGTAAGAGTGGCCGACTTACGCCATATATTGGCTGAATGTTTGTCTGGGACAGGTGAGCTGTCGTCACATTCGATTTCTTCCCTAGACTGCAGCGCTGCCTCTCGCAATGTAGAAACAAATTCCTCCATTGTTCTGGCGCTGCGAACGTGTACGCTCTGCTGGAAACACTGCCAATCTACCACAAGTAGTATTCTACACGCTCCAAGAACGGACAACCCCACAAGAAGCATAGGTGAAGTCCCGGGTGGAGTCAATTTGGGAGCTATATAAGCCCAGACCTGTACGAACTGCCATATCATTGACCAAGTGAAGTCCAGAGTCCTCGGCTGCAGCCTCCATTGCTACACCGCGCTTATTTGACCGGGAGTAGCCCCGGACTTTGCTTTGCGCATTAAAATCAACTCCAATTAGAATGAGTATGTTGGGATACTTTTGAACGAGTTGCCGCATCCACATAAATTAACACAGCCCTGTGAGCTTTATACAGGGCGACAGTAAGCCGATGCAACGATGAGTTTCTTTCTGTTGGGTACCTGTACCATAACTATCACTGTGTCGTGATCTGGTGAAGTGTGCCCAGTAATCGCAAAGTGAGAGCAGGTTAGGTTCGATCTCAGCAGAACGGCTGCCTGCGGAACCACTGTAGGACTCCTAGGGTTGCCTCTGGTGCCTTTGCAAACTTTTGCGGGATTTGCTAAAGTGGTATAACCACTTATGGTGGGGAGCACTTGGTTTCTTGTAACAAACAATGATAGGATGGCTTGTGTGGATTTTACATTTCAATGTTGGGGCGGCTGTTCCAAATCCTCGGCAGTTCCACTGTAGCACTTTAGGGGAATTCATGCTACAATCCTAGTGTACTCCGCGCTGTGAGCTTTCGTGGAGGGGGATCCTCTTGTGATGTTGGAAGACTTTCACTGTATGTCATTCTAGATGACACCTGCTGCGAAAAACTGTCGATGGTAGACTTCAGTATTTCAATATCTGTAAGTCGAGCGCGTAGTTGCTGTAGAACATCAGCCCGGACATACTTAAGCGCCTGTAAAGTCTCATTCTTGACACTCGAAGGGGGCTGTAATGTTGCCGTTTGCTTTGCCGTGGTGCTGCGGCTCCGCCGAGGCACACAAGGAGTTCTGCCTCTAGGAGGCTGCAGATGGGAGCGCTCAGGCTGTCCTACTTGGGAACAGAGTGGCTTGTTGGTATACGTTATTTGCTTCGTTTAAATTCCGCAATCTCCGATCGCAGCTGTGCGTTCTCCTCTCCAAGGGCGCGAAGCTCCTCACGCATCTCCCCCAGCTGAGTCAACAGTGCACCGTTCCCGTTTATGCCGCTTGAGAATAGTTGTGCCGTGGTGACATGAGTGCCCCGTTCTATTTGGCTCCTTGGTGCCCGTAGTGGGTCGACCCTTCTGCGTCACCATGTCAGGGCAGGAGACGCCATTTTGAGTTTTCTCTTGCTTTCCTTCTTTGTATTCCCGTCCAGTCTCTACAGACCTGCGGGTTCGGGCAGTGCCTCGCCATATGGCCGATTTGGTGACATGAGAACTACACCGTTCACTAAGGCTGATATGGCGAAACTTTCACTATCTCCATGTAATATTAAATAAATTTAGGGACTTTTGGGGCATCAAAAGTTAGGACGGCTCTGTTTGTTTTCCCGATTCTTTCGGCTGCGAGCACTTCTGTCCGCTCCCATGGGACCCAGTTGAGAATTTCTTCATTAGATATACCTGCTTCTACAGGTATAACCACTCTTGAAGAGTGGCTGCGTTTAGGGATGTTCCGAATTTCAATCGGCAGCGTGACGGTCTGGCCATTGTTCTGGGAAATCAGGCTGGTCACCCCCAAATTGCGGTTGGCATGTTTTTTAATGTAGACGGAGTTCTGTACGCAGTTTCCAGATTTATCGTACCGGTACGTTGCCAATTCTGCCATTTCTGTGCTCGGTGCTACGGTCCCTATCAAATTTGCCAAAGTTTTCTTACGTATGGCATGTATGCTGAATTTCTTCAGTGGCCTCAACGAGAGAAGGGCCGAGAGCGACTTACCGTTTCAATCCGCTTGACGTGCGTCTTCCAGTTCACCCTCTTTCTTGTCCAAATGTTTCACTTGCCCTCTGAAGAGTCGTGCTCACCGTCTTGGTCCATGTCAGTGTGTTGTCCATTCAAAGGAGTCACCACGGGTTCACCGTTGTAACGCAATAGCGCCGGTCTAAGACGCACCTCCGCCGATTTCCCTAGACACGCTGGGCCCGACATCGCCGAGCTGCTACTGCTGCGCCGGGCATGCGCCTACTATGCAGGTGCCTACTGCTGGTCGTGGCTTGTGCCGGCGATGCTGCCGTGCGCTCATTGTCGGTGGGCTCGCAGGGAGTTGCCACGACGAGCTGTGTAGGCGCCAAGTCTTACCCGGGTGCAGACCGAGAGAACGTCCAGTAGTGTCCAGTAAGAGAATTTCACCTGACCGAAATTCAACGTTTTTTACAGGTGATTACAGAATTTCAACCTTTTCTGTAATCACCTGTTCGAGTCTTTTCAATTAGGCCTGTTAATATTCCCACAAAACCATAGGTTTATAAATGCGCAAGATGTACTCTCATGTAAGAGATGGACGTCTGGTAATCAGGATCTTAAGCAGTATTAGGCTTCTTCAAAAGAAATTCATGTGGTAGCATGCACATTCAGGACATATCTGCGCTATTCAAACATTTATGTTGTAATACTTTTGATTTCCTGCATAACGGTACCGAATATCTTTGCGTTTTACCGAACGCCATTTGAAACCGTTTTTTATATTGATATTCGACTTGCACTTTAAACTATAGTGCTTTACAAGACTTCAAGAGTATTATAGCTACGAAATGGCAAAAGCTATATTCCCCAACAATACCTAACAAAGTGTTCATACAACAGGCCTCATTAGTTTATTCTGTCATTTGAGGACATTTTATAAAAGTTGTGGCCGCAATTCGGACACGTTGCACAAGTTAATTTTCCCTGGAACTGTATATTAATTGAATATACATACAGCGAATTGCCTATCTAGTAAAATGAATTTACAAGACAATAATTTTACATTAAAATATTTTTAAAATCCTGAGAATTTCTATTACTCAGATAAGCCATTTATGCAGAGTTCATACTGATTGGATGGACAAAACTTACATGTTTTGGGATCTGTAATAAGGAATGAATTCGAAATAAAATACATATTTATTTGCACTAAAATTGATTGTGGTAATGATTGCTCCAAAAGCTACAGTTTCTGTTCTTATGTTTTTTTCTTACCATAATAAAAAGAATCAACCAGCCTCGGAGACGGAGAGAGCAATTTTTTCGAAGAAGCCGCTTATCCAAGGCGTCGGCCAGGAGCCCTTGGGCTCTAGCAGCATCTTCAGCTAGCTGGATGGCCCACAAATGATCGTCTCGGTCGGAGCTGAGTAACACGGTCTTTCATTGCTGCACCTAACTGATTCTGCGTGCTGGTGTAGACGCCTTCGTGAAAGAACAAAGCATATGTGCTATGTCTGCCGTATCGTTACATTTCTGGCGTTTGTATGAATATTACCGTGGTTAACAGCAGCTGCATGTAAGAGGGTTTGTATGTTATTCGTCTGAACTCGTCGTCATACGATGGTTTTCTCTTGTTTAATGACGGGTGGGTGGAAGGAAACGGGCCCATTTTATTCGGTAGTGATTTGTTCTGTCCCTGTAGGATACAAACCAATCCCTGCCCGACCATCGGAGCGAATGGGTGAATATGCTGTTGGTGTCCATGCCTGCTCGATCTTTGAATCCTCGAGCGTCGGCGTGCGCGCAATTATTCCCGGCCAGGACGGAGTGGGAAGGAGCCCAAATCTGGTACATTGTTCTTGTCCAGGCTGCATGACAGTAGCCAGATTAATAAATTTCACGTGCTTCTGGAAGTTGGTCTCTGGAAAAATTATCATGGCAGATTCCGAATCACTCATACCTATTGCGAATTTGCGAAGGCCGTCATTGAAAAGGCTATGGACGCTTATTTTTCCACATCCGGTTTGTTCGTGGAATCGAGCCGGCAGCGATAGAATTTCTCTGCTAATCGACGACCACAAACGCCATGGCGTCGCTGCCCTCCGTTATCGGCTGCGTCCATGTATGACACCCTCTCTGATTTTGTATGTAAGTATGTATGTATGTATGTATGTGTGTGCATGTGTGTGTATCTGCATGTATATATGTATGTACATGTATAAGTGGGTATTTATGTATGAATGTATACATGTAAGTATGTATGTCATAATGGCACAAGGGCATCGAGGCAAAAGAGCACCATATCAGTGTTAGTCGTCTTTCAGTAAGTAAGACAACTGAAAAGGGCCTGAAGAAGCTGAAGAAATTATTGTTATGGGAACGTAAAATACCCTCAGTCTAAAATGTCACAACTGTGAAGAACCTGGCGTATACAATCTTGGAATTACCCGTGGCAGGTAATATGTTTTAAAAATCCAATATTTTCAATGCCAGTTCAAAGGCGAATTGTTGGAAACACGATCATTTGCTAAAAATAGTGATAGGTGTTGGGTTTTAGCGTATCTGTAAATCTCGGGAAAGCGATAGAGTCTAGTGAACACCTAATTAGGATATAGAACTGAGAGCCGTCTCCCACATCTGCTGCATTCTGGCGGTTGCCTTCTTTTAAATAGGTAAGATAGAGTACTATACATATGGCCAATCCTTTTTCTGCGCATAAATATTTGAGTAACTCTGTGTTTAACTTGAGTAGTATATTTATCTAACTGGGGATTATTAAATGTATTTTGCTAGGGATTGGATCGCCCCGTTCATGTTTCGATTGCTGCCGAAGTTTTCTTTATGGACGGGGGTTCATGTCCTAGTATGGGCCATACGCTAAATCTGTGCCACTTGGGGAAACAGCCTTTCCAGCCAATATATTAGTAGTTTTCTTCCCCGGAATGTCCCTGTGGCACCCAGCAAACTACTATTTGCATGTTGGCAGAATGGTCAAAGACTATCTGTTTGATGAGATTATTTAGAACCGTGTTTTTGCTAGCTCTTCTGTCTTCAACGCTGGGGCAATTCTCAAAGAGTTGGCAAAAACAATTTTTTTTGTGTTTTAGTTTTTGTAATGGGGGCTACTGCAAATAAAATTTCGTGTGCTTCCACCGTAAAAACTCTAGCTTAATGTTCATTTTTCCGCGGTTAAGTTTCGCCTTTCAGTGGCATATTGAACAGCGGATGGCTTCTCTGTAAAAACAATTGTATGTGTTTTTGTCCTGAAAATACAAAAAAAACTGTGGAAATAACTTCATAGGACGCTTTTATTTTGCTAAATCTTTAAAGAACACAAATGCAAAGAATTGAGAGTACGTCCCAGACAGAAACAATATGTCAAAGAAGGGTTTTAAATAATTTTTACAATGATAATTATATATTTCAGCTTGCAGGATGACTTGGAATGAGAAAAGTCTAGGAATTGATGGACGGTTTAGGAAGAGAATTTTAGAAGATTTTTAATTTAAAATATCATAACATTGATGATTTTTATTCCCGGTGATTTTTAAAGCAAACGTAAAACCACTCCCCTGGTCACACTTGACATACGAACTTTGCACAAAACGTGTCTGGACAAAAACCAAACGCATGCAAGAGCTCAAAGTGTAGCACTAAGTGTAACATTTTTAACACTTTTCGGTGTCGAGCTGTACACCACATTACCGTAGTCTAAAAGGTCGCCCTTTGAATAGTCTAGTAAGACAAACGAGGTTTCATTGGAATAATAAAAGCCTCAAAAGGCGTGTTTTGTCCCCTACATATTTGTAGTGCGAAATTAAATTTCCCCATTCATTGATTTTATACATTTATTTTGGAAACACCGAGAAATTCTTTAATTTACATCGGTAAGTCTGCCGCGCTGCCTAGAAAAGAGAATGCAGGCGCTGTTTTCACGCTTCAGTTAAGGTCTGCTTTCGTCTTCCAACTTAGAATGCTTGTGAGCATTTAGTTGTATATGACGCTCGCAAACGAAGATTTTAGATGATTTGGAGCTGATTTTTTAATTATCAACGTATACCGAGTAAAACAGTGAAGCTGACAGTGCCTGACCTTGTCTGTGCATTTTTATATTCAACTCCATGCTGAGAAACACCATTTTCTTGGACACATGCCTTGATAGCGCTGCACCAACGCAACGACCATTACTTTAAAAGTTCATTCTAAGGGGTAGTTTTTCCCTCAAACGACGGCCTGAGTCATTAGGTAGTTTTAGCTTATAGGTCTACATCTAGCAACTTAAAAGTAAAGCGTGGTTGAGTAAACGCGTACCTGTGATCGCGACAAAATTGGTACAGCATGTGTGGACTAATTTTAGCCTTACGCCGGGTTCAGACTATTGTCACAAGTGTCGTAATATCTTCACATAATGACGTGCTTTGACCTCTCCACCTAAGCAACCGCGCAAAATGGCGTTTGTTACGACCACAGCGCACGATACGGTGGTTACGCCGGTAGTCAAATATTTCATGATGTCAGTAACTGAAGCTACAATCTAAAAGCGGTTACGAAGAATTTTGGAAGAATCATCTCTCAGAACTAACATACTGGCACAAATAATTTGCACCGGTTTGTTTATTGCTGTGCTTTTTTGCCAGCGTGTGGCCACCCGCACCTGCATTGTCTAATTTTGCATCGAAGCGCGCGGTTCTGTCCTTCTTTTTTAAGCCAAGCAGGCTATCTAGTTTGATATATCAAATTGTATTTCCTGTCATGACTGGAATGAAATGGCCTTATTTGTTAACCAATGTCCAATATCTGTCTTAGTAGTACTAAAATGGCTAATGCAACAAGAATATTTCTCGTAAGACCAAGACAGCTGCATTTGATTCACCGACTCATATCTGCGCACGCCATTCGTTGACTGCTCCTACGCTGCTTGTATTTTGCTTCAGGTTTTGTTACAGCACAATTTCGCCCCCCAAAAAGTTTTTTCTTGAGGAAAACACACGCCGCCCCTGGCTACGTGACATCTGGTAGAGGTGGAGGATACACACCCGTTGTGTTACCAACGCCCTCTGGAGTGCGACACGCTAGCCCAACTCAAGCCAACACCTGACAGCGGGGTCTACCATCAGAGTTTAGTCGGCTGTAACAAAGAACACCGCGACACACCAATGCAGCCAACAACATGGTGCAAAAGCGAACCATCTAATCGGCCTGCAGCATCCCCAGAAGCCACCATCGTTCCTCAGATCTCCGCTCAATACCCTATGGAGTGACTAGAGGAAGTAGAGCGCACTTGGATTTTTAACAGGTACGATGACAATCAAGCTTTCTGACATGCAATTTTCGCTGCGATTATGCGGATGGTATCTAGAACCACCAGAGCTCCCCAACGACATGGACACTATTCATACATGACAGACTACAGCCGTTCAGTAAGGTCGTGCGGAAGGAAAATGACAAGGTTTTCCAGCGAATGCGGACATTGTAACCTAACGAAGCGGTCGCAGAATGGTGAAGAGATAATGGTAATGATTCTTCGCGCTCACTCGGGGATAGGCAATATCAAGAAATTATGGTTTCTGAAGCAGGAGCTTAACCAAAAGATTTGTGCTGGCCTTGTTCGCAGCCCGCCGCAGACTGTCTTCATATTTCTGTCTGAGGTAGCAACTGCCTTGAGAGGATTATGTTAGTTTGGTCGCCACCTTTGTTAGTTATCATCAATGATGTCAACGCAACTGTAAATACATCAAACGCCCCCATGATGCAATCCGTGACGTAGTTGGAGAAGAGCCGAGGAATCTGTTTCCAACGATGACGCTCTTCAACCTGCTCGTCTCACCAACGCGATTGCAGAAATTCAAATGGCACTGGGCACTTTGGAAGCACTGGAAAACCGTGAAAGCCAAGCGATGACCTATGACACTATTCGCGATACCAGTTTCTGCGCCGTCATTGCCCGATGGTCCTGCCGCACCGCCGCCCACCGTCACCCCTTCGGGCCACGTGTTTTTAACCCACCCCTTCCCGGAATACCAACGTAGCAGGAACTCTATATTGTCGTCCGCTGTGCCATCCCTGCGCAGAAACAATCTCAATCTACTGATGCTGCCCATACAAGCAACTCAGACGCCGAGGATTTCTGGTCGATTCTCCATGCAACTTGCCAGGGAGCGATCTCGTACAAAACTGTCTGTCGATAACAAAACTGCGAACGATAACAAAAAAATTCCCGCGCCTTCCCGTGAGGGGAACACGAGTAAATGCAGAGCATTGGGGCCTCAGTACTGATTGAAGGCAGTGTTGCTTCCATCGCTTCTTCCGTGATGCTGCAGTAGCAGACACGAGTAAACGTGAGCACGAGCGTCAACCAATGAAGGAAGGAGCAACGCAGTGACTGAAACACGAGCGACCGCCAGCCGCTATTTTTGCAGCGCGCGGAGTAGAGGGAGAGCAGTACGGGGGGGGGGGGGAAGAGCGCGCATGCGCAAGCAGCGCGCGCCCTTGCGCGCCCCACCGCGCTGCTATCACGCACCTGTTACGCCGAGACCGCGACGGAGCGAACGGGCTGACTACGACGCATGCGCGCGCCAGCTACGTTTGAGAGAGAGGAGAGAAGGAGAGGCGCACCTGCTGCGGACGCGAAACTGTTGACACAGTCCGACGCAGGAACAGGCGAGGCTAAGAAATGCTCTCCATTTAAAACTGCCTCTCCTCCAACCAAACGAGGTCCCACCCAGTTCAACGTTTCGCCGCCGCCCTACTTCTACGGATTGCCGACATGCCGAAGCAGTGCGAACATTATGCATAGCGGTTACGCCATTCCACGTAGGCTAAACTAAAAGCACCAGCTTCTGGAGGTGAAGTTGCACTACGCCAAAATTTTTAAACCCTCCAAATTCAAACACCCAACGACGCACCGAATATCAATGTTCATTACGCAACCAGAAACATATGTCCCAGACCTAACTCTGACATGACTCAGGAACACGATTAGAGACACAATGCCTGGCTCGTACACGACACGATCGAGCCCATTAAAAAGGTGACTACAGTGACGGCGCATAGCGCCAAATGGTGAGTATGCACAAGCCAATCTACGACGCCTCGATGCACTTAAAAAAAGAGGAACGCATATTCGTCATCCAGCTGCCCATAGTCGGTTTTCCTGTAGTTATGCTCATTTACACCCGAGCTGACTACTCAGCAATGAGCGGAACATTCGCACCTAAGCTGAAAAAAGTTGCGAAAAGATGCGAAGAGAAAAACTGGAGCATTGTTTTTGATGTTCATTCACTACGGCAACCGCTTTGCGTCAAATCTAAAATTACTTCACATGCTTTCAGCGAAGGAATGAATCATACCCGAGGTTTGAGACTAACTTTCCCGGCAGTCACCATACTACACGTGTTCACAGAATGCTAGGTGACAACATTATAAAGAAGTCGAAAATGGTGAGGGAAGCGCCAGTAGTGCTCGTACGGAAAATGTCGGCACAATAGCGTTATCGAACAACTGCCGCCGAATGAACCAAATTACCAAAGCGTATGAGTACCCGCTGCAAGGAATCGAGGACCCCCTCTACCAAATATTCCCACAAAGTAACTAAGTTTGCCAGATCTGAAATCTGGCTACTGTCATTTGAGGTAGACGAACGACACCAATACAAGAATGTTTTTACAAGACAAAACATTCAATGAGCGTAACACTGAAAGCAGCACACAAACGAAAAGAGCACAGGACGAGCGCTCATTCACAACTGAAGTTTAATCCAAAATATGAAAGACAAATACCCTCCCATTCACCAGATAATGCATGCGCCACCTAAAACCAAATAAGAACAACAAAAAAACAAAACAAAACAGCACAAAAACAAAAACAATACGTCCAGAACAAGGCGTGTAACTCATTTGCAGACGAGATCTGCAACGATTTCGCACGTAAGGACAGAGATGCCTGACTGAACCATACGCAACTTCTCCGTTTCTTCTGGAACGCCTCAGCTACTTCCTTGTCATCGGGCGCACATGCGTTAACACAATCTGTGTTACAGAAAACCGGTCGGCCACCGGCACGACACCGGCACGAGCAGCAATGCGCCGCGAGATGAGAAGATACAGCCGCTGCGAGAAGAAGGTATGAGAAGAAGATAGACATATGCTCCTTGATACCCACGTTGACCCATATTCTCGTTTATCCTGCGTGCTCTCAACCGCAAGACAGTGGAAGCATAAAAAATACAACCAACATTTCCCTGCACATACCGCGTTTCATAATTCACACTGAACTCATTGCTGCCTGCACGATGGTCACCAGACACTTCGGTGTCAACGAAAGAGCAAACCCTGCCAACCTTGTTTCTTGACAATAACAGAAACTTGACTTTCAACCTCATACCAAATATTTTTAACCTATGTGACTCATTGTGCAGATAGATAGGGGATTTCTGGTGGTCTCTTAATCTTACCGTGCAATATTGGAGGCCTATCGATGTCATCCTTTCTTCTATTTAGTTCTTTTATATATTTTTATACACTGACCTCCGAACAATGCTTTGGCAACCGGCGTGTCGGATGCGACGCACTTGATCATCAAAAGCCTGTTCTAAGCAATGTACACAAAACCAGCCAAATCGGCACCTAAAAGAGACTTCGCAGTTCTGCGTTCAATATTCTTGGAATGGCTTGGCGCCTAACTCACAATTCGCTTCACGGTCCTGAGTACTTCCACATGCTGCTTCCTATATCTTGCGTTAAGTAGTACGCAGGACCAATCAATCAACCTTTAATAAAAGTTCATTGATTGATTCCCTGATTGAATAATATTACTAATATTTACAGACGGTGTTTTGCAAGAAGACCTTTATTCGGCGCCGAGCTCACACCTTCGTCTGCAGTCGCAGCGAGGGGATGATGATGATCATTTACAGATGATAATGGGGATTGGTGCTCGTATATTACTAACGGGGAAACACACCCCTTGGCGGAACAAGTGAAGTGATGATAGCGATATTACATTCCGGCCTAATGTCCACAAGTTTCTCCCCCAGCTAAAGGTGGTCTCCTTGTCGGGAACAATTACAGCTGTCTACGTTGAAAGGGTTTTAAGCGGGATAAGCGGGCTATCCCTATTGAACAAAGCGTACGATTGTTTGAAGTGTCTTCTGGGGTCACAGAATAGTTCACTGGAAAAGTCTGCCGGATGAAAACGTAAAGACCAATGTAACGGTGCAGGAACTTTTCAAAGAGTGCACGCGTTCGCCCAGGCGTAAACAGGAGCACCTCGTCTCCTTCGGACAATTGGATGGAGCAATGGGTTGCATCATACCGCGCCTTCTGTTCTTGCGGACGAGATTCGGTGCGGTCTCTGGTCATGCGTCGGCAGTTCGCTATGGGCAAAGCAAACTGTTCGTGAAACGGCGAATGAACAGCAACAGGAGCAGTGAAAAAATGTTTCTATGAAACAAGAGGGCTGACGGTGAAAAGCCGGAAAAAAAGGCGAGAAGCCGGCGGTGCTCTGGATTTCAAAGGTATATGCGAAAGTGACGAACGGTAGTAGGACGTTCCAATTGCTGTATTCGGGGTTGATGTACATGGAGACCATATCGGACTGAGTGCGATGGAAACGTGTAGTGATGTCATTTGTTTGTGGATGGTAACTGGAAGAGGTTTTGCTGACAGAATTGGCGGCTGGAAGAACTTCAATGAGTATGTGCGAAAGAAAGGTTCTACCACGGTCGCTCAACAGAACTCGTGCTCTACCGAACTCCTTGCTGCAGGATGATGTTGAGCAACGCAAAATGAGGAACTTCTTCAGCACAACCAGATTGGAGCGCAATTGTTTCACATATCTATTTAACTGGTTTAGAGCGGTTATATTGCAACGGCAGTCATTTGAGGTTCATGGTAAAGGTATGTACAAATCAATCCAGACTGCTTCAACTGGTGCAGAAGGACACGAAGTGGGGTTAGGCATACCGGCCGGAGGTGACTTAGATCGTTTTCGGTGCTGGCAAGGGCAGAAAGCCACGTACTTGGTGGCGCTAGTGCACAAACCAAGCCAGAAAAAGCTACTGCGAACCCGATCGCATTTTTTTTCAAGACAAGAAGACCAACAGTAGCTTCATCAAGGAGTGATTGGAGTATAGGAAGACGGAGTCGACGAGGAAGGACAGGCACCCAGTTACAACAGGCAGGATGATGAGTTTCACGATACACCACGCGGTCAATAAGTTTAATGAGGCCAAGTAGGCGTCACAACCAGCTGTTGGGCGGCTGAGCAGATCCACTGAGTCGGACAATCAAGGTCCGGCTATAGGTACCTTCCCGCTGAGACGTTGGCAGTTCTGATTATCGAAGCACTGAAGCATGGTTGAGAGGGGCTAATGTCAAACATGTGTGCCGGGATTCCGGGGTTGTAGGGGACGTGAGGGAGGATAAGGGACGACGCAAAAGGGCATCAGCATCCAAATGCTTTCTGCAAGACCTGTACGTAATCGTAAAATTATACTTCTGCGAAGGCAGGACCTACCGGCCTCAGCACCCAAACAATTTTTTTATCGTTGATAGCCAACAGAGGTCGTGATGATCGGCGACAATGGGGAAATGTCGGCCATACAGGTAAGAATGGAACCTTTGAATAGACCAGAGAATAGCCAGACATTCGTGTTCCGTGATTGTGTACTTTTGTTCTGCGGGTGTGAGCGAACGACTAGAGTACGCGATTACTCCTTCACTAAGCGGAGCATCAGTCTGTAGAAGAAAAGTACCAATGCCGCACCTGCTTGCATCGGTATGGTAAGTTCCGTTTTAACGAAATGACGCAGGACAGTGTCAGATGTAAGAGCGTTTTCGAGGGCTTCAAAATTTTGTTGGCACTTATTCGTGGAGTTGAAATGGGTATGACCACGTAAAAGCTGGTGCAGAGGAGAACATATGGCAGCAAAGTTGCCGATAAAACGACAGAAATAGGATGCCAGCCTAGAGAAAGCTTCAAAGATCTTCCTGAGTGAGTGGCCGAGGAAAGTTGTCAAGAGCGGCTGTTTCGGCGAGGTACGGACAAATCCAATCTTTGGCAATCACGTGTCCCAGCACTTTGATGCTTTTAGTGGCGAAACGACATTTCGTCGATTTAATTTGATGTCCTGCATCATAAAAAATGCGAATACGTAATCTAGGTGCTCCAGATGTTGAAACAACCTGGATGAACACATCATATCATCTGGATAACACAAACATGCTTTACATTCGATTCCACGGAGCAGTGTCGATCATCCGTTCGAAAATGGCTGGGTGGTTGCAAAGACGAAAGGCCATTACATTGAATTCATAAAGGCGATCTGGAGTGGTAAATGCCGTTTTCACATTGTCGGCTTTGGTCATGAAGTTTTTCCAATACCTTGAACGAAGGTCAGGCTCGAGAAATAACCTTCGCCCTGCAAACAATCCAAAGCATCGTCCGTACGTGGCATAGGATACACATCATTATGAGTGATCCTATTTCGAGTCTGGTAATCAACACAGAATCTCACGGAACTATCACTTTTTCGAACGAGAACAATGGCCGAAGACCACGAACTCCTCTACGGTCGAAAATCTTTTCTTGAACATATCAGTCACATTGTGTTCTATTACTTGTGGCTCGATCGAGGAGCCATGGTAGGATACGCGGCTAGTTACGGTGTACCCCTCTATTTTGATTCTACACAGTGGTGCTGTGGTCTGTATGAAGCCGGGTGCATGCACGTCAAAAGAGGTGTAGTTCATTGCGAGAACATTGAGTGATAACTTCGTTCGATGAGGCGTAAGCTTGGAACCGACAGTGCTACCAAGAGCTGACACATCGGGATGCGAAGCAAACAAGGAAGGACTCTTTGAGGCTTGGGTGCCACCAGAAACGACGGAATCAATGTTACTGTCGACCACCGAAGCAATAGTGGTTCCTCGGTGAAGTAGAATGGGCTCATTTGTATTGCTCACTGCGGCGAGTGCTGCTGATCAATTTGCCAATTGAATAAAAAAGTTGCAATTGCAATCCCATGCGGAAGAAATCGAGCTATCGGACGGCAACCACATCGCCTTCTGTTTTTTCTTCTGAGAACACGGAGAGAATTTCTTCGCTACCAGCTACCAACACACGGACAGCATTCAACTTGTGGAAGTGCTGTGGTTAATCCTGACAACCTAAATGTTCAGTGTCACCATTTCTGATGGCAGGTTGATGGCAGGAATTAACGGCTGAGGAAGGAGATATGAAGTTCCATCCTAAGATGACTTCAAGAGCAGACGGCAAAAGCACTGCATATTGAATATGATGCCGGATTCGTCCACTCAAAACACACACAGTACAACAGGCGGCTGGTTTGATGTCGTGCTTATGGGCGCCTCGTAAATAAGGACCAACTTAGGGAGCCTTGACTTTCCCCAGACGCGAATAAAAGTCAGCATGAATGACGGAAATACCTGCTCTGGTATTTACGCGCACTCCCCATTAAATCCCTCCGACAAACCCAGACAACATGTTAGACGGCCATACATGAGGAATATTCTGAATAATATGAGGTATTCTAATACGCTCATACTTTGCTTCTTTAAATTATTTTCAGGTGTTGTGTTTCCTAAATGTTTCTTATATGCACAGTGCTTTCTAGTATTCTTCATTCTTTTCGCTTGAAAGCTAAGGCGACAGACAGACAGACAGACAGACAGACAGACAGACAGACAGACAGACAGAGAGACAGACAGACAGACGGACGGATGGACAGACAGACAGACGGACGGACAGACAGACATACACAAAGACAGACAGAAAGACAGACAGACACAGACCAAAGTATTGGCCTTTGTGCAGCCCAAAGCCGGCGATCATAAAAAAGTTCATGGTAGCCACTGCAGCGATTTTTCATAAAGGGCATACTGTGGAGTGCTAGAGATGGCCAACCTCTTCGTGATAGTTGAAAAGGTTTCATAACCATTATTGCAGGTAATATCCAGTCACAGATGGTAAATGTTGGTGTCAGTTTTGGTAACTTTTATTGGTGGCAGAAATGCGTTCTTATTTAAGTGTTTTGACTTGACATTTGTCTGACTGGTTGTGTTCAATACTGCTAGTATAAATAATTGTTGTTTTCACATGTTAAAGGCACCATTGGAGCCAGCACTACTGCAGCAGAAAACTTGTAATATAGTTTCTATTTTATTTCTTGCCGTCTTCATGCGTACGCAAATGGGCAAACTGGCACACACCGCTTTCGGCGCACTCCGGCTATTATTTCTTCTTGTAACGCAGCTAGACTTAATGTTTGAGATGGCGTGCTCACGCAAATCTCCTGCTTGCACGGTGAGTGTGGTGTGTAGTTGTTATTTGGTAGGCGTCCCTGTTGTACAAAGCCGTCCGGTAAAGCTCATAGCGACACCTATTTAATCCTAGATTTTGGTAAATAAAAAACTCAATTCTATAAGTTGAACAAAAAATATACGAACAAAAATACGTAAAATGTTATCCCCTTTTGTCTCACTATAAGCAAAGATCTCAAAATGAGCACCCGCATTGGGGTATCACTGGTACGAGAATATATCCCATTCACGGGGAGGAGGCGGCAAATATAGAAAGCGTTCGAAAGCTAGGTTTTTAGCCTTTTCATCTACACCATTAACCTCAATTTGGATTTAAAAAGTACACAAAAGCACACTAATTTGCAGCACACCACAGCAAGAACAGCGATTTTTTATGACAATTCTAGTCAAATTCAAAGCTGGTTCTTGGTAGAGTGCTCTTTGCATTATCTCAGTGTTCACCCTCATATACCCCCGTATTCTTTATTATTACAGAATTGACGATGCCTCATTCTCCTATTGCGAAGGCCAAGGAGTGATGGGGACCGTGAACATGTATTCATGTTTTGCGCACTGCTGTATATGACAGGAAACATATGCAAGTTTACTCGACCAATTTACCTCAGTTGTCTGAAAAAAAAAAATGGTTCATATTTGAGAAGAGTACGTAAGGCAATAGTCTTCTATTATCTTGAAGGACGCTTCAAAAAACTGGCTCAATGCTTCTTTTACTGTTTTAAGATTGACGCTATGACTAGTAGCTCAAGCACCATGACGCGTGTGTACGCTGTGTACGTACTGTTTTTTTTTCAGAAGTGCGTTTCACACCTTCCGGATTCATTTACCACGTGCGGTTTGCCCGAAGACAGGTTTGTACCGCAGTGGAGAGTGTCTGTGTTATTATTGGCTGCTTTTGCAACGCAAAAACATCATTTCTGTTTTTCCTAATATTCAGAGTTCTAAGGGCTCGTGACTGACACAAAAATGCTAAATTCACTGGCAAATTGTGTATGAACGAGGGTCGTGGTGGTTTGTAAGGTACTATAACTAAGAATCAAAATCAAGCAAGACATTGCCAGGGCACTTAAAAGACATTGGGCAAGGGCTGAAGAAAAGTTTCCAATTATGTTAATTATTTTGTGTCATGGTAGCCAGACTATTCGAAAAATATTCAAGCATTGTATAATTATTATGGACTTGGCCAACGTTTACCATAACGAAGCAACTTTAATTGGGAAGCATTTTGTACTCGTGCCGGGAACATTCCGAACTATTTCAGATAGAGGGCTAACTCGACCCTTGACGAGTTTCTTTTTGGCAGTGCAATGAATACTCAAAAT
The DNA here is from genome assembly GCA_013339765.2 of Haemaphysalis longicornis. Taxonomy (NCBI): domain Eukaryota; kingdom Metazoa; phylum Arthropoda; class Arachnida; order Ixodida; family Ixodidae; genus Haemaphysalis; species Haemaphysalis longicornis. The sequence continues at coordinate 2,372,559 of CM023454.1, read as the reverse complement.
TGGAGAAAAAAGTGTTAGTCTGCCATGCCCATGACAACCAAAAATTTCTCAGGGCCTTAAATTCGCTCACGTACAATTAAGGCGAAAGTGTCGTGACACTAAAAGGTTCTTCACTGCGTCTACCTACTTCAATCTTAGTCTACTGTTGCTTTGTGCCTTTAAGCCCGAATTGCTTCGAGCGCATTTTCCTGTTTCTTTTGGCATTTCATTAGGTTGAACGGAGGATGCACTGTTTTAAAATTTTGACGTTTGCGTTTGGGCATTTAGTCAAATGTACAAGGTAGCCCCTCAAAACTCCCGTTATTTAAAAATTCCCAACAAACGCGACACCAAAAACGTCAAGATCACTTCTTCAAACGCTCAAAATAATGTGAGATTGCACCGTGGTAGCGCATCGGTGCAATACATGGTGCTAAAGTGTAACCAGAATCCAAATTTAGAATAAATGACACGTGTTTGTATGATTTTTACAACAGTGGCTTTTTTGCCATTTCCCCAATATAACGATACTTTTTCTGTATATGGGTCGGCACCAAGCAGTCGTCGCGAGACAAACTGATACGTCCACTCACTCACACTCATTTGGACACAAAATCATGCGTGAATTTTAGTTTGAGTAAGCGAGAGGCTAGTGCCGCATGGTGAGTTTGAGCTTCGGTAAGTTTGAGACTGACCGAGTTTGAGTTCTCCTGAGACCGAGTCAGTTCTCAGAATATTTTCAATTTCAGTACATTTTGAGTTGCGAGTACATTTTGCATATTGATTACCTTTGAGATTGAGTACATTTTGATGTTGGCCACATTTTGAATTTTCAGTACATTTTGAGTTTGAGTACATTTTTGAGTTCTCAGTACATTTGGAGTTTTGAGTCTAAGCGAGTTTGGAATTTAGCACTCATTGCTACTTTGAGTGAGCAGAGGTGTGCTGCTCAGAAATGAGTCCGCGTTTGAGTGAGTGGGAATTCGAAAATAATTTGCGAGTTTCAGTCAGCCGCGCTAACTATACGAGGTATGCTACCATGTAATACATTCTGCTTTGTTTAAAAGAGGTGTAAGTCATCAATTCAATTTTTTTCTTAAGATACAGTATATTAAAGTTACATGTGTCCAGCTCACTTTCAACTGCTTTCAAGACAACATTGTTTTGAAAAAAACGCTTTTTATTTTCTGCTGACTACCAGCCCAGGAGTGATTTTCATATTTTTTCCTGCATAGTTCATTGGTGAAACAAAAAAAGAACATCCAAGCCGCTCCAAAACATAAGCCGGATGTATTCCAGATCTAGAACTGCGGCCTAAAAATACACTTTAGTTGCAGAAAATTTGGATATATTACCCCCTAAACGCAACATTCTGGTTAAATTTATGAAGACACCAAGGGTGTTTGAAAGGTTATATAAAACGTATTTTTTCCAGTTACGAGCCTCACAGTATAAACTTATTGGGAAGATACAGCTTGCGGACGAAGCAAAAATTACGCCCATCATACCTGCGAGGGAACCCTTGTGTGATGCGACGCATCGGAGAGTTCAATTGGTGTTTCATTTGGGTTGATTCTCTCAATCGCGTGAAACGTGTTGCGAACGCGTATGATGTATTTCCATCAAATGCGGGTGTTCCTATACGCGGGATGATGGGCTTAACTGTTGTGTCACACCACTCACTGAAGGGACCGTCGCTTCCATCACGTCTTCATCGGAAGAATCAAGTCAAGCACGAAGTAGTCAATCATGGTCACGTCAAGAGTGAGAGTGAGCGTTTGACTGAAACACCGCAGCGGGATAGCCGCTTTATATTCACAGCGCATGAAGAAGAGGACACAATGCAGGAGATTCGCGCATGCGCGCACTTGAACGCACCGGAGAAGTTGTTAATGCAGCGTTACGCAGCGAGGCGCGCCCAAACTAGCACGCCACCTGTGGTATGCAAATGAGCCAGAGTGAGAGTGTTGCACAGCAGTGGGAGCGAAGAACGGAGGAGGGATGTGGACGGACGGCGCGACGACGACGCAGGGGGGACATGCCCCAGAGCAAGAGTTGCGTCGCATCTTAATACTCATACCTTGAAAAGTACGTTGCTCAATTTGAAAAAAAAACAATCTGCAAAATTATGGTACGTTTTTAGCTACTGTAATGTAATCTTTCCACCCTGTCTGTAGGTTCTTAGGCGAGAGCGTCGCTGCATTTTATTTTAGTTGCGGTTTCAGACGATCGCATTAAAATTCATTGGAAACATCACTAAATTAGGAATGATTTCTTTGTTTGTTTGTTTTGGCAAATACAGCATAGCTGGAAATGAGCGCTAGCGGAGGCAGAAGCCGAGCACATATTTGTCCTCCTTCTTTATATTAGTGTAATTCCGCGGCACATACTACCTGTCTCGTACCGCTTCATTGCGTTGGAGTCTAACGGTCATGAAGGCAAACCGGTTAACAGAATAAGCCACCAGATATCACAGAGCTCAAACAATTGCGACGCTAAACCTTACTTGCCAGGCCTACTGCTTAAGATATTATGACTGTAAGACAACGCATTTGTTTCTGTTTCATCACCACCCTATCTACGTCCTCTGCAGGGCAAAGGCCTCTACTATTATTCTCGAATTACCCCGGTCCTGTGCCAGCTGTGACCAATTTATCCCCGCAAACTTCTTGATCTCATCTCCCCAGCTAACTTTCTGCCGCCCCCTGCAACGCTTGCCTTCTCCAGGGATCCACTCTGTCACCCTTAATGACCAACGGTTATCTTGCCTTCGCATTACATGCTCTGCCCACGTCCATTTCTTCTTCTTAATCTCTACTAATATGTCCTTAACACGCGTTTGGTCCTTGACCCACTCCGCTCTCTTCTTGTCCCTTAATCTTACACCTATCATTTTCCTCTCCATTGCCCGCTGCGTCGCTCTCAGTTTAAGTTGAACCCTCTTAGTGAGCCTCCAAGTTTCTGCCCCGTCGGTGAGTACCGGTAAGATGCAGCTGTCATACACTTTATTCTTCAGCGACAATGGTAGGCTGCTATTTATTATCTGAGAATGTCTGCCGTATGCACTCTACCCCATTCTGATCCTTCTAATTATCTCTGCCTCATTGTTGGGATCTGGGGTAACAACTTGGCCTAAGTAGATATATTCGCTTACCACTTCCACTGCCTCGCCCCCTATCCCAAACTGATGTGCTGTCCCGAGGTTATTGATCATAACTTTGGTTTTCTTATTTTTCCTACTTTGGTTTCATATTAATTTTAAGGCCCACGGTTCTACTCTGTTCGTCCAGTGCAGAAAGCATGCTTCTGCAATTCGTCCCCCGAGTTACTTAGCAAGACAACGTCATCAGCAAATCTAAGGTTACTGAGGTATTCTCCATTAACCCTTACTCCCACCTGTTCCCAATCCAACGTTTTAAATACTTCTTGTAAACATGCTGTGAATAACATTGGAGACATTGTATCTCCTTTCTGACGCCCTTCTTTATAGGTATTTTACTGCTCTCCTTATTGAGGATGATAGTAGCTGTGGACCTATTGAGGATATTCTCTAGTATTTTTACATCATGGTCATGTACCCCCTGGTTCCGTAATGCCTCAATGACTGCTAGGTTTTCGATCGAGTCAAATGCTTTTTTCATAATATATGAATGCTATATATTGAGGTTCAGTATACTCCGCGCACTTATCTATCGCCTGATTGATCGTGTGAATATGGTCCGTTGATGAATAACCTTTACGGAACCCTGCTTCTTCTTTAGGTTGACTGAAATCTAAGGTTGCAGAAATTCTGTTAGCGATTACCGTGGTAAGTTTTTTGTAGACGACTCACTGTAAGCTCATCGGCCTGTAATTTTTCAAGTCCTTCTTGTCACCTTTCTTATTGATTAGGATGATGTTCTGGTTCTTCCAAGATTCCGGTACACTTGTGGTCATTAAGCATTGCGTATACAGGTTTGCCAGTTTTTCAAGTACAATTGTCCGCCATCCTTCAAGAGGTCTGCTGTTATCTGATTCTCACCAGGTGCTTTGCCCCCTTTCATTTGTTTCAAAGCCTTCCCAACTTTGTCGGTTGTTACTGGTTGGATGTCTAACTCCTCAGAGCTAATTTATCCATCGCCATTATCCTGGATGTCCCGGCTACTGTACAGATCCCCATAGAACTCCTCGGCCACTGTGACTATTTTATCCCTATTTGTGATGACATTGCTTTGCTTATCTTTAGGTGCATACATCTGATTTTTCCCCACGCCAAGACGCCTATTCACTGCTTTCAGGCTACCTCCGTTCTTTACAGCGTATTCGATCCTCTCCATATTATACTTCCGTACGTCAGCTGTCTTGCGCTTATTGATTAACTTCGAAAGCTCCGCTAGTTCTATTCTGTCAGCGGGGGTGGAGATTGCCATGGTTTGCCGTTTCCTAATTAGATATTTCGTTTCCTGTGAAAGTTTGCCAGTATCCTGTCTAGCCATCGTGCCCCCGGCTTCTACTGCACACTCCATGATAATGCATGTAAGGTTGTCGCTGGCTTCCTGTGTCGTAATCTCGGCTTCCTCATTAAGAGCTGAATATCGGTTCTGCAGCGCCATCCTGAATTCTTCTACTTTACGTCTTACTGTTAGCTCTATATTCGGCTTCTTTCGTACTAGCTTGTTACGGTCCCTCCTCAAAATCTAGGCTAATTCGAGATCTTACCATACGGTGGTCACTGCACCTTACCGTTCCGAGCACTTCCACATCCTTCACGACGCCAGGGTTATGGCATAATATGAAGTCTATGTCATGGTTATGGTCCCCATTCGGGCTCCTCCACGTCCACTTCTGACTCTACCGTTTACAGATTAAGGTATTCATTATGCGTAGGTTATTCCGTTCTGCAAACTCAACTAGTAGGTTCCCCCTGCTATTTCTACAGCCCAGACCATAGTTACCAACTGCCTTGTCTCCAGCCTGATTCTTGCCTACTTTAGCATTGAAGTCCCCCATAACTGCGGTATACTGTGTTTTTACTTCAGCCATTGCCGATTCCACATCTTCATAGAAACGTTCCACTACTTGGTCGTAGTGGCTGGATGTGGGCGCGTAGCCCTGCACCACCTTGAGCTTGTACCTCTTATTTAGCCTAATTACAAGACCTGCTGCCCTTTCGTTAATGCTATAGTATTCTTCTCAGTTGCCAGCTATGCTTTTATTGACTTTTAATCAAACTCCCAGTTCTCTTCTGTCCTCTAGACCCCGGTAAAATAAGACGTGTCCATTTTTAGAATCGTTAATGCTTCGCCTGCCCTCCTAACCACGCTAAGCCCTATTACATCCCATTTAATGCCCTCTAATTCCTCGAACAACACATCTAGACTCGCTTCGCTAGATAAGGTTCGTGCGTTAAACGTTGCTAGGTTGAGATTCCTTTGGCGGCCTGTCCGGATCCAGGGATTCTTAGCACCCTCTGCTGCGTCACAGGTCTGACCGCCCCCATGGTCAGTTGCTTCGCAGCCGCTGGGGACTGAGGGCCGAGGGTTAATTGGCGTATTCATGGGAGGCGAAAATCACCCCCTCCTGACAACCTTAACCCACAGAAAGCACTGATGCCCCAATTTCATTCGCAACTAGCGACATCAAATACTTTTTAGCGTTTACAAATAAGTTTCATTCCACTTTTTTGCCTGTCTTTCACTAAGTGGCAGCTGGAGAGTGGCGATGCCTTCTTCCAGCCACAAAGTCGCAAAATTGACCAATGAAAAGTGTTTGCATACTGACGTGTTTGGCGCCGTAAATAAATATGTTATTCTGGTTTGCTGCTGAACAAATACTTAATGACTCTGCCATATAGCCGAGAACTCGGACATTGCCTTTGTGATAATTTCTTTCTGTCTTTGAAGGCATTGAGAAATACGCGAAGAGTAGCAGCACCTAGGAGCTCGTGCTTCACCTCTTGTTTCTTTTTCTCAATGTGCTACTCCCCATAACGATAGGTATATAGATTGTGCGTTTTGTTTGCGGCTACAGATTTTCTCCTACCTTAGGTAGAAATAGCTTACCAGCATCATCACCATCTCGAGGCCATAACTCCATTCCTTGTACATACAAATATTCAACGACCATCTAGCTGCATCGGTGATCAGTTTAAACAGGGGTTTCATGCCATGCCGGTGCTATTGCCTCCTGTTCATCCTGTGCCTCCTTCACGACCCTCTTACTCGGAGATCGGTTAGTGAACACCCCTGCCGCTGCCTATACTCACGGCTCAGCTTTCGTCTGCCTATGTCGTGGTTATGCCTAGTTTGCCGGCCTCGCCGCCCCACTTTCCACGGCAGGATGCCAACATCACCTCATTCGTCAGCTGATATTGCGTCATTGTAGGTCGCATCTTCCGCTTTTGTAGACGTCGGCAACGTGACGAACGACGTGGTTTTGCTGCCTATGAACGCCTGAACGTAGCACCGCATTAATACTGCTACCGGCGGCGTGCGTACCCGCCTACTATACGCCACTCCCCGCCTCAGCCGCAGCCTAAAAAAGTTCCTCGCAGCTTCTTTGGGCCACGATCGCGCAGGCCTTCACTAGGTCGCCGCTCAATACCGTGTCTTCGCCATGCGTGTTACATCACCAACCGCCGCCCGGAAAAGTAGTGATTGCAGATTAAGAGGGAAATTGCATCTCCTGCGAAGTTTGCAAGTGTTCGTAGAACTTGCTCTCTGCTTTAGCGGAAGGTGCTCGGAATAATGTCCTAATTGACACTTGGGCGAGTATCTCAGTCGTAACTGCAGAATTTTGCACACGGTTATGCACGTAGGAGCACCCTACAATTAACCTTCCATACAATGAGCCCACCGCACTGTAATTAAGCCCCCCGTTTTATGCGCGGGATGAGTTTTTATCGGTGCCCTTCGCCATCCTGTTCAGTGTGCAAGGTTGTTACCCTGTGCTTAGCATCTGTTTTTGGGTTTGGAATTTTTCTCGTCTGCCTCCGCTGTCATTTCCTGTCAGCAACCCGAAATTAAAATCCCAAATACTAAGCATCCCAGCATTTCGGAGGTGCCACCTACTATGCATCTGACACAAGGGCCGACTGCGTTTTATATCGAGACCAAGAGCCATTTTATTCTGTGTTCTGCGCAGGTCACTGGCGCTCACGTTATGATAGTTCTATCTCCGCGTTTTATGTCCAAAGAAGTTGGTTAAACACGTCTCGTCCGATTCACAGAAGGCTTGGTGACGCTCTTAGCTGCCAAAGCCTCTTCCCAGCAAAATATGCTCCACGAAGGCACCAGTGTAGCGTCTGTTGCGAAAGGCCAACCCCTGTAACTTTTTCCCCTCAGCTCGGTATTCCCCTTTGCACGCCCTTCAGATTCTGGACAATCACTTTCCACAGTTGAGGCCACTATCCGCACAGAACTCACAGAAAGCGAAACAAAACTACTTCTTCAGGTTTTGGAAAAACAACAGGACACCTTTAACTGCTCTCTCATCAAACTTGGACAAATATCCGTGGCAGCGCAGCGTATTGATGCGGAAGGGACACAAATCGTTTCTCTTAACCCATACGGTGTGTCTTCATCAGAACGAAAAGTCATTGAAGAAAAGGTTGGGGACATGCGTCAGCGCAGCAGTATTCGTCATCCTCCATCCCATAGCCTTCCCCCTTGTCAAAGTGAGAAAGAACAATTGTGTGGACAATTGTCCTTGAAAAAGATCAGAAAAAGGCATGTCTACCCAATGTCGCGCATAGATGATACAGTCTACTGTTTACAAGTCGCCGAATATTTTTCGAGCTTGGACTTGCGATCTGGCTATTGGCCGATTCCCATGCACGGGTCTGACTATACGACGTCGTTTGCAACACTAGATGTCTTATAAAAATTCATCGTATTGCCTTTTGGCTTGTGCAACACCAGTGCTGCAGTTGAGCACATAATGGACACAGTCCTTCGCAGACATAAAGGCATGCCTATCGTTTTTCGTTGAGTGTTTATGAACAGCTCCGACGACGTCGGAAGTCTGGCTTATTACCAACCTGACATTAAACACCAAAAAATGTCACTTCGCCCTGAAATCTGTCAAGGTTTTTGGTCACGTCGTTAGCAAGGATCGTATCCGGCCCCACCCAGACAAAATTTCTGCGGTCGTCAGTTGTCCCCGCCCTCAACACACCAAAAAGCCCTTCGCAGTTTCCTCGGCCTGACATCATAGTTTTAGTCGTTCCGTCCATTATTTACCCCCATTAGCTGCGCCCCTTAGCAGCTACTGCATTCCGAAACCTCCTAATTCTGGACTGATCACTGCGAACATCTTTTGAAGACATCTTGAGGCACTTGCTTCCGCAGATGAACTGTTCAATGACAAGAGAAATACCCAAACTCCATACCGATGCTAGTACGCTAGTCATCGGTGCTGTCGTGCTACAGTGCGATGTTCAGTTCCGCAAAGGTTGTACCCTCTGCTAGCAGCTCTCTGACAAACTAAAAACGAAACTACAAAATTTAAATCACTGCGCAAGAGTATCTGGCGGTTGTATGGGCTTTACAGAATTTCGGGCCATACATAAACTGCCGATATTTCATGCTCGTTACGGACTATCCCTCATGCTGTTGGCTGTGTTCAATAAAGAACCTGTTTAGACGACTCATTCGATGGGTGCTCTGCTCGCAAGAGCATTCCTTTAGGGTTATATAGTTGTCCAGAATAAAGTACCTCGACGCAGACGCGCTTTCACGGTGCCCGCTGACGCAGTTGTCGGACGATATGGTGTCACCCACCCATGCGCCCGACTTGCCTACTGCAACCATGGACGTCACGACTCACGACTGATGGCTACAGCAGAAACGTAATCTATGGACAATCAGCAGTACGACACAACCACCTAACAGCCGCCTACGTCGCAAAACTAAGAAATTTCCGGTTTGTTTATGGAGCTATTCGCTGTATCCACCGCCACACCGATGGTGCCACATGGTTCTTGCTGTGCCTTGTTCCCTTCGCTCATGCATCTTGCCCGCTTTCCACAATTATGCATCCGCTTATGCATCCGCTGGACACCTTAGATTTCAAAATACGTAAGAGTGTGTCCGAGGTCGCTTCTTTTGGCCGGGACTGCCCACTTGTGTCTCCAAATACGTCGCCTCATGCGCGCCCGGTCAACATCGAAAAAGGTCCACGATTCCACATGTCGGTCTACTGCAGCCGGTTCTCTGCCCAGCTACACTGTTTGAAGTGGTCGGCATGGACCTTAAGGGTCCCTTTTTGATGACAGTCACTGGTAATCGCCCGATCGTTCCTGCCATTGACCATCTAACTCGCTACGCGGAGAGGGCTCCACTTTACTCGACCAGCGCTGCTGATGTCACTCACGTTTTCTTATACCTTATTGTTTTTCACCATGACGCAACTCGTGTACTCTTAAGTAACCGGGGCAAGAGCTTCTTTTGCAGGTCCTCTCCAATGTATTTGAAGATCCGACATACTCTCGACGTACGTACATTTTTACCACAGAAATTGGGACACTCCACTACCTTTGTAACATTTCCATTGAACGCCGCAGTTCGGAGCGCCGAAGAATACACCCCGTTACAACTTGTGTACTTGCAGCACCCTCACAAAACCTTGGATACCTGCTTCTTCACCGCTACGGTTTTCCATTGTGCATCATCTGCCGAAAATTCTGTTTTTGGCATCCCGCATTACCGCCAGCTTGGGCGCATGCGCACTGAAGTCGTTCAACGGGACCGCAAACAGCACTACGACGCTTTTCATCGATCGGTTTACTTCTACCATATTGACGCATTCTTGGTCTGGACACTGGTTCACGTTCCAGGGCTCTGTGACAAATTTTTACTGCGCTTCCTTGGCTCTTATAATATTCTCGCGGCGATCTCATCCTTAAATTATTGTAGAAACCATTGTAGAAACCACATTGGCTTGTAAGTATGCAGGGGGTGATATTGAGAAGGATTGAAGGTTGTATATTCTTAGCCACGAATTCATTAACAGGGAAGTCCGGTGTAGTGGATATTATGTGACACTTTTGGCAGGGAAAGTGGAGAGACATTTTGTTGCCTCGCCGCGTGGCCTACTTCAAGGTTCTCAAAAACGCCGAAAGCAGAACAGTTGGTGAGAGAAATCTTTATGAGAAGGTATCTGTAAGCCCCACGTGAGAAGAAACAGAAGAAAGGAGGCAAAATAACTGGGCCAAGTCAGAAGAAACCACAGGCACGCACCACACACAGAAAAGAAACAATTGCACAACTGTAAGGGCACGTGTCGCCAACAGCAATAGTCTTAGGACAGACGTTTTCTGAACCTCACAACCGGAAAGATAAAGTTAAAAGGACGTACAGGGTACAAGATAAAGTGGGTCAAAAAGACAGAAAAAAATAAATGTACAAATAAAATGAAATTCTTGAGCAAAGGCTGGAGGGATTCCATCACAGAATGAAAACTGGCAGCTAAAGAATAAAAACAAAAGGAATTGGGTTACCTCATAAGGAACAGAGCAACGGGATTATTGTTTGGACAAGGTACAACTAAAACAATGCCTAATTCTCTATTTCCTCAGATTATCGCTAGGTTTCCAAGTTGTCCCTAGACGCAAGAGTTCCGCGAGTTTCCGTGGAGTTGAATTTTTGAATTAAATAGGATTCTTTGTAATATTTCGCCCAAGAGACTTGAAGTTTCAGTGAAGTATATACAACTCAAGGTCTTCAAAATTCTGGCTTGGTTGGTTGAAATGCCGCTCTACAGCTGTGTAGGATTTGCTAATAGTATCTGCCCGGTGACCGCTAACAAGTGTGCTCGAATTTTAACTCGTTTCTATTATATGCTGTTCGTGACACATTGAGCTTTGTAACATATAAACAATGGTGGATGAAGGGCACGTAAATCATAAAATGTTCTTCTGAACGTAATAGCTGGCTGGGCTTTTCGCAATGCAGTCTCTCTGCAAGTACCTGTAAGTCTTGCATCTGGGATCAGAATGGCTGTCTATGGCTGGTTACTTTTAAGGCCCTGTTTACCATTCACTAGAATATCTTTTAGATTCCTATTACTTCTGTATGTAACCTTCTGTGCTCCTGGGAACTTCTTTTAAGTCCGTCGCTGCTGCTTTAAATGGGGTAGTATTTCCACAGGAGTTGGTTTAGGTTAGGGAGGCCGTTTGAAAATTTAGTTTTATGTTTTTGTACAAGGCGGCGAAGTCAACATTACCTAGAAGTGTGCCAGTGGGTAAGCACCCACGGTTTTTTAGCTGTTCAATTGCACTGAGGAGGGAGGAAGAGCTGGAATGTGGGATAGGTAAGAATAAGAAAGAGATAATGTTTGGGTTGAGGTATTGTTATTCCAAAATATGTGCCTGCCAGGCATGTCGGCAGTATTAAATTATACTACGGCGACTTTGTGGATTTTTGGCAGGAGGTAAAATTCTTGTGCCTCCGCATTGCTCCGTTTCCCCAAGTTTAGGTCAGTGATCGTTAATAATTCTCTGGATCGCAGATCTCTGAGGCTTTTCAAGGATGGTTAGGCTGTAGTCCTGGCTCAGATCGTTATCTTGGGCTTGTAGTAGCAAGGTTTGTTAGCTGCCTATAAGCTTCATCTTTGTATATTCCCATTTGTAAAACAGCTATGCTACTCCTTTATCACTGGCTTGATGAATATCTCGGATCTGTATGATTAGCTAGTTACGGTAACTTCTTGAGTCGTGGTTAGGTCCCTCCGCTTGTTTGACTGCTCCGTTGTTGCCAATTGCCAATGTTTCTCTTGATACTGATTTTAAGTAGATATCTAATTCTGAATATTGATCTACATCTGGAGTCCAAATGTTAGGCGGGTGGAGGCCACGCTCGTTATTGTCCGGCTGGGCCTGTTTTTTTTTTCCAAAAAAAAACTGTCATAGTTTAATTCTCCGGGAAAATTAAGTGAAGGTTTGTCGAAGTCGTATCTACTCACTCAAGTATTTGTGCGACAGAAAGCTCGACCTCGGTCTAGGGTACCTTTTTAACCTGCCTTTTAGTGTGTTGGAAGCGTCTATAGTGTTGTTCGTACAGGTAACGAGGGAGCTCGTTTCTACAAGTTGAATATTGGCGGGGGAAGTACGTTTTTTTACGGAGGAGGAGGAAACAACTTCATTGAGACCTGCAGATGAGACGTGGCCTAAACGTCGCGTCGGTCTGCCGCACCTCGCCTGCTACCTCTTCATGCTGAACCTCCGAAGGAGGTAGCACTTTCGGGTCGCTGGCGTTCGAGGGCAGCCAACACCTGCTGGACGGCCAGAAATTGGATGTTGTAGTCCTCGCTTCTCGCCGCGTCCATAAATTGCGGCGGGATTACTGTGGCTGCGTTGGCCTTGCTTGGATTCACTTCGCAGTTCCATAGGATATCAGCCGCAGTGGCTCTCTCCTTCTTACACAATACACAGTTATCATTTACATACACTTCAGGGCACATGTGCTTGGCTAACACCGGGGTTAATAGCGAGTTCGTTTGTAGCTGTCTAAATGTCACTGATTCTTCTCTTGTCAATTTTGGGTGAGGTGGCGGGAGAGTCCGGCGATTAATGCGGTACCACTCGAGGATGTCCCCGTATGTGATGAGTGGCTCCGTCTCCACAGGCTGGGCCGACTTAGGGGAGGAGGCCGGACTATCAAGCGCGCCGCGGCAGGTGAGCGCGTGCGCTGCAAGGTCGGCCTCCTCGTTCCTGTTGTCATGCCCTTCGCGGAGACCCAGGGGGCCCACATGCGCTGGGAACCACCGTAGAGTTATTGGCATCGTCCGGGGGGGTAGGGCACCGCACACCCTCACTGCACCGGGGGACACATGGTTCGTGGCATAGCTCAGTATTGCCGGTCCTGAGTCACTAAGCACTGTAGTGCACTTTGGGTTCGTGATGGCTAGCGCGATGGCTAGCTCTTCTGCGTGGTGGGCGTCTCGGGCTGTGAACCTTCCTGCAGTGTACGTCTCTCCTGACGCGGCTGCTATCACTACCGCGGCGTAGGTATTAGGTCGGTTGGGATACTTCGCGGCGTCAACGTAGTAAGCGCCGGTGTCTGCAGCGTTTGTAGCGGTAAGCGCCTTCGCCCTGGCGAGTCGGCGTTCTTGATTATGCTCCGGGTGCATATGTCGGGGAACCGGAGGCACGTGGAGGCTGCGCAGTAGGCTCTGTGGCAGGGATAACGACAGACAAGAATCACAGGACAACAACGTTTTTTTACGGAAATTTCTGTTGGGGGGGCAAGATGGGTGAAGGGCGTTACATTGCCTAGTACTGCTTTGTTCGACTTATCGAGAAGCTGATGTTCTGCAGTGCGAGCTCTATTTTTGAAGAGAAAATGGCTGCGTGTAAATTGAACCGCTTTTCTAATAAAACTTTGTGTTTCCCTGCAATTTATGAAAATACAAAAATCTACTTTCACCTGCTCAGTTGAGCCAAATTGCTTCAATGTGGTCATTTAAAAGGTTCAGTTGGGTGGTAAAACGATCCCTACAAATTTCTAAGAGTGAAAGTGAAGCACATTCAGAATACCTTGCACAGGCCAGCTAGCCTTGCCTCGAATGTACGTAGAGTACTTTTTAAGATGAAAGCGGCAGTAGTGTTTTTTTTGCCGGCATGTTTTCAAGCTTTACGGAAACAGTAAGATTTAAGGGTTGGAGCAGCCGGTTTACTAGCTTGGTGCTAGCCATGTGCATTTGTTTGTAGCAAACCTCCGGGACACTACCACTCTTCGGGTATTTGACTGTCGTGATCAATACAAACACAAACATGTGGAACGCTTCTGCTGTTTTTGATTGTCTCTCCTCAACGACACCACGCCATAAAAGCACGGTCTGAAAGGGCGCCGGGAGGGCAGTTTGATTGCTCCGAAATCCGCGCGCCATTACCGAACTTGGCGAGGCTTCTTTTCACGCCTATATAGTTTGTGTTGCGCTTATTGCCGCGTATATCGTGTCTAAAAACATGTGATAGTGTTTTAAATCTGCCATCTTCAGCTACTCGCTCCGACGATGTTGATTATGAGAGATCATGTTTTGTACCAGTTGGGGAACCAGTACACACAACCGACTGGAGTTTTTTGTCACAGGGGAATTTATTTGTAAAGTCAAGAAATAAACGACTCTGGAGACTTCGCGTTTGTGCTTCTTTTAGTACGTTTTCCAATGCAGCAGTTGCACCCATTTTCAAACTCAAGGTAAGAATTTCCGAACGCACTGCTTTGATAAAGAGATGGCGCAAAGTCAGGTAACTTGCGTTTTCTTTCGCAAAACGTGATCTGGAATAGCCAGAAAACGTTTCTCGGCCGATGTGTGCAGTTAAAATATTTCTTTAAAATGAACATACACTCAAAAGCGCTCCCAAAATAGAATAAATGGCTAACATCGAGCTTCAGAAATACAAGGCACTCTGTCCTCCATACGGAAAAGACTGTGTCGTCTGCTTCGTTTCCTCTCTATTCTGTTTCGGAGTTGTCGACGCTAAAGGCACACCTTTAAAATTTTTCCATACTGTTTACGTCCAACATTATAAATGCATAATAAAGTGCTTCCCTTCAACGTTGACACAACTTGTAATCTTAATAAAATCAGTGTCCTTTCTGTTTTACAGTTTTTTTATAAAGCACTTCGTAGTTTGTTTTCAAAGGGTGTTTTCGAGCCGTGTTTTCTATGCCTACTTCCGCAGGAGCGAAATATGGTGGTGAAGCTACCGTTGTTTCAAGGGTGCTCAAGCTGGCTAGTGTAAGCTTTCGGTTGCTCATCCACGGCCATTTTTTATTTGAGGTTTTCATTTGAAAGCATGCTTCTCTTCATCTGTGAGTGTGTGTTGCGGTTAGATTGACTTTTCTCCGCTAACCAAAGCGGTAACAACAAACACGTGCTTGTGATCTCGATACCGCTTATCACCCACTTTTGAATCCATGCATTGCAAAGTGCATGGGAGCGGTGAAGGAAAACACCTGCACAGAACTGCATGAGGGAGCGCCAAACAGCGGTTGATGGGTCTGCCCGTACGAAATGGCAGAAATTCTAAACTACCATGCTATTTGCAATGCTCAAATTTAAAATCCTTAGCAGGGCCGCTGCATCTTATAGCAGAGCACCACAATTTTAAATATTAGCTTCGTATAGAAATCTGAGATTTTATAAATTCGCAGGAGGTGACTATTTTCGACGGGAAGATGGTAACAAGCATTCTATTGGTTTTGTGATACTCTTACCTTATAATAGTATCATTTTAATCATTTCAACCACCCTGACATCCTAGAATTTTATTAGGTATGCTACTCAGCTCAGGATGAATTATTTAACTAGTATGACGCAAGTGGCTTCCTTCAATACCATGCACGTCATGGCGATACAAAAAAAGCCGTATCGGTGTTTCGCTGACGCTTTTCTCTATACTTTAATTATTTGCGGAATGTTTCTATGTACGTGAGTTATTATGCCGAAACTATTGCTGTTCTTCACAAACCGGAAGGACATTTCCCACATTAAAAATCTTATAGGTGTGATTTCTAGGCCATGGTACAAATTCTGTTATCTGCGGAGAAAATGCATGAGTACTTTGGGGCTTCTACATTTTTCAAATCGGCAGTCCGCTGTGTGGTAGCCCTCCAGAATTTGGCCGGAATACCTCCGGCGATTACAAACGTTACGTTATCAGCATAGAAACTCTAACTTCAAGGAGGTTTTAGGAATCCGACAGACAGGGACATATATACCCTGAGGAAAGATCCCTGCTGCGTTTCCTACTGGCAAACTCTAGGTCCTTCTCTGCTTATGCCTACAAAAATATTTGAGCTTTTATATTTACAAGAAATTCTTTAGCTCCTCAATCCCCTTACAGTATTCATGAGTTTATTTAATGACCTCGTGAGCGATGTTACCAAAGGGTTGACGATGTATTCTTCAATATTGCTTTATTGTCTGGAATAGGGCTCTTCTGTCTGCACAAAATGAAATTATTAAGGCATAGCATGTTGTCCTAAGAAGACAGGTTACGTTTGAAACCTGTCCTGTAATTAAAAAGCCTTTTCGAACCTGGTCATGTTTTTACTGTAGTCAAGACCACGCTCGTAATCGGCCTCTCCGCTCACAAAAAGAGAGAGTTGTGCATAAAGGTGTTGTTTTACTTCCTTTCAGCAATATAACAATGTCTACTTGCGCCATTATCTGTTGGTGTCGGATGCTGCCTTTTCCCATGAAAGCATTTAGGGTTTCGTTTGAAAGGGTCATCATTCCAACAAATTTCCCATGAACTCTTGTTCTTGAGATTTACACAAGTTTGGTTAAGCCTTCCCCCCCCCTATGTTTGTTTATGCCAGCAGATGCAGCGGCGGCGCAGAGGTAGAGCATCCACCTCACCTGCAGAGGGACCGTGGTTCGAATCTCGCTGGCGGACATATCCCCCAATATTTAAAAAATTCCGGCATTGAAGGAATTGCAAAATGTGCCTTGCGGTTCGGCCTGACCCAGGCGAACATTGCCGGTAACGCACTCCCTTACTAGAGCAGGATTCACCACCCTTTTGTAGTAATGGCCTCAAGCTCTTATGAATACGCTAATTACCTCACGGCCCTCAGTCTCTTGTCGCTGCAACGCAATTGACCATGGTGGTGGTCAGACCTGTGACGCAGCAGAGGGTGCTAAGAATATCTGGACCCGGACAGGCCGCCATTGTAATCTCAACCTGCCAATGCTTAACACGTGAACCTATTCTAGCGAAGCGAGTGTTGTTTGAGGAATTAAAGGTCATTAAAGTAATGTCATCAGGGTTAGCGAGGTTAGGAGAACTGGTTAAGCCTTTACGGTGCAGAAAAATGCACATGTCCTATGTTAAAGTGGTATAGTGAAAAGAAGAGAAGTGGGAGTGGGATTGTTAGTCAATACAAGCAAAGCTGGGCACATAGGAGATAGCGTAATGAAAGGGCAGCAGGTCTTGTAGTTAGGCTCAAAAATAAGTACAAGGTCAAGTTGGTACAGGGCTACGCGCTCACACCCGGCCACAATGATCACGTAGTGGAACGCTTCTATGAAGATTTGGAATCAGCAATGGCGAAGCTATAAACGCAGTACGCCTTAGTTATGGAGAACCTAAATGCTAGACTAGGCAACAATCGGACTGGGGACAAGGCAGTTGGGACCTATGGTCTGGGCTGTAGAAATAGCACAGGTGACATACTAGTCGAATTCGCAGAACAGAATAACCTACACAAAATGAATACCTTCTTCTGCCAATGGTAAATACTGAAGTGGTCTTGGAGGAGCCGGAATGGGGTGCATGAAAATGAAATAGACTTCATATTATGCAATCGCCCTGGCGCCGTAAAAAATGTTGAAGTGCTCGGAAGGGTAATGTGTATTGGCCACCGTATGCTAAGATCTCGAATTACGCAAGATTTGAGAAGGCGACGTAACAAGCTAGTACAAAAGAAGCCGATAAATGAGCTAAAAGTAAGACGTAAAGTAGAAGAATTCATGATCGCGCTGCGGAACCGATACAAATCCGAGAGAACCGCTGCAGAACTGCGCTGCAGAACCGACAAAGGAAGCCAGTGGTAACCTTACACGTATTATCACGGAGTGTGCAGTAAAAGTGAGCGGCACGATGGCTAGACAGGACACTGGTAAAATTTCCTAGGAGACAAAAGATCTAATTAGGACAAGGCAAACCATGACAATCTCCACCAACCCAGCTGCCAGAATACCAACTAGCGGGGCGTTTCAAGTAAGTCAATAAGACTAAGACCCCTGACATACGGAAGTATAATATGCAGAGGATTCACTCTGCTGTAAAGAACGGGGGTAGCCTGAAAGCAGCGAAGAGGCATCTTGGCGTGCGGGAAATCAGATATATGCACCTAACGACAAGCAAGATGATGTAGTGACAATGAGGGTTAAAGTAGTCACAGCTTCCGGGGGGTTTTATAAGGATCTGTACAGTAGCCGGGACATCCACAATAATGCGAACGGGACAGCAGGGCAGAAAAGATGGATTTCCCACCAGCAACGACAGAAGGAGTAACGAAGGCGTTGAAAGAAATAAAAGGGGCCAAATCACCTGGTAACGATCTGATAACCGCATACCTCTGGAACGATGGCGGAGAAATTGTACTTGAAAAATTGGCAAACCTGTATACCCAATGCTTGATTACTGCAAGTATACCGCAATCTTGGAAGAACATGAACATCATCCTAATTATTAGGAAGGGTGACATGAACGACTTGAAAATTTACAGGACGATTAGCTTACTGTCATTCTTCTACAATGTGCTCAAGAAGGTAATCGCTAACCTAAACAACAAGCATACCAAGCAGGGTTCCGTAGAGGCTATTCAACAATGGGCCATATTCACAGTATCAATCAGCTGATAGAGAAGCACACTGAGTATACTAAACCCCTATATATCGCCTTCATAGAACATGGGAAAGCATTTGACTAGGTTGCCACCTCAGCCGTTATTCAGGCATTACGAAACAATGGGGTAGATGAGCATTATGTAAAAATACTAAATCATGTCTACAATGGGTCCATAGCTATCATCACCTTCCATAAGGGGAGCAGTAAAATAGTTATAAACAAGGGCGTCAGAAAAGGAGACACAATCTCTCCAATGTTACTCACAGCATGTTTACAAGATGTATTCAGAACGTTGGATTGGGAACAGGTGGGAGTAACGGTTACTGGAGAATAACTCAGTAACCTTGTATTTGCTGATGACATTGCCTTGCTAATGTTACTCGGGGGCAAAGTGCAAAAGATTCTTGACGCACTGGACGAACTGAGTAGAAAAGTGGGCCTTGAACTTATATGCAGAAAACCAAAGTATTGACTAATAACCTCGGGAGAGCACAGCGGCTTGAGATAGGTTTCGAGCCAGTGGAAGGGGTAAGCGAATATATCTACCTAGGTCACGTTGTGACCCCGGACCTCCACCATGAGGCAGAGATACATAGAAGGATAGAATGGCGTGGAGGGAAAACGGCAGACATTCTCAGATAATGAATGGCAGCCTACCATTGTCAATGAAGGACGTGAATTATCTTATTAAGCCAATCTGGGGCTCCATGGGGTCTGACGTGTTTTTTCTGGCACTCTCATAACTCTTTTCATGTTAAATCTATTCTTTCGCTCAAGACAGAATGTAATAAATGCTGGTCTGTCTCCTCGGTAGTCTCCTCTTGGGGTACTCCGATTGCTGGCTCCTACTTTTGCGCATTTGAGTTTTGCCTAACCGAGGTGGTTGTAACTAATGACTGTGCGCATCCTATTATGGTTTATTTACAAATCCTTGTCCCCATTGTCTCAGTTCAGTTCACTGCTCTTCTGAATTGGCCCGATGAATTCTATTGTCTTCTCAATATTCTATTACGCGTTGGTCTTGAAAGCACGACCTTTACAGCCGTGGCTACAATAAAGTTATCATTATCTGAGTGTTCTTGCCGTCAGACACGGTATTGACGTAGGACATCAGGATTGGCGTTACGGCATATGATGTAACCGAACTCAGGGGATTCGCAGAATGAGTGAACAGAATGACACTCCTGTCGCAAGCCCAGGCTTTCTGGGATGAACATTCCTAAAAAGCTGACATAATAATATATTTATGTGAGAATATCTAGAGGTTTTCGTAATACCTGTTACCTACCTAACAGAGATTTTGATACAAGACAAATTTTTAATCTTTAGGGAATGCAATACAGCCGCATTAGATGGCCCAGGCACAAAGGTTCACGAACAATTCGACTGACCATTGCGTACTTTTAACATAAATTCCGGTACTTTAGCATGTCGTTCAGATACAACGCCCTTTCGACCATGAGGTGAGAGTGGATCAAGCATCTGCCAGTCGTCAACATTGAAGGATGACTGCATTTTGGCTATGTCTAAGAATGGGTTAAAGTATTTCTAAACTACTTCTTTACCCCACTAATAAAAATGTCGAAGAGCTGGCTGCGCCTACATTTATGGTTGCAATAATTCTGTCCCTCACAACGTCCGCAGTCGCAATTCTGTTCCTGTGCTTCATTGCTGGTACATTACGTCATATCACAGTGCCCAAAAGAATATTATCGTCAGTGGCTGTACGAGAATATCTTTGCCAACATAATTTCCCCTTTATTTAATCTCCTCCAGCGCTATTACGTTTGTCTTGTGCACTTTTTTGCCAACGATTGCTGCAGCTTCCCGTATTCCGAGTTAAAAACACGTCAGTTTGCATGACATGTAACATATTCTGGTTTACTTCAGCCATTGCTCCTTCTACATTGTTCTTGTTAAATAATGGTTTACGGCCGTGAAGGGTCAGCTGCGACTCTTTCCAACATTATTCACCTTGGAGGTTGCCTATAGACAATGCATATGGGTAGCTTGTATGCCTAAATCCTGCTATTCTGCTTGACGATGTGCTATTAGATAACCTCAGTTAGCCTACCGTTCAGAGGCTTGATTTTTCGATACATTGTGTCAAACCGTGGTATGATTATTGTTTCGTTGTTTCAGATTTTTTTATGTCCCTTGATGCAGCGGCACGCAATAAAATACAAACATTTCGTATTTACGTTTCTTCGTGAGCAAGGTCACCATTAAGGTGAGAGCCTATTTTAGCCTATATTTTTCAACCTTATACTAGCACTGGAACAAAGATCTTCATGTAAAAACATTTAGGCACTCTCACTTTGTGTGTAAAAATACTAGGAATCACACTTTGCCACAGGGCGGTCGCCTGTACACCCCATTACAAGCTTAAAGAAAAGTTTATTGCTCATTTGGGCAAACACAGTTTGAAGTGTTTTGATATCTTTATATTTCTTTTTTGTGGATTCCAATTTTGTCTTAGAAATTTATGGTGACAAAAACTAGGCTTTTCATTTGCCTTATATAACCGCGAAATGTTCAGTTGTATTCACCTCTCTCAAAATTGGACGCAACAACATATATATGGAAAGCAATTTGCGCATCTATGCTCGTCTAGTTTATTTGTTGTCATTCAAGCGGCGCTGACAGTAAACATCATTTTTTTGTTTTTTATAGTCTTCTCCCGATCTCGGTGATCACCATACCAACCATAGAAGTTATTACATTTTTGCACTTCGACTACCTAAAAGCGCAATTTATAACGTTCTTGGGAAATTCAAAGGGGTGATATAAATTTCTTTTCTGTTTTTCAAATGTCCACATGCACGTTAGCTTAAGAAAAGGCCATGCGTAAGGGCTGCAATGAATCCAATGTCGACTCTGTTTGCCCTCTTTCAATTTTATAAATTTCTTCCGGGATTTCTTGACGCGGAGAGATCTGTACAAAAGGCCGTGCATCATATAAGATATTCTGATGTGTCGATGTTTCTTTTCGCTAGCGTTAACGCCGGTTTGAAAAGTATTGTTTTTGCATCCTGTATATTTTAGATGAACTGTTCCTTCAAACCTGAGATCTATAGTGATGGTCTCTTACAGTTGAGATAAGTTTACAAATAGCTAGTGTGAAGGCCATTGTGAAGAAAGCTATATTACAAAACCAGGTGTATTGGTTCATAAGTCGGTCTTACTTAGCACATTCTTAACGTCGGTGTATTTTACATATATAAAGCTTTACGTAAGTGGTAATTATTTGTGTTGGCGTAAATTCTTTGTGCGTTCGCTCACACTGGAAACAACATCACTTTTATAAACAGAAAGTGCCAAAGAACAAGGTTAAGCCTGTAATAAATTGATGGCACCCTTGAAATATTTTTAAGGCACGCTTTCCACTCTAAGAAGGCCTAAAAAGGCCGGCCTTTAAAAGGGTTCAGGTTATCATAAGCCTACTTTCTGAGTGTAGCTAGCACATTCAGCCAAAGTCTGCTGCAACGCTGCCACTGCACCGGCTTAACGTTATAAATAATCAGAGGAAGGTGGTGCAGCTGAAACACGAAAGAAAGACGAGGACTGGACCGGCACGCTAGCCACATTTTGTCCAGTTCTCTTCGTGTGCCAGCTGCTATGTTGTCCCCTGATCATGTTCAACCAACTCGTTCAAATAGCGACGTCATCACACAGACATTAAGGAGTAAACAATGCAACCAAAAGAATTTTGAAAGTTTATTTCTGCATTGTTAGATTTGATACGGCACTTTTATACATAACCAATTGAAACAGCTTAAGAAACAGAAACGGGCCTTATTCCACGCGGGTTACATTTTTGTTACACTGACACTATAATACAATCATGCAAATTTTACAAACGCCTTACATTGCCAAAATATTGGCACCCCTAAGGCCGGTAACTGACTATAAATATGAATGAAAGTATTCCAAAGTTTTTATAAACCCTGGCTATTATTTGTGCACACACTTTCACTCTGTACTTCCACACTGGGCATTACGTGGAAAAACTTCAAACAAGTGCTTAAACGTTACCGGCTAGTACCGGTTCTGTTGAAGTCGCATATAATTACCCTACCGCGTTGAGGATTTTATTCATTTAGTTTTTACTACATATTGAAATAATCAGAACCCTAGTGGCCAAAAAAACGTCGACTAATAATTTCTGCAGGCACGTATGCCGGAATTATTGTTTGGTATAGGCGTACAATAGCATGTTTCTGATCATGGCAACAGCTTGTCACCGTTTAGAACAGGTTGTCACATGGAATTCAGAATGTGATTTATCACAATAGCAAAAAAAAAACTCCTCCATGTTCAGGTCTGTTTAGGACTACACAGTCCTTATTACACTAGTAACCATCATCCACTTATGTTTTTTTTTTTTGAAAAAACGGCGTACAGAACATTTTTGCAAAGAGTTCCTTAAAATTTATAGTTTAATGATTGTCAGCGCTGCAGCGAAAATTAAGCTCCACAACACTCCGCTCGTGATTTACAATATACTATGTACGGTTAAGATTGGAACACTCTTCAGGCAAGCATTTTTCTCGCATTTTTAGGATTCAAAGCGTACACGTACCGCCCATAATATCTGCAAAGATGTGCAAAAAATATTCAGGCGTTTGTGTTTTTACACCTGTGAAACTGCCGTTACCACGTTGAAAAAAGCTCCTACATTAACACTGACCACATCTGCTCCGATACCAGGTAACAATACACAACCTCTCTGTCGCTACATAAGCGTTTTTCTGATAGCTTATATTGATATCATCTCTCCACACAGTTGAAATAGCAAACAATTAACTAGTGCGAATAGAGCTTTTACGTTGACCTTTAAATGTTTCTTTACAACCACTTACTAGGCAATAATACCCATAAATATTGTGCATATGCCTACTTAGGAACCAAATTGGACAGCACCATTGCATACGCGCCAAATGTGGCTGTGCTTTTAAGTATACACTTTCATTAGAACTATTGCCGTTGAAATTATACTTCCATTCTGTATGCGTTGGTGCTTTAGATGATGATGATGATGACGAAAAACGTTTATCGAAATGCGGGCTGTGGGGAAGTAGTGGAATAAGACAATGAACTCTGGGTGGCCACTAGTGTGGCATTGCAAGTGCATTCGCAGTCGCCCTGGTCCGAGTGATCAAGAACTGCAGACTCCAATTCGTCTTTCCGCAGGAATCTTAATGAGGGTGCAGGGTAAGGGGATGGAAGTTAGCGGGAAAATGCCGTACTAAGGGCGTGGGGCTTTGAGTTGGGATCATCGTTTTCTTAATGGAAATTGGCTGGTAGGCATATGGTGATATTTTAAAACGCTGAGAGTTATGGTAATAGGTGTGGATTTGTAGTAGGCGCCAGATGGGAGCGTCTGTCTTGTAAAAGTAGCCGTCGGGAGAGGAAATGTAAGGGGGAGGTTGTGTAGAGGCGGGAATAATTGGAGGAGGACGTTTGCAGCAGGGCTGCAGGGTCGGTTAATCTTCCCCTTTGGACAATACTTGGTGGCCGACGTAAAGGGTGCTGGCACATCCCCCCCCCCCTATTTCTATCCAGGAACATATGTGGGTTTAGTAATGCATAAGAGGCGGGATTGGGGTAGCTCCCGCCGTTGAGAGAAAGCGGTTTTTTCTATGGTGGTTATGCTTACTCAACAAAAGTACCGACAAGCAACTTGCGATTCTATGAGTGTGGTAATGTAAAACGATGGAGCGTGGGCTATTGCCAGATGATGGGCTGCCATTTTTGTCGTGATGATTGTGGTGGTGAGGAAAGTAGCCCTTATAAAAGTCACACCATTAGTTTGCATGGCTGCACCCGCTTGAGATGGTGCGTACGTCAGCGTGCCACGACAGGGCGGTCCCCGTGTCACGCAATTGCTTTTTTGGTGAATAGGCCGATGTTGCCGTCTGCCTGTGTTGTAGATAGAGCGCGTGTGCCTTCGTATCGCGAGAACATGTAGGGTGGGTTGAGGAACAGCGGATAGGCAGTGCATAATTTTCATCACCCGAGGTAGAAGTACACAAGATTCATCGTAAGTAGCTATTGAAACGGGACGACAGAAGAAAATACACACGATTTCGCTAACTTGCAACTGACTTTATTATGCATAAACACAAATACATACTCAGAAAGAACACGGGCCCAGGTCAACTTTGAAAATGCAGTTTGATAAACACAAGGGTTGCATGTTTTCAATTCGAAAAACACAAGATTACACTGTACATAGTAAACAAACTTTCCACCACACACCTAAGGTTATGCATTTGACAAGAACATAAATTCCTTTATATGCAGTTCCACAAACGCGTGGCTGACACACTTATCATCGTGCTTTCTTATATAAAAAGCTTCAATTATCTCACTTGTCAATTGGTGAGTGTGTCGCCCCAGCACGATGGTATTTTCAAAAAGTGGACAGCATTGCGCCTGGTCCTTATTTTTGTTGGTCGCGCAATGTCAAGAGATATGTGCATGAGGCTTTCACTCGAGCGACCTCCGGTGTTCCATCAGTCGAACATTGATGCACCTCCCTGACTGGCCGATATATACGTTGTCACATGATAATGACAATGAGTACACAATTCCTGTGTTGCACGGAATAAATAGCTAAGCACCCTTAAAGTGGCAATATCTGTCACACTTCTGGCCGGACAACCTTTATTCCACTATTTTACACAGCTTAGCAAGTTTATTTGGAGCAGAAAAAAGAACTCTAACCCCGTAACGCCCGGCAACATTTTTTCATACTATCTGATAAACGTTGAATATACAGAATCACAGCGGTTTTCATTTTTTCGCCACAAGACCATCTTTCCTAGACTGCGCTGCGGCGCCTACTAGTTTAAATGCCTTCTGGGCAGTCTTGTCAATTTTGTGCTCCGGCAAACCGGAGGCGTCCAGCCTAGTATGCTGCGCCTGGAAACTATTTTTAATTTTATGAAAACATGACGGAAACACCGAATACCTTAACGCCGAAAAGGCTACTCCACTTTTCACCAATTCGGAGTGCCCCAAACTGAAATTTAGAAGTGGTTTCGCCGATCTAGTGCAATACTCCCAGCATACGTGCCCTGGTTCTAAATACAAGCGCAAAAAAGAAATTGTAGTTATCTCTTTTCCGGAAGCTCACACGTGAAATTGACACCAAGGCAGTACTCTTTAAACAATTTATTACATCAACGGCTTGGCGCGATACATTACAGTTGTCCACAAACACTAGAAAGTAATCCAAGTATCTGATTACTTTGAAACCAATCCGCGCATGTTTGCTGTATACGTCAGGGAATTGCACTGAGTAAAATATTGCTAAGTACGGGAGCCACCCTTTTACCAATACATATTTATTTATTTGGTCCCACGTTTCGGCAAATTCTGTTTTCTGCAAGTGTACACCCCCATTCAACTCTACAAAGGTGGACTGTAAGTAAAAAGACATGATTTTAAGAAAACCATTTATAGGAACAATGCAATTATTACGAAACTTCAGTTCATCATTTTCCTCGGTATTGCCCCTCTTCACATAGTTCATCAGTGCATCGTGAGGAATAGAGTAATACAAATATTTAACATTTATGCTGAACATTTGGCACGTGCCGGGGTTGTTGTACTCAAAAAGTCTACGAGGCTGTCCGAATTCGGAATCAAAAACGGGTCATCAAACCGTAGCCAGTCCAGGTACTTTTGCAAAGTCTCCATCACTCACCTCTGCCAGAAGCTCCGCTCGGAAACAATGGCTGGAAAAGGCACATCGGGCTTATGCGTTTTAGCGGAAAAGAAAACATCTTGTGCTTGACCTTTCCTGCTTTACATACCCCGCAAAACGCTAGAGGTTGTCCGTATCTAGAGGGAAATCGCCCTTTCCTTTACCTTTGAGGTTTTTACATCTACAGGCCGAAAATTCTTATGAGGGGCGTCTAAAGGTATCATGGAAAATATTTTGTCTGGAACGATGACAAAACAACTTGCTTTATCAGATGTCATCACGTGCAACCGGGTACTCACAGCAAACTCGACAAACTCGCGTACCGGCTGGGCCTTGCGCCATGCACCTTGAGTCCTGGAGACGACATAAACGGTTTCCGCAATGAATCGTGGACGGTCTTCTTCCTGAACGCACCACGAAATAGACCTATTAAGAGCTATCTTCTCAGCTGGACGATATGCAGGTTCGAAGCGGAACTTCGAGACTAGTCCCAAGAGCTTCTCGTGGCGGTCGGGTAGTCTCTTGTCCCCGAAAACGATGACCCTGCCTTCAGAAGCTTTATCACTGTTTCGCCGAGGGAGGTGCGGCAAGGCGTTTTTTCAAAGCCAATCAACTGTTTTCTCTGACGTTTTGCACCAGTTTAGGAAGAGCTTTCTTCCACGTCCATCTCCTTGGATTTGAGGCCAGGTCACCCTCAAGCAGACCTTGAAATGTGGGGCCTGCATCCAAAGCTCCGCTTTCAAAATAAGCCATAACCGTCTGCAGTGTCCTCTGGAAGGCAGCATAAAACAGCACAAGGACTGAAGTTTTTGGTGGCCTACGCCGTACCTCTAGTGCCACGAAACGACCCTCGTTTTAAACTCGCAAAGTGCACTCATCGAGGGAAGAGCATTGCGGTTACGCAGTTCATAGGTGTTAGAACAAAAAAAGAACCCGATGTAATAAAAATGTAGTTAAGTAAAATTGACAGTTGGGGTTCTTCAGGCCAGTCAGGCAGGTGCGTCAATGTTCGACTGTCGGAACACCGGAGGTCGCTCAAGAACAACCGTTATCTACATATCACTCGAGTTTGCGTGACCCACAAATATAAGTACCTGGCGCAATGCTGTCAACTTTTTGAAAATACCAGCGTTTTGTGGCAACCAAATCACCAATTGACACGAGAGATAATTGTAGCTTTTTATATAAGAAAGCACGATTATTAGTGTGTAAGCCACGCATCGGTGGCACTACATGAAAATGAATGTCTGTTCCTGTCAAATGCATTACTTAGGTGTTTGGCGGGTGGTTTGTTTACTTTGTACCGTGTAATCTTGTATTTTTCGAGTCGTAATCCTGTAACCTTTGGGTTTATCAAACTGCACTTTCGCTGTTCACCTGGGCACGTGTTCTTTCTGAGTACATATTTGTGTTCAGGCATAATAAAGTCAGTTGCGAGCTAGCACCGTCGTGTGTATCTTCTCTTCTGTCGTCCCGTTTTAAGCGCTACTTACGATGAATCAACACCAACTAGTCAAACTGTGAATTTTACTGAAGCACACTAGCTTCACTGAGAATTCCTGCTGAATACAATCCAAACGCCAGAGAATATCATTCCAGCGCCAGTGAATGTATTCTAGCGGCCAAGCGATATAATCCATGCGCCAACCGACATAATCCAGGACCCAAGCAGTGCAGAACACATGCCAGAACTTTATTTATTTTGCAACCAATACCATCCGGGAGCAGTGTATTTTCATCCAAGTTAGATGAGTTAGGTTACGTGAGCTGTTTAACCAGACGACCTAAGAACTGAATAAAACAGTGACGTGACTATCCAGCAATGACGCGCAATCCTACACTCTAACCCTCGGAAATTCTTTCAAATTATTTCCCCGCCAGATCGTCAAACGCCGCCCCCGCTATCAAACGCAGACGACGAATTATTGGAAACTGAAAAATGTGGTATAGCCTTTGACCACTTCTTTACGTCAGTGTTTTCACCTGCTCAAAGCTTTAATTTTACCCAATTACCACACCACTCGCCGACCACAATGCCTGATATCCAGATTAACGTGGACGGAATAGCTAAGTTATTAAACTCTGTCAAATTATCGTCCTTGGACGGTTGCGATCAAATCAGCAGCAAACTACTTAAAAACACAATTTTCCTGTCAAGCGCAATGCCAAGCTTGCTCTTGCAAGAATCGCTAAGCACTGGTAAATTTCCCCACTGTTCGAAAAAGGCACAAATCATTACAATCCATGAGTCTGGAGACCGATCAAAAGCACGTAATTATCGTTCGGTTTCACTAACCAGTATCCCATCCAAACTGCTAGAGCACATTATAGCAACCAATTCAATGAACTATCTCGAATGAATTAACTTCATTTACGCGCACCAGCATGGTTTTAGAAAACAAATATCATGCGAAACTCAGCTCTCAGAATTCACCGATGATATCTTGACAACATATGGACGATCATCTACAAATTGACGCCATCTTCCTCGACTTCTCGAAGACCTTCGGCCGTGCCCCACACAATCACCTGCTTGCAAAATTATCTACTCTTGGAATCCCCCCGACACTGATTACTTGGATAGAACATTTCTTGAAAGGACGCGTACAATGCACAACTGATAACTCCCATGACTCGCAAATTTCTAGTGTTACATCCGGTGTCCCCCAAGGAGCAGGCTGATCCCCCATATTATTTTAATCTACGTCAACGACATGCCATCTAACACAGAAACCAGACTCCGACTTTTTGCGGATGACTGCGTCATTTACAATGTCGTTCGTAACCCTAGCGATTCCACTGATCTTCAAGAAGGCATTGACACTATCGTTGCATGGTGTGCAAAATGGCTCATGCCTCTTAAGCTTACTAAGTGCCAATCCATGTCTTTTTCTCGTAAACGCAGCATCACAAATCATGCATACCATATCAGTTCAAATGAAATAACTCGAACGGACTGCTATAAATATCTAAGCGTTCACTTGACATGGTCATTACCATGGGTCACTCATTTTGAAACAATATGCGCACACGCCTCCTGCACACTTAGCTTTTTGCGCCGCAATCTCAGATCTGCATCACCAGCTATTAAAAAACTTGCATATCAGACATACGTTCGGCCTAAATTGGAATACGCTTCATCTATCTGGCACCCCTTACAAGCATATCTGACCTACGAAGTAGAATCCATCCAAAATCGCGCTGCTCGCTTCATCATGTCAAACTACTCGCGTAAATCTAGCATCACTGAACTCAAACGCGCACTTGAACTTCCATGTCTCCGAAAACGTCGAATAATCTCTCGTGTCTGCTTGCTTCACTCGCTCTACTATCACCCACAAGCCAGGCACCCTCGACTTCAACCCCCGCCCAGAATCTCGCTGCGCTACCAACATAGCAAACCAATGGCACACATTCAGTGCCAACACCATTGATGAAAGATTATTTTTTTTTTCCTTCATGCAATAACCCTGTGGAATAGCCTTCCCGACAGTATTATTTCGTCCGCTGACCGCACGACTTTTCGCGAGAACCTAGCAGTGCATTTCACCTAAATGTTTTTTCTTAAAATGACTTGCTAGTTGAACCATGTTAGTAACAAACGTTTAGTGTCCCATGCATTCTGATCCTTAACACTTATGTATATTGCTCTTTTATTTTTAGTCTATGATTTTGAATATTTTTCTGCTTGCTTGTTTCCTTTCTGAGCGATTTTTTTTGTTCCCTTTCTTCGTATTTTCTTCCTTTTTTCGGCCATTTGTGTGATAAAGAGTCCCTCCCACATTGTATGCCCTCGCCGTATGTAATGCCTCCGGGCTCTTAAGGCTTCAATAAATGAAATGAAATGAAGTAAAAATTACTATACTGAATCCGAGGATGGTGTGATTGGTATAAATTATCCCATTTAAATTGTACACTTTCTCGAACGTTTAGGGGAAACGACCAGAATGCCTAACTCTCAAACCGCAATAAGGGACCGAACATGGGACAGTTGGCACTGCTGGCGCCATTCTACAGCGCCACCAGCGGAATAAAATCGCAAAAACTGTCAGCACATGCCCTGGCGTATAGGTATAGACAACACGTATTTCCGTGTTTTTAAAGAGGCAACGTCGTTACGGTGATGATGTTAGTCATACGAAACTCGGAGTTTTTTCAGAAATTAGGTCCGGGCAACACGCGTTCGGTTTAATCAATTACCTGATATTAGTACTAAATTCATTATTTGTTAGTCATTGATTTGGTTGAAAGTAAAATAATGCCACTAGCCCTTGTGAGGTATCAAATTAAAGGTCTTGATAAGTGGAATCCCGTGCGATATATAAAAAATAGCTTCACGGTTGTAGTCATGAGATGGTCACGTGGGCCATAAAAGTGTTAAAAGTCAAAGTGATGTAAGCAGTGCTTATGAGGTATCAAATTAAATGGCTCGATGAGGCAATCACGTGGTACAAATTAAAAACTGCTTCCCGGGTAAAGTCATCAGATATTCACGTGATTCACAAATTAGTTTTAAAGTCCAAGTGACGCCACTAGCGCTTGTGAGGAATTAAATTAAAGGTTTCTATGAGGAAATTCACGGAGTACAAATTAAAAACTGCTTCCTGGTTATAGTAATGGATAATTCCATCATTTACAAATTTAGTTAAAATTCAATGCGACGCCACTAAGGCTTGTGAGGTACCAAATTAAGGTCTCGATAAGGGAAATCATGTGAGACACATTAAAAATTGGTTCCTGGTTACAGTCAGGATAATAGTCACGTGATTCGCAACACGGGTGAATATCGAAGTGACATACCTTGGTGTTGTGACGTATCAATATAAACGTCCCGATGGGGGTAATACCATGGGGCAAATATTGCTTTCTGTTTATAGGCAAGAGATAGCCACGTGACTCTCAAAATGGGTTTAGAGACAAAGTGACGCCACTAGACGGGGTGAGGTATCAAATAAAGGTCTCGATGGGGGGAGTCACTTCAAACAAATTAAAAATCGCTTCCTGGTAATAGTCATGAGATAGTCACGTGAGTCACAGATATAGTTAAAAGTCAACATGAGACCACTAGGTCTTGTGAGACATCTAACTAAAGGTCTCGATTGTCTGAATCACAAGAAACAAATTGAAAATCTCAAACTGGGTATAGTCATGAGATAGTCAATTGAGTGATTTGGTTAAAAGTGAAAGTGATGCCATTAGGTTTGCAAGGTATCAAATTCAGATAGCGATGAGGGGAATAACATGGGACAAATTAAAAATTGCTTCCTTTCTACTTTCTAGAAAGACTACTTTCTAGTTAGAAAGCCACCTGAGTTACAAATCGGGTTAAACCTCAAAGTGATGCCGCTAAAGGGTATTGTGACGAATCAATTAAAGGGATCGATGAAGGGAATCACTTTGTACAAATTAAAAATTGCTTCCTGCCTGTGGTCATGAGATAGTGACGTGATTAAGAAATTGGGCTAAAAATCAATGCGACCCCACTAAGGCTTGTGAGGTATCAAATAAAGGTCGCGATGAGGGGAATCACGTTGGGCAATTTAAAAATTGCTTCCTGGTTGTAGTGATAATATTACTTACGTGATTCACAAAACGGGTTAAAAGTAAAAAAAACGCCACTAGCGTTTGTGAGGAATCAGATTAAATGGCTTGATGAGGGGCTTGATGAATGGCTTGATGAGAACCGCGCAGTACAAATTGAAAATTGCTGCATAGTTATAGTCATGAGATAGTCACGTGATTTACAAATTGGGTAAAATTCAAAGTGATGCCTTTAGGGCTTGTGAGATACGAAATGAAATGTTTCGAAATAGGATATCACGTGAGACACATTAAAAATTGCTTCCTTGGTATAGTCTTCGTAAGAGTCACGGGATTTACAAAATTGGTATATATCAAAGCTACACCTTTAGGTGTTTTGAGGCATCAAATAAAGATATCAATAAGGTGAATCACGTGAAATTAATTTTAAATTGCTTTCTGGTTATAGGCATGAGATAATCACGTGACTCTCAAAATGGGTTAAAAGTGAAAATGACGACACTAGGGTTGTGAGGTATTCAATTAAACGTCTCAATGGGGGGAGTCATTTAGGATCAATTAAAAATTGCTTCCTGGTCATAGTCATGAGATAGTCCCGTGAGTCATAAATATATTTAAAATTCACCATGAAGCCACTAGGTATTGTGAGACATCATCTAATTAATGTCTTGATTGTGTGAATCACGTGGGACGGCTTACAATCGCTTCTTAGTTTTTGACTATTGAGATAGTCATGTGAGCGATTTGGTAAAAGTGAAAGTTATGCCACTAGGGCTTGTGAGGTATAAAATAAAGATGTCGATGGGGCAATCAGAAGGGACCAATTAAAATTTGCTTCCTGGTTATCAATCAATCAATCAATCAATCAATGTTTATTATAGTGCCCAGGAACAGCGGAGGCCTTCGTGCTGGAGCACTCAGAGGGGAAAATGCAGCACTGTAGTACATCAACAATTTGCTAATAAACACTCAGTGAGCAAAAAATGAAAAGAAAGAAAGACCTACAAAAAACGGCAAAGGAGATTAGAAATAAAATAGTGCAATCCAACCGAATTTACACAGTCAAGTCGTGCTGGCGCACAGAAAAGGTATAAGACAGCAATGAAATGCATCAACAGCTGGTAAAAGAACAGTGAGTGAACAAAAAATAAGAAGAAACTACAACTTCACAGAAGAGTAAAAAGGGCATAGTGTAATTTTAGGCAACATTACACAATCAATAGAAACTGTAATGTCTGGTCAATTGCAAGAAGACATCTTACAATAAGCGTAACTATACGGAAGGGTGAGTGAAAAGAAGAAAGTTTTTACAAGATTCTGGACGCGTACATTTTCAGTTTCAAATGGACGCATGAAGTGAATATGGCAACTTTTAATGATAAAAACGGCAGAAAAAGAAAAATTCTACGATAATTACAGTCGCAGTATCAGCACAATACATGAATAACCAAGAACAAGAACAAGCTCGGTGAAGTCAATGCACACGTCAGGACGATAAGTGAAGAAAAAGAGCACTGCCAAGATGAACCTAGTGTGTCAGAGCTGACAGCCCGGCCAAAAACTCCCGAAGAGGACGCTGAAAGATATCGAGCTTCTCGGAGTGAACATTATGCAGATGCTGCATCCTTTGAAGAGGAGAACGTGTGCTGAGAGCTCCAGCTGCTTTAAAAGGGTGGGCGAGCCTTGTAGCTTTTTGTGGAACGCGAAAACTGATTGATTCAAGTAGTTCCGGGCATAAAATAATACCATGAAGCAATTTGTACATGAAAAGAAGGTCTGAGTGGGTCCGCCGGGAATTTAGAGAGACAGTTATAGGGATAGGCTCCGAATATAGTTATGATAATAGTCACGTGAGGCAAAAATTGGGTTGTAACTCAGCGATGCCACTAGGCCTCGCGAAGAATTAAATTAGAGGTCTCGATAAGATGAATGACGTAGTACAAATTAAAAATTGCTTGATAGTTATAGGAATCACATAGTCACGTGAGTCATAGATCAAAAGTCGATGCGTTGCCACTAGAGCTTCTAAATAATCAAATAAATGTCTTAATAAGGGGTGTCGCGTGGGACAAATTAAAAATTGCTTCCTGGGTATAGTCATTAGATAGTTATGTGAGTCTATGATTGTGTAAAAAGTCGAAGTGCGCTACTAGAGCTCGTTTGGTATGGAGTAAAGATATCGATAATGGGAATCACGTGGAACAAATTAAAAATTGCTTTCTGGTTATAGTATTGACACAGTCACGTGTGTCATGAATTTGGATAAAAGGTAAAGGGATGCCAATAGGGCTTGTGAGGTTTTAAAGTAAAGATCTCGATGATTGGAACCACCTGAAAAAAATTGAAACTTGCTTGCTAAGTATGGTCATGAGATAGTCACGTGAGTACCATATTGGTTTAAAGGTCAAAGTTATGCCTCTAGGGTTTTTAAGGTATAAATTAAACGTCGCAGTGAGGGGAATGACCTACGACAAATTAAAAATTGTTGCCTGGTTATAGTCCTGATATAGTTACGTGAGTCATAAATTGGGGTAAAAGTCAAAGTGAGGCCGTTAGTGCTTGTGAGGTCTCAAATGATGTCTTGATGAGAGAATCACCTGGGACAAAAAAATTTTGCTTTCTAGTTATAGGAATGAGATGGTCTCGTGAATCATAGATAAGGTTAAAAGTTAAAGGGATGCCCTAGAGCTTGTTATCACCCGCCAGAATGCAAAAACAAGGATACACATGCGAGAAAGAGCCTGCTGGTGTGTTGTAAAATTGTAATTGGATTTCTCCTTATGTTGCGTGCCTCCTACAGATGATTACTCAGTCACGTGATTTACCTTGAGGTTTAGTTTTTCACGAGTAATGTAACCATGGGTATCAAATGACGCCATTTGTTTGCTTGTTTGCGGTATGTGCGGATATAATTTGTCATTGCAAACATTATTACCAAAGATGTCGCATGATTTCCATACATGGTGATTTATTCACGTGACTTACCATGAGCTTAATTATAATTAGAAAAAGTTTCCTACCACGCAAGAATGACCCGCGAAGCCAGGCGGAGTCCAAGGAGTGCCCGAAAAAAAAACAGTATTTCTTTGTGATTTCCGATGAAGCACACTGATTAGCTAATTATCTGAATGAACCTTTGATGGCCCCAGGCTTTCTTCTCGCTGAGAAACATGTAGCTGTCGGTGTCGCTCCCGCGTCTTAAACATTTAACTGCTAGCGCAACACACCATCCAAATACTCTCAGCCACCAAGGTCACTAGAGAAGTCTCGTTGGGCCATTTGACATCCGCGTTTACACCTCCTGGCTGAACAACGGACATATTATGCATTACTACGGGGGCGAAACTAATAGCTGCGCATGCACGCCCGCCTATGCTTCATTACAAACCGCATATACCGCATATGCATGCCTATACCAGCAACCAGCCATGGACGCATGCTTAGAACTGTTAAAAGCGGTTGAAAATACCCTTCTGAAAGCCCTTAATCTGAATACATGATATTGGATTACACAGCAGTATTTAAACTGACAATTTGGTGTTCATCCAGAATGGATTCTCTGCTTCTCGGTGAGGTGGCACTTAAAACGGCAACGGCGATGGCAGCAGCTTTCTGTTGTTTTCGCGCCCGTTCGCGCTTCCCCTCGGGCGGACTCATCTTGTATTTCCGGTGTACTTTCTCCAAACGAAAACATTTTCTTCTGTTCCATAACTATTTCAACACTGGAAGCATTTGAGCTATTTTCTCGCGCAGAGTCAGGTGTCTGTTCGTTTACCTTCCCCTTTGCAGGTATCTTAACTGCATGTGTAACACACAAAAACCAGACCCGCACCAATCGTATAACAAGGACTTCCCATTGAGCCGTGAGACTTGTATGTTTAGATCACCCCCCACCCCAACTGGCATTCCATAGGTGGCGGCTTGACAGCTGTGTGTGCGCGCTCACGCTGGCGAGGAGGAGCCTTAGACGGCAGCAAGTAACTCGGCTTTAACATATTGTTACGGGGACGTGAAGGAAGACGTGTAGTCAAGCGGTACAAGAGGTATCCGCACAATGTATTTACAATAGCAAGAGCACCCTGCAGGCCAGGCGGAAGGTCCTCTTCTACTTCGACATCTAGCTCGTTTATCGAGTCCATGTGCGCTACCGTCATCTTCTTTCGGTTAGTAAGTGGCACATGTCCCAATGTGGTGCATAGGCTATGCACGTACCGTAGCATAACCCCCGCTGCAGAAAGCGCCGTATCGGTGCTAATTATAGCGACGCGGGTCGCGGACCGTGGTACGGTTTGAGGCGGGCGACGTGAACAACGTCCGTTGTTGAACAGTCAGAAGTTGGCGATGGCATGGCCGGTGTTATTTCGTACGTGACAATATGAATACTGGATGGCCGGGTTAGATATATACTGCTTTCAAGTAGACAGAATGGTAATTACACCTTGGTACCGTTTTAATTTGTCAATATTTCTTAAGAATGTCCGTGTTATCAACAACAGAAATTTGCCCTCAACAGCAAACTGTTTGATTAAAGGGTATTTTTGTCCGAGCACCTAACATGTCTCCTTCTTTTGAGCCACGCCTTTTCAATAGTGTCACAAGAGCATGTAACGTGCTACTACCTACCCAACGTCAGCCTCGTGGGTATGTTACACAAACACAGCAGAGAAATCCACTCTGTATCATTGTACATAGCGGTAGTTAGACGTAGACCGACGAAAATTGATGTGGTGCAGTTAAAGACACAGGATGTTTGGCAAAAAAAATGAAGAATTCCCACTCATCACCACCAACTAAAGGTAAGTTTGGGGTCCTGATCTTTTCCGTGAAAGCAGAGCCAACGCGGCGAAGCTCGTTCCTTCAGTGCTCCACCTAACTCCAAACTCCGATATCTAGATTCTGTTGCCAAATTCACTGGAACTCCATTGAAGTTTCATCTACTTTTTTTACTTGAAATTTTATTCTATGGAAAAGCCTATAGAATCATTGTTAGCGCGAATGTCCACGGCTTTTTTTTTACGTATTCCATTTACATGTGACCGCAGCAAACAGGCGCTGTATATTAGACATTGGTGCTTGCGTAATCTGTATTTTTGTTTCCTTTTTTCAACTTTTGACGGCGACCGCTCTGTACTAACAAAATACCTATAAACACACTTACAGGAATAACCATTTTATATTTTTAGGGAAGAACGTAGCCTCATTTCTTTATTGTTCCGAATAGCGTATCTCAGCGAATGAATGGTTTGGTGTATGTTCACGTGCAATTTTATTCATTTGCACGTTTTCTTTAGCCTGAAGAAAAGCAGCTGTATCTGGTAAACCCCTTGGTATGTTTTTATCCCAGGCTTCTCAAATGCTAGTGCTCTCCTTGTTAATATTGCTACTTTGTACAGTAAGCAGTCTAGATAACTAAAGAAACAATAAGCTGGTCTAATTGTTTACCTTTGATAAAGGTTGAAATATCGTCGCTTGCATACTGAGGGCATCAATAAATATATCATGCAGTACAGAAAATCCCTTGCCACAAATGGTGAACAGAAAAGTGGAAATATGGAATATGATTTATTATCTCCAAATAGACGCAAGTTTCGTGCTCAAAAAAGTAAAAAAAAAAATCACGCCATATCCACGGAATGAATGATGATAAGTGGCGCGACCATAAGAGGGGGAGATCATCGGCAACCGTAACTCTCCCGTGAAAGTTCGCCCATTACATCATTAAAAAGACGTAAGACTGTGTGCGTACATTGTACAAATCAACTTTTATTTTTGGAGTCAATGCTCCCAGGCCCAGACCTGGTGAAAGACCCCGCGCCATCGAGGACTACCCCGCACCTTCACCACAATTTGCCACGTAGGATGGGACACAACGGTAAAGAAAGAACTTTTATTTAGGGCGAACTTGTGCCCGAACAAGACGAGAGGAAAAGAGCAAAGGTCCTTGCGTCTCGTTCGATCTCTGAGAACGACTGCCTGCGTTCGTGGCGTGATCTCTTGCGTGATCTTTCTCCCCCTCGCAGTACACGTGCGCTCGCGCCTCCGTTGGCGAACACAGACAAGCTCGCGCTCCCGGTGCCGAGTTTGCGCTGCCGGTTGCAGCCGGTTCTTGCGCGTGCAACACGGCCCACTTTGCCACATCTCCGAAAGCATGCGGTGGTCACGTACCACGAGACACAAGGGATGGACAGACCCATGACTTAAGGAGCTTCGCCCCTAAAAACATGCCCGCCCGGCGCTAACCGAAACCACTACCTCCGCAATATGCGTCTGGTGCGATGACCACCACGCTACCAGTGGGGCTGTCCTTCCCTCCTCTTTCTCGTGTAATTTTGTTAAGGTATTATCGTCACGTGGTCGCGGGAGGTAGCCTGCGCCACTCAGACTACTCGGGGCGAAAGAGACCATTCTTTTAAGCCCCGGGCCGTGACTCGAGCGACTACGACAGGTGGTGAGAGGTGACCAGCATTGAACCCTCTTAAGCTAACGTGGGATTATATATGTATGTATGTATATATAAATATATTGTAATGAGAAATTGGTGCAACCACTGGCCAACCCGCCCGTATGGCTGGTTCACGAATGATCGCCAGCAGCGGCCGCGAGACAGAAGAAGCAGAAGACTAGTCTGCCCGACATAGCCTGGACTGCCCGTTTCTGTGACTGCGCTTCGCTACCAATAAACCCCCTTTCAATTGGTGGAGTGTGCGGGTCCATCGTAAACCCTGGAGCTTCGCAACCGGCGGCTGCCCACCACAATGTCCCACGAACCAGTCCATCAGCCTACTCCGGCGGGCCAGGTGCCACCGATTGTCTGCCCTGGAACCATACGCCCGCGGGACCCCGCTTCGTTCAGCGGGCTAGACGATCGTGACGTGGAAGACTGGCTTTCTACCTTTGAGCGCATCAGCACGCACAACAAGTGGGACGACGCCATGAAATTAAACAACGTGGGCTTCTCTTTTACGCATCTCGCCGAACTTTGGTTCAATAACCATCGTCGAGAGATGAGTACCTGGGCCGAGTTCAAGGAAAGGTTTATGAAAGCTTTCGGGCGACCCGAAGTGCGCAAGCTTCAAGCAGAACAGCGTTTACGAGTACGGGCTCAGAAAACTGGAGAAGACTTCACGAGCTACATAGAAGATGTAGTAGACCTTTGCAAGCGCGTGGACCCCAGCATGTTGGAAACTGAGAAGGTAAAACATATCCTTAAAGGTATCGACGACGACGCATTTCAGATGCTGCTTTCCAAGGATCCCCGGACCGTTAGCGACGTCATCAGACTCTGCCAAAGTTATGACGAGCTGCGCAAGCAAAGGGCCTTCACTCGGCGTCCACTCGCCCAAAATGAGCCGCTTGCGAGTTTAGCCGTTGACCTCGACGATCCATCTGTGTTGGTCCGTATAAAAGAGATTGTCCGCGAAGAGGTTGCTCGACAACTTTGCCATGCCGCTTCAAATACTACTCCGGAGCTGGGCCCTGTTCCTCAGTCTACTCTTCGGCATGTAGTTCAAGAACAGGTGGCGGAAGTGCTGCCTTCTTTTAGCCAGCAGACTCCCGTGGCTGCTCCGATTACTTTCGCCGACGTCGCGGGACGGCTTGCGCAGACGAGAACGCCGTTCCGACTCCCGGCTCCACCAAGACCTCTTCCTCAGGCGCGGGTTCCAACTCAATCTATGAATCGCTGGCGTACTCCGGACAACCGGCCGATTTGGTTTTCGTGTCACTGCCCAGGACATGTCGCACGTTCGTCGCCGCGTACTGCCTGCCAACGGTCCTCCACCGGAATACCGCTATCCATATTACGGACCCACATACGGTTCCCCCCAGACGCTGCCCCAAACCGCTTCGGACTCGTACGCGCCCTCGGCTTCCGACCGCCAGCCTTTCGCCGACCGTCGTTCTCAGTCCCCGCGCCGCCGCTCGCTTTCGCCGATGCGTCGTCGTTCCACTCCTGCCACAGAGGAAAACTGACAGCCGCAGTTCCGGAGGCAAGAACTGCGTTGCCGTCAAAAAGTCCAAGCCCTCCACTGTCTCCCGCAAATGTTATTGACGTGTCAGTCGAAGGTGTCGCGACTGCTGCGCTGGTCGATACTGGAGCAGCAGTTTCCGTGATTCGAGCCGATCTCTGCCGAAAAAGTTCGTAAAGTTATGACGCCTCTCTCTGGACTATCCTTACGAACCGCCGACTCCCAACCCGTTCATGCCTTGGCTGCATGTACGGCTCGCGTTTCCGTCCAGGGCGTAGTGTACGTCATTGAATTCATCGTGCTTCCCAACTGCTCTCATGACGTCATTCTGGGATGGGACTTTTTGTCTCGGCACAACGCCCTATTGACTGTGCGCGTGCCGAAGTTGAATTTTCTGTCCTACCAGACGACGCCTATGACGATAATTCTGCGTCATCCGCCGCTAAACTGGTCGCAGCCGCAGACACGACCATTCCTCCCCAGTCCGCCGTTGTAGTGCCGCTATGTTGTACTTTTTTTGGGGGTATGCAACTGCCATTTTCACGCCATCCGAGGTCTTCCTCCGCCGCAGGTGCATACCGCTGCCTTTCGCTGTGCTGAAAATTCATTCTGGCGAAACTGGCATGATTGTTACCAACCCGTCCGCAAGCCCGTGCTCCTTGCTACGGGGAGAATGCCTTGGCACTGTCGAGCTCGTGGAGTCCTGTCGGGTCGTTGACGTTCCAGACAATACGCCTGATCATGACATTTCCGCTCTTACCCCTTCGACGACGACACAGCTTTCCAACGACGTGTTTCATGCTTCAATCGATCACGCTCTCGAGCCCGCGCAGAAATGTCAACTTCTGGAACTCCTGTGCCGTTTCCGTTCGTCGTTCGACTGCGCACAACCCTCGCTTGGCCGTACCTCTATCGTCACCCATTCCATCGACACTGGATCGCATGCGCCGCTGCGGCAGCGACCGTATAGGGTGTCTCCTAGCGAGCGTCAAGTGATCGATGAGCAAGTACGTGACATGCTCCAACGGGACATCATTCGCCCATCGAACAGCCCATGGGCCTCCCCCGTTGTTCTCGTAAAGAAGAAGGACGGCTCGATTAGATTTTGTGTGGACTATCGGCGCCTAAACGGCATTACGCGCAAGGACGTCTATCCTCTACCACGCATTGATGATGCTCTCGATTGCTTACAAGGAGCTGAATTCTTTTCGTCCCTGGACTTACGCTGTGGATACTGGCAGGTGCCTGTAGCGGATGCTAATCGCCCGAAAACGGCCTTTGTAACCCCGGATGGACTCTTTGAATTCAAGGTCATGCCGTTCGGGCTCTGTAATGCCCCTGCCACCTTCGAGCGAATGATGGACGGTGTGCTACGAGGTTTGAAAGTGGAAGACGTGCCTGTGCTATCTAGACGATATCGTTGTGTTTTCCCTGACTTTGGAACGCACCTTGCACGTCTCCAGCAAGTACTTACCTGTATCACCAACGCCCAGCTACAACTCAACCTTAAAAAGTGCCACTTTGCCGCGCGTCAGCTCACCATTTGGGTCACGTCGTGTCTAAGGATGGAATACTCCCGGACAAGAGCAAGTTGCGTGCTGTGGCCGAATTCCCGAAGCCGACAACTATGAAGGCTTTACGGAGTTTCATCGGCCTCTGCTCTTACTTCCGCCGCTTCGTACGGAACTTCGCGTCGATCATATCCCCGCTTACACGGCTTCTCGCTGACGGCGTCGGTGATCTAGTCGGCCTGGTCGCCAGCGTGCAATGACGCATTTACGACCCTTGCGGCGCCTCCCTCACTTCACCGCCTATCCTTCGGCACTTCGATCCGGGCGCTCCCACGGAGATCACACTGGACGCCAGTGGAGTTGGCCTCGCGCAGTGCTGGCACAACGGAAAACCTGGTTTAGCGAGTACGTTGTCGCATATGCGAGTCGCACGTTGACAAAGGCGGAATTCAACTACTCCGTGACAGAAAAGGAATGTCTGGCCATTGTATGGGCGCTGGGAAAGTTTCGACCCTATTTGTACGGCCGACCTTTCGACGTGGTCACGGACCACCATGCGCTCTGTTGGCTGTCCTCCTTAAAAGATCCATGCGGGCGCCTCGGGCGATGGGCTCTTCGGCTTCAAGAGTTCGACATACGCGTCATTTATCGGTCGGGCCCGTAAACATCAAGACGCTGACGCTCTGTCCCGATCGCCGCTTCCTCCTGAGGTTGCCTGTGTTTTCACTGAGGACAGCATTCTTTCTGCTCTCCCTTGGAAGATTTATGCACTGAGCAACGCAAGGATCCATGGATCTCTTCCATTATTTCCGTCCTCTCTGGACCGTTCCCACACCAAGGATCCCGTGCCCTTCGCAGACAAGCTTCCCACTTCGCACTGCGCGACGGCCTTCTTTACCGCCGTAACTACCTCGATGAAGGACGCAAATGGCTCTTGTTATTCCGCGCCATCGCCGTGCCAACATTTGTGCTTCCCTTCACGCCGACCCAACCTGCGGTCACGCGGGTGTCTGAAGACGTACCATCGGGTCCGTTTGCGCTATTACTGGCGTGGCATGTACAACTTCGTTAGGAAGTACGTCCAGTCATGTGCCACGTGCAAGCGCCGCAAGTTCCTCCCGCCTACTTCAGTCGGTCCCTTACAACCGTACCATGTCCAGCGA
Organism: Haemaphysalis longicornis; assembly: GCA_013339765.2. Lineage (NCBI taxonomy): Eukaryota > Metazoa > Arthropoda > Arachnida > Ixodida > Ixodidae > Haemaphysalis > Haemaphysalis longicornis. Next base: position 2,330,341 of record CM023454.1, on the reverse strand, counting down.
AACCCTTCGACCGAGTTGGCATTGACCTCTATGGACCTCTGCCCTGTACGCCCGCTGGTAACCGGTGGATTATTGTCGGTATCGACCACCTGACGCGCTATGCCGAGACTGCTGCATTGCCAACGGCTGCAGCAGGAGACGTCGCTTCTTTATTCTCAGTCACTTCATTTGCGACATGGAGCGCCTCGCGAGCTCCTTAGTGATCGCGGACGCGTGTTCTTGTCCCAAGTTGTTGAAGCACTGCTCAAGGCATGCCGCGTCGTGCAATCGCACAACTACTGCCTACCACCCACAAACAAACGGCTTGACAGAACGCTTCAATCGCACACTAGGGGATATGCTCGCCAAGTACGTCGCCGACGATCACCAGAACTGGGACCTCGTACTACCCTATGTCACCTACGCACATAATACCGCCACCCAAGCTACAACGGGTTTCTCTCCCTATTTTCTGCTCTACGGACCGTGAGCCCTCGTGCACTCTGGACACCATCCTACCCTACCGACCCGATCCTTCAGAGGGTACGCCCCTTTGTGATGCCACGAAACGCGCGGGAAGACTGCCGACAACTGGCGCGACGTTTCACTGCCGAAGAACAGTGGAGGCAAAAATATCGTCATGATGACGTTGCTGCAGACCCCACCTATTTACCTGGCTCCCTGGTGTGGCTTTGGGTGCCCTCTACTACACCGGGACTATCCAGCAAGCTACTGTCGAAATATCACGGGCCTTACCGCGTCATTGAACGGGTTTCCCCAGTCAATTACGTTGTAGAGCCTACGACCCCTTCTGCGGACCTCCGAAGGCGTGTCGTGAAACCGTGCACGTGGAGCGTTTGAAGCCTTACCACGAACGATCGTTTCTTCGGCGCCATGTCGCAACAGCCAGGATGGCCCTCTCTTCTCCGGGGGGGTAATTGTAATGAGAAATTGGTGCAACCACTGGCCAACCCGCCCGTATGGCTGGTTCACGAATCATCGCCAGCAGCGGCCGCGAGACAGAAGAAGCAGAAGACTAGTCTGCCCGACATAGCCTGGACTGCCCGTTTCTGTGACTGCGCTTCGCTACCAATAAACCTCCTGTCAATATATATATATATATAGATATATATAGATATAGAGATATAAGAGTAGATATATATAATATAGATTAATATAGATTGATATAATATATATATATATATATATATATATATATATATATTATATATATATATATATATATATATATTTTATATATTTATAATATATAATTATATATATGTATATAAATACCCTCCCGGCGGGCATTTTTTCACCACTTTCTGTTCGATTAAAAAATTTTTTCATTTCTTTTAATGACCCACCACAACCTCCGCTTTGCCTTTCGAGGTTTTCTTGACTGCAAACCCTTATTTTCTGTCTATATATATATGTATATATATATATATATATATATATAGATATATAGATATATATATTGTTTGTTCATGACGGAACTGTCATAAAAAAAAATATACATGTGTTTTCTGCGTTCGCAAATTCAGGCCCATCTGTGCGCTTTCAAATTGACGTGCCTGCTATCACGTACCATAGCAAACAAAAGCGTGTAATCACAAATCACGTGAAGTAACCATTCAATAGTGTTATATTGAATAAATATGGTAACATTACCCGGTTGTCCTAAGCCTCATTGTATGTCGCAATACATATTTATGACAAACAAAAGTCATGACATATCATACGTAATCATGTGCACAACGAGAAAAAAGATTGCCATCCCGTAAGCAGCCATTTATTTCATACCTATGATGCGATTACTCGTGGTATCATAAACCTTATAAACTCGCATAATTATTTTATGATCAAAAGAGGTGCTGCCAGTTCTAAGGTAACATGTTCACAATAACGCCTTTTTTCGGCTCATCACGAAAAACAAGCAATTCAACAGCGTTTATTTAACACCCATCACGCCAATACTGGGGATGTATTACACCTCATAGTAAGTCACGTGGCTAATTCATGATCCATAGGAGTCATGCAACATAAAAAAAAACATTTTCACTATGACAAGATGTTTTCACGCATAACGTAAGGAATCAATTCAACAGTGTTCTTTTTATACCCATGATACCACCATTCATGATGTAATAACCCACATCATAAGTCCCGTGAATAAATTATGATGCATGAAAATCATGCGATATATTTCGGAATAATGTTTGCAATGACAAATTATATTCTATACCGCAAATTCTATACCACAAACAAGCAAACAAATGGCGAGCATTTCGTACCAATGGTGCTATTACTCGTGAAAAATAAACGTCATGTTAAATCACGTGGCTGATTGATCATCCGTAGAAGTCAAGCGACATCAGAAGAAATCAAATTACAATTTTCCAACAGACCATCAGCCTCTTTCTCGCATGTGTAACTTTCTTTTTACATTCTGGTGGGCGTAAACAAGCTCTAGAGCATCACTTTGACTTTTAACCTAATCTAAGACTCACGACACTATCTCATGCCTATATCTGGGAAGCAATTTTTAATTTGTCTAACGTGACTCGCCTCATCGAGATTTTTATTTTGATACATCCCAAGTTTTAGTGGCATCAGTTTGAGATTTTCCCCGTTTGAGAATCACGTGACTATCTCATTACTATAATCAGGGAGCTATTTTTAATTTGTACCACATGACTCCCTCAATGAGACCTATATTTTAATCCTCCCAACCCCTATAGGCATCATTTTGACTTCTAACCCATTTTGAGTGTCACGTGACTATCTCAAGACTATAGCCAGGGAGGAATTTTTAAATTGTCCCACCTGATTCCCCTCATGGAGACCTCTATTTGATTCCTCACAACCGCTAGCGGCATCACGTTGGCTTTTGACCAAATCTATGACTCATGTGACTATCTCGTGCCTATAACCAGGAAGAAATTTTCAATTTTTCCCAAGTGACTCCCATCAGCGAGACGTTTATATTACTACCTCACAAGTCCTAGTGGCGTCACTTTGACTTTTATCCCAAACTGAGAATCAGGAGACTATCTCACGATTATAACCAGGACGCAAATTTAAAATTGTCCCACGTGACTCCCTTTATAGACACCTTTAATTAGATTCCTCACAAGCGCTAGTGGCATCATATTGACTTTTATAATAATATAGGACTCACTTGACTATCACATTACAATAACTAGGAAGCAATTTTTATTTTCTGTACTACGTGATTCCCATAATCGAGACCTTTACTTTGTTTCCTCACAAGCCCTATTGGCATCACTTTGACTTTTATTCCAATTTGTGAAACATGTGACTATTATAATGACTTTAACCAGGAAGAACATTTAATTTGTCCCACGTGACCCCCCTCATCAAGACCTTTAATTTGATTCCTCACAAACCCTAATATCTACACATTGACAACTAACCCAATTTGAGAATCACGTGACTATCTGATGCCTATAATAGGGCAGCAATTTTTTTTGTCTCACGTGACTCCCTCATTGAGACCTTTAATTTGATACCTCACAAGTCCTAGTTGCGTCACTTTTACTTTTAACGCAATTAGAGAATCACGTGACTTTCTCATAAGTATACCCAGGAAGCAATTTTTATTTTTGTAGCACGTGACTCCCCTCAACGAGACCTTGATTTTAAACCTCACAAGGCCTAATGGCGCCACTTTGACTGTTAACCTATTTTAAGAATCACGTGACTATTCATGACCATAGCCAGGAAGCAATTTTTAAATTGTCCGACCTGATTCTCTTCATGGAGACCTTTCTTATGATTCCTCAGAAGCGCCAGCAGCATCATGTTGACTTCTTACCCCAATTTATGACGCACGTGACAATCTCGTGAGTATAACCAGGAAGAAATTTTTAATTTGTCCCACGTGACTACCCTCTTCGCACCTTTAATTTGATACCTCACAAGCCCTAGTGGCGTCACTTCGGCTTTTATTCCAAATAGAGAATCACGAGACTATCTCATGACTATAACCAGGACGCAAATTTAAATTTGCCCCACGTGACCCCCCTCATCGACACCTTTATTTTGATTCCTCACAAGCGCTAATGGCATCATATTGACTTTTATATAATCTATGTCTCACGTGACTATCGCATGACAATAACTAGGAAGTAAGTTTTCTTTTCTGTACTACGTGATTCCCATCATCGAGACCTTTATTTTGATTCCTCCAAGCCCTATTGGCATCACTTTGACTTTTATTCCAATGTGTGAAACAAGTGACTATTATAATGACTATAACCAGGAAGCAATTTTAATGGGTCCCTCGTGATTCCCCTTAACGAGAACTTTAATTTGGTACTTCACAAGCCTTAGTAGAGTCACAGTGACTTTTAACCCTATTGGTGAGTCACATTACTACATAATGACTATAACCAGGAAGCAATTTTTAATTTTCGCATAATATTCCTCTCATCGAGACTTTTAATTTAATACATCACAAGCCCTAGTGCCATAACTTTGACTTTTAACCCAATCTGGGGCTCACGTGACTATCTCATGACTACAACAGGAAAGATTTTTTATTTGTCCACGTGATTCCACTTATCCAGAACTTTGATTTATACCTCACAAGCACTAGTGGCATCATATTGACGTTTAACACAATAATATGGCTCACGTGACTCTCGCAGGTCTATAAGCGGAAAGCAATTTTTGATTTCTCGCACGGGATTTCCCTTATAGAGACATTTAATTTGGTACTTAACAAGCCCTGGTTAAATCAATTTGACTTTTAACGAAATCAACGACTAATAAATAAGGAAATGGGCACCTATAATAGGTAAATAATAAAGCAAACACGTGTCGCCCTGAGCAACTTTCTGACAAAAGAATAGTGAGATTCGTATGACTAACAACGTCATGGTAACGAGACGTTGCCCTTTTAAACAACACGGAAACGCGTTCTCTAAGCCTACATGCCATAGAATGTCCCGACAATTTTCGCGATTTTATTCTGCTGGTAGTGCTCTTGAAAGGTGCCAGTTGCGCCACCTGTCCCATGTGCGGACCCGTATTGGGTTTTGAGAGTTAGGGTTCTGGCAGTTTCCCCTCAAATTTCGACAAAGCGAGCAATTTAAATGCGATAATTCATACCCATGACACCATAATCGGATTCAGTATAGTAACTGAACTAGAGAGCTGAATAGGCACGTGACTGCTTCATTGTGCAGTTCTTAGGTCATCTGAATAAACTTGTCACGTCACCTAGTTTATCTAACTTGGACGAAAATACACTGCGCCCGGATGATATTGGTTGGCAGCTTAATTACAAAGCGTTTGCATGTGTTCTGCACTTCATGGGTCCTGGATGATATTGGTTGGCGCCTGGAATATATTGGTTGGCGCCTGGATTATATTCACTGGCGCTGGGATAATATTCGCTGGCATTTTGATTATATGGAGCGGAAAATCCTGTAGTACTTCTCTGCTGGTTGCTGCGAGTCGTAAGAGTTGTAACTGGTCGTTGGCATGGGCGTCTATGAGTTGAGATAGTGTTCTGTGTATTCGCAGTAGTTATTATCGTTTAGCAGAGAATAGGTCTTGGATCCAAGGTAACGTTTTGAGCCCTCCAGATGATTATGTCAATCATTGCATTTTGCTGACGTTTGATGGCCTAATATGCACCGCATCCTGCACCGCATTCTGCCCCCCCTCGCCGGAAAGACGTAGACTCATGTACGCAACTCCACCCACTTCATGCGACTTGCTTCACAGGTGTGCATTGACGAAAACGAGAGCCTGGTTTCGTTCGACGTCGTGTCATTGTTCACTAGTGTTCCTGTATCGTTGGCTGTATCCGCAGCGCGAAATGCCCTCGAAAATGACGCAACCATAAAAGAAAGGACGCCGCTCACTGCTGACGAGATATGCCGTCTATTGGAGTTCTGCTTGCCCAACACATATTTTTCGCACAATGGGGAAATTTTCAATCAAGAAACTTGAAGCGCAATGGGCGCCGCGATCTCTGTAACAATGGTGTACTTGACGATGGAACTCGTGGAAGGGAAGGCTTTGAGCTCCTTCCTGCCGCAACCTAAACTTTTTATTCAGTATGTACACGATTGTTTCTGCATAGTGAAGACCTCCGCAGTTAAGAGCCTTGAAAAACGCCTAAATTCCGTTCAACCCGCCATCCAGTTCACGGTTGAATGTAAACGAGGCGGCTCCAATCCCTTTCTTGAAGCCCAAGTGACAAGAGGATGCAAGAGCCTGGCGTTCTCCGTTCAGAGGAAGCCGATGTACACCAGCCGCTACCTTTATTTTAATTCGGCCCAACCCGAAACCACAAAGCCTCTATTGTGTCATCTTTGTTTAACAGAGCTGATGCAATTTTCTCGTCCGAATCCGAACGTCAAAAAAGAAGTAAGCAGCGTATTTGCTGACCTCCAGAAAACAGGTACCCGAAACATTTCCTTTACTCCGTAACCCGCCACAATGACCAGAACAGGGTGAAAAACTCTCCAAGGACGTCAGCCGTCAGCCCTCTGAAATACGTCCTGGTGCCGTATATCCCAGGAACCAGCAAGGCCTTGGCCCGCATTTTTAGAGGGGTAGGAGTGCGCATCACCCACAAACCTTCGACAACTAAGGGCCGGCTAATCCACCACCCCAAAGATCTACCGACAATGGAGAAAGCACCCAGGATCGTTTACGCCATTCCGTGCGCTGAGTACAACGCCTCGTACACCGGTAAAAGCAAAAACCTACCGGAGAGGATTAAGCAACACAAAAACGACGTACGGAAAAAAATAAAAAACGCAGTGCAGTCGTCGAATGCTGTGAAGTGGCCGACCATTAAATTGACTTCTCCGGAACGACCATCCTTGAAAGGGAAACGAACTGGAGGAAGCGGCTTTTCCTTGAGTCGTGGCATATGCAAAGCATCATTGGGAAACTTAATCGCTCGCTTGGCACTGTCCCTTTCGTGTACACACACGGATTACGCGCCGCAGCGAGGGGCTTTGTGCGAGTCCAGCGAAAGTGAAAGACTATAAGACGCAGCTTCAGCGTGGCTCCAGTCATCCCTCAGGAAGAAGCAAAGCCGGATTCGGAACGTCTGGTTTTGTCTATGTATTGGTTGGAGCATAATTAAATCTCCGTTCAATAACTTCCCAGTCAGACAGAAGTCTGTCAAAATGTTCACCTTCAATACTATGGAGTTCAGCAAGCACTGCACGTCAATACACCACATATAGTAATATACAGGTATCAGTTTCTTTGGTGCCTGGGAGGCAGGTGCAGGTGGGTCATATCAGATGGGTCAGGGGCGATATCGTTTGCACAATGGGGACCGGCTGGCTGTAGGTATTGAAGGTTGGGCCCTGGGGTTGTGGTGGGAGGCCATCAAAGTGTGCTGGCATATATTACAAGAATAGAAATTTTGATGGGTTCCTTGTAAGGCCACCCGTTTCCAAGTAGTTAATTGTAGTATCGATGGCTTGGTGTAGGTGACTTAGTAAGACTTGATTGTTGGCTAGTTGCTTCATGACATACAAAGAAATAGGTTTGCGCAAAAGCCGAGTGCGAAGAGAACAGTGGACAAGACGATCGTTCGTCTTGTCCTCCCTTTTCTTCGTCCTCGTCTTTGTCGCGTACGGATTCCTTCGTATGTGGCTGTAGGTGGTTTTTCTGGTTGCCCCAAGATCCACCGTTGGTGCACATCGTGAGGTTGTAGACCCAAATTCGTGTCTGATGACCGGGATAAGTATGTACCTATGGTAGAACGGACAGTGCTGTGTTGAAGAAGGCCTTAAAAGCTGAACCCTGCACGCTGCCCTTCATGTGTTATACACATCACAGGTGTGAGGGCCGAATTGGAGAATGGTTTGGCTGGTTCGAAAGAAGGATAAATGTAATTTTAGGTGCAGGCTCCGTAATTGAGTTCGTGTAGCGTGGTTAGAATGGCCGTATTGACTTTGTCAGACGCCCGTGTCGGGCGAATAGCTATAACAGAGATGAGCGCATTCTTGCTGAGGTTGGCAAGCATTTACTCATGAAGTTGCAGGTTGAGGTCATTGGTTTATAGATGGGGGAAAAACAAAACATCGTGTTTGGCAGAAGCGAGTATCTTCGAGATTGTCGGGGAGGCAGCGTGAGTAAAGGTGTTGAGAACGTTTTGCACCACATGCTTCAAAGAAATTTGGCCGAACGTAATCGATAGTACTTGGCTTGTTATGCTTTCGGAGCCGAGCAATCTTCGCATGGGACAGGTGAGCCCGTACCCCGCGCTTTGATAGCATTAATGGTGCTTTCAGCCGAGCACCGAGTACAATTATTCTCTATGTCGGTTGCGCAACCAGCCACAGGGAATCGTTTTGGGGCTGAAAGCACTGTTTCAGGATAGCTTGGCGGGGGAGTGTGCTAGTTGAGTACTCGTCAAATGTGTTTTAAAAATTTATGAGAACACAGTTTTAAAACTTCAAACAAAACTTTTAATTAGCACGGAGAAAATTGCAAAGCATTACCACAAGTCTCATCTGGAATAAAATTGATTCGCATGATTTAGTGTCACAGAAAGTGCTATTAGGTTTTTGCAAATTATAGGCACACTAGAGCAAGAATTTTAGTTTTTCAAGAAGCAGTAAGCCAACCTATTTAACAGATGTACATCAAAAAAATTCCGGATAGCCCCAAGCTGGTGAGAATTTTCTGTTTGATTATTAAAATTTTACCACCTTAACTTTTATTTTTTTACGCTTTATCTGAAAACTTCTAATACATAAACAATAAATCGTTCATCACATGATGAAATTACATTATTTTCCCCCTGTCTTTACGAAGTTCAAATTCAAAATCCTCAACGTGTGCTCAGTTTCCCCCACCAGTGGCTAAAAAAAGGACAAATATTAGTAGTTCCTTAACGAAAGCTATCGTATGCCTCAGTGGTTCAGCACATCATTAGCAAAAAAAACGCACTGCATGAAGATCAAGTTACACACTAGGCCACCATGAAGGCAGAGCCAGTGCTTCAAGAAGAAAATTCTTCTTTCGCACACAATTTAACTTGCATCTGTCGAATTTTGAAGCGGCCCGTTATTTTAATTATGCGTTACTAGGCAGTATTTAAATGCAAAGCATTGGAGGTAGTTTAAACTGACTTGTGACAAGCTACGCGTGCACCACCGTTCTCAATAAAAGAGTGGTTGCGTGTTCGCAAATAATATATGATGAATATTAGCATTGTTATTATACACGGGCAAAAAACACAACACTTGAAAAAGAGCATTACAAGAAGTACACGTTTTGATATTTTACTGGTATTTTTCGTGTTCTCTATTTCTCTAGCTTCACGCCTGGGCTGGTTAGGTACACAAAGGCTCTTTAATCTTTGAGAGTCATACGGCGCTTTTGGGTGACTTTTAATCCACTCACCGCGATTTCTCTAACAGAGTAGAAAGTTCGTGCTTCGTTATTCATGGGCAAGCAGGACATTACGTTATCGAGGGCACGTTATGAAGGGCTTGTATTGTGTTGTTTAATTTTTTTATGGTAAATACAGCGTTGCGGGTTTTGGGGTTCATTGAACAAATCAGCTTCTACAAAAGGAATTATCTGAAGACACGGTTCTGTGAGCGTAAAGAGGCAGAATACTCTGGAAACGATATTTTAGTGAGTGTTGCAGGCAAAAAATACGGCTTTTGTGTCATTTCTATTGACACAAAATTGTGTGCGTTCTAGGAGTGTCCACTAATTCACAATTATCACACCCCAAATAACGCTATTTGTTTTTTCCAACAGGCGGTGAAAATCTACTAAATAACTCTATTGTAACCAGCTTGTCGTCCACGGTATCAGCAGATAATTTCAAATGTATAACAAAATTGTGATTCATCCACGTACCGAAAACCGTAATCGAAAGGCTGAGAGTGAATGAAGTTGACATTGCATAAAACGTACGGTACAAGTACAATTTTCGAAGAAATCAACGAAGCTTCATGGTTGACACTTGTTGCAATGGTGGCAAAACTTTTTTCACTGCAAAAAAGAGCAAAGGACGGAAACGTTATGTCTTAAGCTGTCGTGCGTGACTGCCGTCCTACGGGACCTACGCGACGCCGTATATGTCGATAAGATTTCTTACGGGACTGCTTTTATTTTGTTTTCTGGGTGGGGGTTCAAACCAGATTCATCATTTTGGATCTTTGGGCTTAAAATCCCAAAGACCAGCTGAGTACCTGAAAATATCAACAATAGTTTCATTCGTTCCCTCCACAGTACCAATATTATCAGAATGCTTTGACATTTTTTGTATTGGTCTGCGGCGCAAGCTACCACTTAAACGAGCAATCAGTTGCCACAAAAAAGTGAGGCCTCAAGGAATCCGATACCTTTCGATTAATTCAAGCTTTTGCCGTCTCGGGTATCACTTACGCCAAGTACCTGTTTTCTTCTAAGCAAGGAGGGGACATAAAGATGCTTTATATAATCATTAAAAAGGTGGTTGAGCAGGCCATTGGTCTTACCATGAGTTCTTCCACAAAGGGGATGCTTAGCACGGGGCTTCACAGCACGGTGGAAGAGCTGATAAAGGGCCATCATTCTAGCCAGAAGCTCCGATTGAGCAGAACTATGGCCTGTCACCACATCCTTCGTCAGATTGGCTGGGCAGCACAGAAGGTAGCTCCGCCATATGTAGTCCCGTAATCTTGGCCACAAGACTAAAGATGCTCCCTTTGCTTAGAAATATGAACTCCTCACACGACAAGGGTCGTTGACAAGCACGGGCTCAAGCGCTCACCACCCTCGGTGGGCATCATGCAGTTATCTGCACAGACACCGCGCAATATCGAGGTAAGCAGTAGGCCATCATCGTGGCCACCTCCACAACCAACCTCTTTGCGTGCGACTCAATCAAGACCCAAGACATACCGGCACCAGATGGGGCAGCCATCTCCTTGGCTCTCACTCAACCTGGGGTTCGGAATGTAGTCACCGATTCCCAAGAAGGCTACGGGAATTTCCGCCATACAGAGTTTGCGCCGACGATGCGCAGCGGGTCCTCATAGGATAAGCATTCAAATGCTTGTCAATTTGCCTTTAGAGCGCAAAAAAGACTTGCTGCTGCACTTTAACGAGGTATGGGATACAGGAAATATTCCCGCTTTGTGGAAGCTTGCATGGGTAGCACCGCTTCTAAACCCCAGCAAAGACCAGGCAGACATCGCCTCTTATCGGCCCGTTTCACTCACGTCGTGTGTCGCTAAACGTATGGAAAAGCTGGTGAATGCTAGGCTGATGTGGTTGCTTGAAAGTAAGAGAAAGCTTCCGGCATGCATGACTGGCTTCAGGCAACGATTAGGTTGTCTAGAAATGGCAGTAACCCGACGTGTTAAATACGCGTCTGTTACAAGACCTCTTCTATTCTTCCAAATTCGCGTGCCATTGCACGTGAATTGGTGACCAGAATATGACTGAAAAGATCACACCATGAACGCTGGGCAGAGTGTTCTCGAAGGTCGAGTGCTGCTGGCGTGTTCCATGATGTCATAGTTACACGAGGGGTGGCTCCACCGACACGGGTGGGTAATGGTCGTTCCGGGAACGTAAGTCAGGTGGCTTTGTTGTTTTTGCGAATGCCGAACTCTAAGCGCACGCTTACAAACCTCTGCTGTGGAAAAGACAGCCAGAAGATCGTATGACTCGTCCGCATTAGCTGTCCCCCTCTTTGTATCCCCGAAATAACTTAGCCAAGTCTTCACCTTACCAAGCTGTCCGAACAGGTGGCACGCGAGCTAAGCGAACTCTGAAAAATGGAGTACGAAAAAAATTCGCCACAATCTACTTTGTGAATGTGGTTAGAAGCAAAGCTGTAAGCGGCACCCCCAACAATTACCCATTCGACGCCACTTTAATTCCATCACATCGCTCTAGAAATAGTAAAACCAGAGAGAAGTGAAATGCACTTAAACCGGTTCTTTATTACTCCAAAGAGATATTCTTGGTCAAGGTAAAACAATGCATGGTGCATGAACGGTGGTTGGTTCAGCTGTATTGGTGTAGCACATGAGTGGAAACTCTCTTTTTTGTAAAATTAAAGGTAGGTGAAACCCGGTGTTCGACAATCTCACTTCTCCGACTCTGCCGCCGAAGACGTAGGTGTCGTGATCGGTGGCTAGACGGGAGAGGAGCAGAGGGGGACTAGAAGAGGGTGGAGGAAATGTTGGAGGAGGAGAGAGAGAGAGAGAAATAACTTTATTGGGAAAGGCTGGTGATCGTAGTCGTCGGCCAAGAGCCCTTGGCCTCTAGCGGCGTCTTCGGCCAGCTGGATGGCCCAGACTTGATCCGCTAGGTCGTGGCTGAGCAACACGGTCTCCCATTGCTCCACCCGAGTGATTCTGCGCACGGGTATAGCCGCGTGCGGGCAGGCCCATAGCATATATGCAAGATCTGCCCTTTCTTTACATTAATGGCATTTATCCGATTGTAGCCCTGGATAGCAGTAGCTATACATAACCGGGTTTGGATATGAGTTCATTGGAAGTAGCCGCATACGACGGATTGCCTCTTGTTGAGTGACGGGTGAGCGGGGGTGGGGGGAAACGGGCCCGTTCTAGACGATAGTGATTTTTTATGTCCCTGTAGAACACGACCCGATCCCTACCCGACCATCGGAGCGAATGGGCGAATGGGGTGTTATGGTCGATGTCAGCTCGGTCGGTGAATCCTCGAGCAGCATCGCGCGCGCACTCGTTCCCAGCCAGGCCGGAGTGGGCAGGTGCACGTATCAGGTAGATTTTGCCGGTCCGGGCAGCGCGATGGAAGCCAGATGTAAGAATTGCAGACGTTTATGGGGAGATCCGCCCGCTCGAAAATTTTATAATTGCAGTTTTAGAATCACATATGACATATTTGATATTTGCGGAGGCCTTCATTGCCAGTGCTATGGCCGCCTCTTCTCCCACTTCCGGTTCCTTCATGCGAATGGATCCGAAAGCTGTGGAATATCCCTGCTGATCGACTACCACGAATGCCATGGCGTCGCGGCCTTCGTAATCGGATGCATCCACGTATGCCACGTTCTCCAATTTTTCGTACTGTTTGTGGAGGGCTTTGGCCGCGCGTGTCTTCGTTGCAGATTGTGCACGGGATCCATGTTTTTTGGAATGGGTGGTATGGATATGCCTTCTCTTATGGCGGGTTTGAAGTGGGACCTTGGTTGGGGCAGTACTCGGGTAAGTGATGCCAATAGAGTCGAGGATGTGCAGTCCACTCGCGCTGTGCGTAAGTCGTTCTCGTTGCGCTAAGCGTTGAGCTTCGATGAGTTCGCTTAGCGTTTTGTGTAGCCCAAGTGTCTCGAAGCGTTTCGTCGATGCGTTAAGCGGTATCCCGATAGCTTGCTTGTAAGCTCGCCTAATGAGAGGGGTCGATTTTGTGTTCTTTGTCTTTTTTAAGGTCTAAGAACGGAGTGACATAGGTTATCCTGCTTAAACAAAAATTTCAACTAATCTTACTAGATTGAGTTCCTTCATGCCGTGATGGCGGTTTGCAATACGGGAGATGAGTCGGGTGATTTGAGATACCTTTTTGAGAGCGAGGATGGTTTCGGAATTGTGTCCGTTCGCCTGTATGCGAAGGCCAAGAACCCGTATGCTTGTGACTATGGGGATGCGTTGGGTTCCATCACCAGCGAAGAGATGGACTTCTGGAGGGGTCTTATTGTGCACCGCCATCGACTGGTTGGTCGATATAGTAAAAGCTCCGATTTTGGCGGAGAGCAGCTGAGACAGCGAGGGCCGACGTAATCTTCGACTGCTTCTAATGCCTGTTGTAGCGTGTCCCTAATGTGGCCGTTGCTGGCTCCCCGAGACCCAGAGTGTAACGTCGTCTGCGTAATGGCTATGTTGAAGGCTGTAAGTTCGGTTTAAAATTTCAGAAAGCCCCAATTTGGTGACTTTGGAAGAGAAAAGGGACAGGACAGAGCCTTGGGGCGCCCCCCTTGTTCCCTAGCTTTATCGCATCGGATTCCATTCCCCCTACAGCGAGGGTAGCTGTGCGGTCTGAAAGAAAGTTGCTGATGTACTCGTAGACTCTTGTCCCGACACCGAGTTTGCTCAGGTTCGTGAGGATAGCGAGTGTTTGACGTTGTCAAAAGGCCTTTGTGAGGTCAAGACCCAAAATTGCTCTAGTGTCAAGTGGTGAGCAGCGCGCCCCGTCTATGACGACGTATTTCAGGCGAAGCATCACGTCTTGCGCAGAGAGTTTTGGTCGAAAGCCGATCACGGGGTGCGGAAAAAGACCGTTGTCCTCCATGTACCTTTTGAGCCTGTTCAGTATGACGTGCTTCTTTAAATTTTTCCCTTTACCAAGATGTGAGCGAAATTGGTCTGAGGTTTTTGAGCTGAAGTTTCTTGCCGGGTTTTGGGGAATCATAATCACCTTTGCCGTTTTCCACATGTCGGGTATTTGGCCCCGCTCCCAGCACACGTTCATATAGCGGGTGAGGGCTTAAATTGATTCATCGTCCAGATTTGGGAGCATTTTATTTCTGATGCCATCTGGACCAGGCGACGAGCTGGTTCGCAGGGTTACGAGGGCCCCCCTCGTACTTCGCTGACCGTGATGGGTCAATCAAGGAGGTCATTTTCCTGTCCCGTGTAGCGAGGGAGGCCCTCATGTGCGGAGTCTCCGAAGTATCTATCCTTAATTGTCTTGTTTAGCTCGGTGTCGGAACCCTTAAAGTTGTGTAGAAGTATGTTGAGGTTTTTTTCTGTGTGGTTTTACTATTGTCGGGTCGATGAGACAGCGTAGAATATTCCAGGTCTTTGACAGTCCAATTCCATTTTTCCATTCGATCACACGTGCTGTGCCAATTTTGACGTGTTATTTTACTTGTGTAATCTTCAATGTCGCGATTGAGATTTAGCTTTTTTTTCCGAAGTCATTGGTGCAAACTGCGCTGGGCCTCCCACATGTGAAGGAGCTTTGCATCGGCTTGATAAAGGCCAGCATCTACTGGTATTTCTTTAGTAGCCTGTTTGGCATCCCTGCAGAGTTGTTCTGTCCATTCCCGAATGTCAGATATCTCCTCGATGGCAGAGGTGGGCGCAACGTCAGACGAGGTACGTTCGGCGGCCCGTATTTTGCGGAACGCGACCCAAAAAATAAGGTGCAGTTTCTTACCGTACGGGTATTTAGTTACCCTGGATTCGACCCCAATCAGGACGATGTAATGGTCACTGCCGAGGTTTTCTTGACTGTTGAACCAAGTGGCATATTTCCGCTTTTTTTGTGAAGGCGAGGTCGGGATAGTATCGCCACTCACGCTGTTTCCTATGCGGGTTGGCAGTGTGGGATCATTGATAAACGTGAGCCCCTCTTTATGCGCATCAAACCAGAGGTTTCGCCCCTTAGTCGTGTCCCGTTTATATCTCCACTCGGAGTGGTGAGCGTTGAAATCTCCGACGACTATTACGGTGTTTTCCCTGGCCAGTTCGAGGGTTTTACGAAAAAGTTTACCGAATTTGTGGGGGTTTCGAGGAGAGCTGTATATGTTAAGTATAAATATGCTTGTGTTTTGTGTTTGCTGTCCGGAATTAATTCAACAAGGAAAGGAGCCGCAGACGACGCACCCACCCCGGCATCGTGACGAATCGCGGGAATGTTTCGCCTCACGAGAGTGGCTACCAAGGGTTTTTGCTTTGAGTTAACACCAGCGGCGTCTTCTTCGATGTCTGCGAAATATTTGTAATTGCTGAGCTTTGCAAAAGCACCGATATCTTGAGGACAAACGACGTCATGCATTTCGCTTGAATCCTTTGTCCTAAAAATTGTTCCAGGTGAGCGCGTTTCGTCCTAAATCCTCGACAGTTCCATTGCCATACTACAAGTGTACTTGGCTTTTGGGTTTTCTTCTGTGAGCGATTAGACATGGTCGTGAGGATTTTGGAGCTTTCCACTGAGGGTGGACGGGAGTAGGGTTTTGTTGATTTCATTGGGCCCGTTCCTCCATTCCTGCCCATCCAGGTGGTGGTGCTTTCTAAGGCTGTAACCCTAGCTCTAAGAGGAGAAATTTGGGAGCGGATATTTTTGGCCAATTTCGCCAGCATGGCCTTAATTTTATGCTGAGATTCTCCGTTATGGCCTTACTGATGTCTTCTCCAAATTGGCCGATCATGTCCTCATCGGCGATGTTTTAGGGCCCCAGGGTGCGGGCTGGCTAGAACTAGTGGGGGTCGATTCTTTGGCCCTTTCGTTTCGGCTGAGGAGAGCCCGTTGGTGAGTCGTCCATCGCGTCTGCAGGCGTGTTCTGAAATAATTTCAGGCGACTGCTTAGCTGGCGTAATGACCTTGTTGGGTTGTCCTGAATTAATTTTCCCGCCTGGCCTAGGTTGGTGGGGAATAGGATGTCGTTGATTCCGCACTGGGTTTCCCCTTTAGTAGAGCTATTTCCGCCTTGAGGGCTGTATTTCCTCAGATAAGGAGCTCTAAAATCTGCCTAATTTTTGTAATTTCGGACTTTGAATCTGAATGTTCAGAACCAGGTACGCCTGTGGTAGGGGCGCTTTGCTTTTCTGAGGCTTTTCTTTGAGAGCCCGTGTTTGCCCAGCTCACCTTGTTTGTTTGGTTGCCTCCGCTCGGCTGTCTTCCGTTTCGACACAGGGATCTCGACTTGCGTCTGTGATTCTGGCGGCCAACAATACTGGGGCTCCGGTGTCACAGGTGTTGACTGCTTGCCGAGTTGTCCCTGCTGCCTGGCCCGCGACTCACGTCCCGTCTGCTAGGTCGTTCATGCTGCGGACGCCATGGAAAGTACCCCGATCTACCACGCTGGCCGGTTGTCGCTTCGCTCGGCCCGTCCTTATGGAGTATGGACGACGTCGAAGTTCCGTTGCTCCCGCCGTTTGGTTGTCGTCGACGGTTGTTATTTTGTTGCTGTTGCTTTTCCCACTTGCGCTTCTTGAGAACGTAGGGAGTCTGGAATCGCAGTCGGCACTTCTTTTTGCCGGTTGGATGATACCGTCCGCAGAGAGTTCGCATTGATGTTTCTCTAGTGGTGAGTCGGCGCCGCAGATCTTGCAGATCTTTTTGTCGGGTGCTGGGCAGACTTCCGCGCGATGACCTAGCCTGCCGCACCCGTCACACAGTTCGTGTCGCGTCTTGTGGATGAATCAGCGATATTCGATGCCGCGGTAGTATATAGAATGCGGCACCACTGTGCCTTCAAAGATGATAATGGCAGAATTAGTTCGGCCCATCCTCCGGGCCTGCAGAATCGTTGAAATCTTCTTGTAAACTAGACTTCTTGTGATGTCGTCAGCACTGTCGTACTCTGGTAAATTGTGTATGATCCCCTTGACGGTGTCTTCGGGAGGCGCCGCGTAAGCGGTTACCTTGTAGAAATTTTCTCCGAAGTGGAGCTCCTTGACAGCGGTGTATTTACTTGCACTCTCCTTGCGGGGGGTGCTGGCCAAGATTGTTTTTTGCGGGGTTGATCCTGAGCAGATCTTCCGCCGACTCGTTGGAGCTGAGGCCGGTCGTACGGAGCACGCCATCGCGCAAACAGGCCTGGCTAACTTTTGTTATGTCGAGCCCCATCACGCGGGCGCAGCACGACTTTGATGTCTTCTTTCGGCAAGGCCGGCTAACGCGGAAGGCGCGGTTGCCGGCTTGCTGCTTTCTTGGCACGTGAGTGTCGGCTGTTTGGCGTGCAGCCAGCGCCTTTTTGCCCGGGAGAGTGTGCCGGGGTTATGCCGAGCTGCGCTAGAGCACGAGCTCCACGTCGCCTATAACTCGTGAGTCATCCAGATTCTTCGGTGATTTTATCAGGCGAGATGGACTCACCGTCCACTACGATTCTCTCCATAGCGCTGCTCCGGCTCTCGGGGGTTGAGGGGCCGGTAGACCGGGTGGGTGCCGAGTGGGGGCGAGGCAGCTGGGCTCAGGCCGCCATCGCCGCTCCTCCCCGGTGCACCGTGGTTCCAAAGTAGGTTTAGCAGGGTGGCCCCGCTGCGCTGAACAAGCCGGCTGGTATGAGCTAGGCGGTGATGCAGTAATCCAAGAAAACGATGTCCGTCGGAAATACTTTTATGCAGACATAGCTCGGCAAAACTGGATGCTACTCACTCACATATTTAAAAATATATTTATCCTGACACAGTCATTCGCACTCGCCACTCCACCCTCACCACGCGCACTCGCTCGCACTCACGCTCGCCACTGGTCCCCACCACTTGCACTCAGTCGCGTTCACGCTTACCACACCGCTCTCACAACTCAAACGCACTCACCTTCACGCTCACCGCTCCGGTCTCCGAACTCGCATTCACTCGCGCTCGCTCTCACCCCTCCAGCCTCACCACTCTCACTCACTCCCGCTCACGCTCTCTACTCGTCCCCACCACTCGCTTACTCGCGCTCACGCTAACCCTTTCGACCCACCACACGCACTCACTCGCAATCACGCTAGCCACTCAGGCCTCACTACACGCACTCCCGTTCAAGCTCACCCCTCGTCGTCACCACTCGTAGTAACTACCGCTCACGCTCGCCACTCCGTCCTCAGCACTCGCACTCACTCCCGCTCATGCTCGCCACACGGCCCCACCACTCGCACTCACTCGCGCTCACGCTCACCACTCGTCGTCACAACTCACACTCACTCACGCTTACGCTCACCACTCATCGTCACCACTCACACTCACTCACGCTCACCACCTGCAATGGCCACTCACACTCACTCGCAATCACCTGTCGCTCACACCACTCACACGCACTCTCTACTCTCATCACCCACTCACGCTCACTCCTAGCCACTGCTAATTCAAATTCCAACTGACTATGTTTTTTTACAGCACGGGAGTTTAAACTTCGTGTTTATGATAAACCAGATGAATCATTGCATTTTGGGGATACCTTCAATGCGGCCATATTGACACCGACGCCACTATGTTACGTGAAGCTAGAAAAAAATAGGGTGTTTTATGAGTTGAGCTTCACATTGGCTATGAGGCATACCCCAAAACAATCATTAAGTCCTACCAACTTCATCCAACTGACAAGAAAAACCTGTTATACGAGAATTAAAGCGTGAAGCTATCTCCCGTCAAACCTGGGTCAAATTCACAGTTTAAAATCGAAACTGATAGAACAGTGTCATGATTGCGCAATTGAATAGACGACGGCTTCATATAGCGGGAAACCCAGGTTCAAGCCTCAACAATTGAAAGGTTTTTCTTGGGGCGCTTGATATGCCTTCGCTTAACATCATCGTTTTCTTAAACCCACTGTGTAAAGTTGGCTTTCCCACAGGGCTTTTACTTAGGCTTCCCCGCCATCAGCGAGGAATAAAAGCTCCACATAAAAAATTGGATGTTTTTGCACTTAGCTCCGCAAGGCTTACACCACAACGAAATGGATGATTTCTTTCTCAGTAGGCACTCTCTTTCGATGTAAGCACCACGACGCATTGCACTAGGTTTGAAATTGTTTATCTACATGTTGCATGGTCGGTTTTAACTGCAGTAGTAGTAGTCATTGCTATATTCATCTATAGCATTGTTCATGCATAATGGCGGGTCCGTGTCGTTTTGTCCGCACGTGAAACCGACTTCGCGATCTAGGTGTCTGTTGCGCATGCTGCCTTGTGCTCCCCCGTGAGGCGCAGACATACGTGAACTGTTGTCTTGGTATTTTTTCGCGAGCGTCAAGACGACGCTGGACGACACTGGGCGACGCTGGGACGACGCTCGGCGCTCCTCGTGAGATGCTTGCTCATGCGTTCAGTAAACCGCCAGGGTAACTATGACGAAAGTTTTTCTTGATGACGCCGCACACCACTCACATTACGGGCAGCAACAACAAACTCACTGATAAAAGCACACGCTGAAACAGGAGTAACACTTAAGCTCCCAAAGCGGCGATGCAGCTGCTCAGCGCAACAGCTAAAAAAATATTTCTCTGTGACGACAGTCCTTCAGCTTTAACGGCGGACTGCAGGCAGTGGCGTATGCTACTTTGCTAGGCCGATTAGTGCGACCTCAATACGTAAAAATGAATTAAACTTCGTTTTGTAGACACACGAAGTGGACAGTGTGAGAGCTACTGTAAATTGATATATTACAAGTACCTTATTTCCTTGGAGACCAAACACGTCGGAATTGTTACAAGATACAAATAGAAGGAGGGGAGGGGCAAGTTTGGGAAAACTTTTCTCTATAACTCACAGGTAACAGGCGGCAAAGCATCATAAGCTGGTAAAAGGCACTTCTCTTTCATTTATATTTTAGTAGCAGGGTATTCTCTGCATGACGATTTTGATTTATTACATGGTTTAACACAGCGAAACTACGCAGGTTATGAGGCGCACCGTAGTGGAGGGCTCCTAATTCATTTTTACCACTTGGGGATCTTTACCGTTCGCCTAAATCTCGAAAAAGCAGGCGTTCTTGCTTTTCGCCTGCACCAGAAAAGCGCCCATCAGGGTAGGGAATCGAACCCGCGTACCTGGCGCCTTTTCGTTCCATGTATCGACTCTCTAAGCTCCATTTCATTAGGACTATTTCAGGCGCGGTCAGAATAACTGAGCATGAATTCACGTACGCGCCCTGCTCACTTCATATGTGATAGACTTCCGAAGTTTCGCACGTGGTTGATCTGTTATTTTTCCAAAACAAGAATGTTCAAACATTAGGCTGCACTCTCAATAATCCAGTGCAGCGACAAATTGCCTGAGGGGGCTGTGTGCTGACATGTGTAGTTGTGTTCTTGAAGCTTCTTATTGCGGCATCTTGCTGCACCTCATGATGTCCATGCAAATATTTTACTTTTTATAAATAGGGTGATAGCTGCGTTTGTGCTGCCCCCTTGGGTCGTGGGATCTCTCTAATTTTGTGTACCATGAAACCTAAAACGCAGCTCATAATAATGCGAACCCAACTAGACTTCTCCTCCACACTGCTGACACCGCTTTCACAACTCTTATTCCCCTCGCCCCCATCAATTTCTCTTTCACAAGCTTCACAATCGGCTGATAACGGCGGTAGCGCCCTTATCAGGCGTTGCCAGAGCAACCTGACGCCTTTAAACGCCAACGTGAGCCGAAAAGTTTTCAGCATGAGAGGCTTTCCGCTCTATATTTTCGCCCGTATATTTTACGCCTATGCCCGCGGCAATCACCGGTTGCCGGGTTATGCGTGCACTGGATGGTGTTAAAGAGAAGGGGGGGGGGGGGGGGCGTGCATGCATAACTAGTCTTCATGGCACTACCCATGACTTGCGCATTGTGCTGGCGAGAAATTTAAACCGGGAATTCTCGCGGCTCAATTCGACCGGTCAGTTTACTGAGTGCGGCTTGGGTTGGTGTGTTACACAGACAGTGGGATGCTTACGACGCGGGACGAAAACGGACAGCAACCTGTTTGCCCACTAGCTAGAATAAATCTCAAAAATGTCCAGGTTTTAACTCTATAGAAAGACGCGTGTCGTTCAGTCGGAGGAAGAACAGCGGGAATCGAATGAGCGTCTGCCGGGGCAAAAGCGCGAATGGGTGCTAAAACAAAAGAAAACCACTTCCACCGCCGTTTCTACCGCACTTTCCAGCTCGCCGAGTAGCTAGCGTCGACGTGGGCCCACATTTCTTGTTCAGCTTGAAGGGCTTTCACCGCGACAATTTTGACGGTGCCTTTCACTTCTAAGCACACGCATATAACTGGTTGCAGGTATTGAGGCACGAGCTCGGAGTAAAGAGAAGGGGGATGTACGTGCAGACATCGGTTTCATGCCGTCACTAACGACATGTCCGTTGTGCTGGCGAACAGTTTAAAGTGTCCGTCCACCGCCCCATTGCAATGCGAACTTTCCGGTGTCCTCCATGGTCCATCGAATTGGGCTCGTGTTACGCAGACGCTAAGAGGCTTACGACGCGGGAGGGAAACAGACAGCTTCATGTTATTCCATTAGAATAGTTTTCGCGTCCTTCAAAGTTTTTTTGTGGTGAATGCTAATTGCTCGATCGCAAATTACAAACAAACATGTGTTATTTCGTGCATTTTGTGTACTGCATCCAGCTCCGAAGCAGGCTCCGCAACTACCGGGAATCGAACCGGCGACCTCGTGCTTAGCAGCACAACACCTCACCCGCAGTCATATTCACGTATTACGCGATTGAAAGAAAAGTGTTTTAATTGGGAAGCATTTGTATCCTGCCCTCCATAAACAACAGATGTCTACATTATATGCTGATTTGTGTATTAAACGTTTATTGTGGGCGCAGTCTTTCACTTGGCGTACTGTTCTCAAAAACAATGAAACAGCAAGATTGAACAGCCACCGCTACCATTAGACGCAAAAAGTTTAGGTATATTAAGCGCATATCCGAACAGGTGTTCTAGTTTCCAAACCTGCGTAATTGAATAGAGCCGTTTTGAGTGCGTAAAACGGTGGCATAGTGGGTTTGGAAAATAGGCTCATCGCGTTTATTGTATTTCAGATAATATGCATCTCTGAACGTAAAAAAGGGTAAAGTTTTATCAACAACATGAAATAATTTTGTTTCCCTGTTTTTAAACGGGAAATACGGATTTTGCTCATTCATGCAGCAACGGCTTCCAGAAGAACAGGCTGACGCACTTATGCATTATGCAAGACCACTCTATGTACCTAAAAAGTCAAGCTCAAATATTCCTCCACAAACACAAAGTGTCGATGTCCCTCATTTTTATAGACGAGTTTGGTTCGATGTTTTCGGCGCATGTATCCCGTTTGAAAGAAATAATTGTACAGCATAACGTCGTTAGTGTGTAGAAAACTGGCCGATAATTTCAAGCCTGCAGCTGTGCCAGAACTACAGAACAAGATAATGTTATTTGAATTACGACCACGCTTGTGATATATTAAACCATTGAACTTCCACTATTTGTACTGTAGAACGATGTAAAGAAAATGAATGACAACCAACTGGTCGCTAAAATAGACTATTTCACTTCGCTAATGTTTATTGTTTTAACGCTGTCCGTTTATTTACGAATTTCAACAACTACTTAGTTTTCACCTCTTCAGTAATTATTTATTTCAGCCTGCAGTAATTCTCCTCACTCAGCCGTCGCGTCGCTGCATTGAAATTACCGCGTGCGACCTCTCCGGCCATCTCTGAACGCACGGCGGAAAGACTGTGCGATGGAGGGGGGGCGGGCGTGGCACGTTATGTGCACGCTAGATAGGCGCAGCGGTGCTTGTTAGCAGGGGGAGTGGCCGCCCGAGAGTGACGCCAGCCAGAAAAGACAGGCCACCGGCAGCCACCTTGAAGAAGCCCGCACGGAAGCAAGTGTTCGGCATTCGTCCCGTCGTTCCGTAAGCCTCCGGACATTGAAGTGTTTTGGTGATGTGCTTTGGAGATTGTATTTTCTGGGCCCCTTATATTCCGTTTTCTATGCTTCAGTAAAGCCCCTTATTCCTTTCGCAATGTTCTGTGCCGTAAAGTTTTGATGAGGCTGTTGCCTGAACCCTTTCGGTAGGCAGCATTACCTACATTGGCGCCCAACGTGTATTTAGGCTGGCACAGTTCTTTGTCAGCAAGACAATTACGCACAGGAGGAAGTTGCGAGTAAACCTTTCAGGCATTTGTTTTGCACGTGGCAGCGGTTTTCGGAACTGAGCACTTCAGCTTAGCGAATTGTATTTTGTTGCTGTTCCGGCCTGCGCTAAATGCTTCGAAAGCCAGGCATAATGTTGTAGCGCTTTCTTCCGAGTTCATTTCTTTTCAACGAGCCTGCGCACTGCACAGTTTTCTTTTCCGCGGAACCGAATGTCCAGTTTCCCGGCGAGCGCCGCAACTGATAAGCATTGCCCGCAGTGGGCTTTGTTCTGGAGCGTGGTCGGTTCATACGGTGGCATCCTTTATCCGTAGCGCACACGCATTAAGGCTAAGCTTCAGAAATGATAGTACTGGAATTCTTTGCGCACTGGCACGAAAGGCAACCTTCGCCTTGCGCACTCCTAAATAGACGGTTCCTTTTCGTATTCGGCATAAACCTCTTACTTGAAGAACTGTTTTTCACTCCGGGGCAACATGTTTGATATTCTCCCATACGAGCGGGAAGCCCTGGCTTCTAACTTTTGCGACCTCGGAATCCTATTGCGAAGTTTGCAGGCACAGCTTTTCAGCAAACCTCAGGTGCCGTCCGGCCCAATCACTGACGAAAGAGGGACGAGCCCTGCAGATCCAAATGGGATCATCTCCGGGTTGAGCGCGCTTCTCGGTTTGCAGCGGATGAGACTGAGGATGGTTGTCAGCGGCGGCCGGAGCAAGCGCTCCCATGTTACAGCCCCACTGGCTTTTCCGGTCATACCACACCCAAGCAGCACAAAGCATACTCAATAAAGCGCTGCCCCAGACGCCCTGATTCAACCCATGGTCCTGGTGATGAAGGCCACCCGCTCCCTGCCAACGTGAGCTACGGGGCCGGAGGCCGTCCGGTCTCTGCCAACGCGAGCTACGGGGCTGGAGGCCGTCCGGTCTCTGCCAACGCGAGCTATGGGGCCGGAGGCCACACCGTCTTTGCCAACGCGAGTTACGGGGCCAGAGGCCACCGTTTCGGATACCATTGGCTACGGAGCTGAAAGCCACCCGGTACCAGACGAAGCACGGTTCAGAAAGTATGAGGGGCCTGAAGGAGAGTGGTATGACATTGTCGTTGCCGGTCTCAATCGCATTGTTCCGGTCTCTGTTTCCGGCAATAGAGTCCCGCTCGAACGACGACTTGCGTGAAAGTGCCCACGATACCCTTGCTTTTACAGTGATATCAATGACGCTCGCAAGAGAACCTGGTTTTCGCAGATCTTGCCGCAACCTAGGTGCTGAGAATCTTGAGAAGCCCCACAGCACCTCGGATGGCTCAGCCTCCTCGAGCAGCGCGAGCAAGCCAGCTCCGCGGCCTAGTTGCAGCGCTACTGGACCTGAGCCACCTGCAACCGTGACGTGTCCGAGCGCTACGTGGAACATCGTGTCTGCGCCATCCGGCGTCCCACCCCGTCGTCGGGTACGCATCCCGGACTGCCACCACTTCCTCGTCTCATGTCACCAGCCAAGGCTCCGAAGACTGCAAGTGTAACGCCTTCACCTTCTCCCACTTCAGAACAAAGGCTTGAACTGCGCTCAGGAGATCGACGGGCGGGACCTCGGGACGGAATTAGTGGGGCAGACTGGGACGTTTTGTGAGCGGTTGTTGCGCGTGTCAAGGTGACAAGAACTTAGTTTTTTTTTCCTTCTCAAAGGTGAGGAGGGAGACGTATAGGAATTTTCCTGTCTCAGCCGTCACGTCGCTGCTTTCAAATTACCGCGCGCTACCTCTCCTGCCATCTGTCAACACACGGCGGAAAGACGGCGCGATGGAGGGGGGCGGGGCACGTTATCTGCACGCTAGGTAAGCGCAGCAATGCTTGTCAGCGGCGGCAGTCACTGCCCGGGAGTGCCTCCAGCCAGAACAGACAAGCCACCGCCAGCCACCTTTAAGTAGCCCGCACGGCAGCAAGGGGTCGCCGTCCGTCCCGTCGTGCCGTAAGCCTCCGGACATTGAATTGTTTGGTGATGCGCTTTGGTAATGGTATTTTCTGTGCCCTTTATATTTCGTTTTCACTGCTTCAATGAAGCCCCTTATTTCTCTCGCAATGTTCTGTGCTGTAATGTTTTGACGAGGCTGTTGCCTCAACCCTTTTGGTAGGCAGCGTTACCTACAAACCTTTGGTGTTTGTTTAGAAAACTTGTAGAGAAAACTTGTAGTTTCATCTCTGCCATGATTAAACTTGCTTGTGCAGTATTTCTTTCTTTTTCATACTTACTCTACGTGTTTTAATTTGTGAATGGTTTATTTCATATTTCGCTGTATACTGCAATTTTATTACCAATATTCGTACAATAATAATATAATTTTCCAAGTTCGGTTGTACATTTATTTGCATTTATAAAAATCAAACCATTTTGTTTTCAAGTGTAGCTTTCGTTGCCTCACCGTACACCAAAACGCACTGCAGGAAAGCCAACTTTATTTGACTATGCTGATGATAATCGTCGGTGAAGTGAAAAGTGGCGGAGCCACAGAGATCAAAGCCCACGCCTCTAAAGCTACGCGTTTCAGCCGTTTTGTTCGGTATATGAATGGGCATTTAAAATTTTCAACAGCGACTGCTGGTGAAAAATTTTGCTATTTAGGCTGTCGGTTTAGGCTTTTTAGGAATGCTGTTTAGGCTGGTGGTTGAGCCGGCTAACGTGCGCCGAAAATCATCGCCGAGCAACAACGTTATTTTTACCGCGGACGCCGCTCGACCCCAATGAACACTCTGTTAGCGCGTGCCAGTCATGGAGCGGTAAGTTCGGAAATCGATGTGAGGTGCAGAAAGCCTGGTCTCCAACGAAGGGAGAGATGGGGCGAGAATAGGAGTGTCAATGCCAAAGGAGAGGAAGTGTGGCGCGAAAGTCGCTTGCGCCGCTACTTGAAAACGGGGGCGACGATTATTGTCCAATCCCGAATATCGCGCCGGTGAAGTGGCGGCGAAACGTCAGTGAGTTGCAGATGATCCAGAGTTACGAGCTCACGGGCATTGTAGGTACATTATTGACTGGGGGTTCATTGCTCTTGACCTTATCTCGAAACATAACCACGCAAAAAACTTGGCCGAGTCTTCATGACCAGGCATATACTTATACGAACCACGAATAAGGTTGATGGGACCACAAGCTTCGCTGTTTTCCCAGCCTCGGGCCACTAGTGCGACGCTGTCCCAATTTTTTTGTTATCATTCTGCATTAGGCTGTCAGCGTAACGTGAACGTTGTTTCACATGTGACCCCATTAATTAAAATGCGTATTCACCAGGGCATTTAGGGACACTGTAAATAAATAAATAGGTAAATAAAGAGGGTGAGTTTTTAGGGCAATTGCGTTCCGGATTACTTTTCGTGTGTTTTTTATGTGTTTGTGCTCATGTGTTGTATACGTTTTTACCTCTTTTCTTGGAAATGCCCTCCGTTCAACGAAACTATGTAGCCGTCAGAAGTAAAGATAATAAATACATTCAAAGAGGGTAAGACAGCCTTATTTATCTAGATTGTTTAGCAGCTCCTACGGGTTGTGTAGATATTTGGTCAACAAAAGATACGTCACGTTCTATCTGTCCCGTCTTATCTCGCGTGGTCATCAATAGGCCGTGATTTTTTTTCTGTAGTTTCATTGTGCCGGCGTTAATAAACTACGTTTTGATTTTTACATGTATTAATGCGTCGATTTTGTTATGAGCGGCATTCGTCGTTTTTCGCTATCGGCACTACAAATATTTTTGTGCATGAAATGCTTACTGATTTGAGCTAAAAGTTACCTTTCTCATGAATTGGGCCTCATGTTTTCCTAAGTATGTATTCAGGTATTAAAAGCAGATGTCTTGATGTGTCACTTTCAAAGTGGTAAGCGTCGCTGGACTATGACGAAATGAACAAATACTCGCAAATTTTCCCGAAGCCATTCATCATAACTTTTTATTATTGTCTATGCTATTTCACTGAGATTCTAAGAACACAAGAAACTGACAATTTTGACAGCTGTGGCAAACAAAAGAAATAGTGCAGTTCGGAAGAAAAGCTTAGTAAAGTTGTTGCCATCGGTCAAAATACTCGCTAGCACGCGCAAATATTTCTATCTCAGGGCGCGCTATCCGAGCAACTAAAATTGCGCAGTAAATTCGCTCTGGACAACCCTCCAAACTGTTTATTTCAAGAGTAATACTAGGTGAACAGGACAGAGAGCGAGAGTGTCCAGCAAAACACCGCCACGAAAACATTTAAAACGGCAAGCAAGGTGGAGGAAGGCTACTGGTGCGCATGGCCTTCAGCGCTTGGCAGAGTCAATGCAAGGGAGAGAGGTGGCGCCGCGTGGTCGCGCCCAATCGGAGCCGCCTGACTTTAGCGCGGACGTCCTCATGAAGACTACTTGCTGTAACCCGCCTCCCTCTTCGTCCCTCTTTCTAAACGGCGCCAACCTGCCACAGTGCAACACCGCAGCTTTATCCTAAATTACACCGTCATGCGCCCGCACCGGGAATCGAGACGTTCAGGTCGAAAGTTTATACGAAATAACGGGGAGAATAAGTCATCGGGTACACACACGCACGCACACGCACGCACACAAGCACGAACATGCCCTCAGAACACACAAACACATACACGCGCCCTCGAACACTCACGCACATGCACGCACACACACACACACACACACACACACACCAACACTTTTGAACACGGTCGATGACAACACAGCAGCGTGAACAGCGAGTTATGTTACCTTTCACGATCTTGAGATATGAAATATCTATTTCACAAAATGCACGCAACAGTAACAATTCGAGCACCGCAATTCGGTGAGGCGAATGAGGGGTCAGACATAACATACGATTCTTGTGAATCTGCACAAACGGATACACAAACTTCACAGGAGGCAGGGAACTAAAGGAAGGGTGCAGTCGGCGAGTCATCATGCCAAATACTATGTGACGTGAACCTAAGGCGAGCTTACTTTGTTTGCTTGAGAAAGGTACGCAAATCGGCATTGATGAGTCAATGCAATATTCACGTAACATAACGAAACGTAAATGTTTTGGTGAAGTTCGCAATAAAACGGCTGCGAGGAAGTTTTCAGGTGTGTGTACTCCCGGGCAGCTGCAAATCACATGTCTCAAGGCACGCACCGTAACTTCCGTAGAAGGATGTTTGACGTCAAGTTCGCGTGGAAGCGAGCATCATAACTAGTAGTGCTAAAAACTGATCCGGTAACACGCCAAGGCCTCGAAAATGAGCTACTCCTTCCATAACACGCAACTCGCCCATCCGAACCGTTTCGCCATACTGATACGCGAATCCATTAAAACGTGCAATATCTTTTGAAACGAATACGGGCACTCACAATTTGCGCTTCAGAACAGCCGGCCTATTGTTAGCTCCAGCATGCCGACCAATTATGTGCACCAAGTCCAACGGCACTGGACCACGGTGCTTTCTTATGCCTCCATCGATGCGCTCAGCAGTAGTGAAGGACAATCGCTTTGTTGCGAAGACCTTACCGACACTAATTCAAACACAAAAACGCTGCGAGCCCGAAACATCATTCGGCGAGAGTGCACGCAACAGCCCCTTGATGAGTCATCACAGTGAGAGTATTGGTGTGGTATGGCGACAGACGTCCATCCTAATTGTATTCCTAAATCAACAGGTCACTGGAGAGTTGATTCCACGGTGCCCTAATTACAAATTGGAGTAGCTACATATTCCCGAAGCTAAAGGCAGACGTTCCAATAACTGGTTGCTGTGCGCACAAGTGCATATTGCCAGCAGCAGTTACTACAGCAAGCGGCTCAGGCGACGAATGACAACAAAGAGTAATTCTCACCGCGGAAAGCCCCGCCCATCGCGCAAAAACCGCGCGTTCACTCGACACTCATGAGTGGTGAGCGGAGCTCGCCGCGAGGGGTGAGTGGTGTTTACCGCGACTGGGTTTTGCACTCGCGATTGGGGATTGGGGTTCACTGCGAGTGGCTTTCGCACTCGTGAGTGCTGAGCGGGGCTGGCCGAGAGTGAATCTCGCACTCATGAGTGGCGAGTGGAGCTCACAGCGAGTGCCACTCACACTCGCGAGTGGTGAGTGGGGCTCACCGCGATTGGAACTCGCACACGCGGGTGTGAGTGCGGTTCCCCGCGAGTGGCTTTCGCACTCGCGAGTGCTGGGTGGGGCTCGCCGCAAGTGGAACTCGCTGTCACGAGTGGCCAGTTTCAACCGCCGCGAGTGGCGCTCACACTCGGGAGTGCTGAGCGTGGCTCGCCGCGAGTGGAACTCGCACTCGCGAGTGGTGAACGAGGCTCACCGTGAGTGCCGCTCGCAATCACTCGCACTCGTACTCTCCAGCCCAAAACCACTGTGAGGCTCACTCACCACTCACTCGTGAGTGGTGAGTGCACTCATGAGTGAGTTTTCCGACCCTTGTATTCAGATTTTTGAACCGCGCAGAGTGCGGCCCAGGAGAGTGGTTTCTTCTTCACTGGAGCCTATAGGCAGTCCGCGCCACCTGTGCTCAGACCACCAGGTGCGGTAGGGTAGGTAAAGGGAGGGTGGACAGCAGCATCTCCCATTGCTCGTAATTAGGTACGGAAAAAGGGGAGGATGCTCAGGGCTAAAGTCGCACAACCAGATTATGTTGCGGAGTGTTCTTAGTTTTGAGCAAAATTTACTTTCAGTGTCGTAGCGATTCCATTTCATTAAATGAAGACGCGTCGCGTGTACTTTTTGTAGCTCCTTGCACATGCGCAAGGCGCGCACAGTGCCACTAGACGTGCCATGGACGGAGCGCACAGCGGCCCGAGAGGTCACGTCACGCTATCAAGTAGCATTCAGCGAGAATCCAGAAAGGGGTAAACCCGTAGATGTGCTGGGTGAGTGCACCACCTTTCTTCCCAATCTCCTTTTGCTCTTCGCGCTAATTCGGTAAGAGAACATGCTCTCGCTTGCTTATTCCTTGAGTTCCAGGTTCGATTGGTGGTGGTGCCAGGAAATTCTTTTATTTGTTGGCGGGAGTGTTTTGTTTGCGCCAAAAGTCGCGAACGATCCCTTTGGTGGGTAGAGGTTAATAGCTTGGCTTTAACAAGCAAACTGCAGTCGATTAAACTTGGGAATTGTGGAACGAGGAAGTGCGTGACGGATAGCTGAAGTAGAAAATCACATATGTATAACAAACACTAGAGCTCTTTTTAGAAGTGCATGGCTACAAATGTGTGTGAGATTTTCCGACAGATGGTGTGCCAGGTATCGGAATAGGGCAAAATTTCACTGAATTGAGTAACTGCCCTGTTATCGATCATGAGATTTGCGAGAGGTACTGTGACGAATGGCAGGGTGAGGAGAATATCGAGGTTGTAATGCTTTCAGCAGAACTCTGAATTGCAAAAAAAACAATATTGACATTTATTTCTTTGACACTTTTCGAAGTAGGGAAGTGATGAGTGTGTGGAGAAAGAAGTAGAACTGCACGGTAGGTGTGACGTGGAAGATTATTTGTACTTATTTTCAGTGACGCCCAAAGACTGACTTTCCACTGTATTTTGACAGAAGGAAGGAATACTTGCCAAAATGTTTTACTCTTTTGTTGCAGCGTACAAGAAATAAAGCTTCGTTGCTCCTTTTCGCCTGGTAGTAACGAAATTACAAAAATGATGTCTGGGTTCCCGGAACATTGACTTTGTTATCAGTGTGTGTCAAAGAACCACAGTAATGTTTTTTTTTCTAGTATTTTTTTCGGGATTTATTTGGTAAGTCTTGCAATAAAGAGAATACAAAATAATAACCGCTTCCCACCTTTTTCAAAGTCTACAAAAACGTGGCAATACCTCAAGCCAAAATTTTGGTATTCGAGGCTGCTTTGGCAAATCACTGCCAAGTTTTTCAATTGGGGTTTGGTACAGCCGCGAAGACCAGTGCAGAGTATCAACGGGCCTAAGAGCTATTCAGTAATAGCTAACAAATTGTTATATATTTTATAGGTGCGGCTACGTCAGGTTGATTTTGCAGTCGTACAACTTTAATCATCCACATCCCATGACAAATTTTATCAGCGGGGCTTGCGCAGCAGCGTCTATTTTGCCAGGCCGCATCCGCTATAACTCGCCTCTGCGACAACCGTGTGTCCTTCCTACAAAATTATTATGGGCTTTGAGGCGCCCAAGCTACTGAGTCAATGAGACACGCCGTAGTGGAGTGCTCTGGAATATTTTTTAGGAACTTGGGATTTTCAGCCTGCGTCAAAATCTCGACTCGCGAGTTTGTTGACTTTTCTCCTTCATCAGAAAGCCGCAAACGTTGGAATCGAAATCGTGTACTTGGGCTCAGCAGCCAACCGACTTAGCCACAGAGCTACTTCCGCGGGTAGGGGTCTACTACGCAATACGTATTATATTCTGGAGACTTCAAGTACAAGTGTAATATTACGAAAAAGCGAAAATGAGACGGACATTGGCTACTTCCAATTAAATTTTGTTTTAAAACACACCTCAAAGGCAAAGCAACTAACAAAATACTGAACAGTGTATCTCCAAAGTAAAAGACGCGTTCACTTGTTCTTCAACCCATATGCCATGTGGGTTCCCAGTGAGGCTACCTCTCTTAGGGTACAGTAAGAATGAGATGTCCTGACGGCGCAATCTTCGCACTTACGATGTATCTTATCTGCTTTTACGATCTCCAGTATGTGCTGACCGGTGTCACAGAACACAAGAGTGGAATATTCTTCAAATGGCGACATACATAAGCAATTGCAGCATGACAGACAGTGTTCCCATTCCTCATTTTTGCACTTCACTGGCTTTTTCTCGAAGGCATTGCGTAGGCCGCCTGTCTGTTTGGCGGATTGTTAGCCTTTTGCGTGACAGTGACAGCTTTTACATCATTTCCTCAGTGCAGTCCACGTGCTAACTTAGATTTACCAACGGAGCTGTTTAAGATTGGGATTGATCAGTGCCGATTGGTAAGAGAAAACTGTAATTATTGCATTAGTGCAGCGACGGATTTTCTAGGGAAACTTTAAGGGAAAAAGTTGAGAAGCCAAGAATCTTGCGGGCAGGTTTTGGGGGTACGCGCATCAAGAAGCAGATATGGTTATGGAAGTTCTGGGAATCGAATCTTGTAATGTAACGCACCATGAATGTGGCACACAACCCCGGCACAGCCCGAAATTCATGATCAGTATGGGGTTCTAGCAGTGGGGAACAATAACAAAAGCACCCGACTCGAAACAACAAAAGTTGTATTTGCAGTATGTGCGCATCCCGTACAATAAAAAGGGCATATAGGAATTTCCACAAGCATGACAGCCAAGATGGTTAATTTTGTTGCAAAAACAAGTATTTCAACCTAAGAACAAATTTGCAGTCTCCCATATTCTCCAAAGCCTACTCATCCTGCTCCCTCAGTGAGATTTATTTCGAGACAAATTTGGGGTTTAACACAACCATATCCTAACATAGCAAATTAGGTACACCGAAAAAACAATTAAAATAATGAAGATGTATCAACCAAATAAAAAGGATAAAAAACCGTTCTATGGTAAGGGATTAGCTAGCCTGCCGCCTCACGACGCGAGCTTCGCTGCGATGAGCGGACGCCTGTTTGCGTCGCTCCGCGATAAATTCAACTTCGTGCGTGTAGCGTAAAATTTCAGTAAAGTGTCTGTCACCTGACGACCCCACTTAGTTAACGGCGCAAATGAATGAATGAATACATGAATGTTATTGCGTCATCGCGAGTATTCCGGACTTTTCGCACGTGAAAGTTTTCAACTCACAGTAAGTCTTACAGGTCTGTTACGAGTACAGTGGCGGGTGTGCCACAGAATAATACATGGCTGCTATGAGCCGTGCTTATTCTGCTGGCCTCCCCAATGGTGGGTATCCTAGTGCTTGATGAGAAAAGTGCAATGTACGTTCAACTGCGTACGTACGACACCGTGGCATCATAAGCAAATAGGCTACTATCATTCAACGGCGTACGTACGACACCGTGGCATCATACGCAAATAGGCTACAAATACAAACACCGACGATAGTCGAGAATGGAGCCGTTGCTGCTTAGCAGAATTCATATTGCAGCGCACGTGCTATGCAGATTATGTAGGTTCTATTTAGGCTTCCGAAAATACAGCCTATTTTTCCTGCACTACTGTTTCACACTCCTTATCCCTGCACGACAAAAATAACAAAAATAACTCATTCATCGATATAAACATACCGAGAAAACACCGGAGCTAAAGACTGCAACTTTGAAATTTGTTTTTACGGAATTGCTGGTTCCGTACATCTCTGGTCTGGGAAATTCGTGACGAGGGTTCTCGCTCCAGCAGTCCGGAAACGCTATTCGCTAAGCATGACTTACGACAACGTCTTTCGCCGTGGCCGCTGGGAAAAACGCGTGTTACGTATCAGGCGGTTAACGAGGAGCGGTGCTAGTTGACCGACCTCTAAGAAAGTTCTAAATAAGAACCCCTGAGCTAAAGTCGAGAGGGCAGCCGTTGCAGAATAAAAATTGGCAGTGCACCGCAGGCGTTATGTTTAGGAGGAGGGTGTTGCGCCTGCTTCCCCAAAATCGCTGATTTTTTTCTCGACTCCTATTTTCACATTTTTGTACCTGTATTCCCGAAATAACAATCTTGCCTCCCAACCCACCAGACTGGTATTCTTGAGGTCGTGGGTGCGGATCCCACCTTGCGGGCATTTTCTCTCTATTTTCGCTTTTTCTTTCCAAATTCTTTATCTGTTTCAGTGACCTACAACATCATCCCATCTGCTTTCCGAGGTTTTCTTGACACCCAACCCTTATTTCTGGTCTTATTTTTAACAAGCCCCTTATTTCATATTCTGATTCACTACATGCATACCGAGGGCCTGTGCTCTGGCAGTCTAGGTGCCATAGGAAGCTTAAGAGAGTTAAATGCTGGTCGACCACTCTTGACATGTCGTAGACACTGGAGTAACGGCGCGGGGGTTAAAAAGAAGGTCCCCTTCACTCCGAGTAGTCTGCGTTGCGCTGGCTACCACCCCAAGCAGAGGAAACAAAAATACCTTAACATAAATACCCCAGAAAGTGGAGGGGAAAATCGCCCCGCCGGTAGCGTAGTGGTTATCGCACCAGGCCGCTATTCTGGAGGTCGTGGGTTCGGATCCCACCTGGCGGGCATTTTTCTTTTTTCTTTCTTTCTTTTCTTAATTCTTTATATGTTGCAATGAACCTACCACATCCTTCCCTTTGCTCTCTGAGGTTTTCTTTACTGCAAACCCTTATTTCTGTCATATTTTCAATGACCCCTCATATATATATATATATATATATATATATATATATATATATATATATATATATATATATATATATAAGGTTAGTAGCGACAGAGACAAACGAGAATGACGTAGAAAATAAAATAAGTTTACTGACGTTTCAGGGAGAGGACTCACTTTTTTCAGAGTAAGGGAGTCCTCTCCCTAAAACGTCAATAAACTTATTTTTATTTTCTACGTCATTCTCGTTTGTCTCTGTCTCTACTAGCCTTATTTTTTTCGCGCTCTGTGTGAGTTTTTAGCTTTTCAGACTATATATATATATATATATATATATATATATATATATATGTATATATATATATATATATATTATATATATATATATGTATTGTAACAAACAGGAGTGAGCGACCGTCAGAGCACCAGTCTCGCCGAGCGGGTATGTGTTCGGCTAAAGCGGAGGCTGACCTTCTGAGTGCCGTCAATCCCCTAGTGGGTATATGTACCCGTAGCGACCACAGCGGGCAGCTCTATCCACAGTGCTTCAGCGCGAGACCTGTTCGCGGACGCCAGACTGCTTTGGACTCTAAAACGTCCAGACCTCGTTGGTGCCTCTTGCAAGACCTGCCAATAAACCCCATTATATTTTGGTGGATGTCCCTAGTCTTCACGCGATCCCCAGCCTGGAACTACGAAGCAAGCGAGTGCCCCCGCCCCTGCATCGAGAAATCGACGACGAAATGGCGTCGCCACAGCAGGCACCCATCGTGTGCTCCGGGTCTCTTCGCCAACGCGGCCCCGCCTTTTGAATGGCAACAACGACGCCGATGCCGAGGATTGGCTGTCTGCCTACGAACAAGTGAGCGCCTACAATCCGATGGGATGACGGGATGAAGCCTGAACAACGTCGAGTTTTCCTTGACCGAGCTCGCCAACACGTGGTTTCATAACCACAAACCGCGCATGAAAACCTGGCCTGAATTCACGACCGAGTTCATTAAGGCGTTTGGTCGCCCCGCTGTGCGCAAGATTCTCGCTGAACAGGGGCTTCGCGTGCGAGCTCAGCGTGACGACGAGGGTTACACCAGTTACATTGACGACGTCGTGGACCTCTGCAAGCGGGTGGATCCTGCGATGCCTGAGTCCGACAAGATCCGGCACGTCCTCAAGGGCATCGAGGATTATGCATTTCAGATTCTCCTGGGCAAGAACCCGCAGACTGTTGAAGTCCTCAATTGGTGCCTCAGCTATGACGAGCTGCGTAAACAGCGTGTTCTTACTCGACAACGCACACTGCCCAACGAAGACGTTTCACGAGGGTCACTGTCGTCATTGGCCGTACCTTCCGACCTTTCTCTTCTTCTGCCGCACATCGAGGCGTTCGTGTGTGCAGAAGTTTTTCGGCAGCTGGCCCTGCTTCCTAGCGCTCGAGAGCCTGCCTTTCCGCTGCCCCCGACTGTGCGGTGAGTGATTCAAGAACAGGTCGCCGAGGCACTTCCCTCAGCCTGCCATCCGCCACATGTGCCTGTATCCGTGGCTTCACCCTTGACCTCACACTTAGCGTCAGCAGTCGCACCACCCTTTTCAACTGCCGCCGCAGCGCCTCTCGCTTCCCCAGTAGCACCGACCCTTATGGTACCTATGGCTGCGCCTCTCGCTTCACCGGCTGCGATGAATTACGCTTCAGTCGTACGACAACTGGAGCCAGGCGCCTTTCAGGCATATCAATACACGTCACCCCAGCAGGCGACACGGTATCCTCGACCGGCACCTCAACAGCTCAATCCTTGGCGCACACCAGACAACTGCCAGATCTGTTACGCATGCTGCATGCCAGGGCACGTGGCGCGGATGTGCCGTCGGCGGCCACCACTTGATCGTGATGTCCACCCTGTGTCGGCCTACGGATCTCAGCCGTATTTCCCCCCCGGTGATTCAGGACCCACACCGAGCTCCTGTACTAGCGAGCCACCACCATTTTCAAGCCGTCGCCCTTCTTCCCCACGTCGCCGCTCCGTGTCGCCCATGCGCCCCCGACAAAATCCGGTTGCCGAGGGAAACTCACTCACGAGGCAAGAACTGCACGAACGTCAAAATGCCGAAGTCCTCTTATCTCACCCGCTAAAGTTATAGATGTGACTGTGGAAGATGTCGCCGCACTCGCGCTTGTTGATACGGGAGCCGCAGTGTCAGTGTTATGTGAACGTATCTGCCGCTCATTGCGTCAAGTCACAACACCTCTTGGTGGACTTACTCTTCGGACTGCAAGTGCGCAAGAGGTTAAGGCGCTAGCTATGTGCACCGCTCGTGTCCTCATCCAAGGCATCATTTACGTCATCGAGTTCGTTGTGCTCCGGTCATGTTCTCACGATATCATTCTTGGGTGGGACTTCCTATCCCGTCATCACGCCATAATCGATTGCGCTCGTGCGCAAGTTGAACTTCTAACGTTGTGGGAGCCGCCGCAGAACGAACTGTCGATCAAGTTGCTGGTTTCAGAAGATACCGATATTCCCCCGAGCTGCTCCGTGATTGTTCCTGTTTCTTGCAATGTCGCTGCGGACACAACCATGATTTTTACACTGTCCAGTTTATTTCTTTGGCGCAAGTTGCCCCCCTTACCCTCTGCTGTCCTCGATGTTCGCTCTGGTTCAAGCTTAATGGTGGTCTGCAACGCACACTCTTGCCCGACAACACTGTTCCACAGGGAATGTCTGGGATTCGTGGGAGCTGTTGATTCCTCGCATGTAGAGGCCGTGCCCCACGAACCGTCGTTCGTCCCTGTGAGTGCACTTAGTCCCGAGTGAACGGCAAGCCCAGACGTGTTCCTATAGTCTATCAACAAAGACCTCACCTCGGCCCAACGCGACCAGCTCATCAACCTTTTACAACGGTTTCGCGAATGGTTCGACTGCCAGCAGGCCACCTTGGGACGCACGTCAACTGTCGCCCACGAAATTGGCACCGGCTCCCACGCGCCACTGCGACAGCGGCCATATCGCGTGTCACCTGCGGAGCGCCGCGTGATCGACGAGCAAGTGGCAGATATGCTTGCGCGCAACGTAATTCGGTCCTCTACCAGCCTGTGGGCCTCCCCCGTGGTACCGGTAACTAAGACAGACGGGTCGATCCGGTTCTGCGTAGATTACCGTCGCCTGAACAAGATTACACGCAAGGACGTCTACCCGCAACGTCGTATCGACGATGCTCTTGACTGCTTACAGGGGGCCGAATTCTTCTCCTCACTAGATTTGCGGTCAGGTTACTGGCAAGTGCCCATGGCCGATGCCGATCGCTCAAAAACGGCGTTCATTACGCCCGACGGGCTTTACGAATTCAATGTGTTGCCTTTCGGGCTTTGTAATGCGCCAGCTACCTTCGAGCGAATGATGGGCAATGTTTTACAGGGCCTCAAGTGGAAAACATGTCTGTGTTATCTCGATGACATTGTCGTGTTTTCGCCAGATTTCCACACACACCTTGAGCGCCTTGAACAAGTGTTGACGCGCCTTGCTTCGGCTGGCTTGCAACTAAACTTGAAAAAGTGTCGCTTTGCTGCTCAGAGGCTAACAATCTTGGGCCACGTGGTTTCTAAAGACGGCATACTTCCGGACCCGGAAAACCCTCGTGCAGTGGCAGAGGTTCCAAAACCGACCACTCTGAAAGACCTTCGAAGCTTTATTGGCCTCTGCTCCTATTTTCGGCGATCCGTTCGAAACTTTGCCACCATTATCGCCCCTTTGACACAGCTCCTCAGCAGAACCGCAGAAATTACCGACTGGCCTATTCCTTGTGAAAACGCATTTGTGGCCATGCGAAGCCTGCTGATGTCGCCACCCATACTACGCCATTTTGATCCGCTTTCACCTACTGAAGTTCACACTGACGCCAGTGGTGTCGGTCTAGGTGCCGTTCTCGCTCAGCGTAAAATAGGCTTCCATGAATACGTTGTTGCATACGCCAGTCGCACCCTGACTAAGGCACAGCGGAACTATTCCGTCACCGAGAAGGAATGTCTGGCTATTGTTGGGGCTATCGCCAAATTTCGTCCGTATCTTTACGGTCGTCCATTCCACGTTGTCACGAATCACCACGCACTATGCTGGTTGTTCTCACTGAAAAACCCTTCCGGTAGAATCGGACGTTGGGCTCTTCGACTTCAAGAGTACGACATCCGAGTTATATACCGGTCCGGAAGCAAACACAGCAATGCCGATGCCCTGTCTCGGTCACCCGTCGTCTCCGACACTGGTTGCCGGTCCACAACAGACTGCGTGGTGGCGTCACTAGCTATACAAGATATGGCCTCAGAACAGCGTAAGGATCCGTGTATTGCCGCAATCTTGCAATACCTGTCGAGTCCATCAACAGTACCAGCATCCCAGGCAACGCGCCGCCAGGCTTCACACTGCGCCATACGTAACGATCTGCTCTACCGCCGCAACTACTCATCTGAAGGCAGGAAGTGGCTACTCGTCATTCCTGGCCATTTGCGTTCCTAATTTTGCTCTTACCACCACGCCGACGCACAGTGCGCCCACGCTGGAGAGCTGAAAACGTATCAGCGGCTCCGTTTGCGCTACTACTGGCGGGGGATGTACACATTTGTGATCAAGTACATCCGCTCGTGCACAGAGTATCAGCGTCGTAAGTGTCCCCCTCAACATCCCACGGGAGCAGTGCAGCCACTACCGTGTCCAGCACGACCTTTTGACCGTGTTGGAACAGATATTTACGGTCCACTTCCCAGCACGGCCGCAGGCAATCGTTGGATTATTGTGGCAGTTGATCACTTGACATGGTACGCGGAAGCAGCTGCACTGTCCACGGCCACTGCTCGCGATGTCGCATCCGTCCTTCTTCGAGGTTTTATTCTGCGGCACGGAGCGCCCAGGGAGCTGCTGAGCGACCGGGTACGAGTCTTCTTGTCCGAAGTCGTGGAGGCGCTGCTCACTGATGCCACGTGTTCTCAGGAAGACTACATCCTACCACCCCCAAACCACGGGATGACAGAACGTTTTACCGTACACTGGGCGACATGCTGTCGATGTATGTTTCTCGTGACCATTCGAACTGGGACTTAGTTCTTCCTTTCTTCACGTACGCGTAAAATACGGCCACGCAGTCAACCACCGGCTTCTCACTATTCTTTCTGCTGTACGGGCGTGAACCTTCCTGCCTACTTGACACCATCCTTCCTTACTGCCCTTACATCATGGAATGTGTTCCAGTCTCGGAAATCACCAAGGGAGCCGAAGAGTGCCGCCAACTGGCACGCTCCTTCACGGTAGCAGACCAAGGACGTCAGCACTATCGCCACGGCGACAGTAGTGGAACGCCAACTTACGCTGCTGGCTCACTTGTATGGCTACGGACACCGTCCACGGCCGCAGGGCTTTCAAACAAACTTCCGACGAAATACCAGGGTCCCTACCGAGTCGTCGAAAAAACGTCTCCCGTCAATTACATCGTCGAGCCCGTCACTCCTAGTACCGATCGTCACTTCCGTGGCCGCGAGACGGTTCACGTTCAGCGTCTCAAGCCCTATTACGACCCGCTCATCGTCGCATCGCCCTGAGTGGCCAAGGATGGCTACGTCTGTCCCCGGGGGTGATTGTAACAAAGATAGTGAGCGACCGTCAGAGCACCAGTCTCCCCGAGCGGGTATGCGTTCGGCTAAAGCGGAAGCTGATCTTCTGAGTGGGGTCAATCCCCTAGTGGGTATACGTGCCCGTAGCGACACAGTGGCCGCCCCATCGACAGTGCTTCAGCGCAAGACCTGCGCGCGGACGCCAGACCTTATTTGGACTCTGAAACGGCCAGACCTCGTTGGTGCCTGTTGCAAGACATGCCAATAAACCCCATGGTCCCAGCTGTGCTATCTGTGTCCCTAGCGAAACGCATGCTCCTTTTATTAATTTTTACGCGGCATGGGTTATCTCATTCGCAGACCGTTTCGCACTAACGTCCCTTGCCTGGAATAATCTTCTTTGGCCTACAATGTTCTGGAAGTAAATCGATGGGTCGAGAAACACTTGCGCCGAAAGATAA
Organism: Haemaphysalis longicornis; assembly: GCA_013339765.2. Taxonomy (NCBI): domain Eukaryota; kingdom Metazoa; phylum Arthropoda; class Arachnida; order Ixodida; family Ixodidae; genus Haemaphysalis; species Haemaphysalis longicornis. Next base: position 2,289,475 of record CM023454.1, on the reverse strand, counting down.
AAGCCTGCAGAGCAGACGCCGCGGAATTCCGATCGCCGACGCCCACTTTCGTACGTCAGTTTGGTGACTGCTTCTTCGACGCCTGTGTATTTTTTATTTCTTAGAAGGCACAAGTTCGCTCCAATGAACTGTTTTCCTTGAAGATAACTGTGTCGACTTTGGCATTGTGACTTGTGGTGGAGGTGCTAAGTACGCAACCATTATGCTTCGAACGATTCTCTGGAAGCTTCCAAGACAGTCCAAATCGAGCAGCAGCCGACTTCAAGGTCTGCCGCCAGAGTTTGTCTCCTGAGAGACGGACCCATTATAAACCACCGCGACCATGGTAGAAGAACCAACTTCGCGAATCGTCTGGCAGCCGTCTAGGGAATCGCCATCATTTCGAAGAACTCCGGCAAAACACCCAGATGAATGTTTGGACAAACTGGGGCGCATCAGGATCTTCAAATGCTGGCACGACTAAGCGACAGGTTTTCGTTACTTTTACACTACCTTTACACTCCCCGGCGGCAAAGCGGGTAGTGTGACCACAGATACCACAGTTGTAGCATGTGCGCTGTTCCCGAAATGCGACAGATTGACGTAAGGAACTGCGTGGTCGGGAGTAGCCGACAGGTGCGTACCAGGTCGGCTCCTCAAAGTATTATTCATACACCCGAGGTAGAGGACTGAAAGCTTTACACCTAGTATTGTCTTCATTGTGAGCGGTTCGCTTATTCCTCTTCCCTGCTCGTACCCAAGGCGTCTGAGGAGTGACTCTGGACTGCTTGCACTGTGCATTGCCGAAATACTGGATCAGGAAGAGCACATGGTGAAAGCGTTGGTCATGGCACACACCTTGCTCTGCGAGTTGTTCTCTCAATGATGCGACGCACAAGCGAAGCTATGACCTCAGAAGGGGTCGAGCTGACTTCCACGCTGGCAACAGTAGTCCCGTTTGCCAGGCGCCCAAACGTCTGGGTGGTACGTCGCATATTCAGGGTTTCAAATGGGCGGCAATGCCGTATTACGCCCCGATTTGACGCAAGGTTGTCTTAGTTACTAGGTAGTTATAGTCGGCCTCAGCAACACCTATAAGCAGGTGGCCAACTTTGTCCTCATCTGGCATCGAAGCATTATCGAGGTTGAACAGTCTGAGGACATGTTCAATGTGTGTCACCGAGTTTCGCCATGAACTTGAGGTGTCTGCGCAAGAGTCTGCTCTGCCTTCCTCTGTCGGGAAGCTGTGTCGCCAAAGCTCGCCCGAAATTCGTTAACAAAACTATCTCACGTATCGAATCGGTGAGCATGGTTCTCAAACCACGTCAATGCGGTAAGGTTCAAAGAGAAGACAACGTTCGCGAGCTGTTCCCGAGCGTCGCACATGTTATACTTGCTGACTCGCTGGTAGTGCTTGAGACAGTCCCCTGCGTCTTCCTGGGCCGTTCCTTTAAAAATGCGTGATTCTCTCTGATAAGGCTAGGCACTGACCCTTGCAGAAGAGGTGGCATGCGTGGGGAATGTTGGCATCATAGCATCTGCCAGAGGTAGGCCAGCAACTCGCCTGCTGTGTCGAAAAATGGGTGGTTCCCCATTGTCCAGGACGACGAATATTCCGAAGTTTTACCAGATTCTACGGACCGTAACAAATTGATTAAGGCTGCCGTTGAGCAGTGAACCGGGGAAAAACTCTTCCTTTCCATCCTCTTCTACGTGCCCACCATACCCCCTCGATCCGCTTTCCACTGGGACATACCCAACTCAACTGATTTACAGCCGACAACGTAAGAGACAAGTAGTGACGTCCTGTACCCTTACACTGTAACAATATAATATAATATATATATATATATATATATATATACATATATATATATATACATATAATATATAGAGAGAGAGATGAATAGGTATCGAGATTTGCTTTGAAACATACATGAGAAGTTACACACGCATGAAATCAATGATTGCACTTTGTTCAATTATCGTTTTCGTACTAGTGTCTACTCTCATGTATTTTTGAAACAAAATCCCGGATCTTAGTCTTCCCTATATATATATATATATATATATATATATATATATATATATATATATATAGAGAGAGAGAGAGAGAGAGAGAGAGTTAAGAAAATGGTAGACGCACGATTTTACACAAAAACAGTTTACTGAAATTTTCACTGGAGGACCAGTCTTCATCTTGAGCAACATACAACGTAGACGTACGCACGCTTTTATAGGTGCAGAAAATGGGCTACAGTGCGCCCTTGATAAGAACATTGGCAGGTTGGGGCAACGGAAGAGGGAAGGGAGGGAAGTATACATGTGCGTAGAATCTTTCGCACCGGTCTGCTCCTAACAAACTCTCCACAGCAACAAAAATGAAAAACGAATATGCGGTACACCAACGACAAACTTTTTTTCTAAAAAGCCCAGCAGTATACAACTTCATCCATAAAAAAAATTAATAAAAACAAAAGACAGGGCAGGGATTTGTTGAAATACAAGAATAAATGAGTGAAGCATGGAACGTCTCAACACACGAAATGCAAAGTACAAGAACAACAAATACTAAACAGAGGCCGCCGGTGACACATTCCTTCCTGAAAATACCAATTACTGGGTGGGGAATGTCAGGGTCCTGGTAATTGGTATATATATACTGAGAGACTGGTATATATATACTGAGAGATGAATATTTACAGGTGATGATGATGCTAAGCCCATCATGACTAGCTCTTATCATAGTGTGTGATTACGAAGAAGTGCCCGTAACATAACCCAATGTACTGGGAGCGTAGTCACTGGGTCTCACATAATTTCCCCTCCGCGAGCGGAAGCGGCCTCCTGGCCGCGAGTCAGTCGGTGGTACGGCGGTTGAATGGCTTCAGCCGGGATACATGAACGATTTCAGTACCACGGCGACGGCGGTCTGTAGGCGGAGTTCCCTGGGTGATGCGATAATTGACAAGAGAAGTCTCTTCTAAGATTTGTATGGGACAAGAAAACGGTGGAGGAACTTCTCGCACAATCCGGGGACGCGAACGAGTGTCCATAGCAACACTTCATCCCCGGGCCGAAACCGCAAGAGCGATGGTTCACGTCGTAGCGAGTTTTCCGTTCGTGGTGCTGGATTTCTTTTTTACGTCGCGCGAGGTCTCGACAGTGGGCGAGCCGAGAAACGTACTGGTCATGCGATGGTGCATCAGAGGCGACAGGAGCGTAGAGAAAACTGTATTCAAAAGTAATCGATGGGGAGCTGCCAAAGACGAGAAAGAACGGTGAATAGCCGGTAGTCTTTTGCTTTGCGGAGTTGTAAGCAAAGGTTACAAAGGGTAGGATAACGTTCCAGTTGCGATGATCAGGACTATTATACATGGAGAGCATGTCCGACAGTGTTCGATGAAATCGCTCGGTCAGACCATTCGTCTGGCAATGGTAGCTGGACGTTGTTTTGTGGGCCGTGTTCGATGCACGCAGAAGCTCTTCAACAACGGTTGAGAGAAAAACCCTGCCGCGGTCGCTCCGAAGGACGCGTGAAGCTCCATGGCGCAAAATAATGTTGTGCAGGATGAAGTCTGCGACTTCTGTGGCGGTGCAAGAGCGAATAGGCGCAGTTTCAGCGTACCTAGTCAAATGATCTACGGCCGTAACTATCCATCGGTACCCACATTGGGTCGCAGGTAGTGGTCCATACAAGTCGATGCCCACGGTCTCAAAGGGAGCCGAAGGAAAAGGAAGAGGCTGCAGTAGTCCGGTCGGATGAGTAGTCGAACGTTTGCGGGCTGGGAAGAGGCGCACGAGCAGACGTAATTGGCCACAGCTGCAGAGAGGCCAGGCCAAAAGTAGCGGCTACGTATTCACTCGTATGTTTTTGCGACACCAAGGTGCCCAGCGCTTGCCGCATCGTGATATTCTTCGAGGATACGACGTCGAAGTGGACCATGTACTACAGGGACCCAGGTTGTTGCCATTGGGATGGTAATTTTGGCGGTAAAAGACATCATGGAGGAGTTGAAACTTGGCGTGTTTACGATGTGCATGGCTGGTCGGAGGTGGTACACGACCGTCGAGGTAGTCCATGATGAGGCGGCAGTATTCGTCTGCTTGCTTTAGCAAAGGCAAGTCACCGTGTCCAGCAGCGCTAGGGAAAGTGATGGGTGCCAAAGGGACATCGTAGTCGAGGCTTTCATGGAGAGCAGTCGACGGAGAAGACAATGGGCAACGAGACAGAGCGTCTGCGACCGTATGCTTCTTTCCGGACTTATACGTCACGGAAAAATCATATTGTCGGAGGCGGAGAACCCACCGACCAAGGCACCCAGACAAGTTTTTCATGGATGATAACCAGTATAGTGCATGGTGATGTGTGACCATGTCAAAGTGACGGCCATGGAGGTAAGGCCGGAATTTTGGAACACCCTAAACGATGGCAAGGCATTCCTGTTCTGTAATGGAGTAATTCTTCTCGGCGGTGTCAACGAATGACTAGCATAGGAAACGAACCTCTCTCGGAGCTGAGCATCACTTTGAAGGAGAACCGCGCCGATTCCGTGGCCAATTGCGTCTGTGTGGAGGATAGCGGGCTTGCTTTCATCAAAGTGGCAGAGTACCAGGCTAGACGTTAAGGCGGCTTTCAATGCCTCAAAGGCTTGTTGGCACTGATTCGACCAAACATAAGCTACGCCAGACTAGAGGAGCTGGTTGGGGGGACCCAAATGGTGGCAAAGTTCCGGACAAAGTGACGGAAATACGAGGCCAACCCTAGAAAACAACGCAGATTTTTTGGTTGGAATGCACGCGATAATCCGGCAATGGCCGCGATTTTGTCGGGGTCGGTTCGTATCCCATCCTTGCTAACGACATGGCCGAGTACCTGGATAGTTTTGGTCGCAAAACGACATTTTTGTGAGTTCAGAGGAAGTCTAGCATTGGAGATGCACGTAAGCACTTCGTCCAAGCGTTGGAGATGCTCAGCAAATGTCGAGGAAATGACAACCACGTCGTCAAGGTAGCAGAAACAGGTCTTTCATTTTAGTCCTCTGAGCACTGAGTCCATCATCCGCTCAAAAGTTGCCGATGCATTGCAGAAGCCGCACGGCATGACATTAAATTAGTATAGGCCGTCGGGAGTAGCAATCGCCGGCTTTTCCTTGTTGGACTCGTGCATGGGTATCTGCCAGTAACCAGAACGCAAGTCAAGGCTCGAAACGTATTCGGCTCCTTGAAGGCAGTCCAGGGAGTCATCAATCAGGGGCATAGGATAGAAATCCTTTTGAGTAATTTTGTTGAGGGCCCGATAATCTACACAAAAACGCACGGAACCATCCCTTTTCTCCGCCAGGACGACTGGGGAAGATCAAGGACTGGATGAGGTCCGAATAACGTTACGCTGCAGCATGTCGTTCACGTTCTCCTCAATTACTTGCCGTTCGGATGGGGAGACTCGGTACGGGCGGTGGTGAACAACAGTTGATCCGTCAGTTTTGATGCGATGCGTAGAGGCATGGGTGTGAGGAAGGAACTTTGAATGGGTATCGATAGAGGTACGGTGTTTGTGTAAAAGTTCCAGTACTGAGGATTTCTGTGATGGGGTAAGGTCCGGACCAATGGTGACCGCAAGAGACGACGTAGAGGAAACAGTCGTGGAAGTCCCACTGCTTGTGGAAAGAGTACCAGACAGAAGGATGGAAACGTCGTCGGCAGAAACAGAAGCAATCGCACAGCCTTGCGAGAGCAGAACCGCTTCGGAGGTCGTATTACGCACAGGATTAAAGGCGTGCCCTCGGAAAAATTGTACCAGACAAGCGGCTACTGCAAGACCTCGTGAAAGGAGGCGGCCGCACGGAATGGCCAGCACATCGCCGTCAACAAGTTTTTCAGCGGAAACTGAAAGGATGTGCTTTTGGCGGGCGGGCAGAACGTGATCTGTACGTAGCACCAGACGATGCGTACTTATTTCCGCGACAGCTCAGTGATGAACGTCTGTGATGCTAATAGCAGGAATGCGGCAACAAATAACAGTGGAAGTCGACGAAAGAAAATCCCAACCAAGAACAAGCTTATAAGGGCACTCCGAGATCCCCGCACCTGAATGTGATGACACATCCCGTCGATAGAATGCGTTACCGTGCAGAAGGCAGCAGGTTGGATGGACGTGTCGTTCGCACATCGTAATAAATGGCCACTGTATGGGGTTTTTACCTTTTGTAGTCTCTTACAAAAGTCATCTCGAATAAAAGAAATACTTGCTCCAGTGTCAACCAAAGCTGCGATATCGTTGCCTTCAACTGATACTAATAACAAGTTCGATGGGTGTTCTGGAGGAGTGGCAGTGTACCGATAGATGCAGGTTCCCCTCCAAAAACTGCATGATTTATTTTTCCGAGAGGTGGGTGGGGTCACGCACGACAGGGCGACGCGGAGACACAGATCGTCGAAATGGTGATGGGGAACGACGTCGTGATGTACGAGAATTTGTTGGGGATTTGGAAGTAGGAGGAGGAGAGGACCGCCGTGGCGGAGATGGGTAACCCCTCTGGCGGTAGCCGTAATGAAGGTTTGTAGGTCACGTTCGTACGTGTCGTAGCCACGTCGCTCATCAATTAAACGCCTCTACAGAACCCCGAAATGTGCCCGCGAATTCCGCAGTAGAAACACACCAGCCGGTTGAAAGAGGGCTGACGGCGCTGCGGTCGCCACGCTGGATACTAAGGCTGTGGCCCAGGGACCGGGTTGACCGCTGCCGAGTAGGGACTGGTAGAAGAGACGTGCACAGAGGTGCGGCAGTCAAGTGCTTCCCGAATCAGTTCGCGTATTAGAGCTCGGAGGTCCTCATCGCCGCTATTCCAGTCCACGGTACCCTGCTGGAGACGGAGCGACTGAATGTCGTCCAGGCGTTGGCACGTTTTCCTCACATCCGAAACGGAGTAGGATTCTAAAGTGCCAGGGCATTAAAGGCGAACTGGCAGATCCCTTTCAAGATGTGGCGCACGCGATCAGCCTCCGTCATGTCTTTGTTGACCTTTCGGCACAGGGCCACAACATCTTCAATGTACGACGTGGACGTCTCACAAGAATTTTGGAATCGTCCTTCCAGCTTCTTTTTCGCGATATCTGAGCAGGCCTAATAAGATAATATATATATATATATATATATATATATATATATATATAATATATATATCTATATATATTATATATATATATATATATACATATATATATAGTAGACCGGGTGTCGTTTATTGGCAGGAGCACAAGCAAGGCGACCATAGGTACAAGTGTATACACAATGGCCCGAACTCGCGTGCGGGGCACCCTCTCCCATACCACTTCCGCTGCTACCAGCGTATGCGCATACCTTTGTGCAATCATTGGCCACGACAGCAAGGCACATTTTCTTGATGTGGCATTTCATGGTACTCTGATGAAGGGAAATCACGTTGCCGGTACATAAGTAAACATTCTTTGTTAATGTTCTTTCGGGTATCCGACTCTTTACTTATGCTTGACATATAGTAATATATATATATATATGTATATATATAATATATATAAAGAGATAGGTGTATATATAAATAAATAATATATAATATATATATATATATATATATATATATATAATATATAATATATATATATATATATATATATATATATATATATATATATATATATATATATTATATATATATATATATATATATATTTATAAAAGGATTTGAAACTGAGGGGCTCGTTAAGAATTACAGAAAGAAATGTCGGCAGTCTACAACGACAAGGAAGGCATAGGGGAATGGTTAGACTATTGTTTACCGTTAGTGGCGTTACAATATTTTTTTTAATAATTACTTGAGAAAGAAAGAAAAACACGCGCCCGGAGTGGGCACCGGACCCACGCCTTTCTATTAGATCTCGAATGCCTAAACAATTCGGCTATCAGAGCGATTGTGTTCTCCTTCACTTTCTGGGGTATTTATATTTACTACAACTGTACCTTACGCTTGAGGGTGGTAGCCCGCGCCACTCAGACAACACGGGCAGAAGGCCTTCTTTTCAAAACCTCGGGGCGTGACTTGAACGTCTACAGCCTGATATAAGCGCGGTATCTGGCGGGAAACCCTTTTATGCTACCTTGGCATCAAGGCTGCCTGATCCAAGGCCCTCACTAAGCTTTCGCACGATAATAGGGTTTTGAAATGAGGGGCTCCTTAGGAAATACACAAAGAAATGCCGGCATTCTACCACGACAAGGAGGCATAGCGGAATGGTTAGACTATTTTTTACCGTTAGTGACAATACATTACTTGATTTTATTAATTACGTAAGGAAGAAAGAAAGAAAAACATGCGCCCAGAGTGGGGACCGAGCCCACGCCTTTCGATTAGATCTCGAATGCCTTACCAATTCGGCTATCTTGGCGACTGTGTTCTGCTTCACTTTCTGAGGTAATAATATTTACTACAACTGTACCTGACGCTTGAGGGTGGTAGCCAGCGCCACACCGACTACACGGGGAGAAGGGGACCTTCTTTTCAACTCCCGGGCGTGGGGCGAATGTCTACAGCCTGTCATAAGCGGGTAACTGGCGGGAAACCCACTTCTGCTACCTTGGCATCAAGGCTGCGGGTCCGAGGCCCTGACTAAGCTTTCGCACGATAATAGGTTTGGAAATGAGGGGCTCGTTAGGAAATACAGAAAGAAATTTCGGCAGTCTACAACGACAAGGAAGGTATAGAGGAATGGTTAGACTATTTTTACCGTTGGTGACGTCACATTATGTTTTCATTTATTACATTAGAAAGAAAGAAAAACACGCGCCCAGAGTGGGGCCCGAAGCCACGCATTTCGATTAGATCTCGAATGCCTTTATTCGAATCTTCATTCATCCAAAGAGTATAGTCTCTTAAAGACTCCTCATATCCTGAAAAGTCGAGTGACCTGAACATTTTTCGACAATAAAGCGTTGTCAAACCTCTTTTTAAGTCTTGAAATTTTACCCTATATTGTTGACAAACATTTAATACCTGTTGCATCGATCATAATGGGCGCGGTAACTTAAAAAAGGTGGGGTTTTTAATAAACTCAATTGCGTTATTTCGTAAATTTATTCTATAGTTGGCAATTGAAAATTATAAACAAGACTATTTTTGGGTTGAGAATGGTACACTTTTGCTCACCAAATTTTCTGTCGCAATTCTGTGTTTTAAGGAACGACGAAATAAACGTACCGGAAAGGCGAGAATACTAACCAGGCTGTGGCTAATTTGCAATCCGACATGTGGGAAAGGAAAAAAATTGGTAAAAGTATGAAAATAGTAAAAGGGGAAGGTTAGGACATATTGTAAAAAGGTGTGGCCAGCTGTTTGACACTCTATGCGATATAGTTCATTGACGTTATAGAAAGTAGTCTTTTGTGCTACAGTCTTCTGTTCAAGTTTGTTGTTTGTAGGAAGCACAGGTGCACTTTTGTCGTGTTCTTCGTTGCTTCTCGGAAGCACAGGAGCGCTTTTGTAGACTTGTGCGACAATGGCGGTGAAGGTCATTGGCCGAGGATTTTGTCCCCAGAGAATAGCCGCCGATAATCCGGCGTTAACGTTGACATTCGCATAAAATATCACTTTTGGTATCCGGCGTGTCACAGAGCTCACACACTTCACTGTCTGCCCTTCTAGTCAAGTGGGAGTAAGCAATCGTGAAGGCGACTCCAAGCTACATTCGGCAAAGAACGGTTCCATCAGTACGTGACAGGCCTAATTGAAGAGGACACTGAACATGTGGGTGCATCGAATACGTACGAGAGCTGGTGGACTCTTGGGTAGTTCATTTGGCCATCATGGTCTCCCGGGCAAGCTTCCGTAGAATCACAGCGGCGTCTTTCCTCGGTAATGAAACAGATATGGTCTCTTACTCTACCTTCGAATCTAGGATGGTCGGACGGTATGGTTCAAGTTATAGCTATATGGTACTTAATAAAACTAGCTGGTTAGCTAGTTCGTAATGGTCATCATTACGAAGGTTAGCGCTTCAAGAAACACGACACACAATAAAACAAACAGGTCGGGTGCTACTTAAGCAGATTTATTTTCACATACGAAATTTCGTATATAGCACACAAAAAGTGAGCATGCGCAGCGTGAACGATTCAATCACTCTTCCCAAGCAACCATCGCAACAAATACATAGATAAAACAATCCTCCACACTAAGTCGTACTAGATCAAAAGTCTACCTCAGAGAAAAAAAAGAGCAACAAACGTTTCACTGACAGAGTCATTACCATATTTCTTGATATAAGAACCTTCCAGTATTTCACGCACTCTTTCATTGTGGATTCTGCCCAAAATCTTGATATCACTTAGCCGTACAGCACAATCCCTGCAGTTTCCGCGATGTGCAGGCAAGTGCGCATGGAGCGAGCATGAGAACATGAATTGGATTTATCTTATTTCATTGCAAGCTACCATGCTATGTCACGCTACGACTATACGGCATATCCTTGGCCTATTTTAGACATGCATATCAGCTTTACTGGCGCAGCAGTTGTATAAAAATAGAATGAAATACTTACCTAAAAGTATTTAAATGGGCGAATTCTGTTTTTATTACCTAACTTTTCAGAATAGAGAGTGTCACTGCCTTGAGCAAACTCCAACAGTGGAAACTGACGAAAACTGACGAAAGGTACGAAAACTGACGAATAAATAAATTTTAAGTAGAAACAAGGCTCATTCCCACAGAAGGGGTACGCGAGGGCTTGGAGAAATAGGAAGATCCGGGAGACCAGTCTACGCTCCTGGAATGGACTCCACTTTTATGGTGGCCTGAGAGCGCTTTTAGGTCCAGCAATGGAAGTTTTGGTCTGTTATCCTAGAAAGAGACCTCGCGGACACGCATCGTCGCCAACTCCAGAAACAACAACCAGCTGGGCTGCCCTACACCCGGGTCATTTTCGAAAGGAAGCTTGGGCTACGCTACCATGGCGGTTGGCTGTGATGGCTGAGTTCCTTTGTTGTAAGCCCCACAAGACACGATGGTTGCGCTGACCCATGTAAGCATCGCCAAAAATCGACCCTAATTCGAGGCTGCACCACACTGAAAGGCTGTTACGTGAACTCGAGCCCCGAAAATACTTATTCGATGGTGTACTGTAATTGTCTTGCGGTAACATACTGGCGCCTTAAGTAAAAGTTTTGTGAGTCCTGTCATCGTAATAAAATGAAGTGACAATTTTTGTGAGCCTACCATTACCCATCATTTCTTAATATCACTTATTATCACCTTGTATTATCTTCTTCTCGAAGCTGAACTATGCACCTAGATACAGTATTACCCTTACCTAAGCAAAAATATTGACAAAACGGGAGGCATCGATCACTTCAGAAAGAGCATTCCGGGAGAGCCGTTGACTCTGTCACAAAGAGCAGCCCAGGAGAAGCGGAAGAGAGATGAACGAAAGCGGCACACAGAAGAGAGCAGAAAAGATAGAACCCAAAGTGCAGCTTGCAGGAGTAGCTTACGGCGGGATACTATAAAAGGGAAGAAGCGGAGAGGTAAGGTTTTGTGTCATGGCTGGCAATAAAGATCAGTCCAAAAACACGACGACAACATTCGGCGAGAGCCGGGAGGTTTTTTCCCGCGTGCCTTCAATGATTTCAGTAGGTAGCCACAAGCAAGGGCTGGGAAACGTCTGAATTAGCTACGGCGTTGAGCTTGTACTTGAAATGAGAGGCATTGAACATCTTCGGGCGAATGCCAGCATCCGATTCTATCAACTACCGTGGCGTAAAGATTCCTCTCGTACAAAGATTTCGACTACGTGCAGGGTAGGTTCAACAAAACGTCATACCGTGCGATCCAGAAGATGCAGACAAGCCAATAGTTGCGGCCCGGCTAGCAACTACTTCGAAAGATGAATAGAGCTCACCGGCACCGAACATACGTGTGAAATAATTCTATATAGGGTCGTTGTGGGACAAGTTCAGGATTGCTGCAATACCGATTTAGTTGCGTTTTTAAGAGAGGCGATCTTAGGCTCTCGACAGCGTGACCGAATCAAGAAACAGATACATCGAGGCCTAGTGTTTCAAAAACGTGGGCGAAACGAAAACGAGCCGACCAAAAATACCGAATACAATTCAAACATTCCACAAGCAGAATGTTGTCTAACTGCTTCCCACCAGCCGCAAAATTGTTTCCTTTCTAGTCGAGTCGGACATCCGAGAGAGCATTTCTCACTAATATGCAGATGCAAAAGAAGACCTTATGTGCAACATTTGCTTAAAAACGGGGACATAGGTTTGAACACTGCAGTGTTAGTTCAAAGACAAGGCATGCAGTGTTTTGGTAAATATATCCGAGCAATACGTCTGCAGAAAAATTATGCGCCGAGAGAACAAGATAAGGAGGAAGCAAGAGTAGTTTGCTCATTGATTGAGCAACTAGAGAAAGAAAAGTCGTTTCTCCAGTGTCCTAGCTTAGGACCATTAGCACTAACTTCTAGTGAACTAAAGGAATTGCAAAACCAAGATCCTTCTCTACGGGGCTGCTATCATCAGCAAGATAAATAGTGGACACGCAATATTATGTCTATGAGTTGCAGATACAAACAGACGGCTTTTCAGAAGTTTTCACTTGAATTCTAGCAGAGAAGCCATGCAACTTGTTGCACCTAAAATCTACGAGATGCACTATTGCAACAGCGCAAGAAAACACAATGGCAGGGCAACAATCGTTAAATCAGACTATTAGGGGAAGCACGTCAGAGTTCTTTTGTCCCAACATACAGTGACAAAAGGTGGTATGTAAAATTTGGCCAAGTTTACAGGCCAGATTTGCATGATGACGTCAATGAAAATCCACCACTTTAAGGAGAGCAGAATGCTATGCAACTACCTCAAGCGGCAATTACAGAAGCTGCTCAACGGAAGTGGATTACCGAAAGCACGTAAGGAGTTCACAAGGCTAACACCTAAGTGCAGGTGGCATGATAGGAGTGGAGGATACATACCGCCAAGAGCACTCGTTTACAAGAAAGTAAAATATGATGTACCAATAAATAAAGAGGTTTGATGCTTTGCATGGAGTGTTAGTGTGGTATTTAGTGACATTTTTATGGACGTGGAACTATAGGTACTTGTAATGTTGTGAACTGCAACACGAACTGTGTTGGTTACAGTCTATTAGGAATTTGTGGTGCAAGCGTAAGTGTAAGAGACTGTGCTCGTCGGTGAAATAGAATCTTGATGACCAATACCAATTTTTTGTGGAGTGATTGTGACGTTCTTTTTGGGGGAAAACGCTTCGAACCGGAGGTAATATTGTCATGACCAAACTTCCGGAGGCGCCCTCAAGCTACTGAAATGAAGATGAAAATCTCCAGGAGAAACAAGGCCCAACTCCACCGAAGGGGTACGCGAGCGCTTCGAAAAGTAGGAAGACGCGTGACACCAGGCTACTACACAGCTTGAATGAGCCCTAGGGTCATCGTGGCCTGCCAAAAAGTTCTAGTCTCTTATCCTGGTAGTGCACCCCACGGCAAAGCTCCGTCGGAAACACACGAATCCAAAACCATCCTTGCACCCGAGAAACTTTTTGACGGCACCTGGGTCTTCGCTTGCGTGGCTCTTGGTAGCGACTGCTGCGCTCATTACCTGCAAGCCCAACGAGACACGCCGGTTGCCTTGATCCCTGGAAGCATTGCCTGACATCGGCCTCAGTGTGAAGCTACAACACCCGTAAATGCTTTTACGTGAACAAGACCTACAAAACCACTTCTTCGACTGTGCACTTTTAATTTTCCCATGTTGTTTTATATTGCTACCAGTCAATAAAATTTTCCGGGTGTCCTGCAGGCTTGATGAATTGGCGTCAGAGTCACCTATTTCATCCCACTGACTAGGAAGGTTTCGGTCGCCTGTTGGGATTAACAAGTATGAGGATTAAAAAATACTTACATTGTTCCACTGTAAAGTTAAGAACACATCCGCATTCGCCAGCTCAAGGTATTGTCAAGGAGCACTTTTTTACCATACACGTTTTATGCAAGAAAACCTGCTGCCGAATCCGCGCAGTTTTACGAAAACGCGATAACGCATTCTTTCTCTAAACATTGATGGTTTTGTAGATAAAAACCTTTAAGCTAAATTAGCAGGAATGTTATTTAGTATTTAGACCAAAAACTTAGAGGATATCGGTGTGTCTTTTTTTGTGTTCGAATAAAAAAGCCCTTTGACATTACGTAAGGGCACTCTCTACCAACGTATTCAGAGTACGTAAACACACGAGCATGCCAAAACAAAAAATGCACAATACTCATAGAAAACACCACTCATAAAAGCTAAGTGTGTTGCGCATCTTTAAATGGGGGCCCAAATATTGTTCGTAGTGAAGTATTCTAGCTTCTCACGCTTTCAAAAACGCCTCTGAATATAATAAGGCTATGCGATCCAGCAGTGTCTTTTAGATATAACCTGCATAAGAAAAGTATTACCTGGTTGCATACAGCAGCTACGTCGGGCAGTAACAATATTGTCATGCTCGAGCCTGTACAGTGTTGAACTGGTCGAAAGCAATCTCCAAGCAGGATATGTGTAAATGAATGGAGCAGTATGAGAATGGTATTACGAACTCAACTCGTACTTACCGCAGGATCAGCGACCTACTCATTCGATGCTCTTGCCCCTAGTTACGGGTGTAAATAAAATCTTTGCACCGTAACTGTTCGTGGTGAGGGGAGAGGTAGCCTTGAAGGAAGACGGAGTTACTGGAACTTCGCCGAAGCGGCCGACTCGCCGGTCTCTCCCCACAACGTGTAACTTGAACTGGGCGTACAAAAACAGTCCAAGCAATGCGGATGGCAACTGGCCGCCGTATATGTAGCCACTTACGTTCTCTGGAAACGAAGGGGACGACGTCGACGAATGGCTCGTTCACTATGACCGGGAGAGCAAGTATAGGCACTGGGATCCGGCCGCCAAGCGGGCAAACATCGAGTTGTCCTTGACTGGCACCACGCTGACGTGGTTCGAAAACCATGAGGTGAAGCTAACCACCTGGGACCGGCTGGTAGATGATATAAAGAAGCTCTTTGCGGATTCAATGGCAAAACATAGGCCAGCAGAGCAGACGCTACATCGGCGAGCGCACTGGCTGGGGTGTCTTGCACGACCTACATCAAAAAGTATTGAAATTGTGCCGGATTGTGGTTCCAGATGTCCGAGGAAGACTGAGTTGGACACAATCTTAAGGTTATCGCTGAACACGTGTAGGCTTTCTTCATCAGTAAGTAGAGCCTGGACACCGTAGCAGACGTCATACGACATTGTCAGGCATTCGCAGCCCCCAAGACGCGACGTATAGCACCAAAGTTTGGTCGCTTGCCAAACATAACCACTATAGCCAGCATAGAAGACACCCAGGCCATGGACTTCTAATCGACGATAAGGCAAAATGGTTCGGGAAGAACTTCGTCGACGTGACGAATTCGTGCGTCGAATCCACATCACTTGCGACTGCAATGCGCCACACAATGCCGTGATGCAACGTGCACCGGTTGGGTGCAATGCTCCGCGAGATGACGCTCCCCAACGTGCAAGGGCCCCTACAGATTTCCAATTGCCTGTGAACACTGCTAGCTTTGACGATCACCATTTTCATCCTTCCTGGAACTCTGATAACTTCAAAAATGACCGTTATTCATTTGAGCCATCTGAAACCAGTACCTCGTCTTCACCATGCGGTGTGTACTCACTCCATTAAGAATACTACGGTGAATGTCAACGGGCCTACAGAACTAACACACAGCCCACTACGTTCATGTAACCCAACAGGATTCGCCCGCATTGTGCGTGCGGAATCTCTTCCCGCATTTTAAGATTTTGCATCGTCGTCGCATACAGCAAAGACAGAAATCCCGGTATACTGATTCCGGACCTTCTAACCACACTGTCGAAAGTCACTGCTCTCAGGTCTCCTGTTCCGCCGACAATTTTCCGACCAGTTCTCACTGCAACGCCTCTCCGGCTACCTCCGATACCAGCATAACAGCACTCTCTAGACGACAGCGCCGATCCCTATAGGCTGGTCGCCGCGCCGCATCCCCTTCGCCGGGAAACAAGCCAGCGTGACCGACGGAGGTGAGGTTGCCAGACAGCCTTGGATAGATAAAAAACCTCTGCCAGTTTTTATGATGTCAGACAAAGTTCAAATGCTCGTACACTGTGTTTCTACAGTGGCTTTAGATGACGCTGGTTCAACGGTTTCAGGTATCAGCAATAAAGATCGCCTGGGACTTGAAGTGATTTTCAAATGGGACAAGGGAACCTCGTTTTGGAGAGGAGGTGGGGAGCCGCTACACCCTCTTGGGGTGTGTACAGTCAAGGTTTTTATTGGAGGACGGACGTTCAGAGCGGAACTGGAAATTCTTGCCAAGTCAACCAATGACGTAATTTTGGACATCGACTTCATGGGTGACTGCAGTGGCACTGTCGATTGCGCGATGGGCGAACTTTTTGTTATAAGCTTAATGTGCTCTGGACTCGACGATGATCCACATACCAGTAAAAATGCTGGTACTTTGCATTATTCTATACCTGCGTAGTCTCTGGCGATCGTACTAGCGATTGCTATAAGTGGCACCGGTATATTCGATGCGGCAGTGGAACTACTCTCCTCGAACTGTGCGAAGAAACCCCTTTTGGTGGCTCCTTGTGTTGCATCTGCTGAACGAGGACGTAGCTATTGTGTGCTCTGAACTGCCCGTAGAGCGTGGTGTTAAAACGTGATAAGAAGCTGCCCGAGTAAGAAACAAAGGACCACATTTCAGTTGCCGTTTCGTGTGCTGCTGAGGCTGCTCCTGCTTACGTTATTTTCCCGAACTCGAAGATTCTCAGCATGGCTAAGTGTCGCTCCCCTCGGAATACGAAACCTGCTGGTCGACATCCTTTCCCGACATGCCCCCCTCCTTGACTTCTCAGCGGACATTTCTCAGTGGACACTTCCAGCCTCCCGCACTCTTCACACGATAGATACCGGATTGGCGCACCCAATTCGACAGAAACCTTACAGTGTGGCACCATCTGAGTGAAACATAATCTCTGATCAAGTGAAGGAGATGTTATAAAAAGGTGTTATACATGCGTCGGCCAGCCCATGGGCAGCGCCTGTGATCCTCGTACAAAAGAAAGATGACACTTGGAGGTTTTCTGTGGACTACTTACGTTTGAACGCCATCACCAAAAAAGACGAATATCCGCTGCGCAGAACTGATAATATTATAGAATACCTGCACTCTGCATCTTATTTCTCGTCAATAGATTTAAAATCCGGCAATTGGTAGAACCCCTATGACCCAAACCACAGAGAAGAAACAGCCTTCGTCACTCCGGATGCTCTTTTTAGGTTTAACATGATGCTGTTCGGCCACTGCAACACGACAGCGACATTTGAACGGTTCATGGACACAATACTCCCAGGTCTGAAATAGGACATATATCTGTGTGGCCTCGACGACATAGTCGTCTTCGGACGAACGTTTGACGAGCACATCACACAAATAGTGACAGTTCTCCACTGCCTAAAGGGCGCTGAATTAGTGGTGAATTCAAAGAAAGGTGGTTTTTGTGAGCATCAAATGGTGGTTTTCGGACGCCATGTTGATAGGAATTGCGTAAGACCCGACCCTGATTTTTAAGCCACCACAGTAAGTAGCTCCGTAGCTTCTTGGGGCTTTGGTTACAGTTCCGTCGTTTTGTACCCTCTTTGAAGAGTTGGCGTCTCCCCTAACTAGCCTGTTGCACAAAAATGCTCGGCGACAAACCGAGGTCGCCAGTTTCAGTCGCCAGCATTCAATGTCCTGCGGACACTTGTTTGGTCTTCCAGCATCCGCAACACTGCGTTCAGCGTTTTAACCGTTCCCGCAAGAGACCGCACTCAGGGCACAGCCAGACGATACCATTAGCATACCTCGGAAAGTTAGTGCAGCTCACTCAATTTCACTGACAATTTTTTTTCGAATCACCACTCATTCAAACTCAGACTCAATGCTGAGCACCACGTCTGCGCTCACTCAAACTCAAACTCACACTGACCTCAAAACTCACAACTAACTCGGACTCAAAACTCAAAATGTACTCCGAACTCAAAATGTACTCAAACTCAAAATTTTCTCAGTA
This sequence comes from Haemaphysalis longicornis, assembly GCA_013339765.2. Classification (NCBI taxonomy): domain Eukaryota; kingdom Metazoa; phylum Arthropoda; class Arachnida; order Ixodida; family Ixodidae; genus Haemaphysalis; species Haemaphysalis longicornis. The sequence goes on along the minus strand of CM023454.1, from coordinate 2,271,321 downwards.
CTCAAAATGTGCGCAAACTCAAAACATACTCAAACTCAAAATGAACTGAAAACTCAAAATGAACTCAGAAGTCAATATAGACTGAAAACTTAACATGAATTCTGAACTCAAATGGACTCACGCCTCTCTAGTGCTAGGAATTTACACTGGCTCAGGTGAATTCTTACTGTGATTTATATAACTTTCAGAGTTTTAAAAGTCATGCGTAATAAAATATTACGGGTGCACATTCGTGAGCTCAAACTCTTGCATTCGGTACGACATGACACCGTAACATCTATGAGGTCGGAAACAGTTTTTGTTGCAGGTTTTATAAAGCTATGGCAGCTGGCCATGATGATTAGCGCTGGTTGCAAGCAATTGCACCTATATATTGGATGCGAAACTCTTGATGTATGCTGCGTGTTCGTTTTCATGCCAGAGGCGGTCCAGACTCAAAGCTGTGCTGGGGCTCTCGGGGGAAACAAACAAGATTGGCTGAGGGGACGTGCACGCATTGCACAGTTCATTTACGTCGAAGCTGTTTAGGGTTAAGGGTCCGTGCATTCTTTTTCTGCATCCTTAAAAAACGCTTTGTGTCAAAGCAAACTGTCCCCACGAATCTTTGAAACGCGAGGCGTTCATGGATCTGCCTTTGCTTTTTAATGCATAGCATTTCTTGCCGAGAAGCCCTCTTCGCCTTCCCCAGCCAGGATAGTGTTACGCCTGGCATTTTCGAAAAAGCGTTCGACAAAGTTCCTCATACGCGGTTGTTCCAAAAAGTATCGTACCTAAACATTGATCCCCTTGTAATTAACTGGTTGAAATTCTTCTTAACTAACCGTATTCAATTCGTGCAAACAAACAATTTCTCCTCGCCTGTGTCACCCGAGGTTTCTGGAGTGCCAGAAGGAACTGTTATTGGCCCTCTTTTTTCCTTAATTTACATTAATCACCTGCCATCTAACATTCTCTCTAACGTAAGGCTTTTTGCTGATGATTGTGTTATTTATCGTCCTATTATAGCAATCATGATGTTGATATCCTTCAGTCAGATTTAACTCTCACCACGAAATGGTGCCATAAATGGTTAATAACCATAAATGTTAACAAAACATCGCTCATTTCTTTATATCGCCGTACTCATTACATAACTACTTCCTGAATGGGTGAGTTATATCATCTGTTTCTTCATATAGGTATTTGGGCATTACCTTTTCTCAAACGCTGTCATGACCTGTCCACTATACACATTTATTAAATGAAGATAACCGAGTACTCGGCTACTTACGACGTACCCTTAAACTCATCCCAGCCGCTGTTAAAATACTAGCCTATACTACTCTGGTGCTACCGACACAAGATTACGCATGGTCAGTTTGGGACACTCATCAATATAACCTTTTATTGTTGCTTGAAATAGTGCAAAATTGTGCCGCCAGGTTTATTTTAGGCGACTACTCATACTACACCAGCGTGACCAACTTTAAGTCTAAATCTAACCTACCAAATCTTGCAACAAGACGCAAAAGTGCCCGCATATATCTGGGCCATAAATTATATCACTCGTCTATTGGTAACTCCTTCATTACACATGCTCACCGCCACTCATGCCGTATAAACCACCCAAAAGCAGTTTACCCACCGCGTGCCCATACTTCTGCGCATCTTCATTCTTTCTTTATTCAAACAGCCATAGACTGGAAGGGTCTCCCCATGGAAGCCACGCACCACTCCGATGCCAGCAACCTAAAATGAGCCATCGAACGCATCATCCTCCTAGAAGATTGACGACCTCATGTAATAAATCTCCCTAGGGGCATTTGAGGATGTAATGAATAAAATAAAATAAAAGAAAATATTAAAAATGTCCACAAAAACGAAGAAATCACACAAGTTCAAGCTGTAATCATTATAAGAGCGTAAATGTAGATAATAATCAAAAAATTAAACATAAAAAAAACATCGAAAATGGCGAACCGTATAACACGGGAGTCTAGGGTAGACAAAGATTGGGTTAAAATTCAAAGTTATGTGCCGCTAGGGAAAAGGAGTATCAAATTAAAAGTCTCGAGGAGGGAATCACGTGGGACAAAGAAAAAATGCTTGGTGGTTATAATTATGACTTAGTAATGGTGAGCCATAACAAAGGTTGGACTTCATAATGATGACCCGTGGGTGTATTGGGTCTTAAATTAAATGTTTCGATTAGGAAAAAAAATATTGTTCAAATTAGAAATACATCCTAATAGTAATGTTGGCATAGTCACGGTGAATTATACATTGAAATAAATTAATCTGGATGTCGCTAGTTTGTCCTCCGCACTCAATTTATGATCTCGGTGCGGGGATTCCTGTGGGACAAAAAATGCTTCCTGGTTATAATTGTGACAGTCAAGGTGAGTCAAAGATATTAAATTCAAAGTGATGTGTGCAAGGGCGTGTGGGGTGTCCAATTGAAGGCCTCCATGAGAGAAATCACGTGAGACAAATAAAAATTCCCCTGGTTTTAATCATGACATAGTCATGGTGAGTCATCAATTGGGTTAAAAATCACAGTGATGCTGCCTCGAGGTATGGGGTATGAAATTGAAGTCTTAATGAGGGGAATCACTTGGTACAAATAAGAGATGCTATCTCGTTATCCTCGTGCGAGATTTACGATAAGCCATAAATTGTGTTAAAATTCAGAAAAATTCTTGCAGAGTGGGTGGGGTATCAAACTAAAGTACCAAGGCCCATACATTTAAAAACGCTCATCTTTAAAATATGGCTTGGTCGACACCCTGCGGCTCGAAATGTCTGAAAAAAAAAGCCGTAGGAACCAAAACAACCTGGGTGAACGGGCACAGGCGCAAGATGGGAATGAAAATTGGGGAATTTTTAACTCTCGGCATGGGTCAACATGCACAGCCAACCACTGCTCACTGTACCCCGCTTCTATAACTTGTATAGGCTAGAATTTTGTAGGGTCGGCCATTTTCTAACGAACGAGGCACCACCTGGCGGGCACTTCTTGGGGTCTGCAGGGAGAGCATCCCCACGCTCTCGCTCCGTGCCGCTCGTGGATTTCAGCCAGCCAGGATGCATCGAAAATTGGTAACGGTAATTTATGCGGTACGTCAGCAACGCCAAGATAAACATGGCATTTAAGAGAACATTCAAAGCGTCCGAGACCTCCCAGATTTTCCCATAAATTCTGCCCCCTAGCCGCTAATGTGGCGTGCCACCCCAAAAGCGCTTTGTCCTGACGGGGGTTGTCTGTGAGGCTACGTGTACCCATGCAAGCTGGACGGCCGACATTTCCTTTCCAAATGATGTTTATTTTCCTAATTGGGGGCAGGTTGACGTCATTGCCTTTACTTGGCAATGTGCAGGAGCTACTATTCCGGGCGTAATCATGCCACTGTTAGCTGCACCAACAATCAGCGTTAGGGCAAAGGGCTCATGCAACAAACGTGTGAAGTGCACAACGACAAAAGAAGTGGCTGCCTGTACAGAATCTATACGGTGCACAAATTTTCTGCACCCCTTGAGTGCCGCCGTGTGTTGGTCGCCGTGCTGAATCAGAAAGACTTCGAAACAAGCAATTTTGCCAGAATACGTCCGGTCGAACGCTGCTCCTCGAATCACTTTTTATTCATCCTCATGTTCAATTCCTACCTCAGTTTTTGTTCTATGGAGGTATGTTGTGTTCATCTCATTGGCGAGAAGCCACAGAAATCATCCGGGCACCTAGGCTGTAGCTCGGGTCGGCAAAAAAGTTGAGCTGAAAGCGAACTAAAAGCTTTATGGTGGCGAAGAACACCTGGTCGTGTCAGGAAATTGCTGTTCGCGGTTCTCACCTGCCGCTGTAACGCTAAAGGTTTTCTAAGCAAGAAAACGGCCGTGAACTATTGGTCTACCAAATACGTTGCGCCCCTATGGCAGCAGGAAATAGTGTTATAAGGCAGCAAATATTAGTACTTTTATAAGCGTGTACGTGTACTGCCTCGACGGTTCAAAGAGTATTTCATGGCCTTGTTTAACAACCTACTAAGTATGAGGTATGCGAACGCGTATTAAATGTCAACACGTTCGTGCACCGACAGCAGCAAGCCATGATTGAAAATTTGCACTATCGCGCGCTTCATAGAAGGTATTCGCGGATTGCGCCAACCGACTTACTTCTTAGCGTATACCAAGGATGCATATCATCCCAATAGTTCCGTAGATGTTTCAAGAGAACGCAGGCTTGTTGACGGTTGTTGAGTGCTGAAATGTGTCGAACTAACCACGCTTTCAAAATGGCAAGCTAACTTTTAACGAGTACAATTATACCTAACAGGTATAAAGGTCTTATACTTAATAAGACCTTTTTACTTAACTGGTCTTGAATCAGTGCCTTGACTTCCGATGGTTGCTTCCAATCTACCATCCTTCACCCAGGCAATATTTTATACCCTACAGGCCCTATCGGCATCACTTTGAGTTTTAAACTAATCATTGACTATCCGTGAAAATATAATGATCATAAGGAGGACAAATTTTTTATTCCATGCGATTCCCATTATCGAGACCTCTCACTTGATACCAACAAGCCCTATTAGTGTCATTCAAAATTTTTACTCAATTTATGACTGACTACGACTATCTTATCGCTATAACCAGACAGCTTTTTATATTTCTCCCACGTGATTCCCCTAAACGAGACATTTCATTTGATACTCCACACAACCAATGAGGATCAATTAGAATTTTATTCAAATTTGAATAACCATGACTCTCATGACTGTAAGCAGGTCGCATTGTTTATATGCAAAACGTGACTCCCCTAAATATAACCTTGATTTTGATACCCCATTTGCTTTAGCGGCCTTACCCCACCTCTATGACTAACCATGACTTCCTCTTGATAAAAACCACGAAGCCTTTTTAATTGTCCCACGTGATTCTCGTCATCAAGATCGCAAGTTTGATACCCTCAACGCCAGAGCGGGGTCACTTCGAATTTTAAAACAATACAACACTCGCCGTCACTATCTCATGACTATAATCAGGAAGCATTTTTGTACTTTTTCAGCATGATTCCCCTCAACGAGATTAATAATTTAAACCCAACACATCCTAGGGGCATCAATTTGGCTATTCACTGAAACAGTGACTAACCATGACTATCTCATAATATATCCATACCGCATTTTAGATGCGAAGCATCTCAAGGTCAGAGCTATGTCCTTCCCTTGTAATTATCGTTGTTGCGCCGTCCACACACCCACTGCACATGCCCGGCTTGCTGAAGGGCCCGTGGTGTCTTCCCCTTTTATGGCTCCTGGAGGGACGGCGTTGCCGATGTGTTCCTGGACCGGCACGAGACAAGCACGCTTCCCCTTTACGGCTCCTCGACGGACAGTATTGCCGGTATCTTCCTGGGCCGGCACGAGACGAGCACGCTTCACGCGACTTCGACGTTTCATCGTCATCGGCAGCGGCGTGCGTCGACGAGTCTCGGCGGGCCGTGACTACGAGCAGCCCACAACTATCCGGGGAACGTGCATCGACCTCATCTTCAGCAACTTTAAGGTTCATCCACTACAACAGCCCTTAACTTTATAATTCACAGACCATAGGGCGGTCATAATGACAGCGGAACGCCAACCACAGCTCGACGTGACCTACGTTGAACAAGGTGATAATAATGCGTAAATATCACAAATTCATACCACGCACAACGTCTCTCTCTCTCTCTCTCTCTCTCTAATGTCTCTCCACTCTAACATTCCCTACCCCCTCCAATAAAATCACACCGTCCTCCAGTATGGGAACCCTGAGTAGTATGCGAAACAGCCATGGGGTGAACGCAATTTCCCATTGCGTAGTTCCGGTAAGTGAAAAGTGGGGTAGTTACCTCGGAAACCAAACGGTAAATATATCGGTAGCCACGTACCTCAAGCTCACGGAAACGACGTATTGAAAACTAATGGGCACTTCAAGCGACCCGATGCCTGCTTCGCACACTACTCAGGGTTCCTCTTCAGGAAGATGGTGTAACTTTTTTGGTCTCATGTGATTTTCCGCAACCAAACCTTCAATATAATGCCCCGCACACCCTAGCGGCACCATTTTGAATTTTGACCCAATTTATGACCTAGTACGGGTATGTCATATGATAATATTCACGAAGCTTTTCTTCATTTGTCCGATGGAATTCCCCTCGTCGAGTCGTTTATTTAATACGCCACGGGCCCTAGCCCTATGATTTTGAACTTTAGCCCCATCTATGACTAGCCATGACTAGGACATAACATACCCCTAACTCATTCTTGTCTCACGTGATTCCTCTCATCTTTAACTTATATATGATTCCCCACACGCACTCTTGGCATTGTTTTGAATTTTAACCCACTGCATCACTTATTGTGACCGTCTGATGACTGAACACAGGAAGCTTTTCTTAATTTACCTCGCTTGATTCCGTTAATCGGGACCTTTACCATAGTACCTTACACGCGTTAGCAATATGTGCTTGAATTTGTACACACTCTATCTTAAAATGCGGTCCTTATTCCATGTACACAGCCATCGCCCAGTCAGTTCAGTTGACAACTTTTTTCAGACAGCGGAGGGGACAGCCGCCGCCCTTCCTCCTGTGCTCACCTCTTCCTTTTTGACCCCAGCAAATCAAACCGTTAACTAAAGCGGGCGAACAACCAGTAAATATGCAGCGCCGTGTGCTTTTTCATCATACTCTCCCAACTTCTTAGAGGATCCATGAATAGGAAAAGCTGCGATTACCATTTCTATGACCTTACCAGTCGTTTATTATTTACGTGCCCAGACACTATCTCTGACACCACCCCCACCACCACTCCGAACCTCCCCACCAACCGATCATGCGCATCGCGAATGCTACCATACCCACAGCTAACCTGAATTGCGAGCCCAAAGCGGCGCATGACACTTCACCGCCAACCATATCTGCCTCCTAGGGTAAATGCACCAAGAATCAGGATGCACTGAAACTCAAAATGTACTCAAGTACTGAAAATGTACTGAAACTCAAAATGCCCTCAAAATTTGAAATGTACCTAAACTCAAGTTGTACTCAGTACTCAAAATGTAATCAAAACTCAAAATGTACTCAAGCTCAAAATGCTTTGAGAACACAAAATGTACTCAAACTCAAAATGTACACAAAACTTAAAATGTACTTAAACTCGAATGTACTCAGTACCCAAAATGTACTCAAACTCAAAATGTATGCAATACTCAAAATGTACTCAAACTCAAAATATACTCTAAACTCAACATGGATTCAGAACTCACTCGGTCACAGCCGTACTAAAACTAAGCCGGGCTCAAACTCGCTCAAGCTCTGACTCACCATGCTACACTAGCCTAGCGCTCACTCAAACGCAAACATACGTGTTAGTTTGAGTCCAAATGAGTCTAATTGAGTGGACTCATGAGTGAGTCCGCCGACCTCTGCCCATTAGTCCACTTGCCTTCCGTTAATTGGTGACGTTCCCCTAAAGTTGCTTCCAACGGGAAGCTCCGCGAAAACCACTTCAGCGCTTTTACGACAGACACTATCCCGTCAGCCATTGGGCTGTTAAGCATTTCCCCACAAATTTGGATAGCAGAGAGGGCACCATTTCAGTTTAGCGGTAAAGCAAGCCGTCACTAACGAGTCGTTCTCTGCACAACCAAACGACTGCACAACCCCTCTCCAGCCCCCTTACTGGCAACAGCCACCAAAACCCACAAGACGGCATACAAAAGTACCCTTCCGGCTTACTGCACGGCTCACGCACCACAGGGGGGCCTCCGTTAGCATCGTTGCCGAAGAGGAACAAGCACCCCACTGATTGTTGGTGCGCGAGGAGGAAGCTGCACGCGCCTCGTGGCCTGTTCAGTCAGTGCTCCTAGGAACGCCAACGGTTCGGTGTGGCATAGCTGCCACTTGCCCGTCAGCTGCTGCCTTCTGTTAAAATTACATGTGTTGTACTGTGGCTCGGCATTTTAAGGGCCTTTTCTGCCACAACATCTATTGACTCGCAAAATAGAAAGCTGTCGTTGCCAGTTCAGCTGGCTACATGGATTACCTGATGACAACCCAGTTCTGCTAGTTTGATTGTACCGAGCCATACAGGCCAATCCTCCACTGGGTAACGCAGCCAGCCCAAAAGTATCGCTGTTGTTGCATAATGTGCTAATTTGCTGTTCGGGCAGCTAGTTTAAGTAGGGAGGGGTATTCGCAACAGCCAGTTTCGTCGGAATTCTATTCATATACATGGTGATGCGACGAAATCGCATGTGAAAAAGGAACACCACAAGAAGACACGCCGACAGATGATGACAAGAAGGAATAAGCAAGGCACGCTTTGCGAAGATCCTTGCCGCGGCTACAGTGGCCAGTGCTCGAGAGCACAGCACAGAGCTGCGCCGGTCGACGGCCAGTCAGATGCCGCAAGTGACAGCGGCCGATGTCAGAGAAGCCTTTCCGTCAAGAACACCGAGCGTGTCGGAGGGTGGAGCATGACGGGAATGCAGTTCTGTCCGGTGACGAGACACCTGGTGTGCCCCAAGAGGTCATCCACAACTGTAACCTCCACAAAGTCTGCTCCACAAACAAGTCAGGTCGTCGAGCATTGGTGGAGGACAACGACGCATCAAGAGACCTATTTGTGCTACTAAGCGACGTTAGCTTGTGCGCGCTCTACCGCTGCGGCCACGACACGCCACCTGGACCTCCCAAGAACGTAACACCATGGCGCTGCTTCTCGAGCGATTGGGACAACCGCGTTCTATCGGCGAATATGCATTGTGACTCTTTTAATTCCCGGCTTTCACTGTTTCGCGGTTGTTCCAACTCTCGACCGTTTCCTAAATTGCTTTGTTGCAATTCTGTATTCTTAATTAGTTACCGGTTGTTCTTCAGATCATTGTGTGGTTTGCTTGGTCGGTGGGTCTCCATACACTAGTATCGTTTAAAGTTTCTTCTGTTTATTATTTTCTACGAACCATGACGACGTAGCAGCGGTAGCATGAGTGTCCCCAGAAATGACGCTGTGCAGGATGGGGCTTCAGTAAGAGATGAAGACGAGGATCGCCTGGACCGACACCCTTGCTAGCCAGACGACAACTGTTTCTGAAATACCCAATTCAGCGTTTGGGGTGGACTTTTTCGAGTCCACCTATAGTATCTATTTGCGCAAAAAACTGCGGGTATGCAAAAAGGGATACATATAATTGCATTAAATATTATTTTTCTTCTTAATGTCATTAGAATTGCTGAAGCATGCCTATTAATGATTCATTACCTATCAAACCGGGCCAGCTGCTACAGACATCCGGAAGATGTCCACAGCCGACATTGCAGATGTCCTGGAGACAAATGGTGGGGTCAAACATACGCATATTCAACATTTCTACAACGCAAAACACCGATCCAAATCACCGAAGGATAACGTTGAATGCACTTCTCGTGGCACTTTTATACGCTGTTCACGGAATGTTACCTTAGTTGTATGCAGATTTTGGGTAATGCAGTGGTAAAAAGGCCTTAGAGTTTTAAATTCATGTCTAGTTTATATTAGTTTATTATTGTTGCTAAGAATGTGTGTACAATAAACTTACATTCTTTATGCCATATTTTCGAGTTTGGCCAGGCTTCCTTGTGAAGTCTCGTACGTGCTGCGGGCACTCATACTTCAAATAGATGTCTTGCTAGCTATTCATCACTGTTTCCTGATACTTAGCACCTGGTTTTTAACCTATATGTTCCCATTTTTGAAGTGCTATATACTGCATGAAGTCTCGTAGGTGAAGTGCCAAGCTGACCACAGACTCTTGCCGAAGTACACAGAGCCCACTTCTAAACAAGAAATGTCGCATTGAAAACAAGTGGCAGTAACAGCAAACCAGTCCTTATCAGCAAAACTGCCAATGACACTAAGCAATCACACAAGTGCCATCCAATCGTACCAATCCGGACGGCTCCACGGGCCTTCTGCAAATAAACTTTTAGAGCAATAATTGAAAAATATATCTTTTATATTGACAATCTTCCCAAGGTAGCTGTAATATGTGCAGGGGGCCAGAAAAAAAGCTTTGGATGTCCACATAATACAAAAAAGAGATAAAACTTTTTATTTTCATTTAAACATTATGTGATATGCGTTTACAACAGAACCGCTCAAATTTTGATGCCTCCCTGCCATGGACCAAAAGGTACAGATTGTATATTTAGAGGAATATTACAAGTTTGCATGAATATAAATAAGACACAAACAGCGAAAACATTGGCAAAAAGTCAGAAAAGATGAAAACATGTAAACCCAGGGTACAAAATAGAGTTATGCAACAAGAAATATCTTACAGTAAGAAAATAGGTGGAAAACTACAAAAGAACAGGGTAGAAACATACATATGATTAATGGTGGTTACGAGTACAAGGCCAATATACGAAGCTTTAAATATTCACACCTGGTGAAAAGTTTGGGGAACAGTAAAACAAAGCAGCCCTGAAACACATAGTGGCGTTCAGTGGTTGTATCAAGTGCAGAACAATTGTAAGCTTTTTTTATTAGACCCACATCTACGGAAATGTTTGTGAACACTGAAAAATTTGGTGTATCCATAGATATATTTGTACGGTGGAAAATCTGGTGTATCCACAGAAATATTTGTATGGTGGTTACAACACCAGTAATAATTTGTGTGACTAAATGATTCACACCTAGTGAAGTGGCAGGACAACCGTAAAGCAAAACCAAACAATAATTTTTACCAAAAAGTATTGAATGGTTGTTACAACGCAATATAAACATACATTAGTTCAATATTTCAAGGAAAGTTATATTTCTTGGGAACAAAAGAAAAAACTGGAAACAGAAATATTGAATGTTAGTTAAAACATGATAGATATATACGACTACGTAATTCACAATTAGTGGTACGATGAAAGAACAATCACACAAAATAAAAATGCTTGGAAGCACAGGAATGATTCAATGGTGTTTCAATAGGGTGTGCCTTCGTCAGTCACTAATGACAGGAATTCTTGCTTAGTTTGCGCTATTCTTTGTGGTACTAGGAGCATAAAAAATGGTTGCCGACCGGAACGGCGAGAAAGTAAAAAAAATTTCGTGGCCCAAAAGCTCAAAAAAATTTATTACCTCTTCTCGCAATAAAAACGAAAAAGTGGCAAGTTGTCGAAAAAGCAGATGTTTGCACAGGATGTGACGTAGAATTAAAATGTGGGCCCTATACAATGCCTGCTGCAACAATTTGATGTATGTAACAACACTAAGATATCTAGTTATACATAATGCGAAATGCCGGTCTCTACTGGGAAAACGCAAGCTTCCCTTTTTTTTCCAAACCAGAAGAACTCCTGTGCCATGTTGACCGTCACCAGTAGGTTGATGAGACGCCTTGTACAGACTGTTGAAGTACCATCTCCCTCGCCAGCCACTTCATTCTAGGCTTGGGTACAGGAAACAAGTTTTTGGTAAAAGAGCGTTTAACACATCTCTAATACATAATGGCAGCCTACCATCAACCGTGAAAAAGAAAGTGTACGACAGATCCATCTTACCGGTACTTGCCTACGGGGACGAAACCGCGAGGTTCACATAAAAAGGGTCTAATCAAAATTAAGAATGACTCAGCGATCAATGGAAAAGAAGAAGATGGGTGTAACATTAAGGGACCGGAAGACAGCGGAGCAGGTCTGGGAACAAAAGTGGGTTAGGGGCATATTAGTAGAAATTTATTAGGCGAAATGGGTGTGAGCAGGGCGTATAATGAGAAGGAGAGATAACCATTGTCATTAACGGTAATAGAGTTGATTCTTAGAGAAGGCAAGCGTGGGACTTGCGGCATAAAGTTAATCGTCAGATAGATCAAGAAGTTTGCAGGAATAAGTTGGTCACTGATAGCACAGGACCACGATAATTAAAGATCCATTGGAGAAGCCTTTCCCTACAGTGCCCGAAGATAGGCAGCTGATGAGGATGATATAGAAATCAAGCGTAATGTTCATTCCAGCTTACAACACTGCACATCAGTAACTTTCAGCGTGTAACGGCTTATAACACGAGGATGTGTCACCAATGTTTCACCTGCTGTAGCAATAAATAAACCTGTGTATTGGGCAGGTAAACGGTGATCGCCTGAAATATATTGCAGTTTTTTTGGGCTCCCACTGCTGGTGAAGCAGCTGAAGGTTCAGTTGATTGATGAAAAAAAGGAACCACCCTCCGACACACCACACTCGCTCCTCTCCTTATGCCACAGAAAAAAAAACGAAAGCATGCGTTCATTTACACTATTTACTTCATGCCACATGACAACTCCAATGTTAGCACACAGCTGAAAAGAATGAGTTACTGTACAACAAATTATCTTTGACGGAAAAATTTGCAGCTGCCTCTACTGCTGCCAGCAAATGGTGTAGCAAGAAAAAAATGTTAAAGGGTGTATTCTCATCATGGCACAGAATATAATTTTTGGAATTTGTAATCCACTTGCAGTGTTTTTATGATCAGTAAAAAAACTAGGGTACGTGCATGAGCACGTTTCGTCCGTGCTTAACGACAACATAGTGCTTAACGACAACATAAGTGCTTAACGACAACATAAGTGCTTACGACAACATAAGTGCTTAACGACAACATAGTTCCATGCAACGACCCGTAAAAAACGGGAATTTCGTAGCTACAATGCAACAATGCCACACCCACACAGGAGTGCTCCCTAGAGAAAAGGGCTATATTTGGTAGCATGAAGAACCTTGAATGTGAATTGGGGGTCTCGGCACTTGGCATTCTTTTTTGCCTTTATTTCCAATACGGCGGCCAGTGTCTGCATAAAGCCTCATCTTTCGGTTCAGCAGCTTGACACCTGATCCACGAAGCTGCCATGGCATGGTAGAAAAATCTTACGTACGTTGAATGTAACCAACAAATAAAGACTATATTTGTGCCTCACTGCACAAAAAAAAAAATAACTGGAAATTAAGGAAGAGACAGGTAGACCTGCACAACTAGTGAAGTTGGTTCGCACAATTGCCGATGAATTCTAAATCTTAGACGTGGCATTTTCAGCACAGCCCACCTATATAAGTAAGCTTTGCAGCTCTAAACAGTACACTACGAAGCGTCGCATCACCTTTCCCGTAGCTCTTTCCTCCGCATCGTACGCTCCTTGATTAGAAAGACGAAATGTAATGGGCTGGCCAATGCAACACTACCTCTGTTCAGGTTTATATTCCGCGAGTGTGCGCCAGCGTGGAGGAGGTTTAGCTTCACTCTCTTTTATCCCATCAAATGGTGAGCGTCTGTGGTTACTATTCATAACATCGGCACGATATCGAATGCTGCTTCTCTAGGTACAGTCACTGTAGCCTGAAAACATTTGACCCAATGCAATACCTTTCAATTTTTTACAGCATTTATGACAGATTTTTCGCTGAAATAGTACTTAGGCACAATTCCTAGAGTGTGTGAGATGCGACCTAAATTTTCCACAAATTACGAATCGCGAAGTAATGTTCCCCGTTTTCTGCGCCTGTACCTTCCTATCAGCAAAAAGTTATGCTTGGAGTGCAACACATTAATCAGTTCTATTCCGCACATCACCACCCTTTCTTGACTTTCAAAATCAATTTTTCTCCCTTTCCACTTACCCTATACACTGTATACGTATTTCTCTTTTATTTTTTATTTGAATTCATTTGGATATTACAGTTACTCGGCAAATCCCGCTTATGCAACATTCTAAAAATATAGGTAACTCCCCGGTCGAACTGAGGCTTTTAAACGTTCCTTGTTCCCACGTACCATTCGCGAATAGAATAGACTGTCTGCGGGAGATGTAGAGCGCTATAGTGTGCAATCATTTATTACCACAATCAAGATGCAATGATAGCCTCATATTTCTTGCCTATCTGTGTAGTGTCTGGTTTCTCCGGTTTGAGTGCTTTCTTGCGAAGTGGTTCTCAGTTTATTTTAAATAATGCGGCCTTTCTTCTTCAAATTGCTGCTTTGCAGTTTGCTCTGCATGATGATTTTATGTTACACTGATAGTACAAATCTTCGTACTTCAGGTTCCATGTTGAAATATTTTATATTGCTGTATTACTCTCCCATGTAAACGAAATGTTTTCATTTGTAATATGTACGTCATCTTGCATAGTTCCATAGAACTATACCTTCCTTCTTTTTTATACATAATGCATCTCCGCACCTGCCTAGTATCCCGTAGGTGAAGCTCTCAATATACTGTAAAAATAAATCTTGGAAATTACGGATATCACAACTGTTACTCAGCGCTTTTTTTTCGTTGTCTGTACTTTTATCACCGTAAATACCCAGGTAAAACAATGCCCTCAAAGCAGGAAGAGTTCGCTTTATGTTATTTTAGTGTCACTTTTTTATCAATGGCCTGCCGTCTGATAAAAACTGATGGATTAATGAAATCTTCTGTTTGCCTAACATAAAAGAGTCGACAAATCTCTGCCCTGCAATATTCAGCATCATGTCAGCTTAAAGCGCGGCGCGGAATTTGTTATGGTGTTTTAGGTGGGGACTAGACTATGAAAAATTTTCTCATAGCAACCGTCAGGGTACGTCATAACAAGAGAGCGCTCCCCACAAGCAAGCGACATGGCCATGTCGGGCCGCTTTCCCCGCGACACCCAAACTACCCTCCCCTGCTGATTACTAACCGCCCACGCCCCCACGCGCGCCGATTACTACGGGAAGATGTCTGAAAATTCAATTTTTCTCCAAGGTGACCAGCCGCATGTCCCTAAAGAATGAAATATTTTCCCTCAGAACTTACCCGCAATGCAGACCTCTAGAACGAAGTGCTCGGACCATTCCACTTCACTAACCTTGTCTGGCGGCATTTACTTCGAAAGGAAATATGCAACAGCTTCAGGCGCAATTGGAGATCACACAGAAAGGAAGGCGGTGCTTAGTGATTAACCCCAACCGCTCAAAATAGGCAGTGAAGGATTACTAGGTGCTACATTTCCGTTAGGTATATAGGGTGGTTCGCGAAGGATGGCAAAACCTAAACTCGCGCACATGAACGGAACCATGAGGGTTTTTGTGCGATCTCTCCGAATCCAATATGCCTCGAAGCAGTCACCCAAAAGACCAAATTATTGTCAACGTCATCTTAATTAAAATTTCTGATCGTCCACAACTGTTTTTTTGCTGATAACGCATTAGACACTACAGGAAAAGCTGAAATACAACTTGGTGTCGTGCGTGTCCTTCCTTCGAGCACTACCAAAAAAAATTGCATGCCCTCTTACGCTACCAGAACGGTTGCACGCGAACGCCCACAAAAAACACCGTGGAAAAGGAGCGTCCGCCACTGATTCCAGCTGTGCGTAGGAAAACAGTCCGGTGAGCCTTTTCCTGCACCCCCCTTAAACCATGATGACCGCTCTCCAGAATTTACTAAACCTTCAACGCCTAATGCCAGCAGTCACATTGAAACATAAAGCTAAAGGGCTAAAATATAAAATAAAAGCCCAACTTGAACCACAGTGCGCTGACTTTGGACACTCAATTTACTTGAGCCCGATAATATCGCTGTCGCCTTTATGCAGGAAGTGAAAATCGCAAATCTCGCCAACGCAAGGAACATTGCCCACTTCTTTGGAAACAAATATTGCTGTTTTTGCCCCGCGGTAGGCGTCAAAGCGGGGGCAATAAGCCATTCTCATAAAGACGAAAGAACTTGCCAAATTTGTCGATTGCAAACTGGCAAGAGACGGCCGCTTTTCCATGGTCGATGCGGTAATTGAGAAGAAGTTTACTTGTTTTCTGTGCACTTAAGCCCCAACCAATCTCCCGGGCAGGCTGAGTTTCGTGTACTCGCCTGTCTCCTGCCAGGCGCTGGAAACGTATTTCTTGGGGGTACCTTCTACTGTGTCCGAAATGCAGGGGACCAGTCAGTACAGAGAGCCAAGGTGGACCTAGAGGTGCGAATATTGAAATTTGTACTTCAAAGCTGCATTTGTGGTGGTGCTGCCGTAAAGTAGGACTGGAATAAAGCGCGCTATAGGCGTTGGCGCTGCAAGTTGCGAGACAGCTTGCACGGCGTTTTTATTCATGTGGATTTGTAGTCACATGTGGTTTGCAACGAGGTCACACTATTTCCCTTTTCTGACCACTGGCTTGTTACCTCTCACGCCCTACTAGGCCACACTTTGGCAGCTCCAATACAGAGTAAGCGTCAGATAATAAAATCTGGAGTGTGAAGGGAACCATCAGACCTGCAGCTCCAAAGGCTATCATCACCAGTTTGCACCGAATGAGGAGCCCGTGAGATGCGACACACTTGGTGTTACTCCGTTGGCAGTCAGCTCTGGACCAAGCAAAGTGCCCGACGTACCTATGCTTCTGCATCATTTAGGTATTCGAAGCGTTAGGCTCGAAACGGATGGTGGGTTGTTACATTACCACCAGATTTGTCTTAAACTATCCAACTGGCGTCCCTATTTAGGTGAACACATTACTGTATGAGAGGTGCCCGATGTGACACGTGCTCTTTGCCCAGTACCATGAGCCACTCTGCCAGATGATTGCTGCATCAGACACATTCAGAGGTCTTGTCCTCGGGGAGACGAACTTTTAGTCCTTGCCTATGCGCACGATAAGACCTTGTCTTTACATGTGCAACCCAGGCAGGTGAGGTCGTAGACCTGGCTGGGCATTTTCCGCTTCTCGGTGACGCAAATAAACATTTCCAAGTCAGAAGCACCTGGGATTTGTCTGTGCGTTAACCAACCTCGTCACTTCTTCAGCATCAATTAGGAAGGGAGTGTGGGGAAACATGTCAACATAAATCTCTACATGAAGAAACCATGCATTGTTGTGGCGAGGGAACTGGTGACTCCTGATACGAAAATCCAGCCATGGGACGAGGCACATTGTCATTCTCATCAGGGATGATGTCTGCAAAGACATCGTCTACCCTGCAATGTTGTACGAAGCACGCGTCACAACGATAGACGCCGGCTCAATTAAAAACGTTATCGGTCATGAGCTGCCTTCCTCTGGCGCCCAACATGCGAACCCATGTCTCGCTGAAAACTGTTTTGGAGTTTGCAGATGGAAGGAGTGGGCCTGGTGAATGCTGAGCTCAAGCTGATCACACAGTGTTTCCGGTACTTCCGCATCCAGCCGGACTCTTTTCTATGCATGGGTTGACAATGCCTTGAATCCGCAAACCTAATCGGATTTCTAATCGCGTCAGAGCGCGTTAACCAGAATCTGAATCAAACCGGTATTTAAGAACAGGTTTCCACTGCACCGGTTACCTTGGAGGGCTAGTTTTCAAGAGGGCACCTCCTACCCGCTATGCCACGAAGGCTCTACTGGGACCTCGTGGTGAAAGTCCTTCCTACGGCACTATATCGGAAACCTTCAGGGAGCACACCAGGTACGACTGTATAGGTGGGTGTGCGAGCCCTGCCTGTCTACACAGTTTCTAAGATTTCTTTTTTCTTTTTCAAGCGTGTGCGTGTACTTATGGAGAGGCAGAAGTCTTGGGGCTACTTTATGCCCTACGGTGCCGGATGCATCCTCCGCGGTAAAACGGGGACCCCTGAGCACGTCTTTATGACATGCTACAATGGCAACTAATTTTGGCACGAATTGCAGACTTTCTTTGGCACACGCTGACAAAAAACGTGGTCGAGCATAAGATTCTAAGTTCCTGGCCTTTCATTCCCTTTGGAGGGCACAGGTGGATGCGGTTGAGTTTCCTGTGAGCCCAAAACCTGCCTCGGGCTCACAAATAAACTCAAATGCACCACAAGCGCGAAAGAGGGAGCCGACTCTGACGAAGAACTGCATGTGGCATTGGAGCAGGGCTGTCAGGCGGCGAACTCTTTGAAGACAGAGTAGGCCATTTGCCGGTGCAGACATGCTATAAAAAATGAGGAGTCTTTAAAGAGTGGACAAGAAATACAGTGTGTGGTAATTCCGACCATCGCCATCTCTTTGTCTCCTTTTTCTTTAATATTGATTCTCTATTTCAGGGCGTTTTCTACGCTTTGAATGTCTAAGTATCCACCACTTGTTACTCCCCTCTCTTTGCCGGATGCGATGCGAGGCATGTCTCATGCTACAAGTCTTGCGTTTTTTTGTTTGTGTAATCGAGATACCTTTTGCTGTATATTTATGTGTGAAAATTTTAATCTGTCAGAGTCAGTCTAGGACGTGCTATAATGCCTTCAATATCATAATATGTCCTGTCATGTGGCTCAAAGCCATGTACACTAGTGCAAATAAAGTTATGAAACAAAAAATAATATAAAATTGAAAAATGTCCACATCATGGCACTAGTATGTTCTGTGAGCACTTGGATGCTTCCTTCTAGAACGCACACAGCCAATGTCCAAAAATACAATATGTGAACGGAAATGGTGGTTGAAGTTAGTTGATATATTTTTTACCATTACAATTTATTACACACCGCATAAAGACTGTCATCCATAGAACTTAGGAAGTGGCAAAAGCAACCCAACTTGATGCAACAAATGGTGAAGAGAAGATGTAGGCAGCAGCTGCGAGCAGAGAGGAATAATACAACAGATAATAATTTAGGCACCAATAAAAATACTGACAGCAATTCTCGTCCCTGGACCGAGGGAGCAAAAAAGTAAATAGAAGCAGTTCCGCCAAGGCGGTTGCGAGACGTTGCGACTCGCAACCAAGTATAAACAAAGCTTAATGTGGCAAACATACAATGATCAGGCTACGAGGCTGGACCTTATTTGCAAGGTGTTGCTAATAGATCCCACTGAACATCATGCCATTAAAGGAAACCGAACTACAACTGCATACCACACTTCAGATTCATGTTCAATTCTTTTAACGGTGTTTTTATTAAACTAGAGAGCTATAACAATGTGTTTTAAAGGCGGCTGTGATGCTGTAGCCTCATCCTGGGCAGCAACTTAAGGATTTCTGCAAACCTCAAAGTTGTGGCGACCCAAGCAAACACAAAAAATGTTCTCAATGCACGCTCAACTTTTCCTTGCGCGGGAAGTTTGACTTAGCCCTGTTGGTGTTGCCAGAACCACACTCAATGACCACCCATAATATACGAGTCACACAATTTGGTTGAGCGGAAACCATAAGATATATATGTCTTCCAAGGAAGAAATAAAATTTCGGAAAAATGAACAGCTCGTAAACGAAATTTCAATGTTAACAGTAATAAAGGACCTCGGCACACTGGCCTATTTTGACGGCCAGCAGCAGCATCATAATGACTTGTACTTCTTCTCGTGTCATGCTTCATGGTATTTAAATATATGCTGACAGCTGGTTTAGCTGATCACTATTTAGGAACGTTAGTCGATGCAGAGAATGATCAGAGAGGGTACAATTGAAAATATTTCTTTTTAATGAGCCCTACATTTCTCGTGCTGAAGGTGTATAAATTACTCAAATATATTTAAAATGATTAGAGCCGCTGTCTCCAGCAGCATAAGAGTGTTACTGGTCTCTATGTTATCATGGGAAGGACCACAACAATTGAAAACTGACTCAGCTCAAAAGCAAGCATCAAATCTTGACAACAAACCGTCTGCTATATATTTTGAGAGCATCAGTGCACGGTGGGAAGCTTTGTTCCACCTTTTTCTCGGAGACTTCGCTTCGATATCATGCGTGGAAAAAAGTGGTTTATTTAAATCTAACCAAAATGAAAACCACTGCAAATGGAAAAAAAATTAGCTAATTAAATATTTTGTCCTGTATATTCAAGTTTTGCTAAGGAACTACTGTTTTAAAAGCCGATGCTAATTTACATTTAGCTACAAAATAATAATGACAGTTTTTCCTGTTTTCGGATAGTTCTCAGAACTTCCATGCCAAAGAGACACCAGTCGGCAACATTCTGCAGCATCAAGTCTCGCAGAGGGCATCCCATTACAGTTGTATAGTAAGAAACCGCAGCACAATCCGCTATTCCGAACGACTATTGTGGTTTTCAGCGTGAAAAAAGTTCCCCTTTCTATTTACATCATCATTATCACCGCAGCCTATCTACGGCATCTGCAGGACAAAGGCATCTTATATCAATCACAAATTATCCCGCTCCGGTGCTAACTGCGACCAATTTATCACCGCAAACTTATTTACCTCAACTGCCCATCTACCTACTGCCACCCGCTGCCAGGCTAGCCTTCTCTATAGATCCTCTCTGTTACCCTGAATGACCAATGATATTTTGCCTTCGCATTGCATGCCCTGCCCACTTTCACTTTTTTCCTAATTTGTACTAATATGTCATTACACACGTTCGTTCCCTGACACACTCCTCTCTCTTCTTTTCTTCTTGTCCCTTCATGTTATAGCACTCATCTTCCGTTTCATTACTCGATGAGTGGTCCTCAATTTAAGTTGAACCCTCCTACTAAACTTACAAGTTTCTGCCTCGTAGGAGAGTACAGGTGAGATGCAGCTGTCATACACTTTCTTCTTCAGGGAAAAGGTAGGCTGGCATTCAATATATGAGAATGCCTGCCAGATGTACTCTACCCCACTCTTATCCATCTAATTATCTATGCCTCATGATTGGGATCTGGGGTACCAGCTTGGTCATAATTTATATATTCGCTTACCCCTTCCACTTCTACGCCACCTATCTGTATTCGCGGTGCGGTCCCGTGGTTATCGACGGTTACTTTAGTTTTTCTCCATGTCAATATTCATGCCCACGGTTCTACTCTGTTCTTGCAGTGCGGTAAGCTTGCTTTGCAATTCGTCCTTCGGGTTACTTAGCAAGGCAACGTTATCAGCAAATCTGAGGTTGCTGAGGTATTCTTCATTAACCCTTGCTCCCACCTGTTCCCAAGTCAATGTTTCAAATACCTCATATAAACATGCTGTGAAAAGCATTGGAGAGATTGTGTGTCCTTGTCTGATGCCCTTCTTTTCAGGTATTTTACTGTTCTCTTTATGGAGGATGATGGCAGCTGTAGACCCATTGTAAACATCCTCTAGTATTTTTATATATTGCTCGTCTACATCCCGGTTTCGGTATGACTGAATGACTGCTGAGGTTTCGACCGAGTCAAATGCTTTACTATAATCTATGAATGGTATATATAGAGGTTCAGTATGCAGCACACGCCCTTTTAGCTCCGGATTGGTGGTATGATTATGGTTTATTGCCTTTTATCAAATCCTGATTGCTCTTTATCTAGACTGTAATCTACGGTGGCAGAAATTGTGTTAGCGAACCTTGGTAAGTACGTTGCAGACAAATGAAAGTGATCTGATCGGCCTTTATTTTTCAACTGCTTCGCATACCCTTGTTTTGGGTTAGGATGATGTTCGCATTCTTCCATGATTCCAGTACACTCGTGGTCCTTAGGCACTGCGTGTACAGGTTTTCCAGTTTTACTAGTACAATTTGCCTGCAATCATTCAAGAGGTCTGCTTTTAGCTGATCTTCGAAAGGTGCTTAGCCTCTTTCATTTCTTTGAAAGTCTTGGTTACCTATTCGGTTGTTACTGATTGGATGTCTATCTTCTCTGAACTACCTTCTCGTTCGGTATTATCCTGAATGTCATGGGTACTTTACAGATCTCTATAGAACTCCTCGGCCACAATAACTATTTTATCCTTATTTGTGATGACATTGCCTAGGTGTCATAAAAAGTGCATTCATCTGAATGTTCCCCACGCCTACACGTCTGCTCACTGCTTTGAGACTGCCTCCGGTCTTTACAGCATATTCTATTCTCTCCATATTCTACTTCCGTATGTCTGCTTTCTTACGCTTATTGACTAGCTTCAAAAGGTCCGCTAGATGTATTCTGTCACCTGAGTTGGCAGTTGTCATGGGGATTGTCTCCATTTTACATGCACACAATCTTCGTGCACGAGTCCACATCAGCCTATTTGTAATGCATACTTGCGCCGTCCTAATTAATTTGAAGGCGATAGTGGGAACACCAATCAGGGGGCCTTTCAATTAGCAGGATTGACTTTTTTGGATTTTTTTTAATTTAAAATAACGTAAATGCGGGGCAAACTTACGGATATTTTGTGCTACTTCCCCCTACAGAAGCCTGAAACCAGCATGTGTCATTGTTTCTCTTAGTGAAGCGTACATCAATTCATGTCTTGGTGGTTATGTTTTGTAAAAATAGAGCAGGTCCTTCAAATATGATCGAGAACTGCATCCCATGGGATAAAAACAAATGTATATGCTCCATCCTTATAAGTTTTTGCATTGTTGAAGAGGAGTCTTTTTCTCCTGTTTAGCTGCTGCTAACGCAACAGCGGAGTCCCCATTCCATAAAGATATAGGTGTGCCAAATTATGTAACAAACTCCATACAGGATTATTTGTTGTGCAATTTATACATCAGAGCTTCCTAATAGGTAAGTATGATGGGTGTGCGATCTAGAACCAAATGTGGTTAATTCAAACTTTCCATTCACTCAATCTAAAGCTTTGATACTGCTTACAGTGCTTGCGTTTAGTCTTGAAGAATGCTCAGTAACTCAAAGGACCCCAAATACACGAGTACTTCCGAAATACCGCAGCGCTAAACATACTACCAGCAGCAAAAACTAACAGGATGTCATTATCTTTGGAATTCTGCTACCATATACCATGCTCCAGCTAATGTGCTAAGTACCCCCCGTACTGACCACATTTTTGGACCATTGGGCACTCAACAGTGAAAACTGTGATGCCAGCAAAGAAATAGCCACCCCTCCCGTCTTCGCCAAGTGCGGTCACTGTGCAGAGGAGCTAGCTTGCAAGCACTATGCAACGTTTGCTGAGACCGAACACAGCAAACATTGTGTTCTAACTCGGCAGTTTTCTGGCTAGTTCTCTGTATCGAATCGTTTGCACACACTTTATTAAACGCCCCTTTCAGTGACATTGGTTATACCGCAATTACTGCACTCCTCACCCTTGCTAGTGTACGATGAACATTATGTCTGCTCCCTTTACTGAAGATCAGTTCCAGCCATTCCTTCCGGATGAAGGCTACCATACGCAATAAAGAGCACGCGCACCACATTCACTAATACTGGCTGCTGCTTCTTAGTGTTCATCTTAATAAACTAACACTGAGTTCATGCAGAGTATCAGACGCGCAAAGCTCTCAACATCGCTTGTGTCGCCGCCCAGGTCCAGAAGTTTTGAGTAGTTTTTGCCGGTCTACCGGAGAAGCAAGTAGATGCCGTGGTAGGGATGTAGTAGTTTCCTCGTCTTTCTCCTCGGCATAGATGGCGTCCGTACATACACCAAGTCCCCAGGGCTAACCGCTGCGCTGCATCTCCGCGCATCCTACCTTTCCTTGTTACACGAAAGCTGTTTTTTTTGCTGTGACACAAGGCTTCACGCATTTCGGAGACGACGTGCAATTTTGGAGGCATCTTGGTTGTTGCTGTGTCCACCTTGTGCTCACAAGCTCACGTCACCAGGCAGCGCGGGTTTCTGTGCGTGAAGGCGTGTGTACGGTTTAAGCTGCATAGCTTTTTGCTGCGCGAGAAGCACTTAGGGAAAAAATATGTAGCAGTCACGATTGTGCGACACGGTGTACGTGCTGAGCATCTCAACCAACATACTGATGACAGATTCACACAGCTTCCTCCCTTGTTGGCGTAAGCTGTAGTTTGAAATGGTTAGTGCCTGTGAGCTGAAAGGCAGCCTTATTCATCAAGCCTGCCAATGAATGCCCTCGATCGCTTGCGATGACTTTATGGTGGCCCTGCTACGTAACAAAATTTGTTCTCAAATCACTTAGCGGCTTTCGCGATGGTAGCTGCCAGAAATACTATGGCTTCCACCCATTTGGTGAGCGCGTAGATGATCACCGATACGTAGCGGTTTCCTTCTCTACACTCGGTAAATGAACCCAATTACTACCACACGATCCGCTGGAATGTAAGTCTGGACGGGGGAATACGTCTGGCTTTCTAGCAAGTGCTTTTAAAGGGAAGCTTTCTAGCAATACCAGACAACCATTATTTCGCAGGATTCGGGACAACAAACTCCCAACGCTGCGGAGGCAGCGGCGGGAGGCAGAAGACGGAGCTTTTCACTCGCGGAGCACAATACATGTGGCGCGGCGAATTTACCCAGCGTGCCACGCGGGCAAGTGCCTGCTCGCCGGCGTCGGCATCGGTGGTACAGCTTTGTCGTCTGCTATTGCGACGGTTGTTTTGGGCTTGTTCTGCTGCAGCTTCGCGTCCATGGCGCGGTATTTTCGGAGTGCTTGACAAACTTGTTCGAGAGCCCCACCAGGGCAACACGCACTTGACGCAATAAATGGTCGTACGACAATGATACGTTAAGGATTATGTTGCACGGCGGGAAAAAAAAATTTACAAACCAAATACCACACGTGTCTAATTAAGAAACGCCACCTTTTGAGCACTGTTTAAAACGTAAGGGACTCCATTTTTCAAATTGGTCAAAATTGATTCGGTTGTATTTTAAACGGTATTACAAAATGCAAAAGGAGCAAACAATTATCATAAATAGCGATTATACAAGTTCACTCAGCTTTCTCGCAATTCTGAAACTTAATGAGCAAACTAGTTTACCTCATTTTAAAAAAAGAAGAGCTCGGCTCACATGCCGAACTGTGTCGCTGTCTCCGGTTGTGTCGAACAAAGTTAGCACATGAGGTGGCTATTTGCCGCTGTGTCACCCTTCGATAGACGCTGCTGTCCATTTTTTCTTACTTCCGACTCACCGCCGGGCTACAACGGCGGCATCGGCCGCCACGCTAACCCGGCCATGGGCCACGCTGCTGCTGCGTTCGGGCTGCCGCTCCCGCCACATGGAGGTAGCGGCTTGTATAATCTCGGGCTTCACTCTTTGTATAGCAAAGTGTGTAATACAAGTGACATCGCACCGGCAATTGCTCAGCGTGTAAATTTAAGCGCTGCTTTTCGACTACCTTCACCACGTCGAACGGATCCAGATTTTTTAGTTTGCCAGTGTGTCAGGGATCCAGAGACCAGAAGTAGCACTATTTGGCCAGAGTTGGCGCTGCTTAGTTTATTACACATGCGCTTGATTCGAGAGGTTCCCGGTGTACCTTCGTCGTGACAGTGATCCTAAAAACTGAGTACATTTTTGAGTTTGAGTTCCCATTTGAGGAGCTCTGAGTACATTTTGAGTTTGAGTCCATTTTGAGTTCTGAGTACATTTTGAGTTGAGTCCATTTTGAGTTCTGAGTACACTTTGAGTTGAGTCCATTTTGAGTTCTGAGTACATTTTGAGTTGGAGTCCATTTGAGTTCTGAGTACATTTTGAGTTTGAGTCCATTTTGAGTTCTGAGTACATTTTGAGTTTGAGTCCATTTTGAGTTCTAGTACAATTTGAGTTTGAGTCCATTTGAGTTCTGAGTACAATTTGAGTTTGATCCATTTTGAGTTCTGAGTACATTTTGAGTTTGAGTCCATTTGAGTCTGAGTACACTTTGAGTTTAGTTCATTTTGAGTTTGAGTACATTTGAGTTTGAGTCCATTTTGAGTTTGAGTTCATTTTGAGTTCTGAGTACAATTTGAGTTGAGCTCATTTTGAGTTCTGAGTACATTTTGAGTTTGAGGTAGTGGCCATTTTGAGTTTGAGTCCATTTTGAGCCATTTTGAGTTCTGAGTACATTTTGAGTTTGAGTCATTTGAGTTCTGAGTACATTTGAGTTTGAGCACATTTTGAGTTTGATTACATATTGAGTTTTGAGTACAATTTTGAGTTCTGAGTAAATGAGTTTTAAGTCCATTTGGAGTTTGAGTACAAATGAGTAGCCTGCGCAGGCAGCTATGGTTGGCTGTTAAGTTTTCATGCGTCACTGTGGGCTCGGAATTCAAGTTACCTGCGGGTATGGCACCAATCGCGATCTGCATGATCGGGTTGGGAGGGGGTGGTGTCTGATTTTTTTTAGTTTCTTGTTGAATTTTATGCCATAAGCACTTGCTGTATACCTAATTTCGCGGCTGGGCGCGTGAGTGATAATGACTGGTGAGGTCATAAAAAAGGGTTGTCTTAACTTTCTCCTGACGGATCCACTAAGAGCGTGGGAAAGGGTGGTGGGCAAAGCACACCGCGGCGCTGGCGTGCTGGTTGTTCGCCTGCTACTGTAACCGGCTTGATATACTAGGGGTCACAAAGGAAGAGGTGAGAGCCGGGGGGAAATGGGGGCGGGGGCTGTCCTTTCTACTGTTTCAAATGAATTAGCTGAATTGACTGGCAGCGCCCCTTAAAGACAGAATAATGACCACATTAGATTGGGTGTGAAAGTGAAACTGATGAGGCTAAGGCGTGTAGGTCTCAAATGAAAGGTCCGGATTACGGAATCATGCGGGGTAAATAAAAAAATGGCTTCCTGATTGTAGGTCATCAGGCAGTCATAATGAGTCATAGATTGGGTTAAAATTCAAAATGACGCTGCGAGGGCATGTGGGATCAAATTCAAGGTCTCGATGTGGGGAATCATTCGGGACGAACATGAGATATGGATATATCATGACGTAGTCATGGTAAATCAAAGATTCGCGTTAAAATTCAGGTTCATGACGCTAGGGCGGATCAAATTAAAGGTCTCGATGAGGGTAATCACGTGCTTCCTGATTATTATCATGACATAGTCCAAAATGGGTCATAAATTAGGTTAAAATTCACAATGATGCCACTGGGTGTCCGGGGGATCAAATTGAAGGTTCGATAAGGAAAATCACGTGGGACAAAAATGTGGTAGGGCTATATCATGAGATAGTCATGGTTAGTCATTGATTAGTTTAACGTTCCAAATTGATTCCGCTAGGATGGTGATGGGGTATCAATCAATGGTCTTGATGAGCCGAATCACGTTATACATTAGATTGTCATGGCGAGTTTTATATTGGGTTAAATTCGAAGTGACCCCGCTAGGAGTGTAGGGTATCAAATTTACGGTCTTGAAGAGGGGAATCACGTGGTACAAATAAAAAAAAGGCTTCGTAGTTCGAATCATAGATATTGGTCATTATGAGTCATAGATGGGGTTAAATTCAAGGTGAGGCGCTGAAGCATGTGGGGGTGTCAAATTGAAGGTTCCAGTTAAGGGAATCATGTTGGACACCTAAATAATGCGTCCTGGTTAGTCATGAGTCAGGGTTAGTTTGACTGGTATGAATTCCATATGACCCTGCTAGGGTGTGTGGGGTATCAAATAAAAAGGGCTCGTCGAGGGGTCACGTGGGACAAATATGAAAAAACTTTCTGGTTATAATTTTGAGGATATCGAAAAGGATACAGCAAAAGGTAACACCTCACTCACACTCTCACTCTCCCTCACTCACACTCACACTCCACTCCACTCTCACCACACCCACCCACCACACCACACCCACGCACTCCACCCACTTCACCCCCTCACCCACCACACTCTCACTCTCACTCCCTCACACTCACACTCCACTCTCACCCACACCCTCCTCACACTCACACCACCCACCCACCACAAACACCCACCCACACCACGCACACTCACACCCCCCCCACCTCACACCACACTCCCCCTCACTCTCACCTACCCCACTCCACTCCACTTCCCTACCCCCCCCACCCCCTCACCCCAAATCACACTCACACTCTCACCCACTCACTCACCCACTCCACGACACTCCACTCCACTCCACTCACACTCCACTCTCACCCACCCCCTTTTCCCACTCCAACACACTCCACCTCACTCCCCCCACCTCCACTCACACTCACCACACCCCACACCCCAAATCACACCCACTCCACCCACCCCCCACACCCCAAACCCCCTCTCACCCACCCACTCACACCACACCACACTCCACCCACCAACTCACACTCCACTCTCAAACCCCCGCACCCACTCTCACTCACACTCCACTCTCCCTCACACTCACACCCCTCACCTCACCCCAACCCCTCCCCTCTCACTCTCACTCACACCCACTCACACTCCCACCCACACTCTCACCTCACTCATCACTCACACTCTCACTCTCACCTCACTCTCACGCTCACTCTCCACTCACACTCCACTCCACTCGCACGTCTCACTCTCACTCACACTCACACTCACACTCACACTCTCACTCTCACTCACACTCACACTCACACTCACACTCACTCCCACTCCCACTCTCACTCTCACTCTCACTCTCACTCACACTCTCACTCTCACTCAGTCACACTCACTCACACTCTCACTCACACTCTCACTCACACTCTCACTCTCCCTCTCACTCACACTCACACTCTCACTCTCACTCACACTCTCACTCTCACTCTCACTCACACTCTCACTCTCACTACACATCACTCACACTCTCACTCACACTCCCACTCACACTCCACTCACACCTCACTCACTCTCACTCACACTCACACTCTCACTCCACCTCACACTCTCTCACTCCCACTCACACTCTCACTCTCACTCACTCGCACTCTCACTCTCACTCTCACTCACACTCACACTCACACTCTCACTCTCACTCTCACTCACACTCTCACTCTCACTCTCACTCTCCCTTCACTCACAATCACACTCTCACTCTCACTCACACTCACACTCACACTCTCACTCTCACTCTCACTCTCACTCACACTCACACTCACTCCCACTCCCACTCCCATTCCCACTCTCACTCTCACTCTCACTCTCACTCCCACTCCCACTCTCACTCTCACTCTCACTCTCACTCTCACTCACACTCACACTCT
This sequence comes from Haemaphysalis longicornis, assembly GCA_013339765.2. Lineage (NCBI taxonomy): Eukaryota > Metazoa > Arthropoda > Arachnida > Ixodida > Ixodidae > Haemaphysalis > Haemaphysalis longicornis. The sequence goes on along the minus strand of CM023454.1, from coordinate 2,242,593 downwards.
CACTCTCACTCTCACTCAGTCACACTCACACTCACACTCTCACTCTCACTCACACTCTCACTCACACTCTCACTCACTCTCACACTCACACTCACACTCTCACTCTCACTCTCACACTCTCAATCTCACACTCTGAAACTCTCAGTCTCTGACTGTCTCAATCTCTCTGAGGCCATGTGAGTTCTGAATTCATTTTGAGTTCTCAGCCCATTTTGAGTTCTGAGTTCATTTTGAGTTTTGAGTACATTTTGAGTTTTGAGTCCATTTTGAGTTTGAGTACATTTTGAGTTTTGAGCACATTTTGAGTTTTGAGTACATTTTGAGTTTCAGTACACTTTGAGGTTTGAGTACATTTTGAGTATTTTCTCTTTGAGTTTGAGTACATTTTGAGTTTTTGAGTCCATTTTGAGTTTTGAGTTCATTTGAGTTTGAGTACATTTGAGTTTGAGTCCATTTTGAGTTTGAGTTCACTTTGAGTTTGAGTACATTTTGAGTTTTGAGTCCATTTTGAGTTTTGAGTTCATTTTGAGTTTGAGTAGATTTTGAGTTTTGAGTCCATTTTGAGTTTTGAGTCCAAATTGAGTTTGAGTACATTTTGAGTTTGAGTACATTTTGAGTTTTGATTACATTTTGAGTTTGAGTACATTTTGAGTTTGAGTACATTTTGAGTTTGATTACATTTTGAGTTTGAGTACATTTTGAGTTCTGAGTACATTTTGAGTTTGAGTCCGAGTGAGTTGTGAGTTTTGAGCTCAATGTGAGTTTGAGTTTGAGTGAGCGCAGATGTGCTGCTCAGCATTGAGTCTGAGTTTGAGTGAGTGGTGATTCGAAAAAAAAAATTGTGAGTGAGTTGAGTGAGCCGTGCCAACTTTGCCGAGGTATGCGTGACAGTGACCTAAACATTTTGTGTAGAGCTTCGAAGAACGACGAGTGCTGCGCGCTCTTTTTTAAATCCCTTGGCCCAAAAATTGCTTGTATGCACTGACGAGGCGCGCACGCAGGCAACCGTGTGAATGCTCCGCAACTAGTTACGTCTTTCTCTGCGGGATGGCGGTACTCGCTGTACGAAGGGCACACCTTTATTGCTTTCTACCTCACCGAAGGCAAAATATTTCCTCAAGTGCAATGCTTGTTCGATGGAGAACATCGCTGTTGACCCTGCCGTTGAACATTGGGTTAAAATGGAGCAGACGACGCACGCCGCGGTTTTTGTAATACTTCAGCGTGCCGGCGCAGTGTTCCAAGCTGGGGCATGTCCGTGGCGCGCCGACCATGTCTGTGGTCGTTTTCAGGGTTGCCAAGCGAATGAATTGACCACTAAACCTTTCAACAAATACCACCAATGGAACATCACGTAGTTTTGGCGGAAAGAGCGTGCGGCTTCCTTCAGTATACTTGCAGCTAATGCACTAGGTTTTTTGGGGGGCTGTGCAACTGTCTTCAACCAGAAATGATCTCGTTCTTTTTCTGCTGTGCCCAAATGCTCCACCACAAGCAGCGGTAAGGAGGTCTCTTGCACAGCAGGTGCACGTTATTAAGGAATGCGGGAAAGCGTGTCGGCGTTGGCAATCTTTAGTCAAGATTGGTGCAGCAGCGTGATGTCCAATTCTTGTAATACCAGTAACCACCTTATGAATTGCCTTTGGCGTTTTAAGCCTCCTTAGCCTCGCCAACCTGATTCCCCACAACTGTGAAAGCGCTCCCGAAAACGTACGGACGTAATTGCGTCTAGGTGCACAACCACTATGCCCTCGGTCTGAGTGTTGCTATATTTAACCTTGGCTTTGTTGTGGCGGTGACTGGCGCGTGCGATGACGTGGTGTATATCACGATCATTCTGGACGAAGACGGCGGCGATGCCGTAGTCGCAAGCCTGAGTGTGCAGCTCAACCGGCACTCCTGACGCAAACTGTCGCAAAACGGGCGCATTAAACAGTCGCCCCTTGTGGGCTTCCATGATTTGTTGGCACTCCCCTGTCCATTCGAAGTTCGCCTCGTTTCAAGTCAGGTTTTCATTTCAGTTTATTTCGTTTGCTGTACAAAAAAGGCCCGAAGCATTTTTACAAGGTTGGTGCGTACAAGGAATGATATCAAGCTCAAAAGCACAAAAACTATAAAAACCCCGTAAACGTACTGCGAGGAACATCAGTGCAAAAAACTGGCTCCAATCCACGCTGTAAAAAGGGTTCAAAAGCAAAGCTTTAAACAACACCCTCCGCAATTGCCCATTGCAGCGTCATTTGAATTCACACAAATGGATCTACAAAGAGTTAAACCAAAGATTGCGCCAGCCGTTACCTGGAATTTTCGGGGGTGGGGTCCCCATCGGAGCAGCAGCGTGCAATATTGCCGGGCCAGAGAGGCGGACACCACAGCTGTAGCCCGGCCGGGAGAAGGGGGAAAGAAAACGAATGAGCGACTTTCGAAGGTGAGACCTCAGAACCTAACCATTGTATGTGTCAGCTTGGGGCTGCACCCCCGCTCAACACAAGCGCAGACATCGACATAATTCGGCATCTGAGCTTAGTGATTCTCTTTTATACAAATTTAAACTAGTTAGTTCACTGAGATTGAGAATTAGGAAAAAGCTGAGTGAACTTTTATAACCGCTATTTATCCCAATAAGTTGCTCCTTTCACATTTTGTAGTACCTTTTAAAACGCAACCGAATTTGTAGTCACCAACTTAAAAATGGGAGTCCCATTCCTGACAAGCAGTGTGCAATAGGTAGCGTTTCCTTAGCAGACAGATGTCGGTATGTGGTTTGTACATTTTGTTTCGCCACCCTGCCAACCAATCGTTAACGTATCATTACCGTACGACCACTTAATTCCGTCGGGTGCTGGTTAGCCTGGAGATGCTGTCCTACAAGTGTATCAAGCTGTGCGAAGGCACCGTGCCAAGGATGCGAAGCTGCACAATAACAGGCCCGAAACAACCGTCGTTAAAGAAGGCGACAAAGCCGTACGGCCAACGGCATCGCTGGCATGCAGGCACTTCCGCGTGGGAAAGGCCGGGTAAATTCGCCGTGCCATCTTTAGTGTGCTCCATGAGTAAAACCCTCCACCTACCGCTCCGGCGCTTTTGAGTTTGTTGTCCCGCACGTCACCAAAGAGCCATTGGCTGGTAAAGCTAAAATGGTTTGTTTTAAAAACTGGGCTCTAAAAAGAAACCGACAAGGAAATAGGCTTGTTGCATTGGGTCGTACTTTTCCACGTCACTGTTCAATTTGTTTCGAAAAATTTCGCTTATGCTGCACGTGACAATGTTATCAGGGAGGTTGTTCCATACGGGTATTTATTGGGATACACAGTCGTTCATGCCAGAAGTGCGGGCATTTATTGGTGTTGTAGGGTGGCTGTTTATGCGGGGTGAAGTACTGTGCCTATTGCACGATGGCATGAAGTGATTCTAGGCGATGGGAAACATCGTGGATGAGGCACAGCCAGGAAACTATTCTACGAACTTCATGTGACATCATATTCAATGGTTATTTTTGTGCGGTGACGCTACTATCTCTACAGTACTTGGACCAAACTTCATGAGCGTCGCAGCTTGGATTCTTTTTAGATTGTTAGCAAGATATGTTTGCCAGGGGTGCCAACCTTAGCAATGATTAGTGGGTTTTGTCGCACAGCAGTTTCGTATGCGAGAATTTTAATTGCCGGGTAGGATAATTTCAACTTGCCGGATAAGTATCGTAGTGTGCGTGAGGGTTCAAAACCGACAGTGTTGATGAGAATTTTCCATCATACTGACGAAGAAAGTGTGCGACACTGTACGACGCTATGATTGCATCCTCTTCGACGATTTCTGTTACCAGACTGCCTCTTAAGTCTTTTTGAAATAGAGAACGCCGGTACGGGTTTCGGTAGCCTGGAAGTAAATGCTGAAGTCATTCCATGCTCACTTACTGTATTTTGCTAAATTGCGGTACGTTTATGGTAAATAAGTGCTACAAACGCTGGATGAGGCTGTCCGTCAACTTTCCGAATGGAGTGTGCAGCAGCGGAGAGTGATAACAAAGGTTCTCAACATCAGTGGAGCCATTTGGCCCCGCAGTTGAAAGCTGGACATCATAAATGGATGTGGCCAAACCCAGTATTGTGTTTCGATGAAGGGTTACAGTTTACAGCGCACGGTTGGTGAATCCAACAATTATAAATCAGTATTTCGTATACGTAAGCGTGCGTGGCACCAGTATTGAGATATTTGGGCTTCCTGTAGGGCTTTATGAGGTGAGGTCAGCCTAGGCAAAACACCGCAAAAAACAGACTGATATAAATACACGACAAGGACTGTCTGGAACAATAAACTGGATTTATTTTGAAAAAGCAACAATATTTGTGCCCTTCAACCTAAGGTTGATCTACGCATGCGTACAATATTTATTTCTTTATATGACAAGGTGATAGACCCTCTATACATTGTTCCTCTTTCAAAATAAAATCAGTTGATATATCAGCGCAGCCCTTGTCGTGTATCGATTTGTGTTTGTTTCTTTTTTGCGCTGTTTTTCCAAGAATATGTACCCGCGAGCCAAGTTGTTTATGTTAATGTGGTCGGTCGTTCAAAGCGGTAATCTCAACCTCAAATCCGGTGCACCCCTCTATACGGAGGTGACCTCGACACAGCGTTGTGATAAAGCCATTGGGCAGGGGCGTACAAGCCTCAAGCTCTAGCTGAGTAACCTCAGTCGCAATTTGTAGCCTCGTGTAGGCGAATACAACGACCAAGTTGGCTGCTTTCCAAAAGAGGAGACCACGTAGTGGCTTGCATGTATTGCCGTGCAGAACGAGAAAGTACTGAACATTGTGATAGGCGCCGAACATAAGTAATATTTGAGCTTCTCCGAGGGGATACATCATTGAAATTCTGACTCACTGAATCACATGTCAATGTATGCTCTTTGTGTGTGCTAAATAACGGGTATTAGCATATTCTGAAGAAATTATGTTTACTAAAGACCCAGTAAAGCAAACATTTTCTTAATTGGTGCCATTCGGATTTACTGACGAATCCAAATGTTGGTTGTTCTATGAGTGCAAGAGGATTCAGGCAGCAGGGTTCTGTGTCATGCTTGACGGGGAAGAAAGCTTTAGTAAAGGATTATATACACAGTGACGATAGTAATGTTTACACAGTGACGATAGTAATGAATACCCCAGCGGGGAATTCAGCATACTCCCTGCGGCGCAACATACTTCCGTAACAAAGAGCTACAGGCATAAAACAGAAGGAGGTCAGTCTTCCTGGCCATCCGATGCCTTTTCTGCTGTTGCAACTATCACTAACGTCCAGACGTTGCATCTTGTTGTAAGCCTTTTCTTAACGATTCCGTAGCCACGCCAATCCTACAGTACGTCAACACGCCTGTGTAGAAATGCAGGCTCGTCATAGCCGCTCGCCCTAATAAACCGCTCTTCATATACCTCGGACATATGCACGCTACGTTACGGCTACACCTTGATAGTGCGCACTGTGTAATGTTTAACGGGAAGCACGCGAGTTAGTTTTCTTGTCGAGGGCATTCCGACGCTAATGTTTGGGTTGAGGGTTCGCTGCTTATCGTGCAGCATTTTGCGAATCAATCCAAACAGTCATAAAACAAGGTCGATTGGTTTTTCGATGAAATCATGATACACGTTCACCGTTCTCGGCAGATTCGTCATTGTTCTGTCAGAACAGCCCCTGCAAAATATCGACGGCCGTGCCTTGTCACATCTTTTACTCTCGACCACAAGGACATTGTTGAAGAGATGCTAATTGATCCGCAATCCTTAGAATTCTCCGTATTTTTTCATGTGGGCAACTTTACGTAATATTCGTGGAATTCATTGTTTCCGCTTCCACTGGCGCCTCCACCTTGGTTGCAGCTCCAAAAAGGCTCAGCAGAATAAGCCCACATTCACACAGCCGTCACCTACCACGTCACGGTACCGCGACTTCAACGCAGCACGACGCAGACGTAAGCGAAGTAGCGTTCTTACTGGAGCGCTCCGTCATAGTACAGCGTCATCTGCCTAGTGATCAGTTTAGCCTAGAATTGAGCGTTCTTATTCTGAAAAGTAAAGAAAATGGGTTGGAGGTTTACGTGCACTCACTTTTCGCTAGATTTGTTAATATATATTTGTTTTCTGATTGGCTGGTTAAACACGTTGGGGTCCCGCCTCCCCGCCAACATCGCAGCGTTGTTTGCGAGAAAGTGCCCGAGAAACCGGCGCCCATGACGGATGACGGTGACGTGAAAGGGTGAAAACGGCTGTGTGAATGAGGGCTAATGACGGCGCCGAGGACGGATGATCCACACGATGAGGCTGCAGGTTTTTCTGAGTGCGACGCCAATGGGGCGCGGCCTTGTAAAATGGAAGTGTGGCTTTCAGAGATTTGCTCGCAATCTCCAGCCCTCTTGCGTAGCGGCAGGTCTTCAGGGGTAGGCGGCGAGTGTATCGGCCGTTTGCCGGTTTTCTGCTCCGGGTGTTGCTCTTGCGACGAGCTTTTTTTGCACTAGCACGGTTGGAAATGCTTGGTTGAAGTTATGGTATAGTCACGTGATGCTTTCTGTGCGATGAGAGCCCGGTGGGTTACAATGGGGTCATGGGCAGCTATCACAGGCGTCGCTGTTTCCAGGTGTACGCTGTGAAAAGTACTTCCTTTTATACACAAGATACTGGCGGGTACTCTCCTGCATTCGTCGGTAGAGTTTAAAGAAGAGTTGGTGACACTTGGCTTTTTATGAATTTTGTAGCAAACTTATCATCCATCGCAAGTGCTAGCTGCTCAACGTCTGTTTCTTCGTAAGCTCGTGCTAGATTCCGTTCGACAGGGGTTTCTGGCGTGTCCCGAAGGTTAGCTATCGATGGCAAGCTACATGCTGTCCCCTGTGGCAGTCACTTGTTGCCTCGGGTTTTACAAAAATTTTCGAGGCACATTTGGGGTTTACAGACACCGGTTAACGGAGTCGAGATTCGGTCTATATTGGTTAGAATAGCTGTGACTCTTAACGTGCATTGTATCGCAACGAACACAGAGCATCCAGCTCACCAGCGTACTCTTCGGTTGCGGTGCTGTTTGTGCCAAAATCCATGGAGTGGACGTAACGTGGCATGTATGCATCGCTATTAGAGTTGCGGTCGACTTTCGTCGGTGAGCCGCGGATTGCAGCGCCCCGTGTCAGTCCAGTCGGTTTTGTCACTTGTCCCACGAGGAAGACAGTAGTGGTGTTCTGTCACTATCGGCCATGGTTTCAGGTGGATCAGGGTGAGAAGCTCTGATAGGTTCTGGGTCTAACTTACCCGATATCCACTGGCATCCCTGCGGCTCTCCTCGTCAAACCCTGGTCTTATTCCCGGGTTTGTGGGCACCAATTGTTAGGACAAGAGGGGCAGAAAAAGGGAGGGTTTTGAGTCATGGATGAAGGCAACGGGCATAAGAGCTGTAATAAAAGGACTATATACACAATGATGATAATGATGTTTAATAAGCATACCCCAGCGGGGACTCAACAGCCCAGCAACGTGGAGTCGGGCTTGCAAGGCTACTGTTCCCCTCAAGCGGCCGCCCCTGTTTCCCCTTGCAGAATTTCGAGGCTCCCACTAATGACTGTTCGTCTGAGACGCAGTTGTTATTCGTCCCAGTGTCGGTCGCGGCATTGGTTGCCGATATGTCCAACGCTATTGCATCGTTGACACTGGGAACACGTCGTCGTAGCAGGATATTCGCCAGCTCACCAGCGGGCCTACGCGGATCCGAGCGACGTACCTGATCTTCTTGCAATTTTACGCCCTCGGTCACAGCTTCAATTCTCTTTAAAATGAGCTTCAGCACTGGTATGTCTGCATTCTCATCCTTCCGCTGCACGCGCAACTTTTTTGCGCAACTCCTTTGGACCTACGGGTGTTCTTAGGTTCGCAGACTCAACACCGAAGGCTGTTTATGATCCTCCACTGAGCAAGTCGGTCTGACGTGCGTGTGTTCCTCCTTTTGGGGATTCAGTGGCTAAAGTTGTGTTGCAGTGGCATCTGAGCATGGCACCGCGGAGATAATGGTAATTCACATCTGCATTCCTCACATTGGATCGCTTGGCGGTGCCCATGATCCGGGGGTCATCGGGGCGGCTTGGTTGATAGGTTGCGACGTCTGTAAAAACAAGCCCCATTTACTGTTTGTTTCATTACAATGTTCTACCATGTGCTTGGGAGCCACCTTGAACTAGAGGCCACAGTAATTCCTCTTCTATTTTGACAGGGCACAATCGTCGGCACAGCTGTAATGAATCATACCAATACAACTTCAGGCTCACTGAAAGTAAGTTAACCCACTTGTGCATGCGAGGAGGAGCTATTTCGGCTGCATAACACCTCCGACTCTTGTTTCGAGTGCTCCACGTGTAGCACAAATCTTGCGGACCATAAGGAGTTTGGTAGGGAGCAACTTCCTTGCCCCCTTTTCCAACTCCAAATAGAAACCATTTACAGTTGTGTCACCTTCAAAGAGTTTAAATATGTTCATCGCAGGTCAGCCACTTCGTAACAAACTCATCGTGTGTCCGATTGAAGTGTGGTGGTCAGACGATGTTTCTGTGCTGGGGAGTCACAGCAGCAGCCACTTCCTGCGTAAATGTTAAGGGGTTCGAGTTGTCTCGAAGTCCGAGCGTTGGGAATATGATATTGAGTTAGGTCCCGAGTTAGGACACCCTGCCACCATTTTGTAGCAACTGGTGCTTTTCTTTTCAGTCCACTGGTCAACATTTTTATTTCCCCTGGTGAACATTTGCAGTCCACCGGAGAAGTGCGAATTGGCTTTGATGTGCTGGGGTTCGCTGTTTACACTACAGACAGATGCAATTGGTTAGAACTCAAGACACCAATAACGCATAATTTATTAGAAAACTGTGAAATACGTAAATGCGTTTAGCTAAGCATATTTACTTCAACTGCAGTGATTTTTCATGCGGGGACGTTTTTAGTTTTAAAGACTTTTCGCTTGAATTTTGGCTAAAAGGGAAAAAGAGAATCTCTAACTGATGCAGGGGTTCTGTGAGTCATTCACTAAGAGATAAAAATATTGTCAGTGAACCGCACTTCGCATATATTGTATTGTTATATTGTATACTGTCTATACTTTTAAAATTTTCCCCTTATCACTTCCTAGGTCGTATGTTCAAAAATCCGCGGTCGTGCTCACACAAGCCACAAGTGCCCGAGACCGCTTCCAATCCAGTTAATAAAATCCGAGGAAGCATAGAGGGAATACTTCATGAGAAACATCTAGTAAAACATGATTTGGCGTCTGAAGGGTTAACCCTGTTCTCAAGTATTGCTGCGCAATATCCAAAAACAAATTTGGGGCGCATGTTAGCCAGCCCGAAGTCAACACTAGATCGAATCCCGCCGTCGCGGCGGTCAACTAAGAATACACAATGCCTAGAATAAGCGTGTTTTTTGTACAAGCGTGAAACGCATAGCCAAATACAGCATGGCAGAGCACGTAGTGAAACTTTTTTCACGCTAGAACTCTCACTCTCTGAGCGGCCTATGCGTCCGCCAGGCTACGTAAAGTAGACCTACGTTGAACTTGCAAAAGGCAAAACCGAGCAGGAATACTTTACCAAAATTATTGCGCTAACTCGACACACATAGCAAGAAAGACAAACAATGCGCAACTTACAACTCTGGTCTTGTCTTTCTCACCCAGTATGTACAGATAGCACAATATTTTTGTAAGGCATAATGCATAAGTAGCCCAATAGCCGATTTTACAGAACAGCAATCCACGTTATGACCTGTGAGCTACAGAAATACGATACAGTGAAATACACTAAGAATTGATAAGAAACATTCTGGGAAACATGCTACAAAATAGAGAGTTTCTGATGATCGAAATTAGATTTTTTTTCTTTCAAGTACTGAACATCACTGCACACAAGTGACTTCTGTCATCCGCCCTCGATCACTCTTGCTCAATATTCTAACCCTCGTCATTATATCCTCTGATCTCTCCCCGAAATATTAAGCACTTTATTTTATAAAACCAAAATCCCGCCTTCAAGAACGCCTCTCAACAGATAGTTGTTAGGGCCTACTAAAACACCCTGGGCCTCTTAGGAAACAACAAACACCAAATATATATGCAAAAAATCTCAGGAATCTATACTTGCTTTCTAAATCATAAACTTTATCAAGGCATCAAGGCCAGAAAAAAGCCACAGCTAAAACTGGCCGCGAACCATGAGGTGGCCCACCTAATGTATGGTTCATACGGCATGCGCCAGCATTACGCCAAACGCCTGCTAAATTACCGCGGCAGTCAAGAGTGCGCACGCATACACAAAGGCGCTGTCAGTCCCACGTCACCTATTTCCGCCATCGTGGAGACACTCTTCACTCATAACTATTGGGATATTCGCTGCTTGGGTTGGACTTAGCAATTTGTCAGGACGGAGCTTGGTGCTTTAGGTTAGTTATCTCGGGCCTCAGGTATGACCTAGCCGCTAGCGTGACCCCGGTGACCAGGACGCACTCGCACCTCGCACGCACTAATGCGGTATTATGCGTGATAACACTTGAGACACTCTCCCGTCATCACAAGGCCTACTCGGTGCTGCTCTGACTTTAGCCAACAATGGTGCGGTTTACGGCAAATGGCCATTGACACCTTTCATCAGACATAAAACATTTCCATCGGCAATACAAGCATTTCTGGTTTTCTAGACAAGTGAAGAAATAAAGAAACTGTTTTCACATAGGCTCTTCGCGGCTCTCGACCACGGTAAGACAACCCGGTACACGGTAGCCAGTCAATCTACGCACCATTTAAGAAGCTCTGGCGGTGTTAATTAGGTCAAGCACTTGAAATTAACAGCCCGTCTGTCAATCGGAGAGCCATTACAAAAAATGCAACGTGCCACCCTCGCCATGTGGGAAAGTAGAACACTGAAGTACAACGTCGACACACCTTCTGATACGCACAAAATAGCGCCTTCGATATTGACCAAGGTAGCGCAAATACTTCAAAAACGCGACAAAAAATGGACATAGAAAAGCGGGAGAAAGTCTCGTGATTCATGGCCTAAACACATGCTCCATATGTCTGCCCAAAGCTCGTACAAAAAAAAAGGAGAAATCCTGTAAGTCGAGATATCTACTTTTCCTCGTTTGCCAGGAATATTAAACCTACCTCTTTCTGTCATAATTCACTGGGCGCTTGCATATAAACGTAAGGAAGGCTGTAATCAAGAACCAACTTTTCTCTTGCTGGAGAAAAATTATTCCTTGCTCTTTCTACAAATATTTTCAAACCGGTCGCAAGAATATTCCCCAAGAAAGGAAACTGATGTTTTCGAATAAATATAAAAGCGGCGTTTTCGTAGGAACATCTGCCCGCTTGCAAAAAAGGCAGACAGGGTTGTAGGGCAAATTCCTCATTACTCTGCATGCAGAGATATTTTCCGCATTTTTTTCCGCGAAGCCCCTACGTTTTTTTATATATATTGTTCCCGCCTCTTTCTTACAACTGTCTGTACAGCACTTGCCCAAAAAGGCAATAAAGTCATCAAAGTAATTACTATTACGTCATTTTTATCGGTCTTCGCACACTACTCACACAAAAGGAATAAAACACAATAAATTACACACACCTTCGAATCTGTTCTTGAAAAATCATTTTTGCTGGTTCAATTTTTGAAACTCTCCCATAAACAAGCAAGAAAAGCGGGAGAAAGTCATCCGTTGATGTTCATCAAGAATTACTACCGCCTGTGTCTTAGGAATATAGGCGCAGTGGTGACACAAAATCCTAGAAAGGCTGTATAAAACTGTTATTATTTCCCCTTACTGCAGAATCACGATTCAGTTGTCTCACGTTTGTCGGCACACCAGTCAATCAGAAAAGGCTAGATAAGAAGTAAATAAAAACTGCACCGCTCCTGTTCTAGAAGAAATATTTGCCCACCTTATATTCTATAAGTGCAGCGATCGCGGAAAAATAAAATAATGGCACCACCGTGATTTTTTTTACAGAAAGGAGATACCCGCGTTTTTCTTACCAAAGTCGCAGGCGCACACGCAATGAAAACAGTGTTTAAAAAACACTCCGTGTTCCTCTGCCTAGGAAATTTTTTTCAGGCGTTCATCATACCAATGTCTGCATGACACTCACACAGACCTGTGAGAAACAGTGTAAAAAAACTCCACTTTTTAGGTTCATGCGGAGTTTGTATCCCCGCCTGCTTCTACAAAATGTCTGCACAGCGTTGGCAGGAAATAAAAAGGGTAAACCAAAGACTCTTGAGGTCTTTTTATAAATTGCTTTTCCGCACCTTTCAATTAGGAATATCTGCACAGCACTCGCACAAAACCTCCTACTTTCGTTTTCCTTATTTATTTTTGTTTTTTTTCATTGCAAATGATTGTACCTTCTGATGCACAAATAGAAAAAAGGGACGAAATAGATACGTATTCGTTCCTCTTTCTGTAGAGTATATATTCATCAGTTTTTCACGCGTGAGTCAGCCGACTACACTTCGAGAAATAAAAAGACAGTAACTAAAACGCTCCTGCGTTCCTCATCTCGCAATTTTATTGTTTACATTTTCAAAGAAATTGTCTAGACACCAACAAAACAAAAACAAAGATACAATTCTGAAAATACAATACTTCGTTTATTTCTTTCAAGACTGCTCGTTCCGCTTTCGTTTTGTCAATTTCTTCGAAGCACTCACGCAAGAGCATGAAAAGCAGACAAATAATACTACCGTCTTCTTCATGCAGACATGTTATCGTTTTGATCTTCCTGACAGATCTCTGTACAGTGCTCCCAAAAAATATCAAAGAAGGCCGCGAAGAAAAGATACTGCCTTCCTTTGGAGGAAGATTGTAATTCCCGATTTTTTCTTGCCAATGTCAGCACGGCGCTTCTTCAAAAAGGCAAAATTCTGTACATGAAGAACTCCACACTTGTTCTTCTTGTAGAAAACGTATTGCCTGTTTTAATAGTATCTACACAAAATTCCCACAAAAAGAAAGAAAGAGTGTGTAAAATTATCCTGTGTTTCTCTCCAAGATTTATATGGCACCTATTCCTAAATTCCACACAGCGATCATAGCACTCGCACATTAACGCGCTGCAATGAACGAATATGTGCCGCGCGCTCGCATACAAAGTAAAACACTAAAAGAACCCACCTTTTGTCCTCTTCAAAAATTCCTATTCCCGCCTAAATCTTGGGAATCATGCGCTCCGTTTGTGGAATAAGGCGAGCATTGAAGTAAAGAAAAGGTAGTTTCAAAGTGACTGTTCCCTATTTGCTCTTAAGCACAATTTAGTAGAGCTCGCACAACATTTAGGACAGGCAGCAATTAAAACAAGGCTCACCTCCTCATGTAGGCGTTTATAAATCCCATAAATAATTCAGTCAAATTTCTCCACAACACTAAGATATTAAAAAGTGTGAAAGAATCAAACAGGGTACTCCGCCGTTTTTATTCTTGCAAGAGTAATTTTTTGCTCTACCATAGAAATGCTTCTTAGCACTAGTACAAATGCTTCGAAGCACTAGTACAAGTGCAACGACGCCGATAAAAAAAATCTATTTTGCTTCTCGGGGAAATATTATTCCTGTCTCTTCCTAAGAATGTCTGACAAGCGCTTGCACACAAATACAACGAAGACTTTAAGCACAAATACGAGATGTTCTTATTTCAGAAATAAACACAATGACCTCTGTAGCAATGTTGGCACAGTGATTTCGAAAAAAGGAAAGAGATGCTATAGAAAGAATATTCCGACGTTCTTCATCTTGATGCATTATATTCCCACGTTTTCTTAGAAATTACTGCACAGCATTTAAACAAAAAAGCGTGAATGAAAGCAATAAATACCGCATCTTGCTTAGAGAAGAATTATACCAGCTATTCTATTACAAATATCTACACAGCAGTTGCACAAGATTTCTAAAAAGGCATTAAATAAATTACTGCTGTGACCTTAACTTGGAGAATAAATATTTTGACCTGTCTATTACGAAGTTTCGAACAGCGCTCGTACAAAAAAAGTAGTAGAAACGCTCCGGAGTTTCTGTTGAGCAATTACTATCCCGGCACTATCTTGCATAAGTCGGTTTAGTGCTCGTACGAAAGGCATAAAGAATATAAATAAAAACTCGCCCTTCTTCTTCCTTTTCTTCTTCTTCTTCTTAACTTCTCCTTCTTCTTCTTCTTTTTCTTCTTCTTCTTATTGTGCTTTGAAAATATATATTCCTTAATCTCATGAATATCTGCATACTGCACGCGCAATACGACAAAGACGGCTCCGGGTAAAAAACACTTCACTTCATTCAGAAATCCTATTCCGGCCTCCAAATCCCTCAACAATGTTTGCTTAAAAAAATCACGCCATATTCACGGAATGAATGATGATAAGTGGGGCGAAGCTCGAGAGGGGGAGATCATCGGTAACCGTAACTCTCCCGTGAAAGTTCGCCCGTTACATCATTAGACGTAAGACTGTGTGCGTACATTGTACATAACAACTTTTATTTTGTTCTTTTATTTTGTTCTTGTTCGTTTGTTGTTGTTGTTGTAGGGTTCGTGAGGCTGCAAGCAAGCGCTCGTATCGGCAGGCAAATCCTGATGCAGAGAGAGCTCGCGAGGCGGCTGCAAAACGCATCAAGCGAGCTCAGCCCGAAGCTGCCGACGCGCGGTTTAAGCGCGACTCTCTAGACGAGATGCTTCGGCCTCTCTTTCGCGCACGGCGGGATCCTGTCGGCGAGCACGCGCTGCAGCTGCCCTGCACGCCCTCCTCTCCGCAGCCTTGTCAACAACCACCTCCTCCATCCGGTGACTCGTTGCGAAAGAGGAAGCGCGTCAACAGCGATTGCCTTTTATAGTGTCAGTCACGTGCGAGTGACGTCATCATGACGTCACTCACACCAGCGCCACCTGCGAGTGAGTCATCGAACTAGGCGGTCACGTAGCGCCCCCTGCGAGTGAGTCATCGAACTAGGCGGTCACGTACCACGAGACACAAGGGACGGACAGACCCACGGCTTTACGAGCTTCGCCCCTAAAAGGGAAGTTTATATTTTTTAATCTATCCTTGCGCGTTAAAAAGTTTGTGTAAAACAAGATTGTTTATTTTACAGTGGATCAAAATACCTTGAGAATGTTAAAGCAAAAGACTAGTGTATATTTTACACCGAGCAAATTTTTGACCGTCGCTTTGTGACCGTCGCTTTGGCGATATACTGGTTCCAGCAATGGTCTTTATTTCTGGCGCATAAAGAGTTGTTCGAAAAAATAATTTAAAATATTAGGCACGACCGTTTTCTGCAATCGAAACAAAACAGACGGCATTTTGAAAATAAACAGTATCGTTACATTCACTGGTAATTTAGGCGTTGAAAACACAGTTTGAAGACAAAATTTGTGAAAGCAAAATTATTTTTTATAATAAAATTATTTCTCGCTTCAGAAACCTATTTTTAATTGTTCAAACATACTAGAAAGAAAACCAAACTCACCGTTCTCAGGAACTAAACCAACAAAAAAAAACTATATCACGCGTGTATCATAGTTCGAACTACATAAATACAAATGGGCTTCTTGTGATTCCAGTATAATTACTCGCTCAGATATGTTTATCTTATGATGCTCCCGCTGTCCCAGAAATTAAAACAATATAGACGTTGTGTATTCCGCAGTTTAACCATAACACTTTAGACTGTCCTAGGAAAATTTTGGATACACTCAGAGACAAGTACACTAGTGTAAACTAAATTCTGTTCAATCATTTTTAACACAAATAATGCGTGGGATGATAAATAAAAAGAATGTGTTCCCATATTGGACGCTTTTGGAGCGACTTGTTTCTGCATTGGTGGCTATGAACTAAAGCTGTATATTTTCGTAACATTCTACATAATCTTTTCTCTGAAGAATATTACACGATATAGGTGTGTGACGTAAAAATGTGGGACGATGACAAAAATAATAACGTAGTTCTTAAAAAACAATTTAGAACCTGGAAATGCATTTTAAAACTATATGCCAAGTTTCTGCAGGAAAATTTGTATAAAATATTTCTGCTAACTTTTATTTTTGCTGGTTTCTTCATTTTTTTATACGAATATCTAACCACGGTACCATATTTTGTAATTTAGGCAAAGCTACATTCCACTTCTTGTTTTCTATGGCACACGACCAATATTATTTTCATGGCGAAATGTTGTTGTGTTCATCTGTTTTATCCAGGGTGTATTTCTGCAATCTTGAATGTTCTCTGTTTATTCCTTTATTTGTTCTTGATAAAAGTGTCTCTAAAAGAGTGGCGGTGTTTCATTTATTGACAATCGCTTGTGCAGGTTTCTGTATTCATTTGTACTTCGACGCTTACGTATTCATAAATTTATTTATTTGGAGAAGTTCACTCCAATAAAACTTCGGTACTGAATAAAGCCTGTATAGGTCTGGGATTCGTGTATTTTTGTAAAAGAGATGGGACATTAACCAAATTCTCGGAGACAACATATTCTGAGTATCTCCAAGCCAACGTTTTTTTTTTGTTTTCCTAAACAAGCTAAACTTGTAATCGGGAGGCCTATTCTCGATGCCTCTTGTGCCCATAGAATATTTTTACTTCATATTTAGGGAATATTTATGGATATTCTGAAGGCATAAAATGTTTTCTGCTAGTTAATAACCTCTTCTTTGGGTTCCCTAATGTAAAATTTTATCTCTCGCTAGGAGCTAAAAATTGAAATACGCATGATTATACGGAGCAGCGAACGTGACGTTGATATTTATAATTTTTCCGGCCAAAAAATGTTGGCTGTAACTTTCTCGAAAAAGTAATTGCCCGAAGAAAATTTAATGGACAAATGAGCGCAACCGTATCGCTACGAAGAAAAGCTACACAACTGTCTCCGAAAATTTGCAGTTAATGAAAATTTCATCCAGGTTCAGCTACGAGCTGGGATTTACCGCCCATCTAGAAACTGAGATAACCAGAAGGCTAGCTTTTTGTAGCGTGAGAACGAATTTATCAACAGCTTGAATGGATGGACAGGTGTAATTGAGAAAAGTTAGCAGTAATACCCAATTTGGAACAAGTGTCTGAGAATTAACACCTGACACCTACCTCATTGCAGCTTTACAGCTGAAAACGAAAGTTGTACAGCTTTCCCAGAAACTTTGTACCTGAAGAAAATTTGTTCCTTCCCAAACACTTTAAAAATGAGCATTCTTCGAATAAATCTAAATTAAAGTTGGGGAGGTTTGCATTTAAGGTTGTGTCCATGCTCCACAAGAACTCGCCTAATTACACTTGTTCTGTGAAAACGCATAAAAGTCTTACAAATCAAAAAGCCACCAAAAGCATTCTTTCAGTTTTTCTATTACCGCAATTACCCGATTCTAACACGCACCTTTTTCCGGAAAAATATTTCGAAAAATCGCATGCGTGTTAGAATCGGATACGAAACCGAAACTACCGGAACAACGGAAATTTTGCCTCGCCCATCGCCATCTCAAGATGGCGTCAAAGCTTTTAAGAACAATTTTTCGGACGCAGGAAGCATAGGCGCCCAGGCTTTGCTATCGGCGTTCACACAAATCGTCAAATCATAACACTTGCGCACTTGATAACAGCAATGGCAGCAGCGGCTCTCGCGCGTTCAAAACGAGTGGTCGGCTGAAGCATGCGCCTCTGGAGAAGTTCGCAGTATGGGCGTGCGATGCGTGGGCCACAATTTCATCGATCATGGTTGAACGTCCGTTATGAAGTGTGGCATCGCGAACGCGCTTGACGGCCTCAACGACGAGATGTTGTGGTCAACGGAGAGCGATGAGGAGCGAGATGGGTGAGAATACTTCGAGAAATAAATCACCAGTTTATGTCGCATTCGTTTTTCTTGCTCACAAAGTTCCGTGCGCGTTACAATCGGAAGTGCAAGTTTTTTCATTTTTTTTTGCCAGGAAAGTAGGGTGCCCGTTAAAATCGGGGACGCGTTAGAATCGGGTAATTACTGTATATAAAAACTGCTGTTTACATTGCTTATGTTTACATCCCTTATTTTAAGTATCTTGCTTTATATATAAAAAAAACACACAAAGAGCATTGACAATCTATAGTTCTTAAAGGTGTTGTAAAAATTGCCAGCCTTTGCAATATAACTTATGATTATCTCATTTTCTTTTCTCTACTGTAGCGCAATCTACCGTACCCCACCCCGGGCAGTCTTCGGGGGGTGACCAGTTTGGCCGTTCAGCTATAGGTTAAGCCACCCCCTTTCCTGCAACCGCCCGGCACTGAACAGCAGTCAGATAACCGGGAGGCATAGGTGAGGAAGGAAAGGAGAAGTTCGGGGGACCTGTGCGCGGGACTTGGCAGAGGAATGCGATAAGCGCGCGGCCCGAGAGCAGGCCACGCATGCCGCACAACCGTGTTTCATAGAGGAAGATGAACATTTATCTTGGGTGCCTCGTACAGCGAAAGGAATAAACTACGCCATGAGGAGAAAAAGAGGAAAAACGCTACTGTTGTGAAGAGCTGTGCTGCCTTGCAATATTACGCATTAGTGGTAGTATACTTCATTGTTTTATAGAGAGGGATCTATATCAATTGTTCTAGGGTACATGGTACATCATTTTAACGACTACACACTATATCACGGGAAACAGAGTCAGCACCAGTAAAACAATAAAAGCACAAGCGACTACAACAAGGGCAACTTGTGAAAGAAGAATACTCGAAGGGGCATAAAGGCTGGAATACCACGTGAAAACATTAAAAAAATTCTAGGGCAGCATTTTTTCTAATCCTAAACGTAGAAATTAAAGCGCAACAAAACTGGCACCATATGCGCGGAGTAAACTTCTATATTTGCGTTTGCACATCATATTGGGACGCAGTGAACGTACATTTGCAATTTCCTATTCAAGATTGCCTTTTTTGCTCATCGAATATAATTTCAGGTATAAATAAGTAATTAAAGGGTAATTTGGAGTAATAAAAAAGTTTCATACGGATTTGTATCTTAAACCTCTGCAGCTAAGTGATCAAGGAGAAAATTTGAATTTTTATGCGAAATAAAAACGTGATCCTTACATTTCCTGCTTTTTTTTCACAAATACATGCTCTATCCTTCGCCAAACAGGGGTGAGTTGGACCTCTGGGTCCTCCAGCTGCGCCGCGATGTTCAGGAAGGGGAGCGACACGTCATGATACGATGAGGCTTTAATGGAAACAGAAGAAGAAGTGGAGCGAGCCCACGCAGCCACGAGAGCATTAGGCAGCTGGTGAAAAGCGTAATGAAATGATGATAATCCGCGTCTTCTGCTAGAAGGGGTGAAGACGAGGAAGTCACAAGAGTCTCGCCCGCCGACAGATGACGCTAGGTGGCTTCCAAAGGGTAGTGTCGGTGGGCAAAAGTTGAGTACACCTTAACTATTCCCATTGCGTCGGCCGGTGAGTTTTTGCTAAACTACAGAACTATCTCGGGTGCTGTCTTTTAACAAATAGCACTGTGTTGTCTTGTTCCCTATGTTTGGTCGGATGTGCACCAGCTGGCAACAGTTCCGTATCGTCCAAATAACGTTTTCTTCGCCATCGGTGTATCCACTGCCTAACCACTCGATCCTTGAAGTCACTCGCTGGGAGAAGGTAGGAGTGATTACGGCTTTTGAGGCATGGAAAGCTGCTGAGTAGGGAAAACTTTGTTTGCAGGTGTCCACCCTTCGGGGGAGGAAAGTTTCGGCATCCTCTTCTTTCCCTCACTAAACTTATCGGAATTTTGGTTTCTTCTCCTGTGTTCATTGTCTGGCACCCGTAAATTTGTACTCGACGTTTCACTTTCGGCCCGGTATAAAACCTTCTATCTTGAGCATTCACCTTTTTTTCTCCACGTTTTCTCTACTGGGATGAGGTTGGAAAAACTCGTTCACGCAGACTTACAGTAGGCTTTGACGCCTCTATGGTGCACTGGTGCTCCACGATGACGTGACTGATGTACCGTTTCTTGAACGAAGAGGTGTTCAGCGGCTTGTTGCACCGAGGCCTCAGCACTTTTAGGGTTCCGGGGTGCGAGCGATGGGTTTTTCCGGCGGAGACATTCCTTGTTCTAGGGGGGCGTCTAAAACAGGGTCATCACTGGCCGGTTCACAAAAGTTCGTGGAAGCTTCTTGGACGATCTCTGTTTCCTTGTTCTCCATCGCTTCTTCATTAATGTTGTCTCCTATGAGCGAATCTTTCGTAGACATCCAGTATTGCGGTGGTCGGTCTGCCTGTGGGTAGCGGTTTTCGGCGGGCAGAAAGTGCTGCTTCAAAGTCGCAGTTATGAGGACAGGACTCGCCGTAGCTCGAAAAGGTATCCGATCAATCTTCGATAGAGGTTGGTGTCGTTTTGCCGATGTCCGGTTGACTTTAATTGGGGCGCTGCACTCTGACTTCGGCAGCACCGAATCGGTGTTCGTCACTCGTTCGTCTTAAGTCTTGACTCCGATGCTTTCAAGGTCCCTGAAATCAGTCACGAGTTTCGAGACCCTTTGATCTTTCACGGACGACCGAAGCACGACCGCAGTGGCACAATGAATTGGGTCGGCTGCTACATGCAATCGGCCATACACAGACCATCCTAATCGTGTCTCCGCGGCTTTCAGCTTTCCGTGCACAGGTTTTACGGTACCGGTTACCAGATCCCAGTGAAAATCTGACCCTATGATGACCGCAATTTGGTTATATTGCACTCCTTGTAATGAAAGAGGCTGCGTATCCAGGTGTATCTTCTTGCTCATTTCCGCTAAAACTCTCTCTCATGGTACGGGAATATTTTCACTGCATATCGTGTCCACTTCCAGCGCTTCGATGGAAATCTGACGTTTCCTGTTTGCAGCGAGGAAGAGAACTCGCACCTTTCTTATTGTTTTCCGCGTATTTTGACCGCCGAACACACCTACGGTCAACGTTTCCTCGCCCAACGGTTTGCAACCGAGTTTTTCACAAGCACTGGCAGTAATGAAGCTCCGCTGGCTTCCTCCATCGAACAGAACTCGGTAGCGCCCTGACGTTTTCGCCCTTGTTATTGTGGCTGAGATTGTCTGCAGCAGCACGACGGAACCGGCTTGTTTCGCGACCAGGTTGACCGGTGCAGACGTCAGCATCTCCATGTCGTTAGTGCTGTCTGCGGGGCACACGGATCTTGCGTGCCTTCTCGTGCACTTGCCACATTTTGGCTGGGTTCTGCAATCTCTCTCCAAGTGACCCTTCTTGAGACAACGGAAGCATCGTCCAGCTTTGGCGAGCATCTCCTTTTTGCACGAAAGGCTGAGTTCTTCGGCATCACAGGCTTCGGAAGAGTTTGCTCCAGAGTGGCAAAAGAAGCACTGCTGCGGTGGGTTCACTGAGCTTTGTAGAGCAGCAGCCGTGGGAACAACACACGGGTGGTTTTGTTTTCGTGCTTCTTTCTCTGGGGTGCGATGAAGTTTCTCTTCCGCGCGTTCAGCAACAGCCTCTCGACACATAAGCTGATGGTCGACGAATTCCAGAAGCACTTGAAGCTCCAGGTCGAGGGAGGCCGTTAAACCGGATGAGTCGCCGTGTTGGTTCGATGAAGCGCCATCTGGGGAAAATTGCGTCTTGCGCCCCTCATGGAACCGCAGGACCATGTCTGTCGGTAGTACCCTTAAAAGGATTTCACGCAGCATGGTGCAGTAGGTCGTGGAGCTCGTGCCAAGCGCCTTGAGGCTTCGGATAGGAACCTGGTCCCGATCGTAAAGGAGCCTCAGTTGTCGGACGTCGGATGACGACGACACCGGCTTCAGGTCGTGGAGACCTCGCAGATGATCTTGCACAATGATGCGGTCATCTCCAAAGCGCTTCTTCAATATCTCGATGGCGTCCTTGTAGCACTCTTCCGTCGCTTGCAGTCCAGATATGGCCGATGCAGCTGCTCCAGTCACTAGGCTGCTCAAGTAGTTGAACTTGTCGGCCGTGCTGAGCTCCTCGTTGCGGTGAATGGCCGCCGAAAACTGCGTCCAGAATCGGCGCCACGATCTGCGGTTCCAGTCAAATTTGAGGAGCTCTAGCTGGGGAAGCTTGCATTTGCCAATCGGTGATGGGTGGACGGTCGTCGGACGTGGCGTTAAAGACCGGGATTCTTGCCACTTGACAGGAAGGTTCGCGCTAGCGCTGACACTCTTGTCGCGGTATTGTCCCGCGTCTGTCGTCTCGCTGTGTACTAGGTCCTCTGGTGTCTCTTCAAAGATCGCCTCGTCCAACTTCTCTATCTGCCATAAAATGCATTGATTCGTTCGAGCAGTACACTCACCGCTCCTGCCGTCGTCTCTCTATTTCCCCTTAGGTGGTCTTCCGCTTCTGCTAGACGGCCATCCAGTTGCGCCCGTGGGCTGCGGCGTCGTCGAAGCTGTCGTTTCGTTCGGTCGCACGTAGCTGGGAACTCGACAAGGTCGCAGGCGCCGCGTCTTTTTCTGGGCTTTCGCGGCTCCGTGCGTCAATGGGCTTGGCGTCGTCTAGAAGTCCCGGGTTTTCGGCACCATGTGTTGGACCTCTGGGTCCTCAAGCTGCGGCGCCATGTTCAGGAAGGGGAGCGACACGTCGTGATACGATGAGGCTTTAAGGAAACAGAAGAAGTGGAGCGAGCCGACGCAGCCACGACAGCATGCGGCAGCTCGTGAAAAGCGTAATAAAAGATGATAATCAGCGTCGTCTGCTCGAAGGGGTGAAGACGAGGAAGTCACAACAAGGAGTATTACAATAAATGACACGTAAAGTTGGTGCGAGGTCCATTCATGAGGTCAGGGAGCAGGCGACCCGGCATGGCGTGTAAGTGGATAGATCCCCGAAGCTCGGTGTAGGTGCACAGAACGGCCGACACTGAGCTGTCGCCTTCGTCAATTCACTGCGACGCGTTCAGATTACGGCTTGTCTGGATTGAGGAATGCTGCGGGATCATTTCCCTTTGCGAAAGCACGCGGCTCAGCCAAGTTCCAGGAATTGTTCGCGTAGTGGACAACGAAGGGGCAATTATCACCGTCCGACACCTCGGCAGCGGCGGCGTTTCCGCGATTTCGCATTGTCGCATGCCACTGTTATACCGGCTGCTTTTCGGTATCTGCCGCTGTTCATCGCCACCCGTTGAGGGCATTTGTACTCGCTGCTTTGTGCTTCTTCGCCCACGTACAGATTTTCGACCCCAAGGTTGTGGTGCCTTAATGAATATTTGGCTAATGGCTGAGTGGCAGCTGTCTACGTTAATTTGGGCCCTTCTAATGCGTGTACCAAAGCTCGAGAGGCGTGTCAGAGCGAGAGCAATACCGAGGTGCTATAAAATCAAATTTGGCCGTTAGAAAGGGTTTTTGTCTGAGCTCTCAGCTTGGGGTAGACTTGAGGATTGCGTCGCATCTTTAGGGTGCAGCTGTGTACCGGGCAACCAGATGGATCCGGTGGTGGGAATAAAGTCCCGGCAATCGTTACTCGAGCAGCTTGCGTATGCTCCGTGCGTAACCTAGTTTCACCAAGTTTAAGAAGATAGTGTTTTTTTCACGCATTTATGGCTATCGTTTACTGCAAATTGATGTTTTTTCCATTTTATTCCAGATGTATCCAGTTATCCTAATGTAAAGAGATGTATATAAAAGATCCTTTGTTAAGTAACAGTTTATTTCATAAAAGTGATTACGAAGATATTATCATATAGAGAATGGTGCGATAATCCACACACGGTAGGGGACCCTCGATATGAATACGCAAACAAATGTGTGAAAGTAACAAGTGGGGGTGCCACCTCCTCATAATAGTAAAAAGACAAGAGAACTTAATCTGTAATGCACATGCACTCAACTGTCAGACTAATGCATATAAAAGAAGTTATACACAATATGTGAAGCAATGCAAAGAAAATAACAGCACAAGCAAAAACGAATGCCAATCATGAATACGAACAAAAGCAGGATTTACGTAAACCAGAAGAAACCCTCAACTTTTTTTATGCATGTAAAAGATGACGACGACTTTATTGCAACGGGTCAATTATTCCACAATGTGACAGCTGTGAAACAAGATGTTTCCTTACCGTAATTAGTGGGCCCAGTTGGTAAGTAAAAATTCTTATTACTTAAAAAGCTGGTGACGGTTTTGGTTCCTAAACTAGCATGTTCATTGAAATCACAAGATTGGTAATGGTGCAATAATTTGTAAAAAAATGGTCCGTGTGGTCGCGAAATACTGCAATAATTGATAATTGATTGTATGTTATTCTGACGCAGTAGGCCTGAGGCAGAGGAACGACATGAACTAACTAATATAATGCGAATACATTGATTTTGAATATCTTGAACCGATGAAATGTGACAAGTGTACGCGTTGCCCTATGAAACAATCCCATAATGATGACTGAACAAAAGCAAAATGCAAAGACAAGTGGAAGGTCCACTTATAAGATTAGTGGCCAGGCGCCCGGGCTGCGTGTGGGAGCCCGCCGTTCTGTCTGGTGGCCCAGCACTGTAGACTCTACGCTGTAGTCGTTGCCAATTCGTCACAGTGCGCACGGGAGACGGGTTGTCTGGCCCACCGCATACCACAGGGATAACCCCCATTGAGAAAGCAAAGGCGCCGCCAGGTTTGGGGAACCGTCAGCTTGACGCGCAGAGGTGGTGGAATTACCGGCGTCGGGACGAGCTTCGCGAGAGTCTCCATTGTCAACGCGCCCCTGTCAGCATGACGCACAGTCGCGTCTGTCGCTCTCACCCCCGGGGTCGCACGCACCTGCTCGTCTGCGAGCGTGCCGTAATCCCAAAGATGGCAGCGCCTCATTGAATATTCCGTGGCGTGCTGAGTGACAACTGTCTACGTGAATTTGGGCACTCCCTCACACGTGTACGAACGCTGCAGGGGCGTTCCCGAGAGAGGGTGATCTCGAGGTTTAATAAGGCTGAACTTGGCCGTTTGAAATTGTTCTTGTCTCAGCGCTGAGCTGAGCAGTTCCCGGCGGGACAAGGAGTCTCGACCGTTAAAGCTTGGTTTGGATTTGTAAGCCCCCTAGGCTAAAGGTTAGGATCGCGTGGGAAGTTTAGGGCACAGCGGGCACCGGGCAACTAGACGGATCTTTTCGTTGTTTGTTGAGCGGTTTGTGTACGCTCCGAGGATATGAGAGTTAGACGAAGTTGAGAAGCTTGAGTGTTTTGTACGCACTTGGAGCTAGCATCTAGCTGAAGTTGGAAGTTTTCCTTTTACTACTCATGTACCCAGGTTCCCTACTGCAAATAGCTGTATATAAACTCTCCATTTCACTTAATCAACCCCAACGCCTCGAGTTCGTTAATTCGACCGCCAATTCCAAAAACTTCAACACGATCGCCCTTGCCAGCCTCCTGCCAAATCAAGCCGAGCCCGG
This sequence comes from Haemaphysalis longicornis, assembly GCA_013339765.2. Classification (NCBI taxonomy): domain Eukaryota; kingdom Metazoa; phylum Arthropoda; class Arachnida; order Ixodida; family Ixodidae; genus Haemaphysalis; species Haemaphysalis longicornis. Next base: position 2,217,188 of record CM023454.1, on the reverse strand, counting down.
GCGACTGGGTTCCTGATCGACACCGGACTTTGGGGAACCGAACTACACGACAATCTTTACTACAAGAAAGCATGATGAGACAAAAAGGGCCGATCCTTGATCAAAGCTGGTATGCCAAAAGGATTGTTTTGCTTCAGATTGGAATAGTGCGATTTATAGGTAAAGTTAGGATCGAGATGAATGCCCAGGATTTATTTCGGGGAAAGTAGTTAAAATTTTCTGATATGACCTGAATCCTGAGAATTTGGTTTTTGGTCGTGGTAATAATTAAAAATTGCCATGGCACCAGTTTATAACCTTATTAGGCACGGCATTTTTTTGACGTAAGGCAAATTGCTCATTTATTAGATAATAATACTGCAGTACCGTCCACATATAAGACAAGTCAATGATATTACCGCAGTCTGGAAGGTCATTCGTTTTAATTAATCAAAATTCAAATGCATTGACTTCGCCAATTCAACTGCCATTTCCGACACATTCAAAATCGTCGCCCTGCGAGCTTCCTGCCATATCAACTGGAGACTTGGTGATTGGGTTCCCGATAGGCACTGGACTTCGGGTAAACGAGCATCAACAATCTTTGCTGTTGGCTTCTATTAGGATTTTAGCCTTTGCTCATGCTCGGTCTAAAATAAAACCTCTTAAATTTGTGCATTGAAAACGCTTGCAAATCTTTAAAATGCTAAAGGGATAACCTAGCAATGAGCACGCATTCCTTAAATTTTTAACACGGTAAAAAATGTTGTCTGCATTGCCTGTTTTACATTTGTTCTTGTTTTTTTCATACAGTATCAAAACAAAAATACAGAAAGAGCGTTTTTATACGTATGTTTTATAACGTAAATTTTCATATTAACAAACACAGAAACTAAATTGCTAATACCTGCAACTTACTTCTTTATTCTGAAAGTAATTTACCCATACTTTATGTTTGATTCAGGTATAAATATTCATAGAAGGTCGCTTTTTGATTTCTCACAAATAAATACTTTCTATGTCACTCATCAACATCTTGTATCAGCCGTTTTGAACATTCACAATGTTTCAACACTGTTGCCGCGATAATAAACAACTACGTGTGTATTTTGCAACATTTTGCTTTACTCTATTACGTCTTTTTCGGAAAACATTGTCGTTATACACTGAGATAACTTAAACATGTAGTGACAGAGATTACGCTACGTGAGAGCATGCTATACTTTGTGACAACCACCAAGTTATAACTCCAACATAACTCTACAAACCCTCATTAGGTTTACTGAATAAATACTTCGAGCAAGCTGGTTGGCCACGTCGTTTAGTATGGCAAGCACCATTTGGCCGTAATGACCACCGAAGCACCTTTTTGAACTGTGGAGGCTGCTCTATCATATAGCAACAAAAATGGCAACAAAAATGCCATAAGCCGATTTTACAATATCGCTGTATACAAGAGCGTTCTTGCTCAATTCATTTTACTACTCTATTCCAGACAGGAACGCTTTGTATGATAAACAGGACCGGAAAAAATAGGTTTACAGCTAAGTTCAATCAAATAAAAAGACGTTCAATATCAACACCATGTTTGTATTTCTCATCAGCCGGGTTACACAGAGAAATCGCGAAAATCAATTGTAAGGTGAAGAACGCTGTGGAAAAAAACATTACCAGCAAGTGAGAAGAATAATGCAGAAAATAATATACTTACCTAGAAAAGACCTGTCTGTTCCAGGTTGCTTTCCTTACATTCAAAAGCTTTGAGGCGAAGCTAAATAATATGGTCAAACCACAAAAAGGCAACGTCCACTGCCTAGTGATGTTTTTTTTTATTACGGAATAAGATGGAATGTTTTGTGCGCAGTGTTTCTCTTGTTCGGTAGTATGTCTGTGCAAAAGCGGATTTCCCGCAAAGTAGAGTGTAAGTTCCTACGTTCGTGGAAGAATTGAACACGCCAACAGTATATATGTGACTCGTTAACGCAAGAAGACAGGCAGCTACTATTTACGCGCCCTTTGTGTGTTCGGACGGATTACATTGCAACATATTTCGCCTTCTTTTTTCAGAAGAAAAAAACATTGATGTCTGCAGAGCGTTTCTCACTCCCGTAATATTACAATGTATACGAAGCTGTGCGGTGGAAGAGGGAGACAAAAAAGCGCATCTCCGTTTGAAATATTCTAAACAGTAACAGCGTCTATACGAACCGTTAGCGAGAGGAGCCGCGTAGTTAGAATATCCCTACTGCAAGTGTTTGAGGTATACAAACGGCGTAGTTGAAAATCAATTGTAGACTTGGTTTTTATCATTACTAAACAGCGCAACAAAAACACGGACTATAGCTGAGGTACACAGGACGCTATAGTCCGTGTTTTTGTTGCGCTGTTTAGTAATGATGGATAACCAACTCGCCCAATACTGCACTTTGGTTTTTATCGTATCATTTACTTGCATGTATGTTCTATGATGCGTAAGATTGCCCATCTCCTAAGTCAAATCCTGCTGACGCCACCAAGCTTCACTGTTTGTGGAATATGCAGGGAGCCATTTTGGTGCTTTTCTCGGCTGTAGCCCTAGCGAAAACACTCATGCGTTGAGATTAAGGCGCGCGTTATATAATCCCAGCTGGTCAACGTTAATCTTAAGCCCTCCACTACAGCGCGCCTCATAACCCCTGCGCAGATTCCTCGCGTTAAACACCATAATCACTCAATCTGTCGGCCTAGTGCCATCACGCGACACTTACAAAAGTCATTTGGTGCTATGAGAAGGCGGACATCACACAAATACTTGAAAAATAAATGGGAAAATAAACAGATGGGTAGTCGCTGCCGACCCGTGATCATGCGTGCCCTACTTACGTTGGTGCCGCAAGGCAGCGCTCCTTAATGAGTTCGCTGCAATACATCTCTGTACAAAATATTTACACTGTGCCCCATTTCAGAGTTTAGCAGGCATTTGAGGGTCTAAAAATTTTGGGCAAAGCAAGCTATGCAGCGGGTGCCAGTTTTAATCAGTTTTATGCTTTTATTTCTTTTCTTTTGTTCGTCACTGGACAAATATGAAATTTCTATTTGTTGTTGCTTATATTTATTTTATGGTTAGGATCAGCCAAAGGAAGGCACACAGGGAATAATGAACGCTACGTTTCATTTGGGCCCTTAAATATTCAGGGTAAAACTAACACGTATCATTTATTACACGTTTTTACAATCACATGAAGTAATTGTGATTTGATTGTTTGTGCAATATTTACCTTAGGTCTTGAACTCCGCATCTCAAATGATTGTTCTTGTGTCCTTGCTTATATCTCCTAGTTCATTTTGGTGGATCAGCAGCGCATTTTTAATTTATTAGTTTTTGAAGATGTCATGTTAACGGCAGCGATGAATTCAGAAAACATATCGATTGAAATAGAAACACCGAAGGGCACTCAAGAAAAGGACCAATAAAATAAGGCGACCCAAGATCGAGATAGGTACAAGTGCACTCACTGACAGCCAGCAACTGTCCCATCTTGTATCTCCTTGAGTGTAGCATATTTTCACTTTTCTCCCTAAACATGAAAAACTATTAGTCACAGACTTCAACTTTACCTTAAAAGATAATTGAGTGGGTAATATCCAGTAATAAATTGAAAAAATGAACAGTTTGTTGTAAAACTGGTTTTTAAAAACTGCATGTACAACAAGTGAACCTAGCATTCGGATGTTAAAATATAGTAGGCAAATCACATATTTGATCGGTATAAGCTGCTTTGTATAAATAATTTTAGAAATCACTTTACTTGGTTTAAAACGCATTTTACAAATTTTAGAAACCTTTTTTTAATTTAAGCGTTACCACTACCTTATTTCCGTTTACAATAAACGCTACTATAGTTCTTTGCCGATGCTGCCTGTTGCACTGTAGAGGTTACACTGTTGTTTACTATGGGTCCACTGTCCATGCCCAACTCACCGTGGAGGCAGACATTTTCAACCCTTCTCTCGTGCCGGGGAACAGCAAGGCCCATGTGGCCTACTGTCGTTTTCTTCCAGGAACCGTTAGGCCACGTCAGTTGTCGGACTGCTGGCAAAACGCAGCCTCTACAGTGTTGCACATAGCTTCTGAAGGAACTGTAGTTACTATTGAAATGGAATGTTATGAATACATGACATTTGTCAACCTCGAACCATTGTTTTGATTGTTCGGCATGCTGGGGCAAGGCAGCATTGGGTGACGTGCTAGATTACCTTCAAAAAAAAGTTACGTCATTCTATAAAATTTGCTCAAGCACAGAGGAAATTTTTACAGCGTAGGGTAATTTAAAAATACCAGTTTGCTTTCTAACCGGGCTATACACCTCAAATTTCCAAGCCTCCCAGGGTGCCGCCATTTCAGCGCGACCGTTGTGCTGCCGTACAGGATTCCCAGCGGGACAGCGGCAGCGGAAACCCTTGTCACTGTCCCATGCCACCAATCACAACTGACAGCATATTGTCACTAAGTCAAACACGATGCAGTTGTCTTAAAAGAAAACAAGTTTATTGCAGCGAACTCGTGCTCCCCTAACTACTCAAACATTACAGAGGCGGCGAAGCGGCAGTCAAAGTGACGTGTGAAGGTGAGCTCCGGCGATTCGAATGCCGCGGCGTCTGCTTTCCAGGCTTTCATCCTTTGGCGCAAGTGTTTCTGGAACCGTCGATTCACATCCAGAACATTGTAGATCGCAGAAGATTATTCTGGGCTAGCGACATTAAGGCGAAACAGTCTGCTTATCTGAATGTGATAATCCGCGCGGCGTAGAAATAACGAATGAAAGCCGCGCTTAGCTTAGAATGCAGATAACACACCCAGGCGTGGCCCGGCAGTAAAAACAAACAATAAATAAACAAACAAATACGTGGTTCGCTGCATTACCCTCCTCTAAGAGTGCATCGACCCTATGCTAAAAAAGACAGTCGAAACAATCAAGAAAAAAAGTCCGTCATCTTGCATTGTAAGGTTTCAAGCGAACGAGTGGACGACTTCAGGCCGCGTTCGTCATCGTGATGTTCCGGAATCGCCATAGGGAATCACCTCATACGTAAGTTGGCCGACACGTCGTAGAACATTGTAGGGTCCGAAATACCATCGCAGAAGCTTCTCACTGATTCCGCGTCGTCGGATGGGAGTCCAAAACCAAACACGGTCCCCTGGGTGGTACTCGATGTCTCAGCGTCGGAGGTTGTAGCGCCCAGCATCCACCAGCTGCTGGTCCGTTGTACAATCTCGAGCGAGATGGCGTGCCTCCCCCACGTGCTGAAGGTATCCTTGGACTTCGGGGTTGAGGTCGTCATCTTCTATATGCGGAAGCATGGCGTAAAGCATCGTAGTCGGCAGTCTTCCGTAGACAAGCTCGAACGGCGTCATTTGCGTAGTTTCTTGGGTAACCATGGTGTACGTAATCGTGACATACGGCAGCACTTATTCCTAAGTCCTATGTTCAACGTCGACGTACATTGACAGCATATCCACTATCGCCTTGTTGAGACGTTCCGTTAGTCCATTCGTTTGGGGTTGGTACGCTGTTGTTCTTCGGTGGCCCGTGTTGCTGTAGCGTAAGATTGCTGTAGCGTAAGAACTTGGCGACTTCTTCTGCAGTCCCCCTAGGAAGAGCGGTTGTCTCCGCGAAGCGTGGCTTGTAGTTTGTCGCTACGACAATCCACTTGTTTTCTGATCAAGATGTAGGGAACGGGCTCAGAAGGTCCATTCCAATCTGTCGGAAGGGCCTCGATGGGACGGAGATCGGCTCAAGAGGTCTCGCGGGTCTCGTCGGTGGCGTTTTTCGTCGCTGGCTGTCACGGCAGCTCCGGACGTAGTGGGTGACGTCGGATGTAAGGCGGGGCCAGTAGTACCTCGCCTAAGATTTTTTCAATCGCGCGAGCTGTGCCGAAATGTCCTGAAGACGGGTCGTCGTGGAACGGTTGCAAAACTTCTTCACTAAGATCTGCAGGGATGACAAGGGGGTAATTCGTTCTTATTCCGGGGCTGAAATTTTTCTTCAGGAGGACGGATTTTTTTTTTAGGCTGAATGCTGGTTAGTTTCGTTTGAAAGTCCTAGGCACGGCGACACTGCGTCTTTCCAGGTAGTCTATCATGACGCGTATCTCGGGGTCGGCACGCTGTTGAGCAGCTAGATCGCTCTCCATCATGACTCTGAAGAACGCGCTGTCGGCATCGGAGTCTTGCGGTGGTGGATCGACGGGTTCACGGGACAGATAGTCGGCGTCGGAGTGTTTCCTGCCCGATTTATGCTTTATTGTAACGTCTACTTCCTGCAGGCGCAAGCTCTATCGCCCAAGGCGGCCAGAGGGGTCCTTAAAATTGGCGAGCCAACACACCGCATGGTGGTCTCTCACAACCTTCAACGGTCTACTATACATGTAAGGGCGGAATTTCAAAATGGCCCTTATGATAGCCAGGCACTCTTTTTCCGAGGCAGCGTAGTTTTTATCCTCCTTCGACAGACTACGGCTGGCATAGGCGATTACATTTTCGCAACCGCTTTGCATTTGGACGAGGACGGCACCCAAACCGATATCACTGGCGTCTGTGGTCATTTCTGTTTCGGCGTTTTTGTCGAAATGAGCGACCATGGGCCGGTTTTGAGGGCGTTTTTGCAGATCGCAGAGTTCGTTTTCTTGGCCGCTTTCCCAGCTAAAGGCCTGCTGTTTTCCCTCAACCATGTGAGTGGCTCTGCAATGCGGGCGAAGTTTGCGACCAAGCGCCGGTAGTATGCGCACAGTCCGAGAAATCTTCGCACGCCCTTCTTGTCTTTCGGCCTTGGGAAGGTCGCAATGGCTGAAGTTTTTCTCGGGTCAGGTAGGACTCCCACGGCGTTAACGACGTGCCCAAGAACTTCAGCTCCTCATACGCGGAACGGCACTTTCCAGGCTTCAGCGTTAACACCGACGTACGAATGGCCTCGAGTACAGACTCCAACCTTGCAAGGTGTTCGTCGAAAGTCCGGTCAAATACCACAACGTCGTCGAGATATACGAGTCAAGCTTGTCACTTCATACCAGCTAGCACCGTGTTCATGACGATTTGAAACATTGCTGGTGCCATGCGCAGCCCAAAAGGCATCACCTTGAAATCGTATAGGCCGTCCAGGGTTATAAATGCAGTTTTCTCTCGGTCTATCTCGTCTACTTCAATTTGCCAGTAGCCGGTATCCAGATCCATCGATGTGAAGTACTTGGCATTGCAGAGGTGGTCGAGGGCGTCGTCGATTCGTGGCAAGGGGTACACGTCCTTTTTGGTGATTTTGTTCAGTCGCCGGTAGTCAACGCAGAACCTTATTGTGCCGTCTTTTTTTTTACAAGTACGACTGGCGCAGCCCAGGGGCTTTTCGATGGCTGTATAATGTTCATATTAACAGCGCTACCGAAGCAGACAAAAAGAAGAGGGCACAAACACGGCGCTGACTAACAACTGAGTTTTATTGCTTAGGCCAGTGGTTTTTATAAACACATGGGCAAAAACAACAAAAAGGAAAAAAGAGAAGTAAACAATAAATAGCACGTGAACATTTGAGAGAGCGCGAGCGTGGCATCATTGTGACTTTACGTTTATTCGCCCGTTAATCTACTTACGGGGCAATAAGTAAATAAAAAAAACACGAGCTCATTTTGTAATAAGTTTGGAAACAAGACAAAGATTACCAGGGCTTACTGCGCAAGGAATCTACACTCTTTTTCTGTGAGGGCGATAGATGGGGTCTTATGCATTTATCACCCAACTTGTTAATTTCTGAGGCCTCTAATATTTCTCGCATGATTTGGCTGCCATGCTCACCTATAACTACACTCTGGTCCAAAAGGAGCTGGAATTTGCTAACGCAATCACGACAATGCTGGGCGAGATGACCACTGAACGTTTTTGAAGCATTGTAATGGTGTTCCCTCAGCCGATCATTCAGGCATCGGCAGTATTTTTTGCCGCACAAGAGAGGCACCGAATAAACTACTTTTTCTGCGCAGGCAACAAACTGTTTGCGATGCTTTGTTGTGCACTGTTTACGCATAGTGAGACGAGTGTTAATGTTACGACACGTTTGCGACAGTTTCAAGGGGAGCGGAAAATACAACTTTTACATGTCCGTTATTTCCTACTTTTTTTAGGCCATGAGCCATTCGATGCATGTAAAGAACCACTGCAATGGGTTCCTTCTTCTCGCGTTTCTTCGAGGAATGCTATTGCAGCTCCCTTCTTTATATGCTGGTACTCTTCGGTGAAATTGGTGACCAAAACGTGAGATTGACGTTGCTTAAATTGCGCAATGCCTCTTGCGATGAAGACACCGCTGTCGACAAGCAACCTTTGATCACTCTCACCGATAGCGTGGATGTCAGGAGCAGCGTCCTCACATTAGACGGCGATCATCAAGCTTGCGCGGGGTTGCAGGGTGACGTGATCATCGGCGATCCTTACAGCAGCACGGTGATCGTGGTTCGGCTGTGGCGTCGTGGAGTGATCGGAGGAAAAAGTTATCGACTTGGTCTGCTGATCAATTATTGCGCCATTGTCCGTCAAAAAGTCCATTCCGAGAATTACGTCGCCAGAGCAGTTAGGCAAAATAACGAATTCAGCAGGGTACATGGTGCCGCCTATGGTCACCGTGATGTGCACGTTCCATTTGGCGTTACGAGATGGCCTCCTGCTCTGCGTATATGCGCACCGTCCCATGTTGTCGTAACTTTCTTGGGTTTCCATGCGAATGAGCCGCTGATTACCGAGTAGTCGGCTCCCGTGTAGATGAGGGCGACTACGCCAAACCGTCGATGGAAAACTGGACGTCGGATGCCGCTTTCCTCGGGTTTCGGGTGCGTCGGGGCGTTGTATCTCGGCTTGTGCGTGTTGACGGTCGGGCACTATGCGTCGTCATTGTCGTCGTCTTTTAAGCGGCAGGCTTTGTCACTTCAGGTACGCGTCGCGCCGTGTCGTCGTCGGGTTCGGCAGTCAGGCCCGGGTTAGATCGAGTCGTTGGGCTGCGAGTACGGTGTTGGAGGCAGCCATGCGCCGTTGGAGGTTTTTCGTTTTTTCGCCGTTCTGCAACTTCACCTCCAGAAGTTGCTGCTTTTAGTTTCCCCCGCGTGGGCTGGGAGACCTTCCGCGTGAGAAGTCAGAGGTGCTACGGCGGTTTGGCAACTGGTACGGGTAGTGCGACGTCCGAACGGTTGAAGCGGGCAGGTCCTTGGTTCGTGTTGGACGGGTATTCGTTGATCTCAATAGGGCGCTGGCCGGGTCGTCGGCGTGGTGCGTCGACCGAGAATCCTCGCAGACCGAGCCTCTTGTGAGCGCAGCGACGATAGACGTGGTCGGCCTCTACGCAGTGGTAGCACAGCCGGCGATTATCGGGCGTTCGCCACGCGTCGGTCTTCCTCGGCGTCTGATATTTGACTACCGGGGGTCGGGCGGGCGACAGGGGACGGCGGTATGGCGGGGCCTCTTGACGATGGATTGGAGCAGGGTGGGGTCGACGATGAGCTGTGGAGTAGGTGATCGCTAGTGTCTCAAGGGGTGCTTCGGATGGCGTAGAAGCCCACAGTGCTTGTTGAACCTCTTCTGGGATGACTTCAATCAGGAAAGCGACTTGAGGTTGCGGTGTTGTTAGAAAAATATACCGAAGCTCCTCCCTGACCACGGATTGGATGGTCTCGCGCAATGTATCGGAGCTTGCAGTTGTGGCATCGATTGCCTCCGAGAACAATGTATTGATAGGGCTATCGTAATGCCGCATTCCAATTTCGTGGGTCTTCTCCAATGCGGCAGCATCAGACGTGAATTCAGCCACCGTTTTGGGGGGATTGCGGACAAAGCAGGCAAAGAGTTTTATGCTACACTCCTAGCATTGGAAACCTGAGCTTCTTTTCTTCCGTCATTTCGGTGTCCGCGCGGTGAATTAGTTGCTTCATCTCCTCAACGAACATCACGACCGCTTGCTTGGGGTGCTGCGTGCGCGTTTCCAACAAAAGTGCGGCTCGTTCTTTCCGCACGACGGTTGCGAATATTTTTAAGGAACTCGCTTTTAAAGAGAGTTTAGCTGGTTAGCGAGCTTTCATTGTTCTCGAACCACGTTCGGGCTGCATCTTCCAAATACAAGAAAACATGGCGGAAAGGTTCTTCGTCATCTCACCTGTTAAAGATGCGGACGCGCTCCACTTTCTCCAACCAATCCTCAGGGCCCTCTACGGGAGATCCGCGTAACGATGGTGGTTCCCGAGGCTGTCGCAAGACGAAGGCAGGATTAGAAGTGGTGGTCATGGTGCCTGCGTTGATCATGATGGTTTTCAGGTCGTCTTCTCTATTCACCTTGTCAGGAAGCCGTCCAAACTCTGGTTGAAGACCTTGCAGTCGACGGCTGACACCAGTGGGGCTTGCTTGTTGGCTTGAGGAATGCTCAGGGTTATGCACCCCGCACCTTCAACAGATGTCACGAAGTCAAAGACGACGCAGTTGTCTCCAAAGAAAACAAGTTTATTGGAGTGAAGTTGCGCTCCCCTAACAACTCAAAGAATACAGAGGCGACCAAGCGGCAGTCAACAAAGTGGCGTGTGCAGGCGAGCTCCGGCGATTCGAATGCCGCGGCGTCTTCTCTGCAGGCTTTTAGGTTTCGGCGCAAGTGTTTCTGGAACCGTTTATTCGCATCCAGAATATTGTAGATCACAGAACATTATTCTGGGCTAGTGACGTTAGGGCTAAACAGCCTGCTTATCTGAATGTGATAGCCTGGGCAGTATAGAAACAAAGAATGGAAGCCGCGCTTAGCTTCGAACGCAGATAACACAGACGGGCGTGGCCCGGCAGTAAAAACAAACGATAAATAAACAAACCGCTACATGTTTCGCGGCAATATTTTGCGTTTTGTGGGGGGAAGAGATTTCCCTTCAGTGTATATCTTCATGTTATCACCCCACTACTCACAGTGCAGAACAGAGTGGCTTCAAACTCAGTGAGAACTCTCTGTTTGTCAGAATTGCCAATACTGTGCACCGTGGCAAGGTTTGCTCTTAGCAAAATCACTGTTTGGGTGGTTGCATATAGCTGTGACAGATCTTGTGCAGTTTCCGAATTGGTAAAAACGCGACAAGACAAGCGCACAGAAGGAGCCCTCGACAAAAACAGTGGCTTTCTGCCTATGTAAGCACCTGTTCTGTGTAAGTGTCCTTTGTGTCTCCCTGTTTTGTCCTGAATTTATAGTGTGAAAATTGTTTCATCATGTGCCTTTTTCGGCATTAAATTTTTGCAGTGAACTGCTTCCCCAGACTGCCATACTCGACAATTAGCCGCGCTCACCTTACTCAGAAATGAAATGAATTGAGCTGACTTATTGGGAACAGAATTTTGTTTTTGATAATAGATTCTAGATCAGTAACTACCCTTGTATCACAGCAAAGGATTGCATTATTTTTGAAAAGCTGCTAGATGCAAAGCATCTTCAGCGTCGCAAGGTGATCTCGTGTTTGTCTCGTGACATTCTTGGGCTTACTTTGGCTGTTTGGGTACTGAACCAGGTTTGAGTGATGCTCGAACAAGTAGCCTCCGCCAATTAAAATATTTTCCCACTGCTCATCAACCTGCAATGTAAATGAGAAAAAAAGCAAACGTACAAAATCATTGGGCAGAGTGGCCTATCAAAAAAGGTCTTGCATAAAAAATATAGCACCGGAGGCTGTTAATATGGCCAAAACAACGTACGAAGTACTTTGTGCGGCATTTGCAAAGTACGAAGTGAATTGGCATTGGCAAACACGGTATGCAAATAAGTCTCGTTCAGAATTATTATTTCTCGTTCATGCAAGGCATGGTTAAGTTGTAGGGTGAAAATGAAATAAAATTCTGCGTGCGAAAATTTATGGCGGAAAAAAAGTGTATCCCATACAATTCAGTACTCAATATTTGTAAGATATGGCAATATCTAACCTCATTGCTGCTTTGTTTTTATGAAGGTGATAACATTCTAGAAAAATGTTCAAGAGCCGCTTCTCACACCAGCTCATAAAGTGCGTTCTGAAATACTACGCTGCTTTTAAAAAGTGCCTGGCTGAAGGAAACTGGATAAAACATCAATTATCATCATAAGAGAACAAAGTATTGGCGACGACAACATAGGGAGAGGTTCATGTTATATATTTTTGAAGCGGAATTTGTTCACGCTTCCTCTGAAAGTGTGTTGGAGTCACCAAGCTCAAGTGTTTATAGTGCATAGACAAGCCTCTCTCAGTTGTTGTTTTTTTTCATATCGTCCCCTTAGAAGTTTATAATCGCAGTTGTAAGCCAGAAGCTATCTGTTTTATTAACCATGAGAGAGAACAAACTCAGAATTTTTCTGTCAGTGCTGCAGCAGTAGCTGGAAAAGCATCGGCTTTTTTCACCCCAGCACTGAGAAAAGTCATATTGTAACGAAGCCAGAGACGACGCAGTTGTCTTGAAGGAAAAGATGTTTATTGGAGCGAACTTGTGCTCCCCAAACAACTCAAACATTAAACGGGCGGCGAACCAGCAGTCAGAAAAGTGACATACTCAAGCGAGCGTCAGAGATCGAATGCCGCGGCGTCTGCTCTGCAGGCTTCTATATTTCGACGCAAGTGTTTTTGGAAAATTCGATTCACATCCAGAACATTGTGGATCACAAATTACTATTCTGGGCTGGTGACGTTATGGCGAAACAGTCTGCTTATCTGAATGTGATAGCCCGTGTAGCATAGAAGTAAAGCATGGAAGACGCGCTTAGTTTGGAACGCGGATAACAGAGCCGGGCGTGGCCCGGCAGTCAAAACCAACACTAAATAAACAAACCCATACATGGTTCGCGGCATCACCCCTCTCGAATAGCGGATCGACGCGATGCTAGTATAAAAGAGAGACCGAACAATCAACAACAAAAAAAGTTCGTCATCTTGCACAGTAAGGTTTCAAGCAAACCACGTCGACGACTTCGGGCTGCGCACGTCGTCGTGAAGTTCCGGGATCACCATCGGGGATCACCTCGTAGGTAAGTTGCCCGACACGTCGCAGAATCTGGTAGGGTCCGGAACACCGTCGCAGAAGCTTCTCACTTAGTCCGCGTCGACGGATGGGAGTCCAAACCCAGACACGATTCCCTGGGTTGTACTCGGCGTCTCGGCCTCGAAGTTGTAGCGCACGGCATCCACCATGTGCTGGTCCGCTGTACGTACTCGAGCCAGTTATCGGGCCGCCTCCGCACGCTGAAGGTATCCTTGGACTTCGACGTTGAGTTATTCGTCTTCTATCAGCGGAAGCATGGCGTCGAGCATGGTAGTCGCCGTCTTCCGTAGACAAGCTTGAACGTCATCATATGCGTAGTTTTCTGAATAGCCGTGTTGTACACAAAGGTGACAAACGGGAGCCGTTTGTCCTAAGTCTTATGTACAACGTCTACGTACATTGAGAGCATATCCGCGATTGTCTTGTTCAGGCATTCCGTTAGTCCGTTAGTTTGGGGGTGGTACGCCATCGTTCTGCGGTGATCCGTGTTGCAGTAGCGTAATATCTCTTGCATTACCTCCGCAGTAGAGGCAATTCCGCGGTCCGTGACTAGGACTTCCGGGGCTCCATGTCGCAGCACAATTTGGCTTATGAAGAATTTTGCGACTTCTTGTGCAGTCCTCCTCGGAAGAGCGGTGGTCTCTGCTAAGCGCGTCATGTAGTTTGTCGCTACAACAATCCACTTGTTCTCGGATCCGGATGTTGGAAACAGGCCCAGAAGGTCCATTCCAATCTGTTAGAAGGGCGTAGATGGGACACCGATCGGCTGCAAAAGTCCGGCGGGCTCGTCGCTGGCGTTTTTCGTTGCTCGCAGTCACGGCAGCTTCCGACGTAGTTGGTGACGTCGGATGCAAGGCGGGGCGAGTAGTATTTCATCTTGATTTTCCCAATTGTGCAAGCTGTGCCGAGATGTCCGGAAGACTGCTCGCCGTGGAATGCTTCCAAAATTTCGTCACGAAGATCTGCCGGGAAGACAAGAAGATAATTCGCTCTCATTCCGGGGCTGAAATTGTTCTTCACGAGGATGGTGTTTTTCAGACTGAATGCAGGTAAGTTGCGTTTGAAGGCCCTAGGAATGGCGATGTTGCATCCTTAGAGGCAGTCGATCTTCTCGCGTATATCGGGGTCGGCAAGCTGCTTAGCGGCCAGGTCGCTCTAAGTCATGACTCCGAAGTACGCGCTGTCTTCATCGGAGTCTTGTGGTGGTGGGTCGACGGGGGCACGGGTCACGCAGTCGGCGTCGGAGTGTTTCCTCCCGGATTTATAGACTACTGTAACGTCGAATTCTTGCATGCACTAGCTCCACCTACAGAGACGGCCAGAGGAGTTCTTCAAATTGGCGAGCCAACACAGCGCATGGTGGTCTGTCACAACCTTGAATGGTCTTCCATACACGTATGGGCGAAATTTTGAAATGCCCATATAATCGCGAGGCACTCTTTCTCAGAGGCTGAGTAGTTTCTTTCTTCCTTGGAGAGACCACGGCTGGCATAGGCGATTACTTTCTCTCACCCGCTTTGCTTTTGTACGAGGACTGCAACCAAGCCTATATCACTGGCGTCAGTGTGCATTTCCGTTTCGACGTTTTCGTCGAAATGCGCGAGCACAGGTGGGCTGTGCAGGCATTGTCATCTCGCAGAAGGCTGGTTCTTGGGCATTTTCACGGCTAAAAGGGGTGCCATCTTTCGTCCAGCGGATGAATGGCTCTGCAATGCGGGCGAAGTTTGCGACCAAGCGCATGTTGATGCGCATTGTGGGAGAAATCTCCGCACGCCCTTTTTGTCTTTCGGTGTTGGGAAGTTCGCTAAGGCGGAAGTTTTCGCCGGATCAGGCCAAACTCCCTCGCCGTTGAAGACATGGCCCAAAAACTTGAGTTCCTCGTACGCGAAGCGGAACTTTCAGGCTTCAGCGTTAACCCCGACGTACGGATGCCCTCGATTACAGACTGAAGCCTTGCAAGGTGTTCGTTGAAAGTTCGGGAAAATACCGCAACATCGTCGGGATATACAAGGCAGGTGTGCCACTTCAGGCCAGCTAGCATCGTATCCATGGCTCGTTGAAACGTTGCTGGCGCAGTGCACAACCCGATCGGCATCACCTTGAACTCGTACAGGCCGTCCGGGGTTATAAATGCAGTCTTCTCTCGGTCTCTCCTCGTCCACTTCCATTTGCCAGTAGCCGGTCTTCAGATTCATCGATGTGAAGTACTTCACGTGTCAGAGGTGGTCGAGGGCCTCGTACATTCGGGGGAGGGGGTACACGACCTTTTTGGTGATTTTGTTCATTCGCCAGTAGTCAACGAAAAACCTTAATGTGCCTTCTTTTTTCCTCACCAGTATGACCGGCGCAGTACAGGGGCTTTCCGATGGATGTATAATGTCGTCGCTGAGCATGTCGTCGACCTGAGTCCAGATGGCTTCCCGCCCGCGTGAAGAGACCCGGTACGGTGACTTTCGCTAGGTCGGGCTCTATCTTCGGGTAATTTTCGGTGCTTCGCTAGAGGTGTCTGACGTAGTTTTGAGTTCGACGAAAAACCCTCTCTGTAGGGATGCAGCTAATCCCATAATTTCTTCCGTTCTTCTTGCGGTAACGCCGGATTCACGTCGAAGGTTTTTGACAGCTTGAAGGTATCTTCGGGTGCGCGTTCAAAGTCGGCAACCACGATCACGTCACTTGCTTCTTGAGTTTCTTTGAGGAAAGCAATTGCAGCGCCCCGTTTAAATGCCGGTATTTCTCACTGAAATTAGTGACCAACACTGGGGATTGGGGTTGCGTAAAGCGCGCAATGCCTGTTGCAGCGGAGACACCACGGTCGAGGAGCAACCTTTGGTCACTCTCTACTATAGCGTCGACGTCAGGAACAGCATCTTCACAGTAGGTGATGATCATCAAGCTTGCGCGCGGTGGCAGTGTGACATGATAATCAGCGATCCTTAAAGCAGCACGGTGTTCGGGGTGCGGTTCCGGCGTCATGGAGAGATCGGAAGAAAACGTTGTGGACTTGGTCTGATGTTCAATCATTGCGCCGTTGTCCGTAAAAAAGTTCATTCCAAGAATTACGTCGCGGGAGCTGTTACACAAAATGTCGAACGCCACAGGGTACGTTGTGCCGTCTATGGTGACGCGCGATGTGCACGTTCCATTTGGCGTCAGGAGGTGGCCTCCTGCTGTGCGAATGTGTGGACAGTCCCATCTGGCCATAACTTTCTTCTGCTTAGACGCAAAAGGTCCGCTCGTGACTGAGTAGTCGGCGCCCGTGTCTATGAGGGCGACTACTTCAAAGCCGTCGATGTACAGCTGAACGTCGGTCGCTGTCTTCTTCGAGTTCCGGGTGCGTCGTGGCGTCGTATCTCGGCTTCTGCGTGTTGACGGTCGGGCACTGTGCGTCGGGGCTTCGTTGTATTCTCATCGGCATGTTCGGTCATGTCGGGTACGCGTCGCGCCGTTTTGCTGGCGTCGAGTTCGGGAGTCATGTCAGGGTTAGATTGGGTCGTCGGGATAGGCGCCTGTCGTGAATCAGGGTCTTCAGCGAGTCGCTGTGTCATTGGAGGGTTTTCATTTTTCCGCCGTTGTGCAACTTTACCTCCCGACGTTGCTGCTTTTAGTTTCCCCGCGTGGGCTGGGGGACCTTTCACTTGCGAAATCAGCATTGCTGCGGCGGTTGGGCGACTGGCATGGGTAGGGCGACGACAATCGGTTGAAGCGGACTGGTCCTCGGTTGGTGTAGTACCGGTATTCGTCGATCTCAGTAGAGCGCTGTCCGGGTCGGCGGCGTGGGTCTCGATGGAGAACCATGGCAGTCCGAGTCTTGTGTACGGGCTGCGACGATAGATGCGATCGGCCTCGCCGCAGTGGCAGCACAGCAGACGATTATCGGGGGTTCGCCATACGTCCGTCTTCCTCGGCGCCTTGTTTTGGCCTGCAGGGGATCGGGCGGACGACAGTGGACGGCGGTACGGCGGGACTTCTTGATGACGGGTTGTAGCAGGGCGGGGTCGTCCAACAGCCACGGAGTAGGTCATAGCTTGAGGCTCACGTGGTACTACAGAATACGTAGAAGTCCCCAAAGCGAGTTGAATTTCTTCTCGGATCACGTCGCTCATAGAGGTGACTTGGGGTTGCGGCGTTGTTGGGAAGAGTTTTCGCGGTTCTTTTCTGACGACAGTGCGGATTGTCTCACCTAGTGTGTCAGAGCTAAGAGCCCCGGCATCGATCGTGTCAGCAACTAGCGCATTGATGGGACTGTCGTACTGCCTCGTGCAAATTTCTAACGTCTTCTCCGCGGCGGCCGCCTCGGACGCGAATTCGGCCACCGATTTGGGGGGTTGCGGACAAGGCAAGAATAAGTTCTTGCTTTACTCCTCGCCTCAGAAACCTCACTTTCTTTTCTTCCGTCATACGCGGGTCCGCTCGACGAAATAGACGCTCATTTCCTCAACGAAGATTACGACTCCGTTCGGGTGTTGCGTTCGAGTTTCCAGCAAAAGCGCAGCTCGTTCTATTCTCAGCACGGTCGTGAAGGTCTTAAAGAACTCGCTTTTGAATTGCGTCCATTCGATCAAGGCGCTCTCGTGGTTCTCGAACCAAGTTCGAGCTGCATCTTTCAAGTAAAAGAAAACATGCCGGAAGGTTTCTTCATCGTGCCACTTGTTGAAGATTCGCACGCGCTCCAGCTTCTCCAACCATTCCTCCGGGTCTTGAGCGGGGGCTCCTGGGAATGTTGGCGGTTCCCGGGGCTGCTGCAGCAGTATTGGTGACGTTGGTTCTTGCACCATGGTGGTGGTTGCAGCAGTCGTTGTCTTGGGTCTTTATGCATTAGGCCGAACTCGGGCGGCAATCCTTACAGTCGGTAACTGGCTCTAGTTGGACTGAGCTGGCGGCTTGCAGAGGTCATCATAAAGGCTGCGTACTCCACACCCCCACCAGATGTCACGAAGCCGGAGACGACGCAGTTGTCTTGAAGGAAAACACTTTTAGTGGAGCGAACTTGTGCTCCCCTAACAAGTCAAATATACACGGGCGGCGAAGCAGCAGTCTACAAAGTGCCGTACTCAACCGAGCGTCGTAGATCGAATGCCCCGGCATCTGCTCTGCAGGTTTTATCTTCGCGCACAAGTGTTTCTGGAACCGTCGATTCACATTGTAGATCACAGAAGATTATTCTGGGCTAGTGACGTTAGGGCGAAACAGTCTGCTTGTCTGAATGTGATAGCCCGTGTGGCATAAAAGTAAAGAATGGAAGACGCGCCTAATTTGGAACACAGATAACACAGCCGGGTGTGGCCCGCAGGAAAAACAAACAATAAATAAACAAACCCATACATGTTTCGCGGCAATATTTATGCTGTTTTCCTGCCAGTTACGTGTTATCTGCAGTGTGCCTGAAACAACTACTGTGTGCTGAGGTGGGCAAAGTTAGGCATTTACCACAATACTAAACTCATTCACTGCTTTTAACAAGTAGTTCCAGATACAGGTTGAAGAAAGTCCAGTGAAGACGGTCGGTATGAAATAAAGCCCACTACTGCATAAAAAAAAGTTTTTTTATGTGATTGCGTGTGTCGGGAAGTTTACCCCTAGGCGCTTGCAATGCCCTTGCAATGATGATGCATGCAAGATTCGCAACTGTCATAGTGTGTGTGCCGCTGTTGTTCTAGCGAGTGCTGCAAAAAAGACTTGAATATTGCCGGCTGGTAGTTTTTCACTGTTAACACAATACCCTGTTAGCATTTATGGAGGTTCAAATCCTTCCTTATAAGTTTAATGTAAAGAAAGTCCCATTCACCCGAGTCATTTTTGCACACGGGAGTAGAACCAGCTCTTTTCACAATAACCATTTGTAAAAATACTCATAAACAGCACCACCCAAAGCAGTAAAGATCACGACTAGTTGCGGCACTTCTGCTAATGTCCAGATTGTTACTCCCGAAACGGTGCTTTTGTCAGCGGTCCGCCGTTAGGAAAGTTCTGAACGCACCCTGGCCGTGAGTTTAGGCCAGTCGTGGTAATTATATGTTAAAAGTAGTGAAAGTCAACTGTTCACACGAGAGAGACCAGGGACGGCATGGAACAAAACACGTTTAAAGAAGAAGTAAAAGTAGCACGGGCTCGCATGAATGAGCAGTGTTCTTGCTGTTCGTCTTCAAGCGCCATGATGATGATATTTAAAGAAGCTCTCACCCGGCCAACTTGAATCTCGCTGCGCTGCGCTTTTGTAAGTCATTAAGCAACCTTCCAAAGGATAGATGTGATTCGTCGATATTCTGAGAAGTTCTTTGTTTCGCGCCCGACGGAGGCAAGCCCCTGTCACTGCCTCGCGTCCAGGGTAGGTTTTCTCAATTCCGCACATTTTCGAAAACATCCTTACACCCAGTCTTCAATAAGCAACACATCTGCAACGGACAGTTGTTTAGCATGGCGTACCTTGCCTTTGACAGTCTTCCTATTCCTCAAAAGCTCAAAACTCTGCCATGAGGCACGCCATATTCTTGAATGTCAACTCTTGACAGTGTCGACCCAACTCTGACACGAAACGTTGGCTTGGAGAAGTAACTATCAAGAGTGTTCAACTTGTTACCTGTTATGCCATAAGATATTGTCTGCAAGAATTCCGTTATGCCATGCCGTATCATACGCTTTTTCGATGTCAAAAAATACGGTAATGCAGTACTGTTTTTGTATAAAGGTTTCTTTAATGTATGATTCTAATGCTACTAGTTGATCATTTGTGATTCGCCCTGCCCGGAAGCCTGTCCGATAGCTTTTGAGAAGACCGTTGTACTCAAGAAAGTACACGAGCCTCGGGTAATGATCTCCAGAAGTTTACACAGGCAGCTGGTAAGGACAATCAGCTTAGAGCTTGTTGCAGTGGAAGGGTGTTTCCCTTCCTTCAGGAAAGCCACTACTATGCCCACCCTCCAAGAGCGTGGAATGTGGCCCAAAGCCATATTTTATTTTATGAGTGTCGGAGTTTTTCTTAAGTGTCTGGGTGTAGGTGTTCTATCATGGTGTATGCAATCTTATCTTCTCCTGGAGCTGAAGGATTGCATGTGATGAGAGTAGAATTCGGCTCAATAATTGAAAAAGGAGAATTGTAGGAAGTGTGCGACTTGTTGCCATCACGCAGGGACTTTTTTCGGCAGATGTTTGTGTTTCATGAAAGTGTTTAAGTAGAGGTCTGAACTGGACACGTGTTTCCTGGTCTTCGAGTGTGTTCCCTGTTGTGCTAACTAGTGGCAGGCTGTGTGTATGTTGTCCTTTGAGCTTACGTATAGGTGTCCAGACTCTGTGTGTCAGTGTATGAAATATTGGATGTCAAGAAGGAGCGCCAACCCTTTTGTGTTGCCTCACGGTGAACACGTTTTCTAAAACCCCTGGCCCGTTTGATCACAGTCAGATTAACCGACGTGGGGTAGCGACGAAGGATACCACACGAAGGATCTCCTACGCCCGCCTAAATTCCTCATTCCACCACGGCCTTGTCAGCTTGCGCGGGGCAGCAGAGGTATTCGGAATAAACTTTTCACCAGCGTCGAGGATGTACGACTTGAGGAGTTGGGAAGCTTCTTCAATGCGTAGGTGTTTACTGGTTGTGTATTGTAGTTTGGATGTCCCTCTAAATGTATTCCAGTTAGCCTTTGCTTAATTGAACCTGCTCTAGAAAAATGCACTGCTTGAGACTTTACCTATTTATGTTAGTGAGCTGGGGAAGTGGTCACTACCATATGGGTCCATGCCCACACCCCACTCTAGAAGAGTAAAGAGAACTGCGCAACCAATAGCCAAGTCCAGATATTAGTGAGTGTTGTGTCCTAAGTAAAAAAAACAGTTAAAAAAATGAACATTGTCAAGTTTTTGTGATGGTAAAGTCATGTCCCTTACTATTACTTATTCTGAGAATAACGGCGAAAAATGAGTTCGTTGCTTCTAACAATAAGCACGTTTACACTTTCCTCACCTCGCGGGGTAGTGACGTCTTCCACTGGTTGGTTGAGATAGGAATTCTAGTACCCCCTTAAACAAGTGAAAGTATTCTGTCGGTGCAGCAACGCACATGCCACAGAATTGGGCAAAACACCCAAATAAAACCGAGAAAAAACATTTAGAAGAGCGCACCTATTAGTCTGTTACCTGAAATTAGTCTGTTACCTATTAGTCTGTTGTGCTGAAATGCTTTGAATTAAGTTGTAGAATTGTTGGTATGTGCGTCGAGTTTGTCACAACACTTGTTCTTTTGCATACAATGTTGTGCTGTATGGGAAGGACAGCGAAAGTTGCAGGTTTCGTGGAAATGTTGAAAACCACAACATAGTGTAATTACTGGCTAACGCAAGTATCCGGTCAGGTAGGCTACACACGCGCTCTAATCATTCCATATATTTGCCTCTTGGGCATGTTATAACTCTTGGGAGTGTAGGTAACACCAGAAGCCCCAACAGTTATCTACAGAAGAAACAAACACCTAAAAGACATCTTATTGCATGCCATATTTGGCGCTTCCCACGAATCAGTCATCAGCCCTAGCCGCCGCCCTAGATGCAAGACCTGTAATTATCTGCAGACAGATTCCATTGTCAATAGCACTGACAGCCAATACGTTCACAACATTAATTCAAGCTTCAATTGCAATTCTTCTAACATTGTGTATATGCTAGAATGCGCATTCTGTCAAAAGCAGTACATTAGAGAAACGAGTCACCCTATGAACTTACACCTGAATGTACTTCGGGCCGACACTCATAACAGTGGCTCCATAGCAGTCGTGCAACACTTGAACCATCCGAACCCCCATTTCGATGTTCTCAAGCTCTATATTCTGCAGTCCAACTTTAGGTCTCCAAGGGACCGAAAATACGGAGAATCCTACTTAATCCATAAATTCAACTGCCTCGATCCGGCTGGAATCAATGCTTCGAAAGGCAGCTTAGAATCCTTACGGTATCACAATCGAACAGAAAACTAATCCTCTTACAAAAAGTAGGCATCTTCATTCGGAACAACCCTCCTTGGCAATCGTCAACGCTGTAACTTGAATACACTTTCTGTGCTTTTTTTTCTCCGGTGTTGCGGCTAGCCGATTTCGACTTACCACGCGCACTCGCCTCCCTCTACCTTCGGCAAAGAAAGAAAACAGAAAACAGTCATTGAATCTACGGCAAAGCTCTCCGTGGATTGTACCTCCGCATACCCCTTCTATTACTCTGCGAACACTGGTCTCTCCAGACAGAATTCTTTAGACTATATGGGGTGTTGTTGTTTACGACTTTTTTCTCTTACACACCGTTTACGTATCTTGTAATTGAACCCCCAAGACGCCCCTCTCGGCGCCAAACTTCCCGGAAACCTCATGTAAGGTCGCCGGGCACAACCGCACCCCAGCTTAAACCATCCCCCCTGTTTCCCCTCCCCGCCCCCTCTCGTAGTCTTCCGTTTTACTCTCTTGCGGGGTCCCATCGCAATAACCACACCTCCGTTTCTCTCTCACTATTTCGCTCCTTTCAACCTACCGTTGACAACCTCCTCCTTCTCTCTCCAACTCAATCTCTGTCTATAAAACAGTGTGCCTGAGATGAACCCTGATACATTGAAAAAGACACGTCGCCTCCTCTAAACTTTGGCAGAGGTCTAAAGCGGCTACCTTCTCCAAAGTATTATTTCTACCTGGTTACCATCTTCACAGCCCCCTCATTCCCCCCTTTCTCTCTCTATGAATATTTATATATATATATATATGTATATTGGGAGCACTACAACTTTGAACATAGTAGAGAACACAAGAAAAGTAAATTTCGCACATGCTAGAAACCAATATTGTTGAAAACTTTTCAGCAGAGACTTGGCAAACCCTCGCCTGGCTAGTAGGCATTACATAGTGTTAGTTCCCTAGGTAAGATGATGGAAAGAAGTGAAATGCCGGAACCTGATTGGTTTGGGAGTATGCAGGAGGAGATATTGAGAGGGAAAGAAGGTTGTATAGATTGAGCCGCGAAGTCGGTAAGAGAGACGTAGGCTGTGGTTAAAATTTCGGAAAATTCTTGGAGAGAAAGGATGAAAGGGTTTTTGTTGCCATGCCGCGTGGCCTACAGAAAGGTTCTGAGAAACGCCGGAAGCACAACAGGTGGTGAAAGGAGTTCTTATCAGAACGTATTTGCAAGACCCACGTCAAAACAAAAGGTAGGGAAGGGGATAACACCTAGGTCAAGGCAGAAAGATAAAGGGAAAAGAAAGACCACACACACACATACACACACACACAACCAATACCGCACAGCTGAAATGTAACGTGTTGCCATCCGCAACCTTCTGGAGCAGGTCTTTTAATATAATAAAAACGAAAAGATAAATTTTGAAGGAACTTCAACGCACCAGACAAAGCAGAGCAAAAACAAGAAGAAAAAAACGGAATTCCAGAGCAAACGTTAGAGGGATGCCGGCGCGTAATGAATTGGAACCCAAGGAATGAAAACAAGAGGATCAAGGTGACCAAATAAGAAGCAGAGGAAGCGAGCATATTTTTTGGATAAGGTTCAAGCAAGACAATGCCTAATGCAGTATTCGAAATAAGCAAAGGATTCCAAGCTGCCCCTGTACAGATTTATTCAAGCAGGTTTCATAAAATTGAATTTGTGAAATAAATAGGATTCTCTGTACTTTCTGTCCCTAAGAGACTTAAAGTTTGACTGAAGTGTATACAACTTAAGGTCATCAAATTGTGGCCTGGTTGGTTGAAATGCTACGCTGCAGCTATGGAGAAGGCTTAGGCTCATTGATTGACTCGTTTCGCCTATATACTTTGTGTTACACATAGAGCAATATAACATATACACAATATTCGGTGACGTGCATGTAAAACTTGAATTATTCTTGCGAACGTAATTACAGGCTGTACTTTTCAAAATGCAGGCTGTCTGCAGGTGTCTGGAAGTCTTGCATCTCGAACGGGAACAGCTGGCTATGATTGTTTTCTTTGAAGGCCATGTCTTAGCATGCACTAAAATATGAGATTCCTATATCTCCAACAAGTACCCCTTGGTGCTTCTGGGAAGGTCTTTTAGGTCGGTCGTTACGATTTAAAATGTGGAAATATTTCTTCAGGGTATTGTTGACATTAGGGACGGTGTTTGAAAATTTAGGTAAAAGCGCATTCCGTATGGCGCTTTCGTGTTGTCGCTGTTTGTTTCGCACCTCCTCCCTTTTGAGAATAAATCTACGTTGGTACGCCTAATCCAGCGAGACTTTGGGGTGGTTCGTGTTCATAAGGGTAGATTTTAGTTCGCCTAGATGCTTTACGTAGTCCCTGCGATTACTGCGTCTTCTTCTAAGTCTGGTGGCTTGTCCTACAAAGACCTATACTTTGCAGTGTCTGTGGAGATGTGTTTTATAATCTAGATGCTGCTTCGTGTCTGTTCGTTTTCTAAAAAGTGTGGTTTCAAGTTTACCGTTGTCTCTAATAACGATAGTATCAGGAAGTTCACTTCTTTTTCAGAAGGCTGGCATAAGAAATAATTATTCGAAAGCGAAGAATTTAGGTGAGAAATAAACGTTTCCAGAGTCGCGCGAGCGTGTTGCGAACTCATGCAGGTGTCGTCTATGTAGCGGGGGGAATCCTGTGGTTCATGCGGGAAAGACTGTAACAGGGTAGTTTCAAGTTACCCCATGAAAATGTTTGCATAGGTCGGCGCGAATGAAGTACGCATGTTGGTTCTAAAAACTTGCAAGAAGTGAGACAAGCCAAATGTAAAATATATTGCGTTAAAAGAAGTTACGACAAAGTTATGTGCACTTCTGGCGCTTGTGGGTGCGGGTGCTCTGATAAAGCTTTTGGAAAAGCTTCATTTTCTTTGATGAAAGGAATGTTTGTGCCAAGGCCGCAACGTCAAAAGTGACAAAGAGGGTTCCACTGGGTATGTTCCCACGCCTATTTATCTCTTCTAAGATGCGGTTGACACGGGTTTTCCGGAACGAATGAAGAAATAAGAGCCAAAATGCCATACAGGTAAGGATTCATAAGCAGAGACAATGCTTCGTTTGGCGTATTGTTATACAAAACTATGGGCCCGCCAGACATTTCGGCCAAAAAGAATTATTGTAGGAGGATTTGTTGCCTTTAGGTTTGCGGTTAAAACGTCCTGCCTGCGTATTATTCGGTTCCATGCATTTGAAGTCAGTCGTCATTTTATTTCTATATATCGCAGATCTGTGAGACTCTAGGACATTGTTAGGCTGCACTACTGGCGGGGATCGTTATCTAAGGATTTGTAGTGGCAAGGATTGCTGATCTACCGATACGCTTCATCTCTCTATTTTCCTATTGGTAAAACAACTACACTATAACCTTGTCGGCTCGCTTGATGACTATGTCGGTTCTGGCTGATAGGCAATTCAGGGTAAATATTTCGGACGAATTAGGTTATTGCGCTTGTTAGGTTGCTTTGTTGTCAATATTTCTCTTGACACTGATTTTAAGTACCGATATAATTCTGGAGATTGATCTATATCAGGAGTCTAAGTGAATGTGGGTGGCGGGTGTGCTCGTCAATAACAGGATGGTCCTGTTTTCCCGAAAAAAAACTCTCTTAGTCTAATTCTCTGAGAAACATCAGTGAAATCTTAGCGTAACTCGCATACAAACTCGCGGGTATTTGTGGGACAGGACTAAAGGAGTTAGGTGTCTAGGGGCAACTTGAAATCCTTGCGATATAAGGAGGAATACAGCATTAGGCTTCATCTTGCTGGTACCTTATCGAAAGAATATGAACTGCAATCGACCAGGTTAAGGGCAATCCCAAAGGTGTTGTAGGTTTCTGCAAAGGAAAATTTTAAATCCACCTGAATGCAGCCGTGTGGCTGCAAAGGAAACCTAAAAAGCTTCCTCAAAGACTTCGCAGTTAAAGAAAAATTCGTCCTGGTCTAGGATCTCATCTCTCTTGCTTGCTTTGTCGCCGTACGGCTGCATTCAATTGGATGTCAAACTTTTTTTTGCAATATGACTCGTTCCTCTGCTAATTACGCGTTCACTAAATTCTTTTTGGTTTTATTGCTTAGCTCAATTTAGTACGGGAGGCATCCCTCCAACCTTTGCTATGGAAGTTTATTTCATTTTTTGTTTTTTCCTGTCTTTTTTGCTCTGCTTTGTAAGGTGGCCCGTATGTCATTCTAACTTAGCATTTTCGTTTTTGAGTTTCAGAATATGCCTGCTCCAGGAGTGTTGTGGTAGCGACACGTGCCATTTAGTTGTTGGGTCATTTTGTGTGTGCGTGTGCGTGCGTGTGTGTGTGCGTGCATGTGTGTGTGTGTTGGCGTGCGTGTGAGAGAGAGGGAGAGAGCGCGTTTTTCAGTTTGTACTTTTTCTTTCCTTCCTTGACCAAGTTATTTTCCTTTTCCCTCCTTTTTTGTTTTGACCTGGGGCTCGCAGACACCTTTTGAGAAGAATTTCTCTCACCATTTGTTATTCATGCGCCGTTTCTGAAATCATTTCTGTAGGCCACCCGACGTGCCAACAAGCATCGTTTCATTCTTTCTCTCCAAAAACTTCCCGCAAAAGCTACGACACCTGTCTTCCTTGTTACCGGCTTCGTGGCTCATCCTATTCAACATTCTTTTCCCCTCAATATCTCCCAGCATACTCCCAAACCAGACCTTCTCCTTCATTTTAATTTCTTCTATCCTCTTACCACCTGACCTGCCCCTATATAAGAAAATGCATGCCAGTAAGGTGAGGGTTTGCGCTGACACTTACGCAACCACCCAGGTTACTACGTTCTTCGAATAGGTATTTTCTTATATATATATATATATATATATATATATATATATATATATATATATATATATATATATATAAATAGAAAGAAAGAGCTGGCCTTCAAGAAAACCTCGGCAAGAAATGGAGAGGTTGGGGTAGATCAAAGAAACAAATGAAGAATTTTTTGAGTCAGGAAGAAAGTGGTCAAAAAATGCTCGCCGGGAGGGATCCAAACCCACGACCTCCAGAATACCGGTCTGCTGCAATGAACCTTACAGGAATAAAAAAGTACCTGAACATAAATACCTGAGAAAGTGGTGGGGAAACAGCCCCGCCGGTACCGTAGTGGTTATCGCACCAAACCGCTATTCTAGATGTCGTGGGTTCGGATCCCACCCGGTGGGGATTTTTTCACCACTTTCTTTAAGACTCAAAAAATTCTTCATCTGTTTCTATGATCTACCACAACCTCCACTTTGCTATACGAGGTTTTTTTGACTGCCAACCGTTATTTTCTGCCTTATGTAACCGAGCCCTCATTTCCCATTTCTCATTCTGTACATGCTTAGCGAGGGCCTCTGTTCTGGCAGTCTTGACGCCAAGGGTAGTCTTGTGGCCAAGAGGGTTCAACGCTGGTCGACCACTGCGGAGATGTCGTAGACACTCGAGTCACGGCCCGGGGGTTAAAAAGAAGGTCCCCTTAACCTCGAGTAGTCCGAGTGGCGCTGGATACCACCCCCAAGTGCAGGAATAAAAAAATAGCTCAACATAAATACCCGAGAAAGTGGTGGGAAAACAGCCCCGCTGGTAGAATAGTGCTTATCGCACCAGACCGGTGTTTTGGAGGTCGTGGGTTTCGAATCCAAACGGCGGTCGTTTTTTCACCACATTCTTTCTGACTCAAAACATTCTTCATCTTTTTCTATGTTCCACCACAACATTGCCTTTCTTGCCGAGGTTTTCTTGACTGCCAACCCCTATTTCTTGTCTTAATTCACCGAGCCCCTCATTTCCCAATTCTAATATATATATATAAAATATATATATATATATATATATATATATATATATCTATATGATGAAGAGTCGGATACACAGCAAAAACAATAGCAATGAATGTTTACTTACGTGGCGGTAACAAGACTTGCCTTCATCAGAGTACAGTGACATGATTTTGCTGTCAGAGACATTTGGAACACACTTATATAGATTTGCAGAAAACTGTGAGAAGGATCGGAAGATGTTTTGTAAACGGAGAAGATGCATGCAGTCGGGCTGAGCTTGTGTTACAACAACAACAAACAAAGAGAGAAAGGAGTGATTGGGAGAGATAGGAAGGAGTAGTATATACAAGGGCACGGTCAAGGTTGCTCCAGGACGGGGCAACGTACCTGGCATGGGCTGCAAGTGCGGAAGACTAGACAATCGCGGCTTTAAAAGGAAGGGAAAAGTATACAATAAGGTATTCAGTGGTTGAGTAGACTGGTTTGGAGGGATCCATACAGGAATGCACGAAGAATGGGTTTTGCTTGTGCCCACCGCGGACGGAGATAATAGACACAGTACACAAAAGAGCATTGCACAAGGAGCTAGCAACTGAACAGGAAATAGGTAGGATCCAATGATGACAAAGGGTAGGGTTCATAGATAACCAAGGGTACGGTACATAGTTAACATTGGTATGCAAAAAGCATACAAAAACCAAATTTCTCTCCTCCATAACATGCCTACCAACGAAAAGAAACCCCTAGAGGAACTCGGAAGCTCTCCCGACAGAATTATTAAACCTGCCGATATGGGACCCGCCATCGTAATCCTAGTTAATGAGGCCAATGTTGACGAGGCCAGTATGTAACGATGCCAAAAACAACTATCGGTGTGGAGTTCTACAAAGCACTACCCAATGATTCCACTCAAGATTATAAGCAAACCGTCCAAAATATACTAGCTGAGCTTGTGAAAAAAAAAATGAAACCACGGCTCGTTCCTTGAGCCCATTGCGAACAGTAGCCGGTAAATTCTATCTTATTTTAACATTCACAAGGTGAACAAAACAGGGGCCCCCCATTCTTTCTGGCATTGGCCTTGTTAGCGGAAACCTCTCTCGTTATGTTGGTAATCTCATTTGCGACATTCCGCCCAGCTTTCTCTCCTTCAATAAGGATACCAATGACTTTCTCTCAGATATCTTAAAATTGAAATTCGTGATAACTGCCTCTTAATCACCCTCGATGTTGCGTACCTGTACACTAACTACCCCCATGAGGATGGCATCACCGCTGTATCGCTTGCGTATGAGCAGTCCTCGTGCGACAAAGCTATCGATTCTTCTACCTTTCAAACTTTCCGTAGGCTTATTCTTGAACTTAACAATTTTGAGTTCGACAGAGTTCATTACGTGCAAGTCAGCGGAACGTAAATGAGAAAAACTCGGACCCAACTACTCAGATATCTTTATGGCTCACTGGAACCAAACTTTCTTCACACTCAAAACTTAAATTGACTGTAGTATAAAAGGTATATTGAAGACATATTCATGATCAGGCAGCACAGTGACGTGGAGCTGTTCACCTTCATTGAGGCATTTAACCTAGACCATCCTACTATTTCTCTTGCTCATTCTTATTGGGAACACAGTTTAAACTTTCTGGACGTTACCGCTACTACTTCCCAATGTCGGCTTCAAACTAAACTGTATAGAAAACCGGTAGACATGTGGCAGTATTTGCACTTCCAAAGTAGCTGTATCAGACACTGTAAGAGAGCAGTTGCGTACAGCCAAGCCCACAGTTTTTGGAGAAATTGCACGAACCAAGCCGACTTTGACTCAAACTGTCGAGAACTCAAGACCACCCTCCTGAATAAGAAATACCAGGAACAAGTTATCGACGATGATATTGTGCGAAACGACCAATTAAACCGTAACAAAATCTTTAAGAAAAAGGCCCCGAACGTTAACCCGAACAAACTTCTTTATAACCCACTAAGCCGTTGCTTCAAGAGTGTCAACCATACTCAGTAAACATTACAATATTCTAATTCAAAGCAACGCTTAAAAAGCCTATTCCCCGAACCACCACGCGTTGTTTACCGGCGTAATAAGAATTTAGGCGACTTTCGTAACAACTCTTGTACCAGCCGACCGACAACTACTGGTTGCATGCCCTTTAATAAATCTTGATGTAAAGTATGCCCACACATGACCACCACACAGGGTGCTAACAGCACGGCTTCAGACTACTACGTAAATATAAAGGGTAACATCAACTGTCACTGTGGTAATGTCGTATACCTTCTAGAATGCACTCTTTGTAGGCAGCAATGCATCCGCTAAACTGAAACGCCGTTCCGAATACGATTCAATAATGACCCCTCTCACTCAAAAAGGGGCCCTTTTTTGCCCCTGTCAATACATTTGAATGGTCCCGGTCATGCATTTAAACATCTTAAAGCAACAATTTTAAATCCGCTTTCAAAACCCAACACGACTGAGAGGTTCGGGAATCTTATCTCGTTTATAAGTTTGGGTCAGCTACGCTTGGTAATAATGAAAGTTACAGAAAACTAACGTGCTTATCTCTCGAATAAAATTAGCGACTTCATAATTTTTATGACACTCTTCATTACCCTACCCATACGTTTCCCATCGGAATTCGCAGAAACTCCCCAAATATAGCAGCAGAAACGCCCCAAATACAACAGCAAACGGGCCCAAGTTGATGTCATGGGATCATGAGGAAAGAACAACGAAGTCGATTACATACAGCGCGTTTTGTACAAAGACACGGCTGGTGCAGACGGCTGAAGGCTCGACGTTATGCGCCGTAGCTGTGCGGAGACGGAAAGCAGATATTGTGAATGTCACTTTTCGTAATTTGCGGCGAAGTTTAGCGGCTATAACAGAGATGGCTGCTCCCGTGTCTACAAGGGCGTATGAGGTGAGTTCATCAATAACGACTTCAATCGCGTTCATAACAGACAGGTCAGGCCTTTGGTATTTCGACGGCGCCGCAGTTCTTGCCTCCGGGAATGCGGCGGTCAGGTTTCCACCTGGGCATTCGGACGACGGCGCAGCGGCGAAATGGAACGGCGACGTGGGGAAAACGACCGACGCGTATCGCGAGCTTCACGAGGAGGCGAGAGATATGGCGGCTCGGCGGGGGCATTGTTGGATGAACGCGGAGAAGTGTACACTTTAGAAGCACAGACTGGCCTTCGGTAAACGTCTCCGGGTGGCGTAACTCGACGGCGGAAATAGCGTGCTACATGACCAGTAACCCCACAGAAATAGCATATCGGCCGGTTATCGGGCGTGCGCAATAGGTTGCTCTGGAGCGGTGCTGAGGAAGCCGGAGGAAGATAAGACGGCGGCTGCGGGCGACGTAAAGGCACGTAAGCGGTAGGCGGAGCCTGCCGTACCGCAACTTGAGCGTATAGCGGCGCCGCTACAGGCAACGGCTGGGGAGCAGCTGGCGTGGTCGGTAAGACTTCGGCGACTTCTCCCCTAATGATCCGACGGACCGGCGACGACAAGCAAGGATCTGGTACCGACGACAATCGCAGTGATCTACAAGGCAGGAAAGAGATATGTCGCGCCAACTCGTCACGAACAAGCTCCTTAATGCAGTTCAGTAGCGAGAGATTGTCGTCGACTCCCAGGCCACAGAGCGGCTCCTCACGCTCCCCAGGGCGGTGATAAGTGAGGCGACGCTGCCTCCGCAGCTCGTCATAACTTTGTAACAAGCTGATCACGTCTTTGACGCTTTGAGGGTTTTTCGGCAGCAGCATCTGGAACGCATCTTCATCTATTCTCTTCAGTATATATTTGATGGTGTATTGTTCAGGCATGGAAGGCTCCACGCGCCTGCAAAGGTCGACCACATCCTCGATGTCGCTGGTAAAGTTCTCGCCGGCCTCTTGAACTCGCTCTGTGAAACGATGCCCCGCGCGAGGCTTGCGTACCGCTGCCAGTCAAATACCCCGAAAAGGTCGTTTTGAATGCACCCCAGGTTGCGCGATGCGCTGGGTGGTTGTGTACCATTTTTCGGCAAGTCCCCTCAAAGAGAAACGCACGTTATTTAGCTTCATAACATCGTCCCACTTATTGTGCGCGCTTACCCTCTCGTAAGCCGAAAGCCAATCTTCAACGTCCTGGTCGTCTGCGCCAGTGAACATCGCCGGGTCAGGCTCGCGGATCACCCCGGAGCAGATGACAGCCGATGGCGAAGGCGATGTCGTGTTTCGGGCGTCGCTAGGCATGGCTGACTCAGCGGTAGAAGGCAAGGTGTGACGGGGTGCAGCTGAGGAGTGGGACGAGGATGGAATTCACACATTCCAACAAAATGTAATGCGGGTTTATTGCCTTAACAACGGAAGGAAGGAGGGACACTCAGAAGTGACAAAGGATCGGTGGTGCAGCCGGCAGAATGTATCGAGCACTCCACGAGCTTCACGCCGACGACGATGCTGCTGCGGTGGCTCACCCTGTTGCCTCGTCGTCACCTGTACGATCCGGGTGGTCAATCCCCTGGAGCGGGCGTACGCCCCTCACAGGGACAATGCTGACTGTTGTTGTGGCCGCATAGCTGATCCGCTGTTCGTTAGTTCTCGCATGGTGGCTGCGCCCCACTTGCTCGTCCTTCGCACTACAACATAAATATTTATGATCAGCCTGATCTCTTGTAGGTTTTCTTTCCTCTAGATTCTTCCAACGTTTTACACGCAATGAATCACAACTGATTTATTATAAATTACGATGCGAGTGCCCTTCCGCCCTTTCATGTAGGCTTCCGTAAAAGAACCTTTTTGTTTTAACACCCCATGCTTTAACTGAGTATTGCCCATCTCCTAAACAAGCAATTTTGCTCGCAGCCTTTTGGCAGGCGTCTCTGGGCTGTGCCCAGTTATCCGCGTAACCGGATGAACGATAGCGAGATCCGCGGGTGAAAAAAAAACGCAGAGTGAAAGAAAACAAATGAGGATACTGGGAATGGAATTGGGAATGGAGGGCGGTTTACCGTGGCCGCGTGAACCAGTGCTCCTAGAAGTGTTTGGTGGGATTGGGGAGGGGCAGTATGGTTTTCCCGCACGAGGCTCTCAATGGCCCGACGCTTGTGGAAACATTAGGCGGTGTGCTCGTGACCCGGAGGTGCGTCTGCTGAAAACACCGTTCACGGCTGCTTCCTCAGACGCACTTCGCGCAGCCCACGTGGATGCTTATAATCGCTGGCGTCGAGAAAACAAGCGAGTTGGTGCTTTTTGAACGCACTGCTGCTGGGCACAAATATCACACAAGGGAGTATCATACTCGCCAGCCATTTCGTTTACGTGTTTGTTGACTCTAGCGAACGCTCTCTGTTGGGATTGTTGAGATAATTTTTTCCAATTTAAGAAAACATTCACAAAAACACCAAACTTCGTTTTCAGTTTGCTTTTTTATCCCTTCATCTAACGTGCGGCAGAATAAAAAAACGTACATTGGTAGAAAATATTTCTTACCCTGTATACCTGAAACAAATTTACCCACACATCACGTCTGGTTCTCGTTATAACATCAAAATGTTTTTTTTTTGTTCTTCTAACACTGTGTAAAATGGGTTACTTTTTAACTCTCAGAAAGAACGTGGCCATGTTAGTATTTCATCAGTCCTAGAAGTAGTGACTGTTTCGGCAGCTTGATGGGGTTGTCTGTAACCACGGCAGATGTTCCTCCGCTGTAGGACTAAGGAGGCAGATGATGATAATGATGGTCAATGTGATGGTGATGATGGTGATGGTGGGAATGACGATGTGTCCGCTTTACGTTACGCTCTGCTACACCAATATTTCGTTGTTTGTTTAATAATTATAAATAATTCAGCAACATATTATCACCAGGGTGCTGTTATCAAAAATACTGCATACGGAATTTGTCATGACAACCACCACATTTTCATTCTACCGTACCATTCTTAACAAGAGTCAGCTTCAGACAAGATAAATTTCCAGCCTGCTGCGGGGCGATGTATAATGGTTTGAAAACAACAAATCAAAAGTAGTCAGCACTGCATCATGTATTTGAAGGGCGTGGAGAACTTCATAATATAAATATAAATGCCTTCGCATTGTCTTTATATTAAGCACAAGCTCTCCTAGTAATTGAGAAGTATAGGACTGACTGAAATTTTCCTAAAGCTTTGGGCATTCAGAAATTTGCTTACGTGTGAGGTTATTTGATTGTAATGACAACGAGACCAAACCTGTGCTTTTTAAAACGAGTTATTTTGAGCTGTCTTGTTTGGCTTTTAAGACACAAATTGATAAGTATGTGTATCCCATCAGAAGCGCTGTTACGAAAAGGGTAAACATATGTTAGGAAGAATGACATCCAGTAAGTAGATTAGGGTCCTACAAGACGACTTGTGACTTCGAGCTGTTTATGAGCCAACAAAAAAACATTTAGGTGAAGCCTTTGTGTCCAAAGGTAAAATTACAAAGACAATGCAGACAGCTGGTCTGTGCGTGCATTGCAGCGACCACCCAGTGTCATCTGTGCGCGGTTTTCAAATCAAGCACACTCTCTTACGTCGAGGGGCCAAAATTGCGGTGACCGCACAGCAGTTAGCGACCCCCCAGAATCTGCGGCGCATGTTTGTCAGACAAAACACATCCAGTTTCGAACATTGTCCAAGAATGGCCAAACAAACTCCCGAGTTAGCTGTTCTTGTGGCAACAGTTGCTAGGAAATAAAAAGACACCAGCGTTCGTCGTAATCGCGGGAACCATTTCTAGGAGCGAGAAAGACACGCCTTAGTGTATGCCCTACAAGGGTGATGTCAAATAATTAGCACTTCCAATAAAATAAAGGAAGCTCACTCCTACCTCAAAAATGATGAAATAAAGGTCGTTGGTCGTGAAGGAAGCGTAAGGAATCGCTACATTGAATTCCTACCCGTTACTGTCAGCTTTCTTCATTTTTTACCAGTGAACACTAAAGATGTATTCAGCCCATCCTAAAAAACCAGAGAGAATCGAGCTAAATTTCTCAAATCAAAACTGTGCCATAAGCGCATCAAAGCCTTACATAAAGCGGTGGTCAACCTTTGAAGAAAGTGCATCGAATCGATCATCAATTGTAAAAAGACCAAAACCACAAACCAAGAACTGTACGTAGGGAACATTTTTTTCGTGCTAAGTAAAAGCATCTATCACTGATTCATATGTATGCTGATAGGTGG
This sequence comes from Haemaphysalis longicornis, assembly GCA_013339765.2. Lineage (NCBI taxonomy): Eukaryota > Metazoa > Arthropoda > Arachnida > Ixodida > Ixodidae > Haemaphysalis > Haemaphysalis longicornis. The sequence continues at coordinate 2,182,213 of CM023454.1, read as the reverse complement.
AGAAGCACACTTTTATGTCATAACGAAGTAACCGTGTGCGTTGTTATGTTTCGTAGAGGCGTTCACAAATGGCGCGATATCTGACGCTATTGTTTGTTCTTTGCGATTTTGTTCTCAAATTCTTTCTTCATTTGACAATCGATTGCAGGCTCCTTCAGCACGTGTTCGGCAAACTTTTGGGCTACGCTTTGATGTACTATTTAAGCAGTTTTGTTATGAAGAATCTTTTCGGCTGCTGTCATCTTTCTTTGGAGTATATGGTAAAGTCTTTGTCGATAAAAATGAACCTGTGAGGTCTGATTGAAGTAATGCTTTTATCTCAACTCATTATATTGACTATAAAACGTTTTCAGGCTCGGCGCTCGACTTTTAAAGCATAATGTTACGCCATTGCTGGCTGGATAAGGAATAATAAAAGAAAAACTAAAAGCACAAAAAGAAGAAAACAAAACAAAAACAAACAACTCAAAACTGCACAGACTCCCCAAGCGCAATCATGACACTGCATTATCAAAATGGAGCTCAATCTTTATTAGATGATATAATGCGCAATTTAGTGAATAAGCGTTCCAGGGCTTCTAGCCAGCTTTGAACCAACAGGAATGAGAGAACCGATAATTGTGGCGCGCCGACCCGGTATGAAACAATAACACACGTTTATACTCCTCTAAGCGACTGTATGAAAATCATGCGGAGCAAACTGACAGAAAAATGGCAATCCTCATAGCTTAGGAAAACCGAGAAAACGTCAGATAGGTAAGTCGCCTATGGAGGAGAGGAAATCAAGCAGACATGAAGGGCACCTAAAAAAAGACTTTTCTGTCATCTGCGCATACCAGATACAGATCTGACACAAAACTTTTTTACCGAACAAGAAAAAACCTTCATGTAAAGAAGGCGACGAAAAGCTACCAGTAAACCACGTCTTGACCCATTTACAAAATTTGAGGTCATTAAAAAAAGATTTTAGGCCCTTTTACATAAAAACAATTTCCATTTAGCATTGCTTTTAGGAGAGGAAGCTCTTGTTAAAATGTTCTCCGTGCACACTTTTTTTACAGTTAATGCTTCTAAACAATCTTTAACGTGTTACACAAGAAGTGATGTTCCTCAAAACAAAACACAAAACGTTTTTTTCCAATCTTTAACGTGTTACACAAGTAGTGATGTTCCTCAAAACAAATCACAAAACGCTTTGTGACACGATAGCCATAGTTGCTTATGCACGATAAAACATATCGAAACTGCAGATAACAAAACACAAAATTGACAACCTAGAAGATTGTTTTCGAACTTAGGGAAAATGTTTCCATCCAGGAGTGAAACGGTGCGCTTCAATTAATTCGTCCAGGGAGTTGTGAGTTCCGGTGGCCCATAGTTTGGCCGTGGATGCGTGATGAGGCAAGCCGAGAGCAGCCCTGTAGGCCTTACGGATGAGTCCATCTACTTTGGTGACCTCCGTGGTAGAAAGGGCCAGATATGGGAGGGAGTATGTACTGCGGCTGAGTAGAAATGCCTGGATAAATCGGCAGCGGTTTTTTTCAGTTGGGGCGTGGCCCCTAGCAGTTACGCGCCTCAGGAGGCCTATGATTTGCTTACATGTGAGGAAAGGGTGTGTAGGACTGATCCGTTTCGGCGATTGTATTGTATCACTAGACCGTGTAGTTTTATGATGTTGAGTATGTAATGCGGCTCATTAGAAATGCCTGGATAAATCGGCAGCGGTCCTTTTCCGTCGGGCCGTGGCCCCTAGCAGTTACGCGCTTTAGGAGGCCTATGATTTGCGTTACATGTGAGGAAAGGGTGTGTAGGACTGATGTGTTTCGGCGATTGGATTGTATGACTAGGCCGAGTATTTTTATGTGATTAACTGTTGGTATAGGAGCATTATCCAGATATACATGCATGCTGGGTGCTGTTCTAGGGGTGGTGGCGTGTGGGGATAGGATGAGGAGTTGAGACTTTGATGGCGAGCATGTTAAACCAGCTTCCTGGGCTGCCTGTTGTACTGCTGATACTCCTGCTTGAAGTGTTGCTTGTATATCTGCGTGGCTACCCCAAGTTGCCCAAAGGGTGATGTCATCAGCCTAAATACTATAGCATAGCCGAGGGATATTGTCCAGGATGGAAAAGATGGGATACAGCGTGATTAAAGAGGAGGGGGAGAGGACTAAACCTAGTGGAGTGCCGATGGACGGGAGTTGGTAAGTGGGGGATTGGAGGTCACTGAATGTGTAGTGTGCCGTGCGATTTTAGAAGAATGCCTTTGGATAATTGTATGTACGATCACCAGGAGCTATGCTGGCAAGGCCTCGAAGTATGGCTAGATGAGTTACCTGATCAAATGCTTTTTTTTAAGTCTACGGCCAAGATGGCCAAATAGTCGTGTTTGGGGGGTTACTGAAGGAGATCAGTGTACAAGCGCAGGTGCACGTAATTATCCGCAAGGAATGCACGGAATCGATACATGTGTGGTGAAAGTAATTGTTTGTCCTCAATGTAGTTACTGAACCGGGCAAGTACTATTTGCTCCATCAGTTTTCGTAAGCAGGAAGCAAGCGATTTAGGCCGAAGGTCAATGTGGGAGAGCGGTTTCCCTGGTTTATGGATGAGAGTTACCTCTGCGTAAGTAAACTCAAGGGGGGGAGGGTTCCTTCTTCCTAGTAAGCGTTAAACATATCGGTGAGATATTTTATTGAAGGATCATCTATATTACGGAGCATTTTATAGGTAATGCCGTCACCACCGGGAGCTGACTGCAGTCAGAGGTCATGTCGGACTGCCCTCACTTTCGCTTCAAGGATTGGTAGATCAAGGGGTTCGTTAGGGAGGCCAGTGCATTGAGGCAGTGGCTCAGGTGGGCCTGCTGGGACGTACTGCTGGGTTAGTGCATGGGGCCAGGTGAAATTGGAGTCGATTGCCTGACGGGATAGTTTGGGTATACGATTAGATTGGATAGTTCGAGGCGGAAGCGGGATCCATCACGTGTCTTAGGAGAGCCCACGTGCACTTCATGCTGAGGCCGTTTCGAATGCTATCATATCACATACAATGTGCCAGGCTGCCTGGTCTTGTGTTTGGGAGTGGGTTTCTAAAGACTTCACGAGGTGGGCAATGCGGGGTTTGAGTAGTTTTTTATAACGTTGCTTACGGCAACGACGTTTAAGGCTGCCAAGAGCTTCCCACATGAGGTGTAGTCTGGCGTCTACATGTGGAGATGGTATGGCTGCGTCTAGGGGACGTTGGTGCGTGTGAACATCTTGGAGAAGTTTTTGTGTCCACTGTGCAAGGAGTGTAAGTGTTGTGTCACTGAAGTTAGAAGCACGAAATTCCGGGAGGGTAGCCCAATCGGTTATATGAGTTTGGAGTTTGCGCGGGAGGTTAGGGGGTTAGTTGGAAGCTTGCAACTGTATAATGCGGTCATCGCTGCCCAGTGTATGGTCTAGATGCTGCCAGGTGGTTGGCCCTGTGTGATAGGTGATCGTGAGGTCCGGTGTAGTGTCTCTTTGGACGCTATTTTCATCTCGCGTTGGCCCATCAGGAGGTGTCTCTAGAGTAAAATGCTCATTTTGTAGGAGCTCCCAGAGGTGCCTTCCTTTCTTAGTATCTCGTGGATAGCCCCAGGCCGTGTGGGGAGCGTTGAAGTCCCTAGTAATGCTTGGTAAAAGCGCAAATAAAACAGGACACAAAAGAAAGAAGAAACTGACACAGCGCCGTGTCCGTTCCTTCTTCCTTTTGTGTCCTGTTTTATTTGCGCTGTTACCAAGCAAGACAATGACCAACTCGCCCAGTCGTCTGTTTTGGCTCCCTAGTAATAATGAGGGGGTGCTGCGCAGCTTGTGCTTTGGCGGCTACAAAGAGGGGTTTGAAGTTGTGATGATGTTCCGAGGGTTTACAATAGATGTTGAGTATGTATATTGCCGGTTGAGTGCTGTTGGCGGGAAAAATGCAGTGTGTTATATTTTCTGTGCGATAGTAACTGAGTGGAAAGCAAGCGAACGACTTGCCGTGGCCTTTTGTTTGTATATTTATTGAAGCTCGCTGATATTCTCTACCATTTGTGCTGTTACTGAAAACCGTTAGCTCCGAAATTCGAAGAGCATGGCACATCCTTTCTTTTATTTTTATTTTCCTCCTTGTGTGTACGAATGTATCTTAAAAGCGGCTTGCGGCCTCTGAAGTGTTTTAGATTGTTGGTTATCAATGTGATTAGTTGAGGTATATCGTTTTGTTATTTCCCCCAACTGTAATGCCAAAAAGGAGCTGTGGGTACCAAATAAAGAAAGAGGGCCAAAGAGGCCAAGCAGAGCCAAGCAGAGCCAAGCACGCGAGTGGCGGAGTGAAATCAGAGAAGCGAAAATTCGAACGGGGCTCGAGACAAGAGAAGCCACAAAGAAGAGCCGATAGAAAAAAGAAACAAGTATATTTAAGAAGTCGTGAGGGATAGGGCTGTCAACAAAGCTGTCCCGTTGTGCTGAGATGTTGTGCTGTACGAGAATGGCTGTTTCGTTGGTATGTTGATAAGTGGTATACCCACGACACTTTACTGGACCGGGGGGGGGTCTTGCATGGTGATGATGTGTGGTTGTTCGTTTTGGAATTTTAGGAGGCATTCCAGGGGGGCTCTCTTTCTGCCAAAACCATGACAGTTCCACTGCCAAACGAAAATCTCTTTACGACCAGCCATTATCAGTTATGCCAAAAGTAGGATCAGTGGGAGGAGGAAGGGCATTCGTCTGTGCAGCTGTTGCACGGAAGTGCATGAACACCTGTTGTTCTATGAATTCCATGTGAGATTGCATTGTTGCTTGGCTCTGCAAGAGGTTTTGGATAAGTTGAGCGGGCTCTATATGAAGCTGCTCGGGACGCGTGAGTCTCTCTTCCCAGGGGGTCGTATTTGCAGCGTGCTCAGGGGGGGGGATTGGCCTTTCGCATTGAAAGGGGTTCTGCGTTGGGCTGGGGAGTGGAAACTTGGGCCAGGGTTTGTCGTAGAGAGGCATTTTCAGCTCTCATTGCCGTGAGCTCGGCGCGCATGGCCTGCATTTCTTGCAGTACAGCAGGGGAAATTTGGGAAGCGCGTGCTGATAGGATGGGGGTTGTTGAGCGACCACTGGATTGGAGGCCCTTGGGTCGCTCACCTGTGAGAGGTTGGTTGGCGGGCGGGAGGGTCCAGGTTGATGCATCCTAGGTTTCTTTGAGCATGGCACTATCATGGGTAGTTGTGGCTCCTGCTGAGGGTTGATTTGGGGGTGGGGTTGATTCGGCGGAGAGCGCTGTGATGGGTGTTCACGAGGATCCTGGCATGTTGAGGGTGACTCGAGGAGGGTTGATCTTTTTGGTGTTGGTTCTTTCAGGTTTGCCGTTGCAACATGTGTGCTTACGTTGGTTTGGGTCTTGGACGAAAACGTCGAGTACAGTCCGGAGAGCCTGTGGCGTCTGCTCCATCGCAGACGATGCAGTTGGGAGCACATGCGTTTTTTTCAGTGGTGTCAAGAGTACCGCACGTTGGGCACCGGTTTAGGGGGTTTCACTGGGCGCAGACATCCTGCCTGTGTCCAGTGCTCCAGCACAAGGCACACGTTTGCACCTTCGGGCGCAGTGCATTTCATCGGTGGCTCGTCATTCTGTACCTTACCCAGAATGGCACCCTGGGTCTACCGAACAAGATCTGAACAAGACAGGTGGTGCCCATGCGGCGTGCATCTAGCACCTTGAGGTGGGGATGGTAATGGATGAGTTATTCTATGATATCGTCGGACGTCTCTTGAGTGTGGAGGTCAAAGACGATACCTGAAAATGTATTTCATGGGGCCGGAATGTGTGTGACCATGGGGTAGGTGCAGTCAGCCAGATAAAGACTTTGGGAAGCAGCGTATCGTGTTTCTCTCTCCTCAGACGGGCTGCTGACGACCATGAAGTTGGCTTTTTTGTGAAGTCGAAGCTGGTCCGTGTCATCTATGTCCAAGCCAGCTTGTTGGTGTATGGCGGTGGCGATGGTTAGGGCGGAAATCTCGGAGATATTAATACCTTCACGAGGCCGGAAAACCACTTTATTATCCGTGGCCGGAAGTGGTGTTTGGGGCGGTAGTTTGCTTGCGTGTCTTGTTTTCCCACGGGTGTTGCTTTGATGTACCGGGCTAGAAGAAGGCGAGGTGCCTGTCACTGGTGTCACTTGGTGGGCTTGCTGTCGTCTTCGAATAAAGGTTCATTTGCTGGCATTGTTCGATTTTGGGGGTAATTCGGTGCCTTCAACTTCAACGGTCAAGGCCGTGGATGTCATGGTCGGAAGGGCAAGGCCGCTGTGAACGCAGGGCAACAGGTTTTTGAACGCAACACCGGTCGCTGCGGCGGCGTTGGTGTGGGCGAGCCGGAGCGATGTAGCGAGCTTGCCTAGGAAGCCAGCCCGTCACTACAGCTAACCCTACATTTAGGGCTAGAGTGGCGGTCGCCGCTTTTAATTTTCTCAGAATCGTAGAATCGAACGTAGGGGCTTGCCTGCTGAAACGTTCATGTCCCGGTAATCGCGTTGACGAGGTCTATCGGCTAGTGTACGTTTTTTGGCTCTGGAGGCCGTTGGCGAGCCTTTAGAGCGGTGCTTAGCAGGGCTGATGCGAAGCACGCCCACATTGGTCGGCCACCTGTTGGCGCTCCCTTTTGTCTAGACAGTCATCAAGGCAGGTGATGGTGTCAAAGTCTGTGAGCAATTCGGTGGTAGAGATGGCACACAAAGACGTCATGAATGGACACCCAGGAATCTACAAAAGAATGGATAGAATACTTGACAAGTTTTGCGGACCGAACATGCATGCTGGCTGGAAGAGATTTCGAAATTCCTGTAACGTATTCAAAATTACTTCATCGAAAGGAAAAGTGCGGATCGGGCAACTAGGAAGGATGCTGCTAGGAGACAGGCCCTTCCACACAGTACCAGCGGATCTAATCTGCCCTATTCGAGCTCTTGCGTAGAAAGCAAACGAAGTCAAATGTCACCATGATAGTCCCCGTGACACGCTACGGCGACACCATCGCGCTACACTGCATCGACATGGCCCACATCGCAGAAGATCCTCTGCAGAAGGTCCTCTGCACAGAAAAAGTGAACGGAATCTTGCTCATCAAGTCCCTCCACATTACTCCGTATCATTCCGGGAGCAACTGACTCGTATCTTGATATTACGTTATTTCAAATTAAAAGCCCAGACAGACTAGCAACAGCAAACTACGCATCTGGTACCATTACTTGGCACCATTCATTTTTGCTGAGCGAGAAGTGCCCCACGGGAATTTTGGATTATGACCGTTTCAACTGATTTATGGCTGACATCGCCGGAGGTCAATGGCTGTCCTAAATAGCTATGGACTGGTGAGGCCATGGTGGAAGATATACGGACTTTCATGAAGTGACTTGGCGTGGGAAATAACAGAAGAATTCGCGGGAAAAAGACGCAGCAAGCACGCCAGCGGCGGAGTGAAATCAGAGAAGCGAAGATTCGAAGGGGGCGCGAAACACGGAAAGCCACAAAGAAAAGGAACGAGGCCTGGAAAAAGATCGAGAAGTGATTGAGGGCAACCAGCGGAGCGCCTAAGTTTAGGTAGCCTGGCGGACCAGCGGAAGTCGACTGGACTGCGGGTACGCTGTTCCTGTGAAGACCCTGCGCTCCAGCGGCAGTCTCCCGGACTGCGGGAGCGCTACCCTAAGCACTGCTCGTGTTCACGCCCACCAGATTCTTCGGGCAGACCAACGGTAACGTCCTCATGGCGCCGTGACTGCGCTCGGATGCTGTGGCCACGCCGCGTCAATGACAACAACTGCCAGTGGTAGCCGCCTTCGTCGGGAGCTTCATCTCGCCGCCGCTCCTGCCTCAGCCAAAACTGTGAGGCCCCTCGTGCAATTTCCTGCAGCTTGGACTCGTAATGTTCTGGCTGCGAGATTGTGTTCCCGTGCTACGCCTTACTTTGCGACTTTTTTTCTATTGTTTTTTCTCTCCTTCTTTTTCGGCCTTTTATTTTTTTTTATTTCTGTTTGGCAATATGGACTTCTGCGTCGTCACTTGTGAGCTGCTCCCACTACGGCCCTGAAGCTGAAAAGTGGCTTCCGCGAAAGGACTCTTCATAACATTATGAAGGGCAGGACGCAGAGCCGAGCGGAATTCACGAGAGAAGTTGCAACATGGACCTTGAAAAGACTATCGCTCTAGGAAAGGAACAGTGTTTCAAGGACGAGGAGCTTCGGACATGGGCGAAGTCTGAGCAGGCTAGAGTAAGGGAAAAATGGCTGGCAGAGCGTGAGGCCGTCAAAGAAGCTGCAGAACGCGCGAGGGAAGAAGTGCAACGGGAGAAAGAAGTATCCGAGCGGATGCAGAACACATTAGAGATGAAGTTTCGTTTGCAAGAGCTCGCGAGGGATAGCGCGCAAGTTGATCGCTCAGCACCTGAACTCGCAGCCTCGGGACACGCAACGGCTGTCAGCCCTCACAAGCTTATCCCTCCTTTTTATGACAGGGGAGACAATCTCGATGCCTACCTTGTCAGGTTCTAAAAAATCGCGCCTCGCAGAAGTGGCGTGAAAGGTAATTGGCAGTAGCTCCTAGCACGTGCCTCAAGAGTGAAGCACTGACAGTGATAGGGAGAAGGTCCCAAGAGGACTCCCTAGATTACAAAACATGTGAAGCTCGCCCTGCTTAGGCGATTCAGCTTCACTTCTGAGGCGTACAACGAAATGTTCAGGCACGTGATAGCCGAAGACAGGAACCGGCGTAGTGTTCGTTTCACGTCTTGCTGGCCATTTTTACAGGTGGCTAAACACGCCCGGCGTTGTGGAAACGTTTGACGAACTGCGGGACAAGATGATTGAAGAAAAATTCATAAAGCGTTGCCACACGCAACTCGCAGTCTTTAACAACGAAAGGAACTGAGAGACAACTAGGGAGATGGCAGAAGTTCCGACAAACTAAGGGAAGCACAGGCCATCAAAAACTTGGGTTATGCCCGAGACAAACCTTTGGAAGACCAGAGTAGAGATCAGGCCCGAAAACTAAGGAAGACCCAAGGCTGCTTTATCTGCAGCAAATTAGGCCACCTTGCGAGTGACTGTTGAATGTCCGGACGGCAAGATAGCTGCGGCAAGTGCGGAAAACCTGTCCATAGAACCGAGAACGGTCGAGGCAAAGAGGGTGACGTAGAACAGGTTTCGGCTTGCGGCGTAGCAAATCGCCGACGTCTACAGGAGAGTATTCCCAAACAGCTAGAAAATACGATTCAAAGATAGTTTCTGGGGGAGAACCTACCTGTGGTGACTGGGGAAATGTACGGGAATCCTATATCGGTGGTAAGTGACTCCGGCAGTAATACCATATTCGTGCGCCAGGATCTTGTGCCAGACTCTTGTCTGGCATGCCAAGCTGCCAGTTTGGTGTTTGTGGACAAAACTGGGCAGCAAATTCAAGAAGTGCACATCAACTTCCACACGCCCTACTTTCCAGGGATGCTTAGAGTTAAATGCATGCAGAATGTCTTTTAATATTTAGTATAGGGAACATACCAGGAGACAGACCACCCTACGACCCTGTCATAAAGTTGTATCCACACGCTGATGAGAACAAGACAAAAGACAACCCCCAATATCTCTCAAGAACAACCTCAAAGCCGAGCAGATTTATTACTGCAATTGACTCTCAGAAGCTCGTGGAAACTCAGAAGCTGTCCCAGAAACCAACAGGCTGCCCACAGGAAGCCTGAACATCGTGGAGGTCAGGAGAGAACAGCTCAAGGAAAAACAAGAACGAGATCACAGCTTGAAAGACTGTTTTCAGAAGTGACGGAGAATATTCACATCCAGAAGCAGCAGCCACTACCAATATGTCGTAGACAGGTGATTTCTTTATCCGCAGTTTCACCTTTCGTCTGGAAGCACATTCAAGCAGGTGGTGGTACCCCAACCTTCGAGGAACGCAGTGCTACAGATGGGCAACGAAGGCTTCATGGCCGTACACCAAGGTATCTGCAAAAGAACGGGCAGGATCCTTGACGAATTTTACGTGCCGAGCATGCATGCCGACATGAAGCGATTCGTCAAGTCCTGTGCCATCTGCCAAAGAAGTGCACCGAAAGGAAGAGTAGGCGTCGCACCGTTAGGAAATATGCCCCTCATCGACATTTCGTTCTGGAGAGTAGCAGTCAATCGAATCGACATGATCTGACCCGCTTCCGAGAAAGGAAACAAATATATCCTCACAATGATAGACTTCGCCACACGCTACGTCAACGCTGTAGCGCTTCCTAGCGTTGACAGCGTTCACATCGCAGAAGGGCATTTCGAAATGTTTTCAGGAGTGCGACTTTTACAAGAAATCGTGACGAACCACGGGAAAGCTTCACGTCTGGTCTCATGCAAGAAGTCAACTGACTCTTGTCCATCAAGTTCCTCTCTACGACAACTTATCATGTCATGAGCAATAGACTGGTAGAAAGGCATAACGGCACGCTGAAGGCGATGCTCAGCCGAATGTGGAAGGAAAGCCCAAGATGCAGGGCCCGTTACTTGCCACCGTTGCTTTTCGTGTACTGGTAGTACCCCAAGCCAGTATCAGATTCTCGCCTTTCCAATTGATATATGGCCGACATGTCCGTGGAAATATGGCAGTCCTGGGAGAACTACGGAGTGGCGAGGCCATGGAGGAAGACATACCTCGTCGAGCAACGACACAGACTCGAAGAGACGTGTAAAGCTGCCCAGGAAGGCTGCAAAAGGCGAAGATAACACAAAAGAAATATTATGACTAGAAGGCTGTTTCACGAGAGCTTAAACCGGGAGTTCCCGTCACCATTCTCCTTCAAACCGGGGATAACAAACTGACGATGCACTAGAAGGGTCCCTTCACAGCTGTTCCAAAGCATTACGACCTTGACATCGAAGTCGACTTGGGCAAGATGACCCCTACAACAGTGAAAATGCTCAAGAAATATGAAGAAACGACAGCCGACGTCTTCGAGTGTTGCGGCCATCAGCACAATAAAGGGTGGCATTGAAGGCGAAAGAAATAGCCTTTCAGCCCCTTCAACATCAGCAATCGTTACAAGGACATGTGCATTTCAAGCAGCCTATCTTCGTCGCAAACTCAGGAGGTGTAACAAATATGTGAAGGCTATCAAGAGATCTTCAGCGATTTGCTAGGCAACACGTATCTGGTAGAATGGCTATTGGATTTGAAAGCACCACGCCCGTTCATGTACAGCCGTACCCCCAGCCATTTGACTTAGAGGAGGTCATTGAAGCAGATGTGCAAGACATGCACCGCTTGGGAGTGATCGAGAGATCACAGTCACCATACAATGCACCACTCCTTCCTGTAAAGAAATTGTACACCATCCATCCTTGGGTGAATTACAGGGAGCTGAACAAACTACTGGTTTCCGACAGCGAACCGATACCCCCCATTTACGTCCTCATAGCTCGCGTATGGCCAAAGAAGGTTTTCTCGAAATTCGACATCACTAAAAGTTACGGCCAGGTTCCAAGGCACCTGATAGTAGGGTAAAGACTGCGTTCCCAACCAAGTCCGGGCTGTACAATTTTAAGTAAATGCCTTTCGGCATCAAGACCACCCCGGCGGTCTACGCTGGGATGATCCGTAGAGTGTTTGAAGGCGAGGAAAACGAATGTCATTACTTCGATGACGTCCTGGCCACAACTGAAACGTGGCCGGATCACATCATTGCATTGCAAGAAGTATTCCAGCGGATCCGGGCTGCAAGTTTAACCGTGAAACCTAAAAACTTCGAAATACGGCCACAGACTGTCAAATATTTGGGTCACAAGATAGGAGATTGAAAGGTGCAACCAATGGATAACATGTTGGGCAAAACATTACGCCCCAAAACACCTCAAACCAAAAAAGAAGTACGGTCTTGCCTAGGCCTTACAGGCTACTACCGAGACTTCATCCGGGACTAGGCTATAAAACAAAACCACCGACAGAGTTACTCGCGAAGGAGGTAAAAACGTGATTGACTGCAACGACGGCAACGAGAGAGCTTTCTGCAGTCTTAAGCAAAACTTGTCGTCCACGCCAATTCTGCGTGCTGGAAACACGTCCAAACAGTTCGTTCTTCGGACAGAGTCTTCAGACAAGTGCCTTGGAATAGTATTACTACAGGAATACAACGGCCAGCTGCACGCAGTTTCTTACGCCAGCCTAGTGCTTTTTCACGAGAAAGTCATTACTGAACTGTTGAGCCCGATTGTTTGCGCTTCCGCAAATACAACTTTTACCTATATGGAAATGAATTCATACTGCAAATGAACCACCAGCCCCTTCAGTACCTTCAGACTGCCAAGCACTTGAACAACCACGTGCTTAGATGGAGACTATATTTGCATGAGTAGTAATGCGTGGTCCACTACATCAAGGGATGCGAGAGTGTAGGCGCCGATTTTATGAGCCGCATCTAGGGTCTAGCATTTTTTTCGTGCAACTATTTCCTTTTGCCTTGTTACATCCTCCGTCATTTTTTTCCCGCGAGAAGTTGTGAAAGTGCACATGTTTTCATGCTGCAACTTTTTTTGTGGGTGGTGATGCCATGAAGTGCCCTGAGTGCGGGAAATACAAGAAGAAATCCCGGGGAAAAGACGGAGCAAGCGTGCGAGTGGCGGACTAAAGAGAATGAAGCAAAGATCTTAAGGGGGCTTGAGGCAAGGGAGGCGCGAAAGAAGAGGAATGAGGCTTGGAAAAATATTCAGAAGCGATCGAGGGCAACCAGCGGAGAGTCTACCCCGAGGTAGCCTGGCGGACCAGCGGCAGTCGGCCAGACGGCGGGTCCGCCGATCCTGTGAAGGCCCGGCGCTCTACCGGCAGTCGCCCGTACTGCGGGAGCGCTACCCCAACCACTGCTCGTGTTCCCGCCGACCTGCACCTTCTGGCAGACCAACGGTAACGTCGTAATGGCACCGTGACTGCGCTCGGATGCCGGCGTCACGCCGCGTCAACGACAACAACCACAAGCGGTAGCCGCCTTCGACGGGAGCGTCTACTCGCCGCCGCTCCCGCCACCAGGAAAACTTTGAGGCCCCTTGTGCAATTTTCCACTGCTTGGACTCGGAATCTTCTGCCAGCGAGAGTGTGTTCGCGTGCTAAGCCTGACTTCGCGACAATTTTTTTTCAATGTTTTCTTCCTTTATTTTCCGCCATTTATTTTTTTTATAAAAATTCCGTTTTGCAATATGGACTCCTGCCTCATCACTTGTGAGCCGCTCCCACTATGGCCCTGAACATGTCATACATCACTCGGACCACCCGCATGTACCTCGTCGAGCTGCGACAAAGACTCGAAGAGAGGTTCATAGCTACCCAAGAAGAGCTGCGGAAAGCGAAGGTAACGCAAACGAAATACTACCACCGAAGCCCGTTTTGCGCCAGGTTGAACCTGAAGATCGCACCCTCATTCTCCTTTGAAGCGAGGCTCGCAAATTCACGGAGCACTGTGAGGATTAAATGAGGTAGTTTGCAAGCGCGGTGATGTTTTCTGATATCGACTTGTGGAAGAATACCCCGCTCTTCACATTTATTGTGCTCAAGTAATATAAAGAACGGCAGCAGATGGCTTCATGTGTAGCTGTTCTGAGACTAATTGGTATTGGAATCGCACTCCAACAAACACCCTTCCTGCTGCCCATAAACTCGAGCAATCGTTCAAGAACAGGCAGAATTCGCCCAACCGGTAGCCGTGGCAAACTCAGTTTGCTCAACAAAAATGGGAAGACTATGAAGACATACTCAGTAATTTGACAGGCAACACGAATCTGGCAGCATGCCATTGGAATCAAGAAGCACAAACTCCGTTCACGTCCACCAGTCTGGAATTCCATTTGCCTTGTAATAGAGCATCCATCGACGGTGAAGTTCAAGACGTGCTGTGCCTGACAGTATTGGGCAGGTCCCAGTCCCCATAAAACGCACCACTTCTTCCTCCAAAGAGACTGGTCACCACCGTCAATCCCTGTCAGGAGTACAGGAAGCAGAAAAAATAGGTGCTGGCTTCAAACAGCGAACCGATCTTTCCAATTAACTTCGGCCTGATGTGAGGAGTAAAGCAGGAGCTATTATCTTGCCGTGTCCGTAACCCGCAAAGGTTGTCTGAATTCGCGTTTGAAGAGGTCGTCACCAATAAACGCTGGCAGTTTGTACAATGTAGTAGGATCACACGTACAACGCGCTGATTCCTATGGCGATCAGTGCCTTTGACAATAATCCCGCTACAATACGTGAGACAATAAGCGCATTTGTCACGGAAGAGCTGCAGCAACTTTGTTTAATGACTCCGCAAACCCAAGTTTCGTCCCTGCGCAAAGTGCTCAGGGAAGATTTTCAACATTCTGTGGCAATTTCAGCACCGTGAGAAGCACACTGTGAGTCAGTCATGATGTACTCCGCATCTGTTCATTGAATTCGCCCACATCCGTGGCCGCACTGACCGCCCTTAGACACATGCCCCATGTGGTTTAGGACTGACGTGTGGCAAACTTTCAAAAACTGTCCGCTGTGTGACAACTGCCGACAAGCTGGCCACATTTACTGTCACTGCCGCTATAAACAACTTGGTCTCTGAGGTTTCTCTATCGACATGCTGCTGCCCCTGTACGGCACATGCTCGAGAAAAAATGATCACTATGTGTGTCTCAGCAGCCCTGGCGCTTGCAGTTTCACTCCTTCACTGACACCCTATCCATCCTAACGCCTAGCCGCCACGGCAACACATATTTCGCAGTTCGAAGGGGCCCCAGTCTACTACACAGAAAATAAAACTAAATGAATCCAGCGACGCAACAACGCACCGAAAACGTAGAGTCAATACCCGTCCATAGGCTCACAGTTTTTTATTGCTGATTTCACCCCCCGCACGACAACAACCGCAAGGCGCGGCACCAACCCGGCGTGAACTAAACAGCAATTAACAAGACCACGAACACGATGACACGTATCCACCTGTGATCAAAGCGAACCATTCTCAATACGGCACCACGATGACTCCAAAACTCTAAAACGACTAGTTCTGCTCTGCAGCTATATATCGACGGCCTCCACGTAATCCAGCTATAAAACACTGGAGAGCACTATTCAGTCATCATTGGAGCATTCGCGTCGAAAATGAACCACTTACGACAAGTAGCTACGGTCGGCAAATACGCACAGCGTGAAGCCATCTCGTGAGGCACGGTGGAACCTACATGTCACGCATCACAATCAACGGCACCACGGATCCTGCTGGGTTTATGGTGCTGCCTAACTGCTCCCACGAAATACTCTGGGCATCAACGCTTTGACCGACACTGGTGGCCTCATCCATTTGCAGGACAAGATCAGTCTTTTTCTGCGATCGGCCATGACCCTGAAATCAAGCACCTAACAATGTATTTAAGGATTGCGGTAGACGACGTCCCCTGCTTTCCAGTAGAAGCCTGGTCATCACTGTCAGTTCTAAAAATGGTGCTTATTGCACCGAAGCTATCATGTAGAGCGACCAGAGATTGCTCCTCTGGCGTGGTGTCCAAATCTCAAGTGGCCTATTTGGCCTAAGGTAAGAATTATCATTCTAATCACAAGCTTCACCCACGAATATTAGCACCCAAAAAAAGATCTCTTCTTTTGCGTTCCTCGATCGAGGTCACAAAGAAGGAACCTGATGGCCTTTGCTTGCTTTTTAGCACACACCTGACCTCACCTTCAAGCGAGCTCATCTTTTCGATGTCAACCAGGTGCCAATTGAAGAAGAATACGAAAAGTTAATGGTTTGCTACAACACCTATAACCAATGCTTTTCTTCTAATTTGAAGCTACGTCAGACGCCTGTTGCGAAACAACATATAATCATCGAAAACGCCACTCGGTTAATGCGACAGGGACCTTACCGGGTATCTTCGTATGATCTCGAGGATACTAAAGTTTATTAGCGACATGCTGAGCGACAATATCATACAACCCTCTAAAATTCCCTAGGTGGCTCTCGTTGTGGTCTTGGGAAAAAACATGGCTCGTTATTATTGTGCGTTGTCTACCCACGGCGCAAAAAAATCCCAAAAAGGACTGTCCGAAAAATTGACGACGCCCTGGACACAATTGCTGCGTAGTCCTTTTTATCAATGTACTTGGAAACTAGCTACTAAAGAATTGAAATGGACGAAATAGATATTTAGGGTTCTACCCATAAAACGCTGGACGAACTGCACAAATCTAAGGTGGAGCTTTTTGGGATGTGCATAGTTCGAGCAACACTCCTACAGGTATTGGGCACTGCTATCCAGCCCTCAATGACAACTTGCCTCGTATATCTCGACGAAGCGGTCCTAGTTACCCGCAGCTCCTACAAGCGACTCGAAAGTTTCCAGGTGGTACTCTTACCACTCGAAAATCAGGTTTACCATTATGCCAGAAAAGTGCAACTTCGCGCACGAGGAACATAATTTTTTGGAAAACGACGTCAGCATCGTGTGAGTCCTGCCTGACCCCGGGAAAACGTCAGGGATGGGCAACTGTCCAGGCCCGGTGGACAACGAAGTGGTTGGAAGATTCCTCAGACTGAGGTAAATACGGGATCTTGGTCAAAACATTTTGAAATATCACTCAAAACTTCACGCGACTACAGAAAGACAGTGTCTAGTTCTCCAAAAAAATGCAGCAGAATGCTTTGTGCGATGTTCAAAATTGCCTCCAGCTTTGGCCTCTAGTTGCACATTTGGATGAGTACGCCGGGACAGAAATGCAGACCGTCGCCGTTGAAGTATTTTTGGGGCTCCCCTTGTCAAAAAGCCGGACGTCTTCGAAAACGAAATCACTATCAAACGAAGAGACAAGGTATTACCATCTGCAAAAGTTTTTCGGCGTCCCGCCGTGCGAAAGTGGATGTCTAGGAAAGCTGTTGTGAACCACTAAAAGTGACGTAGGAGGGTTTGAAAGGTCGCTTTTCGTCCGGTCGGGCTTGGAAGTTCCGCTCGGATAGCGTCACTAGATATGAGTCAAGAGTATCGGCAGTCTATTTACCTAATGTCCCGGGGAGCCATCTTGAACGTGGGTAAATTCACATTCCGTGAAATTTATTTACGCTGCGAGGATTTACGGGCAGCCCTGTTTTGTTGTTTTTGCGTTTTTTTGGCAACTCAGGTACGAGAAACGTATTTTTGCTTTGCGCAGATGCCCCCATAACAACGTTTCTAATGCAATTCAAGGGTGACGCATTTACATTTCAGCACGCGAAGTGTTTACAGAACGACGTGGTCGATGGTGATGCTGAGGCCGCTGACTGCAACGACAAAGTGTCCACCGTTGCTGCCTTGCGTGCCTCAACGGCCGCACTTTAATATATTGTTTATCGACACGAGAATCGGCTTCTTCATTGGCCAAAGTAGGTCCTGCCTAAGCTGCCGCATGCGCCGGAGGCCATGCGCAAGAACTGTTCCGAACATTCTGTTTACCATTGTCGTCGTACATAATGAGGGTACATAGTAAGGGTACAATGCGGGTTTACCATAGTGGGGCACATATTGGGGGCAGAATTGTTCTCAGGCGCCTTATCATGCATAATGCAGTTTCTATGCTTGTTTTGTTGTGTGTTTAAACAAATTCTTAGCTCTATGCTGCATGCTAGATTGTTCTGACCCATGTACTCGGCTTCGCAGGCCTTCGCGCTTTGGCCTTTATGCCCACGAACGCTGTTTTTTTCCCAGAGCTATAAAAGTTGGGGGTAGAGGTATGTAGCGTTGGTGTAAGAACGATGGCTGGCCTTAACATACCACATTTCCAAGTTTCGCACGTATGTAAGTGGCGTGCCATTTAAGTTAGTGGCAAACCACCATCCACTGTTTGGCTTCCAAATTTGAAAGACCCTTCTTGTCCTCTGGGCGCTGGAGTCATCGCCAGCTGGAATTTGACATGACGATTGCGTAGTACGTGCGTAGGATACAATGGGCGGCGACTGCCTAGCGGCGACTGCCTAGTCAGTTGTCTTTGGTAAACAAGGTCGAACAGTGTCACCTGCATAGATTCTTGGATAGAATGTTTTGTAGGCACGCATGCGTCCTAGGTCGTATGTTCAACCTCAACATATATAGGATATGTGAAATCACCTTGTTCACACATCCCCTTTGTCCGTTTTTTTTTGAGGGGGTGGCATGCCGTCGTTGTTCAGTGACCCGCAGTGCTGCACCTAAGAATGCTTGCTTGAGCTTTGCAAACAAAACCGTTCCGCGTTACGTAATTGGAATATCAATATGTCAATGTCGCTGCGCAACTCGGGTTATCGGAAATTTCGGCAATTCCTGTGCGGTCCTCTTCGGAAAAGCAGCGGTCACGTCGTAGCGCGCCATGTAGTTAGTCAATCAGATAATCGCCTTCTTCTCTGTCGTGACGCAGAGCACAGGCCTGGATGGCGCGTTCCGATCTGTTTTAAGGGCTCCACTGGAGCGCACGTGGCTACAGATTCCAGCGGGTGTTTCCGGCGGCGTTCTTCATAACAGGAAGTGGGTGACGTCTGACGCAAGTTGGCGATCTTGAGCTTTCCGAATGTTACGTCCCGTGCCTTAAGAGGTGGCCTGATGATGGTGCGTTGAAGCATTCTTCCAAGATTTTCTCGCGGATGCTGGTGGAGATAAGCAGAAGGGAAGAAGGCGACGCACGAGATTCTTTAAGGAATATGCAGCAGATTTACGCTCAAAAGCTCTTTGCAGAGCGGCGTTGCGTCTTTCAGGATGATAGATCATGATGCGTAACTGGGTTCCACCACGTGGCTCTTCGGCTAGGTCACTTTCCTTCACGATGCAAAAACTCGGCGTTTTGGTCACTGTCCGCCGGTTGTGGTAGTTCGACAGGGGTGCGCGAAGGCAGCCGGAATCCGAATGTTTAGTGCCGAATTTTTTAACTATAGTCATGTCGAATTTTAGGAGACGCAGGCTCCTGTACCAAAAACTGCCAGAGGGGTTCTTCAATTGGGCAAGCCAACACAGCACATGATGGTTTATCACAACTTTAAATGCTCTGCCATACACGTACGTGCGGAATTTAAACACTGCCCGTCTTACCGCAAGACACCATTTCTCAGAGGCTGAGTAGTTATCTTCGTCTGGTAGACAACTGCTGGTCTAGGCCATTACTTTATCTCAACATGTTATCTCGCGTAAATCGGCGAAGGTAAGCTGCGACGTGGAGATCGAACGCCTTCAAGAAAGTTTCACCGCTAAAATCGACAATCTCGCGGGGACCACGCGCACGCTCATCACGATGACCTAACAACGGTTTGCTCGCTTAGAAGAGATGATTGCGGCGCTGACGGTGTCCCAACACCGATTAAGCGAACGTATAGATCTCCTTTAAACAGAAGCTGAAACCTGTATTCTGTAGCCCGGTACTCGCAGCTCAAATCGCCAACTACCCCTATCTTCAAGAGCAAGCGCAGCAACCCACTCAATCCTGACAATGCCAAAACGCAACCTCCTACAATAAGACCGGGAGCGGCGCTCACGACATGGCAGTGCAACTGCCAGAGCTACAACAAAAAGAAAGCCACGCTTCAACAACACATACAACATGCAGCGAAGCGGACAGACATCGTCATGCTGAAAGAAACGGTGACGCTAGATCCGACTCTACCGGGATAGAAGACCTACGGCGACACGAGGGGTCGGCAGGGCGTATGAACCTTTGTGCGGAAGGGCCTGACTGCCGTGGAACATCAGCTCCTCAAAGGCAGAAAGGGCAAGCGCGAACACACCTGTCTTGAGATAATTCCCGGGAAACGCTATACGCACGGACTGTACGTAGTCAGCGTCTACCGCAACCCCAAAGACCATGGCCAAAAATTCAAAGCTTTGCTCAGAGCAGCCAGCAGCCAGGCGCGCCAACATGCCCTGGTCGTGAGGGTGACTTCAATGCCCCCCATCAGGCATGGGGCTATAACCGAGCCACTGCCAAAGGCAAATACCTCATGCAAAATTCCATGGAGCTCCGTTACACGCTAATTACGGACCACAAGCAGCCTACACGGTCGGGCCTCCCCTCTACGCAGAGGGACACTACCCCCGACCTTACCTTTTTCAAGAACGGAGCTGACATCACGTGGCGCAACACAGGCGACGACCTCGGGAGCAACCACTCATTCTCGAGATCGAAATACTCGGCGGGGGACGTCACACACTTCAACACAAGTGGATGGACTGGGACCACTCCCGACAACAGCGACGACAAGGTAGTGGAACGCCAGACATCAACCACCTCGAAGAATAGAAAGAAACCAACAAGGCAGACGTTCGAGATGCCACGAAGACGATCGAGACAGACGACGACATCCCGTGCATCGACAGTAAGCTCTCCCACTTACTTGAGGCCACGAAGTCGATCAAAGCCAGGTGGAAAAAGCAACGCTGGAACCGCGTGATCAGAAAGAGGGTGACCGCATCGAACAAGGCCATAGCACAGCACTGCGCCCTGCTATGCCGACAGGAATGGCGCGAAATTTGCAATCGCTTTGAAGGCCAGCTCCACTAAAGTAATGCATGGTCGCTCACCCACCACTTCCTCGACGACCCAAATACCAAATCGTATCAACAAGATCGTATGGCCAGGCTCATGCAAAGGCGGAAACCGAGCTAGGAAGGGACGCAATCATCAAGCGCATCGGCGCTAAATATGTCCCTGAATACAACACCGAAACGCACCTGGCATAGTCGGGAGCACCGAACGACCACCTCGATCGGGACATCACGTAGCAGACAGTCGAACTCGCCGTCCGAGAGTTAAACACCCGATCAACAGCGGTTCCCGAAGGAATCTCCAACAAGGTCCTCCGAAACCTCAACGACGGGGCGCTAGGAGCCCTTACCCAATATTACAAGTGCTAGCGCAGCGGCCAGCTGCCCCATCAATGGAAAAAGGCCTAGACGGTGCTAATCCCCAAGGAGGGCAAATCTCTCCACCTAGACAATCTACGCCCCATCGCGCTAACTTCATGCGTGGGGAACGATCTCGAGCTGTCCTCGCGAATCGGTGGCAGGAGTACCTGGAGCAAGCAGAACTCTATCCCAACACCATAATCGGCTTCCAGAGAGGCCTCAGCACCCAAGCCGCCTTGCGGCAGCTCAAGCACGAAATCCTGGACCAGAGACCAAAGACAGCTGTGTCATTCTCGTCTCGACCTTCAGAGCGCCTATGATCGCGTCAAGTACTCGGCCATCCTAGCTCAGGTATCAAGACTTAACATGGGACAGCGAAGTTACGCCTACATTAAGAATTTCCTAACGAACAGACAAGTTGACCATCAGGCGGTTGAGATCGTCTTGCCCACGAAAGGCCTCGGTAGCGTGGGAACCCCCCAAGGCTCGGTGATCTCTCCTTTCGTCTTCAACATCATGATGATCACCGTAGCAGAAGCATTATCCAGAGTGCCTACCGTCCTTCACACTATTTACGCTGACGATATAACACTATGGACAACAGGCGGCCCCGATGCCGACATAGAACACGGGCTTCAACGCGCCATCTCAGCCATTGAAGACTGCCTTAGAGGAACGGGTCTCCGATGCTCGCCTTCGATATGGGAACACCTTGCCTCCACCCCTCGCAAAGCGGGCAGACCATTACTAAACCAAGAACTTGCGATCATCTCGCCCTGTACACCGAGACTGGCTAGTGTATTCCCGAAGTTTCGGAGATCCGCATGCACGGCATGCAATTTCACAGCAAGGGCGACAAGACAAACCTCAAGAAGAAGCTTGCACTCAAAACAACAAGTACCCTACGCCTTCTACGCCGAGTTTCCACGGCCCGAGCCGGATTGCGGGAGGACGGCATGATGCGATTAGTACAGTCTTTCGCCGGCAGCCACATTGCCTACACGGTGGCTTACCACACGTCGACCACTACCGAAAGGAACAAGATAGACGCCATGATAGGCAGACTCTACAAACGGGCACTCGGACTACACGAGTCCACAGACAACGACCGCTTCTCCCACCTTGGGGGTTCACAACCCCGTCGACGAAATCAACAAAGCACAAGTCGCTGCCCATTGCGAACACCTCGCAACCACAAGAATGGGACGCCACATCACGGAGATCCTCGGCTATGGTCCCCAAGTCACGCAAAGACGCATTTCTAACCTCTCCGACACAATCCGAGCCAATATATTCGTCAGTGCTATCCCTAATAATAATAATCTTATCCCTATCCTGACCACAACCAAGAACGCAGTCAAGCCCAGGCCAAGTTCCTCGTGGGTCAATATGAGTCGACTCCCACGACCGCTACGTAGATGCGGCCGAGTACGCCAACGGCCGATACGTGAAGGTTGCGATCAACGCCTGCACGGGCCAAGCTACCCAAGCCGCCAGCGCGTGCTGCAACAGTGCCACTCCGGCCGAAGAGTTGGCTATCGCCGTCGCCATGACCGAACCGGACAGCGACACTATCCTCAGTGATTCACAACAAGCCCTCCGCAACCTCGCAAGAGGACGCATCAACCCCCAAGCCGCCCGCTCTATAGAGCGAACAGCAATCTCGCCAGGCCTACACAAGAAATTATTATGCATCCCCTCCCATGCGGGAGATGGTTCACCGTATGCACAGAACCACAACGAGACGATCCACAGGGAAGCGCGCACTGTCACCCACCATGCCAATAGTCCACACCAATAGTGGACCGCGACTGAAGACTGACCGAGTGGATACTGTGAAATCCTCAAGAACATGAGCGCTGCGCGCCAGCTATTCCCCTCACCCCACAAATCTCTAAGCAGGGAAGAAGCAGTACACCTACGACACCTCAAAACTGTGTCGGTGCTCACACCGGAGCTCCTCCATCACATGTACCCCGACGATTGTCCCAGCGCACAGTGCGACAAATGTAAACAAGGTACGGCCAATCGCTGGCACATCCTATGGGACTGTGTAGCCATACAAGACGGCCTCGCCTTCACAGAATGCCACTCAGATCTCCAAATCACCCTCGCCTCAACCAACAAGTGGGATCAAGAGTGGGCAATTCAACAGGTTCTCAAGGAACTCGAAAGGCACGGACTCCGCAAAGGGGTCCCTGTCGAGTAGGGCTGCCCAAGAGGATGCAACGCACCGCCATGTTGAGGTCGGCCCGTCATCCGGGCTTTACCTACTGCAGGATTTATTTATTAAAGTTATTTACTTCCATCAATCTCAGTAATATAGGAATTATCGTTATTTTTTCAATGAGCACAACTGGGGTCGCAAAGGGGTTTCAGAGTGTTGGATGATACCGTTGTCGATCATGTCTTCTAGCTTGAGTCTGGATATCTTCGCCATTGTGGAGGACACCCCGTACGGGGACTATGACGCATGTCGGGCTCGATCTTTTCTGATAATTGAGTGCTTGGCAAGAGCCGTCCGTCGCAACAGCGTTGCTGATAAAAACAGTGACTGCAGCCGCTCAACGAAGCGCAAGGTCAGTAGGAGTTCTCAAAGGCTCGCTTTTGCTTCATAGTATCTGAAGGGATTCAAAATGCGGCGGAAATTGGCCAGTAGGAGGCGATTTGTGGTCGGTTAATAAAGCATCAAAAAACATCGGGATTGCACACAAAGGAAAGGTTCTTCAGAAAAGTTCCTGAGAAGATATTTACCCAGAGCGCAGCAAGCTGACTGTAAAAGAGCTGTGCTGTTTCACAGCTGAGTGTGGAAGTTGATGTCAGCTTAGTGTTGGAATGCAAAAAAAAACGGTGACATGCAATACTCCTCTCGCTGCTGCATATTCCACTCCCTACACTGCCTGTTTGTCCGTTGTGAAATCCAGTAATAAAGCCAGACAGTGGAACTTTATTCGACCTCGACCAGATTGCGAAGGGCTATGATTTGTGGTCTATCTTGATATGGTACTGCTGACCATCCAGCACCTTCCGAAATCCCGTACGGGTTTGAAAACTGTAACCTCGTCTTGTCCTAACGGTCCGTAGGATGACCTCATGGGTAACATCATCGGCAAAAAGAACAGACTGGGCGGCTGGGGATTGTAAGCGAACTGCGGCAGTGCAGCTCCAACTACAGCATGAGACAGATCACCTATTAGGAAAATCAGAACTGCCGGTCTCAGATGAACGACAAGATTAGTCTGCGACAGCTTTGCCTTGATATTCTCTAAAAATGGTAATGCTGCTATGACCTAGCAAGCGCAGATGCTGTGAATTTCTCTTGAGCATGTGAGTCAGCATCAGGAAAGGGGTCCCAGGCGGCACAGAAAGTGTGTGCCAAGAGCGGCCCGTCTAAGGCCAGTTTCTGGCATATTCGGCCAGCATCCAGGTTCTGGCAGACACTGATCATACGATGAGCGGCTAACATTTGGCAACCAGCCCTTCGGTATTCCTCCGGCATTCCGTATTCACAGACACAACGGCAGCTACCTGGCTGCAAGATAAGTTCCCTTTCGGCTGCTGATGTTGAGAAAGAAAACGGCTGAAGTACGGCTTTGGGGAGTTCGTTTTTCCTTAGAGTAGCGGTTTTCAGCCAAAGCACGGCAAGCGACCGGCCACAGGATATCAGCATTCCTGCGGCAGTTCATGTTCGAACGGACACCGGCCGGAGCGCGCCTGCCACGCATTCGCTTTTTCAACGGTGCCCGCGCGCGTCCTGCGGCAGAATATTCTGTTTCGTCGTGAAACCGGTGTTACAAAGGAGATAGGCCGACGTAAGGCACCAGAATGTACGTTTTTAATTTGGTTAGCGGTCCTGCGCCGAATTACGCCAAGGAATGGCCGCAGAATTTTTGGCAACCGGTGTTTAAGAGGATACCGGCCTACGTAAGGTCTCAGGTTATACGTCATTCTTTCGGTAATCCGCGTACAGCCGAACCACGGCGTGGGTCTGGGCGTCGAGAATTCATGTACAGACGTGTGTGGAAAAGGACCCGGCGGAGTAGGACCGGTTTTTTCTTGGGTGAAGAAAGAGCCGTTAGGGAGACGAATGACTCAGATGCGTTTTTTATCCATTCGGAGTTTCTACGTTTTAAATGAACGAGCTTCGTTTGTAAAACAGTAATGAGTGCTCTAGGTGAACGGGCCCGGTACAAGGACTGATTGGAAATTAACAGGAAACCTTTTAGGATATCGAAATGCCATTTATTGCCACAATAAGACGGTGCCACTCCGCTGAGTGAGCTAAGCCTCGGCAGTCATAGCCTCTTCCACGCCTCGCCCGCCGGCTTCGGCGACGCATCAATTCGAGGCTAGTCGCCCCTTCAAGAAATGGAGACCATTGGAGACATCGACCCGGCAGAGATGTTCATCGCGAGGTGGCGGTGGGTAACAAAAATAAGTGGCCTTTAAGGGCGTCGAGCATGCGGCCGCCACGCAGGAGCTCAACCCGCGGCATGTCAAGTACTCCCCAACAAACAAAGGCAAGGGCGCGCAAAAGCGCACGTTTGCGGCTATTCTTTTTACTATACTACTGCTAAAAACAATGTTGCACTATTTTGTTGGTGAAAAACTAAGAAGAGGCTAAGCTCGTGCATTCGTAGGCTCACCATCGTGTCCTGCTTCATAGATTATTATAACTGTCTAGTTAAAAACGTGCTATTTTAAATTTGCCATAACAAAAGAGCCTTTTGAATGAAGAAGCCTGGTTGTTACTTTAGTTGCGGTGTTTGGAGATGACTTTAGCTACACTTCAGAAAGGACTCATTCGTTTAAACATAATCGCCAGCATCCTAGTAAAAACAGATTTCGTCGGGTTTTTCTTGCTCAGCGCAGCTTGTTCAGTTCAAGCACGAGTTCTATTTAGGAAAAAATAAGCTGAAAGTAGTTGACTGTATTTTCTTGTACTGCACAAAATATAGGCATTTGGAGGTGTTCCATATTAGCTTCTTGGTAGTACATTGCGGGTTATAAACTGAATAAATCTGTTATTTCATGGATAGCCGAGTATATCTCTTTAAGAGAGGAGTCGGTCGCTCTCAATGGTGGTTCGTCAGAATGTGTTCCAGTGACCTCAGGAAATTCCCCAAGGGTCAGTTGCGGGCCCTCTTTTGTTTCTGTAATATATAAATATTATTACTATTGGCATTAAATCTTCGTTCAAAATTTTCTCGAATGACTGCGTAGTTTACAGAACTATAGCGAATGAACGTGATTCCGAATACCTGCAGCATGATTCCTATTTAATACCATCCTGGTGTGCTGATTCAGAAAAGTCGTTGAATGTAAAAGTGTGGTACGTAACTTTACAAGAAAACCTTCATTCCAATTGAATACGTATACCGTAAATTACAGTGCCTTAAATATGGCTGGCGTATATCAATACTTGGAGGTTATTTAACGAGAGCTTGCAGGTTAAATAGGCACGTTCACAACCCCAAAGTTACGGCTGCACGTGTTTGTGGCTAACCGAGAAAAAATTTCAGCGAACCTCTATCTACCTTAAAAAAACAACCATATTTTACTCATGTGCGCTCGATGTCGGACTACGCATGGGTTTTCTGGGATCCCTACACCAAAGAGCTGGTTGATACGCTAGAAAACATACAGGATAGGGCAGTGGAATTCGTAATTGGTAATTGGCACTGTCAACTTAGCACGAGGGAAAGTAAAAGTAAACTTGAATTGTAAGAAAGAAAAGATCAGAGACGAAGCCGAAGGTTGAAATTTTTTCGTAATATCTATCATTCAAAAACTGGAATAGAACGGGATAAGTATACCCAAGCGCTAATGTACATATCCCAAAATGGAACCGCTAGCTTAAAGCAAAATATTAACTTTCCCTTAAAGGTGACGCCTTGTGCGATTTATTTTATCTTAGATCAATACGAGAGCGTAAATATCTGCCACGTATGATTGTACCAACTGTTTATAATGACAATTTTCAACGCGCTTTGTTGATATCTTTAGTTATTCGGCCTCATATTTGATTCTTATCTTTGTATTCTGAGTCATTCCTCCACTTTAGTCTCCAGTGTAGAGACCCTTGAAATCGATTTTTACATACACTAGCAATGCGGAATCCTCCCTTCAGCCGAGTGGAGGGAGCAAATGGAGTAGAGGAGGAACTAAGAATACGTCCTTCAGTGCTACGTATCTCACTGCAAGCAGGTTTCAGATAAATAAATATAAATAAATAAATAAATAAATAAATAAATAAATAAATAAATAAATAAATAAATAAATAAAACAACTTGCGGAGACGCAAGTTCGCCTCCGACGTGTTCAGAATCTTACGTAGTCCAACTTTAATAATAGATTATTTTAGGTTTCATTCGTTGCAGTGTGCAAGGTTCGCTGTATGAATACTACCATTGCTATGTTATTGGTTTTAAACAAATTATGAAACTCTAGTCTTACGCCTTTCCTTGCGTGAACACAAAGGGATAAAACTGCAGCCACCTGAAAAAAGGCGCCATTCGCAACGCGTATAGAATTTTTCGCCGTAGTACGGCATTAGAGGAAAATTAGGCTCTTTTGGGCTATTAAACCTTTACCACCAATTCAACTTCAAAAAATGGTACCCAAAGCGCCAATTTTTTTAAGCAGTCACAACTTTCCCCATGCAATTGTGATTCTGAAAATATAATGCATGAATAATTTCTGTTCAGAATTAGCTGATAATTTACAAAAAAAAACCTGCTGCTGGGGCGGCTTTGCCTCAATGTGGGCCGTGGTAATGAGTAAAAAGACGTACTGAAAGTCAAAGTATTTATTTCGTACAATCACGGTAACACGCGGAAAATTGCACAGACGTTCCTTCGTTGTAACAGAAGCTTTCATGACTAATAGTCGCTGTTTGTGTGGTAGATTTCGAAGCATGGTGTCACACAAAGCCCGACTTGGGAGTCTTCGCACCAGAATCGCTTTTCTTTGCGTGACTTCTTTGATGCATCTTTAGACTGGGCACGTGTGCAGACAACACCTCCCCGCATTGGCTCCTGATTTTTTGGCTTTGGTAAAATTTTTCTTGGGAAATGTCGGCATTTGAGCCTTGTCAGAGATGAGTCCGATCTGCGACCTGCTAGAGGCAGAGTGTGGAGGCTCTTCTCAAGGACTACCTCCACAGGTTGTACGCGGAGATCCAAATGACTCAGTCGTCCTCCTGACTTCTTGTACAGAGTAAATGCATTGAAGATAGCTATCTCAAGGAAGTGGCGAAGTAGTTTCTTGTAGTAGACATTCTGCCCCTTGCCTAACGATGGATAGTAAGACAGGTTTTGGTCCGACTGGTCGACGCCGCCCACTGTGTTGTGGTAGTCGAGAGCAATGGTTGGCTTAGAAACTTGCACGTTCCTGCGGGTGACAACATCTTGCATGGTAGGTGAATGAATGGTGCTTATGAAGGTCAGAATTGTCTCTCCATGTAGGGCGAGGCATTTTCCACGTCGAAACGCGCAAAGTTCACCTTTTTCAAACTCGTTTTTTTGAACGGAGGCATCCCCTTTTTTCCGTGAAAAGCTGTTTCATAGATATCGGTTTTCCGCTTCAGAAGAATGCCAGCTAGGTCCGGTGAATTGTAGCACTTGTCAACCGTCAAGGTGTGTCCCTTGTCGTGAAAGGGCGCCCTAAGGTCTTTCACTACCATAGTGCCCATCGCTTCATCTCCGGTCACGTCTACGGTCCCCTTGCCAGTGTATACTATCAAATTGCAGATGTAGCCACTTGAAGATTCATAGAATAAAAATAATTTGAGGCCAAATCTGGAACGTTTCAGCAGAAGATACTTCGTCCATGCTAATTTTCGCTTGAAAAGCAGGAGGGTTTCATCAACGGACGCATCCTGTTCTGGCACATATTGATCAAGGAATGCCTCGTTCAGCCTTGTGATCACGGGCCACAGCTTCCATAGCTGGGGGTGTGGATGAGTAGCTTCATCCATTGTTTTCAAGTTGGTGAAATGAAGGCAGCGCGTCAACGCGTTGAAGCCGTTCCTGCTCATGGCTTTCCTTAACAGTGGTGCCTCCAAAACATGCTTTGTTGACCAGTCAATCTCAACTTAAGGTTTGCCGACAATACCCTGCGATATTATCAGTGCAAGGAAGAGCATAAACTTATCGCGGTCTGCCGGTTTTCATGTAGAACCCCGGGCTTCAAAGTACGCTACAGCAAATTGGTTTGTGTCCGTGACGGTTAGGTCAATGATTTCCCAGTAATAAATACATGAAGCTAGCCGAGAATGTCATTTTCGTCAGTGGGCTTCCGCAAGATTCCGGGCACTGAAGAGAAGGGAAACCGTGGAGGTGCAGGTGGCGGGTTATCGGTGTCCACGCGCTGCCACACACATGCACTGGTAAGTGCGTCACTCTCGTTGTCGTCATCATCGCCGTCGCTGTCGTGGTCATCTGAAGCAATATTCAGGTTAAAGTAACATCCATGTGACTGTCGGACACAAAATCCATTTCTTAACCAACGCTGCGTACGTGGAGATACCACGTAAGCAGCGTACGTGGACATATCACTGGCCTCTTCGACCAAAGCCACTGCTCCTGCTCCCGTCATCGTGCCATCTACCGGCCACGAGCATGGGCTCACGATATCTTCGCTTGCGCAACTTGGACCATCGACCGACTTCCAGCACGCCAAGACAACCGTATCACCACCGCCTGCATCCTGAGCAACGGCTACAAATAGGCGGATCCTGCTCCTTGTCGTCAGCGTGCATGGGAGAGCAGCGATGGCACAGATGCTGCTAAAACCTTTCCCGTTCTACGTAAAGGTTGGTCCTGCTTACTCATTTTTTTTGTAAAACGAACAGTAACAAGTGTTTGCTGCTCGTCCTATGCCCACATACTGTCACTGCTGGTTGCCCATTGTGCGCTTGTCTTAGAAGTGTTGTTTATGTCTGGTGACATTTAGTTATTCACCGGACCTGTGAAAACATTTTTGGCTGCAATAAATGCTCTCCAGCAAAAAATAAAATCTGGAACACCGAAGTTATGGCCACACTAAACGAAGTCAAATTAAGTCAAGAAGTTCTGGAAGAAAAAAAAGCGCAAGATATCAATATACGCTTGGTAGCGGTTCAAGAAAAATTCGGCATGCTCGAAACTCACAACTCCCCAGCAATAGAGCACCTTATAGCTGAGGCAGTAAAAGGTGAAAGCTTGTCATTACAGTCCAGACTAGATGACTACGATGACCGCTCTCGTAGACAAAATGTTTTTTTCATGGGACTCATGATAACCAGCGGAAACATGGGCCCAATCTGAAGAAAAATTACGATGCCTTTTCTTAGAGCACTTTTTATTAGAACTACCAGATACAGCAATTGCTCGGGCCCATTGTGTGGGCGGTTTTGTTTCTAACAAGTCCCGCCCGATTGCTGTCATATTCAGTTCCTTTAAAAACCTACAAAAGGTCCTCTAACAGAAATCAAAACTTAAAAATACGACCGTATACGTACAAGAAGACTTTTGCAAGGCGACACGGCTAACAAGAAAAAAACTTTTGGATTTCGCAAAAGCATCTGGGCATTCATACAGCATGTGCTACAACAGACTTTTTGTGAACAAAAAATGCTTTGTCTACTGCAATCAAACTGAGACTGTGTGTGAAGTTGAAGCGTCTAAAGCGCATGTTCCTTATAGTCAAGAACATAGCCTCTGTCGATCACAATCACTTGCTGCTGCCACATAGGCATGCGCGGCCCTCCAGGCGCCAAAACCGCGAAGCTGTACTTGTTTGCTCACAAACATCAGGAGCATCACAAATAAACGAGACGAATTAAGAGCTCTGATCGACACGTGTGACGCGGAGATAGTATATTTGACGGAAACTTGGTTATCCGCAAAACTAAACAACTGTGAGCATTTAGAGATGTAATCGTGGAACACACATTGGGTGTGGCGTGTTGATAGCTGTATCTATAAGGATAGAGTCATACATTGTTGCCATTTCATCAGCTCATGATTTTATAAGCATTCGAATACGTATGAACAATACCCATACGATATTCTGCTTGTGCTATCGGCCACCTAGTGTTGAGGAGTTTTTTGTAATGACTTGCACGACTGCTTAAACAACATCAATGTTGGGTTTCCGAAAGCCTCAGTATTTTATCTTGGTAATATCAAATATCCCGGAATTTTGTGGCAAGATTCTGGCTCCATCGTCACAACTGGAGCTGCCGAATAGCAATCTTTTCCTGATGCTCAAATTAACTTGTCTCAACTCGTTAAAGAACCTACTCGTATAACTAGCTACACAGCCAACATTGTTGACCTGGTATTGACATCACGACCCGAAACTGTTTCGTAACTGTCTGTAATTTCCTGCCTAAGCGATCACTCAGCCATTTTTTTGCAATGTCATCTCGCCTACCCCGCAATCCTAAACAGTGCCAACTTATTAGAACATAAAAAACCTAATTTTGAGGCCAATAAAGAAGAACTAACTTCTTTTTCAGATACATTTTTCCCCACATTTTGGGAGAGCTGTCTTGATGACCTTTGGACGCTCTTACGAACAAAAATCAAGACACTTATGCACAAATATATCGAACTGGTTCGAGTGACATCTAAGACAGCACCTGGGATTATTATTTCTTTGCAACATTTGCTTAACAAGTACAAACGCAGTTTCGTAAATGTAAACAATCCGCCTCGCGCGAGAAATGTCCGGCCTATCAATCAGCCGCTAATGAACACAAGCGTTCTCTCATTAAACCGAAACAAACACTTGCTCATAACACGCTTTTCTTACTGATATCAACCAATCAAACTAAATTCTGGCGTGTCTTCAAGAAAGCCAGCGCGCGTGAAATTGGTTTAAAAACTGATTCAGGTTTTTTTATTTTTCATGAGGAGTGTTGCGTACATTTAGATAACACTTCCTCATTATCTTTCACTAATTCAGCAACTACTGTCCTTCCGAATTGCTGTAGTTTGTTCTACCGCCAAATAGATTCTATCTTCGTAGGTTGGTTTGGCATCACTAAATTGATAAATAAGGCCAAAGTTTTATGCTCAGTGGGCGTAGTTCGTATTACTGCATATTTTTGAAAAGCACGCCAGTGTACTCTCCTTATCTTGTCCTATATCTTTTCGGAGTCATTGCTGCGTGCTGCGGTGCCCATGGATTGGAAGGTTTGGAAAGTTTTTCCAGTCCACAAAGCCGGTGATACTTGCGGCCCTCGGAACTACAAGCTGATTTCCCGGACCGTATGCCGTGAAAACGTCTACATTTTATTTATACTAATCTGGTAGGCTTCTTGAAGACTGACTTTTTTTACCCGGTACCAGCACGGTTTTTTAAACACTATTCGTGCGAACCTAAACTGCTAGCATTTATCAATCACTTGTTTTCTGCTATCGATCGTTCATCACTTATTGATTGCATTTTTATTGAGTTTGAGAACGCATTTGACGCTGTTCCGCATCATTTATTCTCCTGAAACTAAGAAAACTTTATATTGTAAACAATCTCGTAAAATGGTGAGAATACTTCTTGAATAATCACCCCCAGTATGTTTTAGCTAATGGCTACGATTTGGATCTTTGCCAAGTCAAGTCGGCCGTCCCGAAGGAATCAGTGCTTTTCCTTTGCTTCCCTTTTCCTGGTATATAATATTGACATTCCTGACACTATCACTCCGCATATAAGACTTTTCATCGTTTTTTGCGTGCTTTACCCAGAAATTTGTAGCCCTTCTGATGTTTCTGCTCTTCAGTATGATTTTAATAACGTATCGAATTGGTGTAACACTGTTCAATGCCTTTTAACATTGGTAAATCCAAATCGATAAGAATAACACAAAAGACTGGCACAACCTCCATCCAATACTTTTTAATGCTGTACGCTTAGTTTCATTAGGCAGCTACAAATACCTTGGCGCGCATATTACTAACAACCTCTCCTGGAAAACGCACGTTAAACAAACAACCAGTAATTCAAATCGCATGCTTGGTTTTCTTTGCCAGAATTATTCACTTGCACCCAGCTCACTAAAACTGCACCTCTACAAAACACTTGTTCGGTCAACATTAGAGTATTCCTC
The DNA here is from genome assembly GCA_013339765.2 of Haemaphysalis longicornis. Lineage (NCBI taxonomy): Eukaryota > Metazoa > Arthropoda > Arachnida > Ixodida > Ixodidae > Haemaphysalis > Haemaphysalis longicornis. The sequence continues at coordinate 2,149,247 of CM023454.1, read as the reverse complement.
ATCTGTGTGCGACCCGCGAACTGCCTTATTCTAGCAAAATCTTGAAGCTGTACTGAACCGCGCAGCACGATTCATTCTGTCTAATTATGCCCGAACAGCAAGTTGTGTGCCCGAACAGCAAGTTGACAAGTCGTTTGTGTAAAGGGCGTTCGTGATATGGTTGTGTGACTCGTTTAAGATTTCATCAACTTTTTATCTCTTCTTTATTGCTTAAATAACACGTGTTCTTTCAATAAAATTTGAGTTGCTAGACAGCGCCTGTGTCGTCTATTCTTTTCTCTGTGTATTTTTTTCGTTTGCGCTGACCACCATGAATGCGATCCAACTCGCCAAATTTGCGACCTTGTTACAGCTAGAACATCGTTGATAAAAAAACTTTAAACCTTCCATTTTTAACTACTCCACGTCTCATTTCGCAATTGTGCCTCTTCTACAAACTTTTTTACGAAGACGAAGCTCTAAACCAGTCTGTTTTCAGCACCCCTGCATAGTTTCTGCCCGCCTTGACCACCATTTATTAGTAGGTGTGCCAAGCAGCAATACCAACCTTTATTTTGGCTCATTCCTCTGGAAAACTAGCGTGTACTGGAACAGCCTTCCTGCCGGCATCGTATCTACGAAAGAACTAGAAAAAGTGAAGTCTGCACTTGCCAATCATTTTTATTGACCCCTCCGTGGTTTGTTGTGAACTTTGCCTTTTTTTACCCTACTCCTCTCTGTGACGCCTGAACAACCTGGAGAGTGAAATAAAATAAAAAATAAAAAAAAATTTATGCAATAAATTTGGTGGGGCGCTCGGCATCCGCAAGAGCGGTTTCTTCGCTGCTTTACCGAACATATACAGGTGCGTTGTGTCATTAATAACACCATCACGGTGTAGGACCACTTTAAAGTTGAAGTGACGCTGAAAGTTGCAATGCAAAATTGGTTAATCACATCTGTAATCAGGAAAATATATCGAAATGTATAACTGGGAGTAAGGTACGGGCATAGCGATTAGTGTCGTAGGTGTTGCATTGGGAGCCGGGTGGGCAGTTTGCAATTTTGTTGTGGCCTGCCTTGGCTTGAGAAACACAGTTGAGGACAGTATGAGATTCACCTCTTCGGTGGACAAATTGGACAAAACGCTGCCTGCGGATTTTGTCCATTAAACCTAAGCAATTGGAATTTTTCGCCACATACAAAACCCGCCGCTACAAGTGGTGCGACTGGGAGTTTCACTAAAAAAAGGCAAAGCACCATGCCCTTCAGCGCTGCTTCTCCGATGTAGAAATGGTACCCGTATACCACTTGCTTTGATGGAGACAATGAACCAACGCACGAGAAGGAGCGACAGCGCGAGGGAGAGCTGGCCTTAGAAGAATACCCTCAAGTGAATTGGTCAAGCTCCTGTTTTTGCTCGCACTGGGTGGGCTGGCTACAATAAACAGCTGTTTGATCGTCTGTCGGGGCGTTAAAGAGAAATAAATTTATAATGGCTGGAACAGGAAAGCGTCTAAGCGTGGTTTGGGGCAGCCGCAACAGCCAACAGCAGTCACGTAAATATCACGTGCGTCATGTCTGGACGATGTACAAGATTACAATTTAAACCAGATTCAGTTTCGGTTCAGTGAAACAACGTGCCTGGTATACGCAGTTGTTGCTAAACGGGCATTCTCAATGTCTTATTAAACGGCATGCCGCACTTCTGCCACGTTCTGGGGTGCAACATGCGTCAGATGAGCCTAATTACGCGGCTTTGTATTGTAACAATGCCCAGCCATGGCGCACGCAATATATGAACGCCCTCCGTCGCATCGCAGACCCCCAAATGCGATGCGCCTTTCCACCCTAAAAGGAGCTTGCCTAGCTCGTACCTGTTTCGTATGAGGCGTGTTCGCACCAGGCCAAGGGTCGGCAGATTTGGAACTGTGCCCGAAAGAGTAGGTGCTTGTAGCAGCACCACAGTAACGAAAACTTGCCAGCATCTCACTGTCAGTGTCCACGCGTTCTGCGAACTCCCTGATTGAGCACTGAATGTGACGGCCCAGGAATGCCGAATTCAGTGTCAAAACAATTGCCCCAAAACAAAAACAAAAAACACCAACGGAAAACATGCAGTACAGGAGATTCGAACTTGCGACTTGAAAAACAATATACCTAGTGCTCCAGACCACTTGACCACAAGCCTGTGATTCCAGGGGCAGACATGTAAAGGGCTTTGTCTGTCGCCGGTTACCATTTTGATTTATTTCTACCATTTCAATCAGCCGCCATTAAAATTTCTTCTGTAGCGTTCGTGCAATACCGGCCAACCAAACTCCTGCAATATTTCATATCGAGCCACTGTGTTCCCTAGACGGAAAAGCGTTTGCAGACGTGTGGCCATACTGCTGGCTGGTGTGCTCTATCTTCCATCGCGAAAATCGCCTTTGCCACATTGGTTTTACGCTGTATGGAAAACGTTTCGGTGGTTTTATTTCCTTAGTACCTATATTAACTTTTATGACACCTTCATTTACCATTAGCTTTTTCTATTAGCGCACTAGTCAGCGACGTGTCTCATGTGCGCTTGTGTCGAACGACTTCGACTTAGGCCATTGCACTGTCTATAAATTGACACATAAGGGCACATTCTCCGTGGGAATCAGTTGCCGTGACTTAGTTCCAACTGAGGGAAGGAATTGTTACGTCCGCCCTTGGGCGCCAGAGCAAGTGCTGGGCTAAGTTATTCTGTCTTATTTTCGCGGAGCCGTGCAGTACTGTATCAATCTTAGCCATCTTTCTTAAGTCATACAAAAAGGCATTTTCAATTTATGTTTCTGCAGAATAAATTCACGTAAACGCAGCGAGATGGATTGAAATGCGTCCTATACATTCCCGACTGCAATTTGAGCTAGTAATCCTACAATGTTAACAAATAACTTTATCATTTAGAAAGTGGCAATCTGTACTCATAGCTTACTAATCTCCTCGTAATCATTCATAGCGAGGGATTTTCAGTTCAGTTGGAGGAAACAATCTCGGTTCCATTTTAGTCATTTCACGTTCCTAGAGTAAAACGTTTTTCACGCGACGTTTCATCTGAGTCCGTGCATCCCGGATGAATTCACAAATTAGTCTATCTTGGTAAGGGGTAAACTGCTATGGGTTAGCACCACTATACGCGTGGAGATGGGCAAGAAGCATGCGAAACGCTCTCACGGGAAAGCGGGACTGAGCATGTCTTTCTTGTCTCCAAGGCGCTGTTGAAGGTGACGTAGTTTCTGTGAAGGCGTGTGATCACCGATATCTTTGTATTGTCAAAGCTGCCGCTGTCGCTGTTCCGCGTTTTTCGCCCATTTGAAAACTTTACTTTTATTCGTGTCAAAGGGTGCGTTCGCCGGTGGTCAAAGAATCAGTTCGGGAATCCTGGTATTAATATTGCGCAAACAAAACAGTGCGCAAACAAAACCTGATTTTTTTACCTACAGGTTGATTTGTGTTATGGCAAGCTGGCTGTTTGTATGTGCCAGACAGAGTTGTTGGTCTCCAAGCCACTACTTGCGAAACGAACACAAAAGTGCGGTGACGTCATGCTCCGCCATAAAGAGGCTTCAATCATTGTTATCTAGAGCTGTGGTTCCACGCTTGAAAAACCAAAGCGTTGTACGTGTCGCAAGCCATGAGTGGTCTGTGGGCACTAGTTCTGTTAGTGAACTAAACAATAACAATTCCCTCCACCCTACAACAAAATTATCGTAGGCAGAAGGCAGCAGCGGACAGGAAGGAGACGGTGATGCCTTTTCGAACGCTCAGAGCACTGTCCACCCGCGCGACAAGGCCGCCACAGTGGCCGTAAGAGAGTTGTATTGTCTTCGTAGGCGATGCTGCTAAAGACCTGAAAGCAACAGTTATACCAAATTTTACCAGCCATTTCTAATATTAGGCATTTATTTTAATTGCATGGTACCTATTTCTAAGTATTGCATCGCTCGTCGGCCGTTCTTTGTTGTTTCGTTTGTTGGCTTTTTATTGAAATAAAAGCCACTGTGTAATAAGCATTATGATACGAATATCTCTGGCACCTTACTTGCACGAGAAGTATCACGGAGTGTAGATATTTAGTACAAAGAGCGTGTGACATATCTTTGCCACAAAAATCTAAAACGGACAAGTTCACTTCACATTTATTTTATTTCCGTTTGGATTCAACAAACATTACATTTTCAATGACTCCCACTGATGGTCAGCTAAATTTAAGATGTGAGTCCGCTTCAGTTTTGTGTTGGGGACGATTCGAAAAAACCAAACCTTAATTGGTAAAAAAACGTCATTACAACCTCCACTACAATTTGACTCCCCCACAGCCAACTATTGGGTAAGTTTTCTTATATGGGGCTTCATTATGATTCATTTTATTACTTCCGCATAATCATGATAGAAACACGAAAAAACGTTTTAGGTGTTTCTTTTTATCACTTCGCTTGTGTGCCGTAGAATCAAATTATTTACTTTGTTAACAATAAACCTTACTTCTCCAAACTGAAAGAGATTTTTCAGAGTATTGAGTCAGGTCGTATAAATACATTGGAATAGTGTTTTTGGCAGGCAATACAGATTTGCGTAAGCCAAACCAGTCCCAAAAGCATTTGTAAAAAGCTTAATCTCTGGCTCTCACAAAGTAACGATACCGCGTCACACATTGGGGATGTTTAAAGCTTAATTGCCGTTTCCTTCCCTTCCTTGGGTTCTCTGTCACGCAATGTTCATATATAGCAACATCTGATTCTCCTTAACATTATTGTTTGGTTTTATGGATTTGAAGTGTTTACAGTACGTATTTCATTCAGCTAATTCTTATTGTAGATATTCAGTAAGAGTTCACGGTTTGTTGCGGACAACGCCACATTTCAAATGTATTGCGCCATCACAAACAGGTCTGAGGAGGACAAAAATAATTTGTGCTTATTCCGTGGCAACGCGGGAGGGTAGGAAAACCACCAATGGGCACATTTAGCCCTGCAATATTAAGCTTTGCGTCGTAAACAGCTCTAGAGAATAATTTTGACAGTTTCTTTAATTTTTTTTGTTCTGAGAATATTCTGCAGACGAATAATGTTTTCGCTAAAAATTGACAATTATAAAACGCCACAAATTTGCAATCGGTAGAGCTCGAGTTTTTTCATGATTTTAGTTTTGTAAGTATGCGATTTATTACAAAAAACGTAATGAGCATACGCTCAAATAATGCAATTTTTACCATTATTATTCTTCATTGCAAATACTAATATTACAAACCCATTTTCACTAAGCAAAGCTACAGTGTTTTTTTTCACAGCGATCAAAACCTGAAAGGAATCTTAGAAATAATAATAATACTGTCTTTAAAAGTCGAAACATCCCCGAGCAGAAGCATGACATAGTAAGGTGCAACTGCTACAAAATTGGGAGTTTATTTGTCTTTTGAGACCATGTATATTTTGGATGTAATGTGGCATATTTTAGCATTGAGGGTTCTTCTGCGTTAAAAGTTTTGGTAAATATGTTCAATCAAACGCGTCCGTTTGTTCATGACTTTATGTCTTTTAGAATGCACGTTACGCATATTGTTTTTGAAATTACTAAATTAGTGGCAAGTTTATTACTGAATGCTGTGTCCTGCAAAAGATTACGCCATCTTCCCGTGGGGAACCCTGATGGGGATGCGAAGCATCATGGAGGTTTCGTGTGATTCCATTGTGTTGCCGTTATGTGGAGTGATGTGGTGTTTAGTAGCGCCAGAGTGAATTGTGCATCCGGGTGCACACCAGTGGCAAAGGCATACAAGTACTTTTGTGTGAATGTGAGTAGGTGGTAGTAGTCGAGGCGCCAAAACCCGTCCATTATTTGGTTGGCCAATCTCTAGGGGCATCCTGCCACAATCATCAGTGGTGCCTGGCCAGGCATGCGCAGTGGGGGTGCGGACTGCGGACAACAACGACAATGAGAATGGAGGGAGGGACACAGCCCCGAGAATGAGCTGAGAGAACGTACATGCCCTCCTCTTCGCAGCTTTGTCTTATTGTCCTTCTTCTTCTTCAGTGGGTCCCCTACGGGAAGATGACAACGGTGGTTGAACGCGTGGCTATGTCGTAATGGATTCTTTGGTTGGCTAATTCCTTGGGGCGTCCTGCCACAATCATAATCAGCGGTGCCTCGCCAGGCATGCGCCGTGGGGGTGCGGACGGCGGAAAACAACGACAACAACAAGGGAGGGAGCGACACAGCCCCGAGCATGAGATGCTCCGCATTTAATATGTCCTTAAGTGGATTCTCACCTCATTTAAAGCCTTCCTGTTTTTTTTTCACTTGCGGTCCATTGCCATCTTTCGAGTTTGTACATTCTTTGTTGTCTTCTAGTATTTCTTTTTCTAATTTGATCAGGAGACTGTTGGCATGGTTATTCTAGTTATTGTAGAAGAATTCATTTTTGTTTTTAGCCGCACTGTGGTGATTCTTCATTGTAGTTGCCCAAGCATTGTTTGCCGGTGCTCCGCAATCTCACTAAAAAAAGTCTTTGTTTGCAAACCACCAATGCCTCAAGTATTTACTGTTAATTGTTACTTATGTGTTTTAAATTACTTGTTTTTTTGCTGTGATGGCGCCTGTTTCACGTCGGCGGCGTAGTATATATCGGCACGCTTTTCCCATGTGATCTGCTCGGACATGTATCTGCCCTTTTTATAGATTTGTTAGGTGCTAAAGATATCTGTTGGGCGCTCATATAGTCAAGACACATGTTTCAAAATAAACCTTGATTTTATTTTGCTTGGAAGAATTGTTTACTACTTGGCTGTTGAAGCAGTGCCCTAAATGCGGTTCCGCGCGGCCGCCCAGCGGAAGCTTTTTATATATGACTCTCAACTCGGGGAACGGCAGAAGTTCCCAGCTTCGACAGCTCCAAGCAGCGACCGCACGACGGTATCTTATCGGCGTAAGCTGTGTCCCTCTTCGTTTACTCTGATTCATCGCACGTGAGATCCTAGCTTAGTTGTTTCCCCGAAGACCATTTTGCATGTCCCAAACGGCTGAGGTGATCTGCACACCTTTTAACAAACTTGTAGGTATTTGCACTTATTATCTATTGGCAAACGTTGCGGGCGGCTGATAATCTAAACCGTAAAAATTTGGTCTCAAAGCTAAAAACAATGACATTGCGACAAAAAATGTGCTGGAAATGTAACGTGCGCCCTGATTGCAGCGCAATTTAAAACACAGCCCGATTGCGTGCAGCCTGAATTCACCCAGAGTTATTCAACCCCTAAACAGTACACGACGGGGTAATGTGTGTGCTTTAGAAGTTCATGCAGAAGCCGTAATTTGTATGCTTTCTTCGCAGTTTAGAGGAGCAATGTGTTTTCTGCAAAGCTTTTACAGCAATTCGATATAAACCACGTTGTTTTACACAGATCTTTTTTCACCACTGCTGATATATTTTGCATTTAAATTTGCGCGTTACCGTGGCACGCTAACAATAGTCTGAACTGCGTTTTCAGACAACCATCGGAACAGGACGGTACCAAAGAAAACAGCAGTTATAAGTGATCACCTGCCAAAATCATCAACCCATGATTCAGTGAAATCAGCCCGACATGAGCAGCTGAGTACAGAAAGACAGCTAAGGATGCAGCGGTTCACCATCCAGCACTGTAAGCATCAGTTGAAAACCTTCCTCGTAGAACGTACACAGTGCAAAGTTTATTTTACCTATCTTGATATCAGGGCGGGCAGATATGTAGAGCCGTACCATGCAGACCAGGAATTTTGAAAGCGAAACTTTCTGACTCGATGAACTACCGGTCCTTTCGTGGCTTGCGGGACAACTCCCAAAGTGGCGGGGGCGGTGGCGGCGGGGCCGGGGGGGCTTGCGGGAAGGGTCGGTTGTTTTACCTTACAGAGTACGCCGTAGATGGGGCGGCGTTTCCTTGCGCACCGAGCATTCCCCGCGTGCCGGAGCCGGCTCAGATTGGCGGGAGCGGCGGTGGAACGCATTCCGTCGGCTTTGTTGTCTACTTCATCAGTGGTTGTATTGGGCCTGTTTTGGAGAAGCTTGGCGTTCATTGCATGCTTCCTGCGCATGGCTGGTTAAACGTGTTTGACAGCGTGACCTGAATAGCCAGGCCTCGACGGAAATAAGTGGTCGTACGGCAAAGGTACGTTACGGAATGGTTCGCCCAGCGGGAAGCCAAAATGTAGAAACCTTATACAGACATTTGGCCTCTAGATAAATTCTACCTTTCGCACACGGCTGTCACAAATGGGACAACGTTTATAAATTGAATTCCAATTGTCGTTCAAAGTACTAGAGAAAACGAATATCGTCGAGGTACCAAAGGCAGGTTTTCTATTTAATGCAAGAAAGGGTGGTATCAATATTTCGCTGGAATGAGGGTGAAGTGTCGCACAGCCGGAATGGCGCCCTGTAGATTTGGTATGAACCATCGACTGTGGCGAACGCTGTTTTTTGTCGGCTTCATGCATGTAAATCTGCCAATACTCAGAGGGTAGGTCGAGGCTTGACCAGTACTCGGCAACTTGTAAACGGTCCAGAGCATTATCAATGAAATAGCCTGGATGTGATGCCTAGTCTTAAGAAAATTTTGCGCTTCTAACAGAGAACAAGGATAATGTACACCGGTAAATCGCAAGATTACAACAGCAATCACAGAATTTGCCGAAATAGTGCTGAAGCAGCATGTAGAAAAAAACTGGAAAACTGACTAAGACAACGAAGAAATTGAGAAAACGAAGTCCGCCGTACGGAGCTAAACAATGAGGCCCTACTGAAAAGCCGACTTAAATTGCCTCAGCGGGCTATTGAACTAATATTTGTGAGAGTAAAACACAGCAGGCTACCTTCTTGATGAATCAACCACCTTGAGTAAAAAATGTACATGTAAGAGAAACAAAACAATAACTTTTGAGCTCGCCAGTTAGTGAAATCAACGCGCAAGCAGTGTACAAATATGGTTGCAGAGTGGAGACCAAGAGAAGGTTCTTAAAGAAGCGGAAGGCGAATATCACTATGGAGGGATGAAATAGAGAAATATGGTGGCCAAGAGTAGGCTCAACCTCGCCCGACAGAAGTGGTTGCAAGTCTTTGGGAGAATCTATAACCCTGCAGTTAGCCTAAGCCAGCGGTGAATTATCGCGATGATAACGATGCAAAGTGATGCTAACTATTCTTGAAATTATTTTTTTAGGACCGCCAAGTTTATTATTTACACAAAATATCCGCCCAAAATTGTTCAATGAACTAAAAAAGGCCCTATTTGTCAATCAAGCCACAGAAATTTCCGAAGAAGATTTAAAGTGATGAACACGAAAGATTTTTGAATAATTGCTTTTTATGAAAACGCTGCGCTTCACTCTTCTTGAAATGCCTCAATCTATTTCGTAACAGAGATTTCTTGCATAGTCCGTCGTAACCCTGTGAATAATATTGTTGCCCCCCAATTTTAATGACGGGGTTGAGACGGAACAAATGGTTTCAAGAGTACCCTACGAAAAATGAACCCGCACATTAAACCAGATTGCGTGGTTGCAGGGCGAAATCTGTCAGATATACTATAATACGCCTTCATCGATTCACACATAGGGCGAGTCTTTGCTTTTGAGGTTCTTTGTATTCGTTAGGTGGTCACGTGTTATTACACTTGACGAATACCGAAACAAATAAACGGACAGCCCCGGATGAACATTCACCTATTCCGTGGGCCATCTGGATAACTCATTCTGCATGCCAAGGTGTTCGCTAAAAAACTGGTAATCGATATTTTAGCCTCTGGCCACCTTTTTTGGTCTGCTCTGAGGAAGCCCTTTCAAATAGCGAATAGGTGGCTTGGCGGAAAAAAGACGAGGATGGTGAAAGACGGCAGAGGCAAACGAGCGCCTGTGTCATCTGCCACCGTCCTCGTCTTTCTTGCGCTAAGCCTCCCATTTAGTACGTACCAAGTAGCCCAACAGCATGTTCTCTCGAAGTACTCTTACAAAGAATGTTTTTTGGGCACATTAGTTTGTTTGGTTCATAGAAAAGAAACCTTGATTGCTGAGTGTGGTTTCATTTAGTGCCCCTAAGCTGAATGCCCCAATCTTTTTACACAGAGCTAACATTGCTAACGCGTACATGGACGTTTCTGATAATAAAAAGGCTTGTTCACTTAAGAACGCCGTGTCTTCAGGTCAGCTACACTAAGATGAAGGTCTTTCATAATGCCACATGCATGCACGCTCAACTACAGAGTGCACGCTCACCTACAGAGGGGTGAATGTTTAGGGTATTCTTGGCATGTAAAACATCAACACACGCCTACAGAGCGAGGACTTTCTTCCCGCAAATATGACTATAATGCTCAATCGCTCAATAGAGAGTCGGTCAAGCTGTGTCTGCATAGCAGAAAGTACTACCACAATAAATGCGATGGATTTTGACCTAGCCTCTACACACTGTTTCAGTAGTCTACGAAGTGTCTGTATCAAAACGATCCTCCACCACCGTTGTCCCCCCCACGGCGTGCACCCAATCCCAGAATGTATTCCAACCGTTGCGGTTTACAAGGACGCTGAAGCTGAAGTGGTGCTAAACTCCGATGTGTTCATTTTTACGCAGACGGCGTACACCTACGCTTCTCTCCTTTCACAGGAGTGAATACCAGACGAACAGAATTTTCTAGGATGAAGAAGTACACACTCGCTGGAACCGTGGAACCGTGGTTGTGGAACCGTGCAGACCCCGAAATCAAATATTTATTATTGCGCGTAACCAAAAATGTAAGCTACTTTAACCGATTCATGTAAAAGTGACGCAGCTGTGTGGAGAAATGTATATAACGAGCCCAACCACTCTATCTCCTCAGAAGTCAACATTTTTTATATAGAGGAATCCGGCTTTACCGGAGCAAATATACACGCTCTCCTCGTGGATCATACGTGTGCTATGTGATAAATTAGAAAAATTGAGTCTAACGCAAACGTGTGAACGCAAGTCCAATGCCAGACCTACAATATATCCTTAGGAGAAGCCTAACTAGCACCATTCACAACACAGTGCAGGGACTCGTTGATCTTCAGGGCATGACCATCTGTATAAAATCCACCCCTGATGACCAGAACGACTTATGCGTAAGGCTGCTCATGGCTTGGAAATTCTAGTTAACCCCACTCTTCACAGCACACGTCATTTGTGCAAATCGTTGCTTACGCTGAAGGTCAATGAAGACGCCATTGCGATGTAAAATTTTACGGGAGGTAATATGAATATTAGTATAAATAGGATTCAGGTTTACGTGATCACTTCGTTTGTGTCGTTCGCTTTTTTTTAAGATCTGTGCTAACACTATAATGCAACAATGCCATTGCGACAAGACTTCGCAGGAAAATTTCTTAGCGGACGCAGTAGGGAAGCACCGCACTACCCAACCAATGCAGCCGTTTTTGTATAACGCTAGGCCTGCAAGTCCAGTATTGTGGATTACGGATTGCCTACACCGTCACGCTAGGCATTAGAGATAGTTGAGAATGAATGCGAATATTTCATATGAAGCGTTTGTAGGGCAGCTAGACGAAGACAGGAGGTGGCTCAGAAACCTTCATGTTGGTTCCTACGATCGGTGCAAAACCAAAATATTCGTGTTTCCCTCTCGTCTCTCGCAAAATTCTAACCTTATTCAGGGTACTCGCGAAAACCCGCGTGCGGGCGGACACAAAGAAAACACCAAGATAGCCGTCGGCCCCCTGAAAGTTACTTTCTTCGAAATGTGCCCAACAAAGTGGTCCGTGCGCTATGCAGGTGTGTGAAATGACCCCATGCCAATAGTGAAGAGGTTTGTTTTTCTCTTTTACACTCCTCTCCTTCCTATGCCGCAACATAAGGTGTTGCAACGATGCGGTATTACTATTTTCAAGTGAATTCATTCACACAGTAAACGGTTCGCTTCCCTTAGGTTTGATTTGCCGCGCACCTGACAGCGAGAAAGTTATTCCTACTTTTGAGCGAGAACATTACAATATACACTTCTTAAATTTATTCGAATGGGCGGTGCTCACCACGGAATGATTTCTTCTTTTCATTCTCCAAAACGATACATTTTTGTGCATTTCGTAAGCGTTTGAAATACCAAAACCTAAATAAAGTGTCTGTTATATTCAAACTATATCGAACCAAATAAAAAACTTACCACTTTGGTCACCTACAAGGAGGGTGTATTTGTTGTTAAAAGTGTCTCTGGGAAAATGATATAATTGGTATTTTGACATTTCCATTCAAATTCAATTACAGAAACGTTGTATGCTACGTAACGAAGAATTCGAAAATAAACAAAACAAAATTAACAAATCTCCACCAAAGGGAGAGTTAAAAAATATTTTCTTCTATTAAGAAGACTGCAGGTACATTTTATACTTTTATTCGGAATTATCATTATTCCTCTTTAGTTGCAAGAAAAATCCATTGCCGATTTCGGTAACCACCTTAATATTTGAGTGTAGTACATCTGATATTGGGTCAGGAGTGTACAATATCTACTTCAAACAAAGACTACTCTTAGGCTACTCTCAACGCGCAGTATTCCCGGAATTCTCATTTCCCCGCTAGGTGAGTGGTTTAGAAAAATATTATAGAACAGTGTTTAAAAACCCGAGTAACCACAGATAGCAACAAAAACCAGCTGAAATGGCCGGCGGTAAAAAGATATTTAACTGAAAAATTGTTGCAACGCTTTCCGCTAACTGCGTGGTTTACATTAAAAATTCCCCGCATTTCGCCGAAGGGAAGAATGTGAAAGTGCGAATGCAGAAGTCGAATTTGCGCGGTTCGGTAATGTTCGCGAAAGAGAGATCACACACACACACACTACTACAAAGAAAGAAAGATGCATTTATTCACAGACTCCTATTTGTGTTGTCGTTGTACTTGATTGCTAGAGCGGATCTCAGCTTTAAAATTTCGTGTCAGTACTCCTTTAAGCGGGTGCATTAGCCCTTCTCACGCCCGATTCCTGGCCGATCCCCCACGTGGGTATGTGCCATGCACAGACACCTATTTGTGTTGTCGTTGTACTTGATTGCTAGAGCGGATCTCAGCTTTGAAATTTCGTGTCAGTACTCCTTTATGCGGGTGCATTAGCCCTTCGCACGCCCGATTCCTGGCCAATCGCCCACGTGGGTATGTGCCATGTCAGCGGCCAGGCAGCGCGCGCCCATGTCCCTCCGTTGCCAAGGAAGACGAAGAGATTCCTGGCCAATCCCCCACGTGGGTATGTGCCAAGGCAGCGGCCAGGCAGCGCGCGCCCATCTCCCTCCGTTGCCAAGGAAGACGAGGAGCGCGCGCACCCGCTGCTCTTGCTATGCGGACGGCGGCGGAATGCGGACGGCGGCGGACGCTTCAGGCTCGCTTAAGAAGTGCATTCGCACTTAAAATTTACCGATAATATTCTCTTACACAACAATCACAATGTGCTTGTGAATTTTCCAGCACCAGTTTGGCTAGGCACTTATATCGCATGTTTTACCTTTTCGACTGGTCGTCCGTGTCAGTTAAAATTACTGGGCGAGCTCCAATAATGTGAAGCCTATGAGTGGATGAAGCATTGATTGTATCAGTATATTCTTGGCGCCTTGGCGTTTTTTAGCCAACAGAGATAAAACCGTTACGGGTAGAAATATTCAGCTTTGCTAGAAAAGTCTGTCCTTTTTAGGCACGAAGCCATCTATTGCGAGGCGCAAAAGAGTGTTCCGGTGTTTTTTGTACGCATTCCGAAGCGCTTAAGCGCGAGGTGTAACCGGGTGTTTCACGTGTTTGACGTGGCACCCTTTTTTGTGCCGCCCCCGGCTTATCGATGCGTCTGCCAATGCCAGAGCATATCTGGCCTACTTTATTCTCCCCAGAACCCACACTGCAGCCAAGTGCAAAAAAATCAGACGTGCCATCAAGCAAGCCAATGACACGGTTGTGCCGAAACCTCCCCTACAAGGAAAAAAAAAGTGGAACAAAATTCCGTTTGTTCTTCGGCTCTGACATGGCATCAAGAGAGTCTGTTCCCAATACGGCGTACACGTTGTGTTTTCTGCCGAAAAGAAAGTAGGCCCGATATGCTTTGCCGTTGGCAGACGCATCGTTGGCATACGCAGCAGGTAGGTAGAAATCGCCGGCTTTAATGCTTTGGTGCATTAAAAAAGGAATGTTGAGTGTTTCAGTTTTTTTTTCAGAATTTGACCAGTCTGCATAATTTCAAGTTGCATCCCCCCATGACTTTGCAATGCAAGAGGACAGAGAGAACAACTTTCTTCATAATATCGCCCGGACAATTGTATCTTCCTTTCTAGCCTATTAGTGAGGTTCAGTGCCCAGAGCGCCCCGATAAGTATGCATTCAGAATACTTAGTCGTCCGTTCCGCATTTTTGAGATGCTCTTACCAAGACTCAACAGTCCAATGCTATGAACCAAGCAGCGGGCCCTACACGCGCAACGCACAGCAGGAATAAAAGGTGCAGTCTTCTAATTCTTTCGTTCATCTTGACTTGTATTACATGATTTTTTTTTCAGTGTCAAACGCAATATTATTTTCGCACCATCGCAAACATCTTATTAGTAGGTATGGGGACGTTTTGGAGGCTTACAATATTTGTGTTGAGATTTTCTTCTGGCTATAAAGCATACATTTCCTTCTTCACAAATTTGCTCTTTTTACGGGTGCGTGCAAGAAGGGGTATATCCGCTGCGTGCGTTGTTTATTTCACAAGCAAACACAATGAAGATTTTGTTGCATCACCGCCATCGAGCCTAGACAACGTTGTCTACAATACTCGAAAGCGGCTTTTCTGCTCAGAATTTCTATCGTAATCATTGTTATCACAAGGAACTGTCTCTCCCCCCGAACAAATATGACATGAATATGGTGATCATTGCCTGACGAACTCGGTAACGAAAGCAATAAATGGTAATTGTGCATAAATTACCAGAGTGGAGCCTGATGAATATTTCCAAGCAGAACATCATTCTCTTCCATATCTCTCCGCTGTAAGAAGCAATTCCTGGTGTGCTCGGTATGGAGTTTTATGAAAGAAAAAAATGGCGCTTGCTCTTTTGTCCTGGAGTGAGGACCCGGCACACTAATGAGCTCGATTTAACCGCCAAATAAAGTCTTCTCCTCCTCCTGCTCCATTTCATTGCAGTTTTTCTATAACGCATATGTAAATATTGCTGTGGGAAACGTACTGAAATATCTCCGCCCAGTATGAACAACATAGTGTAACTGTATTTTGCATCGTAGACATGACCTGTTTTGCTCAATAATCCTCCACACTGGATGGTCATTTCCTGGTATGAAACCAGCATGCGCCTATGAAACAGCGGGTTATTCGATACTAAATCTGCAATTTTTCAGGCCATGGTGTCTGTCGACGTACTTTCATGTGATAACAACGTAGAGTGATGTGATACCGTATTTTAAAGCGTTCGGCAAGATTGCAAAAACTGTTTACCTTATTTATGGTTAACGGGGATCGTAATGCTATGCCAAATTCGACAGCCACGAAGACCTCAAATTTGTTTTGGTCTTGTATCTTCACTGTGGTCGCTTACTAGCACCTGGCTGTTCCCTTGGTTCGAAATATTGCTCTATACCGAAGCTGACGCCTAGCTCTGACTATTGAAGCTCCGCACAGGCACAGCTACACTAGCAATGGTGCAACTGCGGTAATATTTTTTTCCGTAGCCGCATCTAAAACAATTCCTCAACTTATGTCTTGAGCTGGTGTATGCGAATTTAAGTCTTATAACATGATAAAACGTTACGCACACACAAAATCTGGTGCTGAGAAGCGTCGCACTTGAACCGAGTGGAATGATATACCAAGGAGGGTGAGCCACGGTGAAGCAGACGACAAATGCTAGAATCCCTAAGCTGACTTCAGGAAGGCGCACTTCGCAGCACTGCCCGTGGTCGTGCTCACTGCCAATGTTCCTTCTGGGCAATGTTTATTTGTCTATTTCAGTTGCTCAGAGCTAGTTTCTGTGTAAAAGGGCAACGGTATGACAGCTGTGTCATATTGAACCGCCTACAACCAGTGCATACAAGCAAATCAAGGTCGTTTCATTCAGCATGTGAGCTGTTTTTTGGCAACAGCACGGCAAAGCACTCTTTGTATCTGACAGAACACATGATTAGAGCTTATTAAAACAAATTCTTATCAACCCAAGAGAGGTGCCAATAAACACCACCTTTCAATTGGGTTTGCTGCACTTAGCTCCGCCCACATCACCGGCTAGGAGCAGTATGCAGACGGCATGATACAATGCCCCTAATGCGTCCGTAGAGAATATATTGGAAGAAACTAGACAAGTAATGACGTTGTTCTTTTCTTGCCGTTTTTATTCTTGTTTGTATAAAGTACTTTTGTTTTATCCTAAGCTAAGAAAGATACGTTTCGGCAGCGAATACCCTCGCACTGTGTCGATCATGGCCCCTTACAATCGTAGGTGTATGTTCCTGAACCAATTTTTTAATAGATGCGCCATTTGGTGAAGATTTATAACTATGAGGTCATTATAAATACGTTACATGTCGCCTTAGTCGCCTCGAATATTGTGTAATCACCTGGAAAGCTGTCTTTAGCCTTGCGACGTGCCCCTAGGCAGTGCCCCGGTCATCATGCCGCATTGTGCCATTGATGGGGTGAGAGAGTCTGGCGGCATGTCCTGCGCATGCGCATTGAGCGTCCACGGGCCATGGAGCGTACACTAGCCATTGAGCGTCCATTCGTGGGCCTTGGTGTCGCCAGGAACTACGGGTAAAAGAGGTACAAGCGACTCGCCCACCTGGCGCTCGGCCCTAGAACGGAAATGGAACCCTTGCGAAGTTCACCCGGCTTGCACGGGAAATCACTCAGATTGAAAGGGGCCATTTCTATACTCCTCATCTATTCCTCAACGCCCACGACTCCCGCCTTTCGCGATCACTACAAAATGGGGCATACTAAAATACCACAACTCGACAAACCTATTACCAACTTTACACCCGTAAGAGTGCCTGTATTGTAAAACTCCCTAAACCACAATAAACCTTCACAAAACCTCATGCATTTCTCCTCTTTTCAGCAGCGTTCGTCCGAGCTGATCAGCTGCACATTGGAGAGCCTAGTTGAACTTAAGCCTCCTGCAAGAGCGGTAGCCAGGGCTCGCGGTGTTACGTTTCAAGACCGCCTACAACATGTTTCGTTCCATTACATGTTTTCTTCTCCTCCCCACCTAACTCTACTTCAAGTGAGGTTGTCCTTTTTTCATTTTATCTAGTCTATTTGAGCTTCACTTTTGACGGTCTCCAATCGTCAGAGATAAGTGTCCGAACATCTGTTGGTTTATTTATATATTTTTAATAGCTCTTCGATGTTGTTATCGGGAACATTGCGCTTTCAAATTGTTGTTTCTGCCCTATTCCCTCCCAGCCTCAGCGAGAATAAACTTCATCTAGTTTCATATCGATGTCTTTTCAACACGTTTTTTCAACCAGGGCGCCCCGATTCACGCGCGTCTCTGCCCTGTGGCAGCGTTGGTATTGAGACACCGGGCCTGCAGCAGTGGAACGCGGTAACTTTAAAATGATTGAGGCAAGCATTTAGCGTCTTTACCTTGAGTGGAACGCCACGCTTGAGGAACAACATTAGAGGTGAGCGGGAAAGCCAAGGGAGGCATTTAATTGGCAACGGTTGATAAAACAATTGTCATTTGTCGACATTTGCTACAAAAAGAGCAGATACGCGGCCAATTTTTTTTTTTGGAGGGCTGCGTGTGGTATTGGCGTTTGCCAAACCTCCGCGTTTCAGGCCCGCGTGATGGTTTAGGGTGTTTATTAAAGGTGACGTATTTTTTTATTTGTTATGGCTAGTGTAGTACATGGTAGTGTTTATTTATTGTAATTCTGCTATGAATATTAACCGTAAATATCCAAAGGTTTAAAAACCGTGACAATCAAAGAGAGGTGATTCACTTTGCCAGGGAAAATTTTGTAGATCTAGTCTTCCTCCAAAACTGAACTTTTTTTCAATTGAAGACGTTGAACGTTTCAGCATTCAACCACACTATCATTCGATTCATTTTTAGTTCGACAGAGAGGGAGGGAAGGTTGTTAGTCTTGATACTTTTTTTTCTGGTGCCCGATTTAAAAACATTAACGTGTATGCTCCTGCACGCGTCACAGCTACAAACAACTTTTTTCGTTCCCAAGGAGTTTATCTTTTGTAGCGCGTGCCCAAAAGTTTTCTGCGCTGATTTCAACTTTGTCCTTGATAAAATTCGGGATGTACGAGGGCCGGGTCAGGGACGACCGACATGGAACACACGCGACCTCTGGTTTCTAGTGCAAAACGTTCACCTTGAGGATGTATGGCTGCTCAATTGCGGAAATTATTTCTCTCCCACGTGGAAGCGCGGTTCCTCAATGTCCCGACTAGGGAGATTTTATACAACCCAACACCGAATCACCGCTGTGTCAAACATAGAAGTAAATCAATTTCCTCGTATGCCGGGTTACATTTCCGACCATTACCCTGTGCTCCTCACCCAATATTCAGGTCACCGTAGACTTGATGGTGAACGCTTTAATAAGCTTGATACTAGAATACTGCGACATGACGTTGCTTTACTGTCATTAAAACAGATATTTATTCTTCCCTACTGGTCGAAGATAGCATACAGCATTGGGGCAGTTTAAAATCCACATGTAGGCAAATAGCTCAAACAGCTGGCCAAGAAAAAAAGGTTCGTGACAAAGCTGAGCTAAACCACACGGTTAAGCGTATCTGGAAAGTTAGATATGATAAAGAACTAACGCCTCTAATGAGCAATTATGTTGGCATCCTGAGGGAGTGGTACAAACGACAACTGAATAAAACAATGAAACCATCCGTTTCCTACAATATTCATGGCCCTAGCCACGGTAATTCAGAAATTCAAAGATTTTTGGCGACGCGTGAAACTCCAAACTATATAGAGTATGTGCGCTGCCCGGATAACTCCCTCTCTACAGACCCATCAGCTATAAAATCAGTGTTTCTTTTTTTCGGGGGTCTTTGCAGAAGATTCGCTCGAGGTAGATAAAAGAGACATGGTAACACAACTATGTTCTTCTTCAAATTCCCTACCTCAGGTTCCACAAAGCATACACTACCAAATCCCCGCACGGGGCACCTTGAGTAGGCTTGGTGACGGTACTGGCGATACCGCTGACCCCGAGCCCCCCAACATAAGCTGTGACCTACCGTGGTACTGTGTTTTTAAGGTGAAGGGTAGAAACCTCTAACGGTGGCCGTCGGAGCCTTGGTCAAGCTCCGGCCGATTAGCTCCCTGCCTGTCTGCCAGGCAGTGAGCTCCGGGACCTCTTTGACTACCAGGGTAAGGTCAAAGAAGAAAGTACCCCGTCTCCCTGCTTTTATACTATGCTGTATGGTATTATCTAAAACCCCCCCAACCGTGATCGGCCCCCTAAAAGGGGCCGCACCGAAGTATCGTTTCCTCCATTGCCATCTTTGACATTTCCTGAACCAGATCATTACTCTCGATTTCTTGTCATGGAGTCCCTCAATCCAACCCACCCTCTAGCATCTCAGTCAGTCTTCTTGATCGCCAAGTATCTTGAAGCAATAACAGGAAAATCGTATACGTGCAAAAAAACAAAGGTCTGGTGAACTCCTAATCGAAATAAATGACAAGCAGCAGTCTGAAAAGCTTCTAGCTCAGACTAGACTGGCTGATCTAGTCGGAGCCTCAACAGCTCGCCGGGTGTGATATCCGAAACAGATCTCCTGAACGAAATGGATGCGGATCTCCTTGCCGGCTTGAAGGATTAGGGCGTCACTGCCGTGAGAAGCATCACTATCCGCAGAGACGACAAGGAGATTCCCACCAAGCACATTATCTTGACTTTTGACCACGCAGTACTCCCACAACACATTGTTGCAGGTTTTATCCGTTGCTCCGTCCGTCCGTACATCCCGAACCCGCGGCGCTGTTTTAAGTGCCAGCGGTTCGGGCATGGTACAAACTCTTGCCGTGGCCGAACGACGTGTGCGAAATGCGCGGCGCATGTTCATCCAAGCGACAATTATCCGACTTACAACTGTCCATCCGACACCCTCGGTTGTGTGAACTGCGGCGGGCCGCATGCGAGTACTCCCGCAAGTGTGAAAAATTCCAACTGGAAAAAAAGATAATCAACATAAAGGTAACTGAGAACATCACCTTTCCAGAGGCGAGAAAGAGGTTCGCCTCTTTCCCCCAGGGGAGGTACACCGACGCAGCTCGCCGGGGGGCGGAGCGGCGTCTGGTGTCCACAGAGACCCAGTTCAGCGAGTCTGACCTGTTTCCGCCCCCGCCCCCCGCTGGGTTGCCTTACGCAGCCCAACCCGGCACCACGCCACTTGATGAGGCAGCAGCGGTTGTGGTGCAAACCCCTTCTGTCGGGACCGATGCTGCTCCCGCCTCTGTCTCCCCGTCCTCCAGTGCGTTGGAGGGTACCGAGGTGATGAACACCACGGGCCCCGCACCGCCTCCCACCGCCACCGCACCGCTCGTGCAACCTCTGGCGCCCCCGACGGTGGCGGCTCAAACGAAGGGCTCCCGAAGTGGGGCCAAGTTCGGGGGGCCCGGTCCGTCAGGCACCCCTCGGACATCCGACGACGAGATGGATGTCGAGTCGTTCCTGCCTGCAACGCAGCGCAAGGAGCGGCCACCGACTTCCAAGCCTACAGAAAGGCCCAAAAAGCCCAATCCAAGAGTAACAGCCCCGAAAGACCACACATGAACACACACGAACACACACAGTCCAGTCATTCTTAAATTTAAATAATGGGAACAGAAAATATCATCCAATGGAACTGCAGAGGCTTTCTTAAAAATCTTGACGATGTGTATGAGATTCTGCATGCCAGTCAGCCAAGTATCATGTGTCTCCAGGAAACCCACCTCAACTTTAAACAAACAAATTTCCTAAATAGGTACATGGTATTCAGAAAGGACTGGGTTGGCTGCACTTAATCTTCAGGAGGTGTGGCCATTATCGCCCGGAAATTATTAGCATGCCACCCTCTCTCTTTAAACACTGTCCTCGTGGCTGTAACGATCCGTACAATAATATTTATTAGGTTGATAACGGTATGCTCCACTTCCATCTCTCCTGATTTTGCGCTTCTGAGCTCTGAGTTCGAGGCACTGGTTGACCAGCTGCCCGAACCATACATACTAACAGGCGACCTTAATGTGCACAACTCTCTTTGGGGCTCCTCCAGAACGGATGCGCGAGATCGCCTGATATGGAAGTTTCTTACATCCTCCGGAGCATGCCTTTTCAATAAAAAACAGCCTACATACCATAACATAGGACACAATACATACTCGCATCTTGACTTGGCTATTGGTTCTGCAGTTCTCTACCATGTCTTGAGTGGGGTGTGGGCACAGACCCATATGGTAGTGACCATTTCCCCACTTCATTAACGTATATAGGTATAGGCCCGAGCAGTCCATCTTCCCATAAAAGGTTTAATGAATCAAAAGCAAACTGTAGCACATTCACACAAACATCTCAACTACACCACACATCGATAAAACACCTACACGTGGAGGAAGCCGCCCAACTCGTCACGGCGCACATCCTTGACACCACCGAAAAGTCGATTCCCCAGGCCTCCAGTGGGTCCCGTACCCCAAGGAGGCCCTGGTGGAACGAGGACTGCCGGCGGGCGCGAGAGGCCCAGAACAAGGCGTAGGGTGTCCTTCGCTGGTACCCCACGTTAGATAACCTCATTTCTTTTAAAACGGCAAAGGCTTTTGGGAAGCGAGTGCGTCGTGAGGCGAAAAGGGAGAGTTGGCGCACCTTCCTCACTTCCATCAACTCATACACTGACACACACAAAGTCTGGACACGAATACGAAAACTAAAAGGACAACAGACACACAGCCTGCCCCTGGTTAGTACAACAGGGGACACACTGGAAGACCAGGCTAACACACTTGCACAACACTTCATACACGTGTCCAGTTCAGAACACTACAAAAACACTTTCATGAAACACACAACATCTGTAGAAAAGAAGTCACTGCGTGATAACAACAAGCCGCACACTTCTTACAATTCTCCTTTTTCAATTCATGAGCTGAAGGTTGCTCTGAGCACATGTAAGCCTTCAGCTCCAGGTGCAGACAAAATCACATACACCATGATACAACACCTACACCCAGACACTCTTGAAACACTCCTACATCTAGACAACAACATATGACTTTCGGGGCACATTCCTCGCTCTTAGAGGAAGGCCATAGTAGTGGCTTTCTTGAAGGAAGGAAATGACCCTTCCTCTCCCACTAGCTATCGGCCCATCGCCCTCACAAGCTGCCTGTGCAAGCTCCTCGAGAAGATGATAAATAGGAGACTCGTGTACTTTCTTGAGTACAATCGTCTTCTCGAGAGCTGCCAGGCAGGCTTCAGGGTGGGGCGGTCCACCAACGACCAAGTCGTCGCGCTCGAGTCCTATATAAAGGATGCTTCCCTCCACAAGCAAGATTGTATGACGGTATTCTTTGACATGGAAAAAGCGTACGATACCGCGTGGCGGTATGACATCCTAAGCGACCTCAAGTCCTTTGGCATAACAGGTAACATGATAAACACACTTGCCAGCTACTTGTCTCAAAGAACATTTCGTGTGCAAGTTTGAACTGCACTCTCTAGGGTTCATGTGCAGGAGTGCCGCAAGGTGGAGCTTTAGGTTGCACCCTTTTTATTGTGAAAATGAATTCCCTTAGGAAGGCGCTGCCACCGTCGATTTCCTGTTCAATCTATGTAGACGACGTTCACCTCTCCTTTAAATCCTCTAACTTGTCAGTCTGTGAGCGCCAGATCCAACTTGGTGTTAACAAGCTGGCTGGCTGGGCAGATTACAAATCTTTTAAATTTAATCCCGGGATGTGCACTTGTGTTTTGTTTTCCAAGAGGCGTGGCATCCGGCCGGATCCAGACATTCAACTCAATGCTGTCTCGATTCCTGTAAAAAAGGAACACAAATTTTTAGGTGTCGTAGTAGACGAGAAACGAACATTCATCCCTCACATCAGACAAGTAAAACATCAATGCCTCAAAGCAATAAACATACTTAAGGTCCTTTCTCACCTCTCCTATGGCGCGGACAAGCAACTCCTCTTATGTGTCTTCACAAGCTTGGTGGGGTCCCGCTTACACTATTGGAGCGTGGTTTATGGGTCGGGAAGAAAAGCAGCGCTGAAAATGCTAGACATAGTGCTTCACTTGGGGCTTCGCCTCGCATCGGGCGCTTTAAATACAAGCCCCGGACAAAGCTTATACGTAGAGTGCGTCAAATGGTCCCTAGATCACCAGCGAACATACATAGATCTTCTGTACGCTTTTAAAATTTCGTCAATAAACAAACCATCTTTTCAAACCATTTATTTGTGATACACCCATGTCCCAACTTCTTAATCAACCATCTATCTCTGCTCCGTTCTCACATAGGTGAGACAGGAAGTGTCAGAATTATCTGTCACCTTTTCATACACCTACAAATCAACCCTTTCCGACTTTTTACCACCATGGCAGCTGCGCCCCGTTTCGTGCGATTTGTCCTTTGCAGCGATTGATAAAAAACGAGTACCCACAGCTGCAATGCTTCACCACTTCTTGTTCCTTCAAGATAAATACAAGTGAGCAGAATTCTTTAGCGACGCGTCAAAAACAGCCTGTATCGTGTCGTGTGCTGCGCACGCACCTGATTTTAGAGCATCTAACGCTTTAAACTCGAAAAGCATAATTTTTACGGCTGAAGCCAATGGGCTATTTCTGGTTTTAAAGCACATAGTTCATCATAAAATTCCCAAGTCCACCATCTTCACAGGTTCCTTGAGTGTAGTGCGCGCATTGTCATCTAAGCAGTTCTGTAAAAACCATGTTATTCATCTAGTTTGCAAAACCATTATGTCAGCTTATGCATTAAGTCTTGAAGTAACCGTATGCTGGGTGCCAGGTCACTCGGGGATCGCCGGAAACGAGACAGCAGATCAAATGGCCGCTGCTGCTCGACTTGCAAACACGGTGGACATAACAACACTACCGTACACTGACCTTAAGTCCCACATCAGACAACACCTTCGCAATACATGGCAAGCACACTGGAATGAACAGGCAGACAATAAACTACACGTTATAAAGACACTCTTGGGAGCATACACCACTGACGCACACAACAGGCACAATGAAGTTAACCTGACTCGATTACGGATAGGCAACACGCATGCAACACACTCATACCTGCTCACGGGATCTCCAATACCCTTCTGTAGCAAGTGTGGAGACGGCCAATCCGTGATCTATGTGCTACTTCAATGCAAAGCACTCAGCACAACACGACAGAAACACTTCGCAGACCTCTACAGACAACACATTCCACTACACCGAGCATTGTTTTAAGCGGATGACCCCATGAATCCTGTACAACGCACGTTTAAGTTGCTTAGTGACATGAAGTTTTTACACCTCGTTTCCTATCACGCGTAGTTGCTTTTAAAACTGATTTCATGCCACGCACCATCACAACCTGTCCTTTTACACCAGCCATCCTCATTGTCTTTTACTGAATTCACTTTGGTTTTTGTTGAACGGTTTTAGTGTTTACTGTTACATCCTTCATACCTAACCACCATTTTGGCGCTCTTTGCCCTCGTTGGCCTTGCGCCATAAAACACCAACCATCATCATACACTCCCAAATACTGAAGGACGTAACCTGTTCCGTGTTATACGACATTTTAAGAGAAATGAAAACCGGATCGGCGCCTGATCCGGGCGGTTTGCCAACGGAATTCTACAAGCGTTGCTTGGCAGAATTAGGCTCTTCCTTAGTGCAACTTAAAAATTCAATCCTAGCAGATCATTGTCTTACAAACTCGTTCAAGAGAGCCCGTTTACTCTTACTTTTGAAACAAGGAAAAGACCCCTCACTCCCGAGTTCTTACAGACCAATACCCGTTATGAATTCGAACTACCAGATTTTACCTTCCCTTTTGGTGTACAGATATAAAGCGCTTTGGCCAGACCTCCTCTAACTCCTAAAGGTTGTCTCGGTCTCATAAAAAAATGTATTTTCGGCACTTAGCCTGACCCTAGACATACAAGCCTATACGTACCAAACTGGTATTGCAGGCCGGTGTGCCTCTTTAGGCCAAAAACCGGCATTTAATGGGGTCAAATATTCATACTTGCTTGCCATATTTCAGGCAAATGGATTTCCGTCGGAATTTGTTCAGCTTCTACGAGAATTGTATGATTATTTATCTTGTGACCTGGTCTTAATGATGTGGTACAGGGTGAAATTGTCATTCATAGAGGTGTCAGACAAGGATGCCCCTTGTCGCCGCTTGTTTTGGGTCTTGTGCCTAGACCCCTGCATCAGAAAAATCGTTGACAATCCCAAAATTAGGAGTCTCCCGTTTTCCTGACAAGACTCGGTAAAGTGTCTGCGTAAGAAAATGATGTCACCATTTTTATCCCCGACACTGATATCGTCACGGCAGTTTTAGGAGACTTTGAGTCTTATGCTCGACTTTCAGAAGCTCAGTTAAATATAAAAAAAAGTGCTGTGTTCCCTCTGGGAAACGCTACACTCGCCCCATTCATAACGTAAAAATAGTTCAAGACCTGGTGATTCTCTGCGTCAAATTTAACGAAGAAGGTGTTTTTCGAGACATGTGGCCCAAGTTAGTTGAGGATATTCAAAAGAATCTTGCCTGGGCTAGGTCTTTCAACTTCTTTGTTTCGGAGAAATCGTATCTGATTGAATGGGTTTTTCTTGCTAAATTCTTTTTGTCTCCAGGATTATGCTGCCTCCCAATCCTGTTCACCATAAAGTGTCTCGCGACATTTTTATTTTCTTTTGGGATGGAAGCATACAGCCTTTAGCGAGAGATGTACTAGCCTTTCACGCCGCTCTGGGGGTTATGGTCTCCCTTGCCTCGACCTCATGAGCTAGTTGTTGGCCATTAGAGTCGCCTCTTTCACTTCTCAGTGACGTAGAAGCCCCCGACAGACATTTGATTCTATACATTCTCGGTCCTTCTAGAGGGGTTCTTTGTCCAACTGTGGCTAGAATCCTGTACCTCAGTGCACCTATCCCATCAAGGCTGCTCATGGTCGCCATTACTATAGCCAAGAAGTATCCTGCACCGGATGCTGATCTCAATTTTGTGAATGAGCAACCTGCCAGGCTGTGTGAAAAAATAGTTACAGTAAGGTCTGGCAGACGTGTGGATCCACCAGATTTCCCCTGGTAACGGATGACTTTAGGTAGGCTGCCCGAGAACTTCAAAAACATCCAGTGGAAAACACGTGGCGAATTCGTCCCACAAAAGACATAATTTCGCTGGGAGTAACAGAAAACTCTTCCTGTGCCAACTGCGTTAAGCCAGAATCCACAGCTCACACTTTCTCAAGCTGCACTTTAGCGCGTTGCTTTTGGCGCATCATGCACCGTGCCGCTCCAAGTATGGGGCTTTCACGGTATCGACTGAGAGTCAGTGCCCTGGCACTCCCCTAGGCAAGCTATTCGTAGTAATTGCCGATTATATGATATGGCGTAATAGCTGCAGGCCCGTAGCACAGACTCGCAGGCTGCGTATGCAGTGGCCCTTGCTTTCCTTTTTCAAACACCTTTTGACCTTTTTGGAAAGCGAGTTGGCCCTTTTGGACGACGAAGAGTTTCTGCGAATTTGATCTAACCGGTTTATTGAGGTTTCGAAAGGTTTATAATTTGTGCCAGTTTTTCAGACATGTGTCCTTAGGAATTTTTGTTGTAAGAATTTATTTTTGTGTACGAATTGTGTGTTAGTGCGATACAGTACCTGTTGTGACATAAACCTAACCTGTTCTGTAGATTGATACATTTTTGAAGCGAATGATTTTGTAGCATTGTTTATCTGGAATGATAATCTTTTGGTTGTAGGCAACTATAAATTGTTTGTATGTTATTCTTTTGTCAACAATCAACTTGAACCAGTGTATGTGTTTCTGTACGTGTCTCACGGGGCACGTGCATCTCCTTCCACCAGCCTGCTCCGGCCAGAGTGCTGGTGCCTCCACCCTACCTCTGTGTCGGCAGACGCCCTGGCCGAGCCTATGATATCGCTCTCTACCGCCGACCACCACATAGAATGCGCGGTAGGCAGACATTACCTCGCCCTCCCCGAGTTTAATAATCCAGGGTTGATCGATGTGAGACCTACACAATCCTCGTTTACGGCTTGTAGCGAAGCGGCAGCCACTGCTACATTATCCCAACAGTCAAACTCTTTCTTCAGATCCAAGCATAGGCAACCCTTCCCTAAACTTTTAACCCCGGCGGCCGCATTACCAGCGACCGACGAGAAAATAATTCAACCTCAACCACGACGAGACCTCGTCCTTCCTACAGTGTGTGCGGCAGTTTAGCCGACACCATTCAATGTCAGGTTTCACTACCAATTATCATGATAAACAAGTCGGAATACAACAGTTCTTTCACTTCATCGCTGTTAGAACATACACTAAAGGCTGAGCGCACCCTTAGAGAAGTTAGATACTTTGTTCATTTTTGGGAAACAGTATCCCGTGATCACACAAACTGCTGTATTGTGGAACACTGTAACCTCCCTGGGCAACAATGTATTGGGGAACCCTGTAACCTCGCTGGGCAACACTGTATTGGGGAACCCTGTAACCACCCTCATCTTCAATATCCCCCCACGACGTCGTGGGGTGAATATACGAGAGCATGTGCATCTTTAACCCTGACCTCAATACAGTATACGAAAAGCCTCATAACACTTCGATCATCCCTCAAATTCTCTTCTATTGCCCTCGGGTCCTTTTTGGCTCCAGTACAACTCGGCCACTGTGCTGCATACCCTGTCGCCTCAAAACAGATGCCTAGACGATATGTTGGCGGTCGGACCATCACCAAGGTCTGTGTACGAACCGCAAGTAAACCCCACGATACCCGACGTGTGACTGCCAAACGTCCAAGGCGACCACCACTGCTATCCCAACTTCACTGAATATGAGCCCCAGCATTTCACCCCCTCTCGTAATCAACCCCGACATATATCCCCCACGAGTGGCCAAGCCACCGCCGGTTGACTCACTGATGCGAAGGTTAATGGAACCTTGATGGCTGCTATTAATGCCTTGTGAACCCGCCAGACGGAGTTGAAACGTCCCCCTGACGGTAACAATCAAATAAAGACAAAACATCAGGCCGACAATGAGCTGACCAGTATCCCACATTATCATTCGGTGAGAGCCCAGTGCTTCTCGCCACGTAGGACTTCATCCAAATGCTCCTTTCCACCCTTTCCAGAGACCCTTTGTTAGAAGTAATGATGTACTTTGGGCCATATGTGCAGATGTCACTTCCCTGCGTCAAGAAAATTCTATCCTGAAGCCTCAGCTCCACCATGCTAAGCTTCCCCCTACACATCCCCATACCCACCCACCGGCAGCCTCCGAACGAGACGGAACTCCCCCTCCCATCATTCAGCTTATTATTCCGATTTTCCGCGCCTGAAGAGAATAGCGGTGTCTATAAGAGACTCCCCATGTGTAATGGCATGGATGGGAAATTTGTTATTTTGGAACATATTCCTGCTAGAAAGACGTAGCAGTATCTGCATTTCACAACAGCCTTGTGACAACCAACCGACGAGGCAATTTAGTTTAGAAGCAATCAAAAATAACTTCAACCTTTCTTCTGATCCTTGGACAATGCATATAATGTTGCCTCTCCTGTAACGATAGCAATGATGAATAGGCATGACATCCACTTGTCGCATGTTATTGGCATTGCCGCTTATTCTTGCAGAACCGCCAAATTATTCGACACCTAATTTTGGCAGAACACATACCGCCAGCTGTTACTGCCCTGCAAGAGTTTGGGATAGAGGTCTAGCTAACTGGTTGTCAAATTTTTGGTACTCCGGATAATTTTTCAACAGCAGATTTATTACAGCTTAGCATTGCAGCGGAGCTACACATAATTGAGGATATTGCGATACCACACGACTTAATCCACCTGTATTCACCAACAAGCTCTGCCCCTTGACTTGACGTAGCTAACAGTTACAGTGGCCCTAAATCTTACAACCGTACATTTAACACCCTTCTCAGTAACTCCGCAAATGCGGCCACAGGAAACCCCCTTCTCATACACGGTAACTTGAGTGCTTCTCAGATAGCCTGGAGTTACAATCGTGAAATTTGAAAGGGCGCATAATTTGGGCCGCAATTCAGATGTGGTGGTTAACTTTATAGTCTGACCACTTCATTCCTACTAGAATAGGCAAAAGTGTCCAGGCAGGCACCATTCCCGTCCTCAAACTTTCCTGGTGCGTTACTGAGCTTCACAGAAAATGCATTCCCTATAACCCATTTAGGCGATCATTTTATATTCAGTGTGCCTCGCGACGGTCTTCCACAATTTATGCAAAGCTGCGGCAGACTCATATTACAAAATGGCCTGCCTTTTTGCTCACGTGTCAAAAATACTCACCGCCTACAGACTATACTCAGGTTAAGGATTGGATTACCAACGTATTCGAGGTTAGGGAGGACCACGACTACGCTCTCTATTAAGACGGAATGATTCCTTCTCAAATTTGGGACACTTGCGGTCACTATTTCAGGCGGTGTACCAGGGTCTTCCCACACGCTGCCGCCGTCAAAACCACAATCGTAGTCTGCCACTGCGCCTGGCTTATCTTCGAATCACTATTGAGAACTATAAGGCTGAACTGGCTCGTGCGCAACTCGGTCAGTTCTGCGACTGAATTGCAAGGAAACATAACATGCGGCGTACCTGCCCAATTCTTTACCGCCAGATTTATTATTCTCATTCAAAGTCAACCTTCCGCAATTGCTTTACGACCATAATACAGGAATTCCTTTTGACAAACGATCAGTTACTCGTTCGTCTCAGGTAGCTTTACCCCGCCATAGGCGCGCACGACCCCCCTTCGCTTCTTCCCACTTGCCTATTCACAGCTTGTAACTGACGGCATCTCATTATTGGTTTCAGGTGGTGGCCACGTGCACATTGAAACCACGCGCAACCAGGAGGCAGATTGCGTAGCAGCATAAGCTGGTAATGTATTTATTTGCTCTTAGTTTTCCTCTCCAGCGACCAGATTTTCTTCTCTTGCATAACAGCCACAAATGCGCAAGCGCTGCTTCGAACATCACGATACGGCTACAAAATCAACAAGTTCCCCGAGTCTATTGCCGAGCAGTCGTCGTCCACAGTATTCAACACAACTGCACCAATAACACATTCGTCGCCAACCTTAAACTGTAAAACACTAATACCATCAACCTCCTGAGTCAGATGCCCCGAAGGGCAGTGTAGCAGCTAAGAAAGCCTTCAGTCGCCACTCGATCACTTACTCCTTTTCTTGCATGGCTGCACCCCCAATAAACCCGAAAAGGTGTACTGCGTGATTCGTAAAGTGTGCAGGACGGGCTAAGACGTCTGCAGAGTGCAATCTCCGCTCGTGTTGGATCACTTGGCGTCTAAAGCACCGCATCTGAGGCCGACAATGCTGATCTACTGAGTACTCCCCGCTTGTAACCATCACAACAAGGCCATCTCTCTTTCGGCATCTTCCACTCAGATTCCATTTCAATACAGACTCTTCCTTTCCCCTACATGTCAATATTGTAATGGCCGTGGGTAAACGGCGAGGTAAGGCGTTTATTTTACGACCAAGCCGTCTCGGAACACCGGTCCAGCAACCAGCGATGATGATGATCAGTCTCGTAGTAGACGAAGCGTTCCTGGATGTGTTTGGTTATGGGGATAATGGAGCAGTGAAATAAACAATTCTTTACGCTTCGGAGCTTCGCTCTCACACTTATTCCCCCTGCCCGTCAAAGCGTCCTCCCGGTCGCAATCACGCGGAAGGATGACGATGCAACGGCTTGAGCCGAGACACGTGCGCAATCTCGGTGCGATGGCATCGGTGGTCCGCAGGTGGAGTTACAGGGGTTATGTGGAAGTTGACCGGTGAGGTTTTCTCTAGAACGGTGTACGGTCCAACGAAACGGTGAAGGAATTTTTCGCAAGTTCCAGGAACCCGGAAAGGGGTACATAACAAAAGTTCATCGCCAGGTCGGAAATCAACAGTCTTGTGAGATGCGTTGTAGCACTCTGTCCTGTCCTGCTGACACTCAGTAGTGCGGTCACGGGCAAGCTGGCGGCAATACTTCCCGCGAGAGATGAACTGTTCCGTGCTTGGAGCAGAACGTGATACAGGGGCGGTAAAGAAACAGGTGTCTAGTAGCGAGGACGGTTAGCGGCCGTATACGAGGAAGAACGGGACTAACCGGTGGTGCGTTGGGTAGCCGTACTGTAAGCGAGTGTTATGAAAGGGTGTATGTGGTCCCAATTGTTGTGATCAGGTGCAATGTACATTACAGTACAGTACAGTAAGTCCATTAGTTTTAGGGTGATATCCGGTGGTCACTTTGTGAACAGTCGCTGAGGCATGCAGGACTTCTGCAACGATGTTCGAGAGAAACGTTCTCCCCCGGTCACTTAGCAGGACACGAGGGGCGCCATGTCGCAATACGATGCGGTGCAAAAAGAAGCTGGCGACCTCTTCGGCACACCCAGTACGCAAGGGAGCCGTTTCAGAATAACGTGTCAGATGGTTCACAGCTGTGACGATCCAGCGGTAACCGGTACGAGTTCGAGGTAGCCGCCCCTACAAATCAATCACAACAACCTCAAAAGGCTCAGCGGATCACGAGATAGGTTGTAGCTGTCCAGCCGGAGGTGATGTAGGGCGCTTGCGACGCTGGCACGAGGTACAGGACGCGACGTACTGGGATATGCTTGTGGACATGCTAGGCCAAAAGAAACGGGCTCGATAGCGCTCACACGTTTTCAGAAAACCAAAGTGGCCAGCGGTCGCATCGTCATAAAAGGCCTGCAAAAGTTTCTGCTGCAGTGCCCGGGGTACGACGGCAACCCACTTTTCTCCAGTAGGATGGTCATTGTGATGATGCAACACAGCAACAACCGGAAATTTTGTTTTCTTGCGGCGGAAGCGACTGTTTGGAGGCTGTGTTTTACCGCTCAGTCAGTCGACTATGTTTTGACAACAGTGGTCTTCTTGTTGGAGTTTTTTAAGCTCTAAGCGTTCACCGACCGCAATGGAGAGAGAGAGAGAACAAATTTTATTGAGCAGTCCAGAGCCATTTAGGCGCTTGATGGGGTGGTGCCCTCTTCTCCGGCCCCATATGTTTCCAGGTACTCCTGTCCTCTGGTGATCAGCGTGATCTGTTCTTCCAGGGCAGGGCTAGACAACAAGGTCTTCCATCGCTCAGGGTTGATGTGAGGGGAGGCGGAGGGGTAAACTTGGGAAAATTGCACTCTCCTATTATGTGCTGGAGTGTGCCCAGTTGTCTGCAGTTGGGACATTCTTTCTCATATCTATCCGTTAGAACTTGTTTCAGAGGTAAGGGTGGGGGAACGACCCGGCTTGGATCTGTCTGTATATGACTTGCTGCACTCTGCTTAGAAAATGGTGTGGTTCAGGATATCGCTTCCTCCCGTCTTTATAGTGATTGACTATGTCCCTGTAGCTCGTTATGGGTAGCTGTTCCTGCCCCTCTTCCTGGCTGATTAGTTCTCGGGCCTGTTGGTGGGCAAATTCATTGCGCTCCACCGAAGAGTGGGCTGGCACACATATTAGCTCTATTTTGTGGCTTGGTGGTACTTTCCTTTGGAGGATTCTCACTGCCTTATAACAAACCCATCCTTCTCTGAAGTTGCTATATGCTTTTTGGGAGTCCGTGACTATTTTTGTCGCTTTTGGTTGGGGCAACGCTACGGCAATTGCTATTTCCTCAGCTTCCTCTGGGCATGGTGTGATGGGTGAGGCACACGTGATGAGCTCGTCCCTTCCTGTTATTGCAATCGTTGCTCTCATTGAGTGTTTGGGAAGTGCGGCGTCGGCGTACGTCACTCCTGTTTCTTTAATTAGAGACTTGTTTAGGGTCTTCGCTCTGGCTTGTCGTCTTCCTTCGTTTCTGTCCGGTTTCATGTTTTGAGGTAACGGTTTGCTATCCACCGTTTCGGCACATGCGCGCGGTGTAGGGCCTTTAATTTGACGATAAGCTTCTTGCCATCCTATTTTATCAAGGACGGCTCTTCCCGCTTTTGTTTGGCTCAGTCGCACCCTTTGGTTTGATAGGTGCGCTTCGATCAATTCGGAGACCGTATTATGCTTGGCCATTCCCAGTAGCTTCTCGGTGGATGAGTGTATCGGAACGCCCAGCGCAAGCTTCGTAGCTTTTCTAATAACTGTGTCCAGTTGCGTCCGTTCGCTTTTCAAAAGCTGGAGATAGGGAGCTGAGTAGGTTCATTCTCGAAATCACAAAGGCTTGGACAAGCCTGAGGATTCCTCTTCTTGGAGTCCTCTTCTCTTATTTGTGATCCTTCTAATCATGTTCATGATTTGTTCGGATGTGCTCGTGAGATTTCTGAGTGCGGTTCGGGCTTTACCATACTCCTGTATTATTAGGCCAGGCTCTTGACGTGAGTCGTCGGTTGTGATGCTGCAGTCGTCTATAACTATGCTTTATGTTTCTCTGTCTGCCCTTTTTGGGTCTTGGTCTGTATCACTAATAGCTCTGATTTTTGCAGTGAGCAGCAGAGACCGCAGGTGCTTGCATATTCCTGGACTATGTCCGCTGCCCTTTGGAGTGTTTCCTCCATCCACCCTTCTGAGCCCGCTTGCGCTGTCCAGACCTTAATGTCGTCCGCATAAAAGGCGTGATCTATTCCTTCTGTTTTCTCTAGTAATGCTGGTAGAGTAGAAGCGCAGGTTGAAAAGCAGCGGTGAACAGAAGAGATCCTTGCGAAGTTACTCTGTCCCTAGTGTGATAGGCTGGGACTTCTCCCCCATCTTTGATTGTAGCAGTTCCTATTGCTGAGGAAGCCTTTGACGTAACTTTAAATTCTTTCCCCGCATTTCGTGTTATTCAGACTGCGAAGAATGCTGTCTTGCGTCACATTGTCAAAGGCTCCCTTGAGGTCAAGGGTTAGAATTTCCCTCGGGGTCTGGTTCTTGGTCTTTTTTATGACTAATTCATTTAGTTGCAGGCGGACATCCTGGGTGCCCAGGTGTTCCCTGAAACCGTACATGGACGACGGCATCTGATCGGTGGCATCAAGGTGTCTCTGCAGCCTTTCATAATCATGCGCTCGACTACTTTTCCCACACACGACGTCAGAGAGATGGGCCTCATGTTATCGACGTGTGGAGTCTTGCCTGGCTTCGGTATGAACCGTACCTCTGCTTCCTTCTATTCCTTGGGCAGTGACCCTTCATTCCAGGTCTTGTTTATATATCCTAAGAGCTCACTTCGACTACCGTCGCTGAGATTGCTCAGCAGTTTGTAGTTAATGGCGTCCTTCTCTGTGGCGCTGGATGGTTGCTCTCATCGATCGCTGTTAACAGCTGCAGATCGGTGAAGGGTTGGTCCAAGTCCGGGTTTCTCTTCCCTCGTATTCGGGTTATCGGTGCTTCCGACTTTTCCGTTTTTCAAATACTTGTCTTTGAGCACCTCTATCAGGCGCGCTTGCTGTCTCCTTTAAAATTATTCAGCGTGCGTGCGAGATTTCGATTGATCGCACTTTTGGTGTTCAGAGGGTCAATGAGGTGCCGTAGGAGGCTCCATGTTTTCCTTGCAGACAGGGTTCGCTGGAGCCCGTCGTATATCCTTAACTAATTTTCTTTACAGAGCTGGGCTGCATATTCTGCCGCCTGCCTATTGAGTTCGTCTATGCGCTTTCGTAGCTTTCTATTGCGTCTTTGCCGTTTCCTTCCTTGGTTAGCGCGTGTCTCGCCTCCAGATGTGAGCCAGCTTGCTGTCCACATATGGGGTTTGTATTGTGGTGGCTATTTTCTGGGTATATTTCTCCACCCAGTTCAGAAGTTTTTTGGCCCAGTCTTGGTAGTTCCCAGTTCCCTGACCGTCTTCGTATTCAATCTCTGTTCTTCTCCTGAGGCGATCCCAGTCTATGATCCTGGCCTGTCCTAGTTTGCCCTGAAGTCTGTCCCCTGATCTTCAAGGAGATGATGTCATGGTCTGATCCGAGGTTAGTGTCTAGATTGGCACAGGTGACGTCCAAGTCTCCTATCAGAAGTGATAGGTACGGCGTGGTGTCTCTGGCCGTGCTCGTGCCTATCCTGGTGGGGGTCTTCAGCTCGTTTAGTATTGTTGCGTTGTGTTTTCTCTAGCGTTCATGAGGTGCTTGCCCCTTATCGACTGGAATTTGTATCCCCACTGCGTGTGTAGGGCGTTAAAATCGCCTAATATCAGCGTCGGTCTTTCTTTTGCTGCTCGGATGCAATCCAGCATGGTGCTTCGATGTCCACGTCCTTTGTAGACGGTCGGCAGTAGGCATTTAATATGAATATGTTTTTTACTGCTGGGAATTTCCCTGCTGTGAATTTCTACAATCACGTGTTCGCACCCTCTTGGGTTGGTCATGTGTTGTGTTGCCGCTACGTTTTTTGTAACCAAGGCAGCCGTGCTCCTTTCACTTGGGTCCGTATACGTAACGTACCCCGCCAATTTGGGCCTCTCCTTGGTTTCTTGTAGTACTATAACATCTCGTTTCTGTTCTAGTGTTGCGATGTATAGATGAAGCTCGCTTAATTTGTTCTTTATACCCCTGCAATTCCATTGATAAATCGTTGTCAAGCTTTGTGTGTTTCTATTCTTCTTCATTGTCTTGAGGGGTGTTATCTTCTGCGGGATTAGTTCCATGGTGCGGCTTGCTGTGCAGCGCGGTCTTGTGTGTCTTCCTCATTAGTAGTGTCGCGTGTTTCAGCTTTGCATCGAAAGTCGACATTCTTGAGGACACTTGGTTATACTTGGCTTCTAAGTTATCTAATCTTGAAGTAAGGTTTCCCATTTGCTCGGTAAGAATTCCCACTTGATTGTCGGTCTCAGCCTGTTGATTTGAAGTTTGAGACAGCATGTTCATGATGGTTTGCAGGGTAGCTTCTGGTTGCTGTGGTATAGTCGGATGCGTTGCTGCGGACGGAGCCGGTTCTATCCTGTCGGCCTCGACTGCCTTACCTTGCGGTAGTTCAGGGGAATGGGTGTCTCTCTTAGCTACCTTTCTCTTGGTACGATCCTCCGATTTCTCGGTTCTGTCGCATGCCTCCATGCGCACCATGAGCGCTTTATTCTGATGGTTTTGTTGTGCTATAAGCTTCTCAAAGCTCGGCACATTCCTTTCTAAGTTCAGAGCATTCTTTACAATTGCTACTGCGAGAGGAGGGGGTGAGAGGGGGGAATTCTTTGTCGTTGCTGTGAGCGACAGAAGACCCAGTTGCCCAACCCACCTGTTTTCCGGCGATGCGCTTCGGCGTGCTGCTCCTAGTCTTCGACCTCGAGCGGGACTCGCGCCTGCGAGCCTTGGTGTCGGCGCCTGGTGATGACGTCCTCGAACCTGGTCTCCAGGCACAGCTATTGCTCCGTCTTCTTTCTCTCCCCCTGGAGAGTGAGCGCCGGCTCTGGCGCTCTTGGTGAGGGGGCGACAACTTCCGCGCAGCTGGCGTCTCCTCTCGATTAGGCGGTGTTTTGGAACTATCCTCGTAGGCTGACCTTTGGCGTTCCCATCTCCGCTTACGCACGACGTACGGGGTCTTGTATCGGGCCTTGCATACTATGTCTGCTGTGAGGTGGTCTCCTTCACTTAGGCTGCACTTTGGCTCACAGTCGTGGTTGTGGTCTTCTCCCGAGTTCTGGATTCCGCAGCCACGGCAGATACGGTTCGTCGGATTTGGACAAACGTCCATTCTGAGGCCCAAGCGGACACATTGAAAGCACTTGTCAATTTGCTTTCTTTACAGTGAGCATTCCACCAGCAGGTTGCCGTACTTGACGTAATTTGGCACTTCCTCGCCGCTGAAGGCTATGACGACCGACAACGTTTTGCCGATTCTGTTGGCCTGCAGGGCTGTCGGGTTAAATTCATGGACGATAAAGTCGTTTATCTCTTGGGCCGAATCCGTGAGGGCAGCCCCTCTGATGACTCCTTTCACTGTCCCGTGAGGTGCCGATACGTATGCAATAACGTCGTGCTCGGCGCCGTAGACCGTGAGCTTCGACACTGCCGCGTAGCGGTCGGTGTTTTCTTTCTTTGGGGTACTGACGATGACGATGTTTTGTTGTTTGTTTGGACATATGACGTCTCTCTTGGCTTCTTCTCTGCTGACGTCAGCGGCAACGGTGATGGCGCGGCTAATTTCAAAGCGTGATACCACACTGACGCCGAGGCCCCCCCTCGGTCTCACGATGACCTTCATATCTTCTTTAGGTAGCTCGGGCATTCTCGCGGCCTTGAGGATCTTGCTCTTAAAATTATTAGCCGGCCGACGAGATGAGTCGGCTTTCCTGGTGGGCTTACTTGCTGGGGTGTTAGCCATTAGGCTTCGTTCTCGTTGCTGTTGTTGCAGCGCTTGAAGTTTTTCACCTGCCACTTGCCAGCCTTCAGCTCTGGTCACTTGGTCCGGTTGAATTTCCTCACCGTCGACTTCAATTCGCATGGCGCCGGCCATGTGTCTTTGGGTCTTGATGAAATAGGTCCACCCTGAAGGTCCGCGCCGGCGACAACTCCGGCGTCAGGCCTATGCGTCCAAGAACACGCCTAGGCGCAGAGGCGACTTCGGCCGGCAGGCCCAGCTGGCGTTCGGCTTAGCGCCGGTCGGCGTGGCGATTCCAGAAAAAAGAATCGTAAATGCACGAAAAATGTCCCCTACCTTAAAGTCGGGCATCCACTTTTTCCTCTCAACTTCGCGGATCACTTGGAGAAAAAAGTTGGGGGATTCAAGTTGAATTATCGGCGTAATCATCAAAAATCGACACAGCCGAAGTGAAGCACGTCCGATCGGCTCTCGCACGTGCGCACGAGCTCATCGACCGCAATGGAGCTTATAGGCGCGAGCGGCAACACTTTTGCCGGTGGCGTTACACAAGCAGTATGTGAAGGCGATAGCGCGCAGCGCGATAGTGAGTCGGTATCGAGGTGTTTCTTGCCCGACTTATATGTGACAAAGAAGTCGTATTCTTGTAAGCGAAGAATCCACCGTCCAAGGCGTCCAGTAAGGTTCTTTAATGTCGATAACCAGCAGAGTCCGTGATGATCGGTTACAATGGTAAAATGGCGGCCGTGTAAACATGACCGAAATTTCTGGACGGCCTAAACGACGGCAAGGCATTCCTTTTCTGTAATGGTGTAGTTTTTTTCGGCGGGCGTGAGAGAGCAACTGGCATAAGCAACACGCCGCTCTCTTGATTGGTCATCTAGTCGGAGGAGATCGGCGCCAATGCCGCTCCTTCTGGTGTCGTATGGAGAAGTGCGGGTCTTGTCTCATCGAAGTGGCACAACACTTGGCGACAAGTATGCGCACCTTTAAGATCGTGAAAAGCGTTTTCACAGTCGTCGGACCAGGTGAAAGGAACGTCAGATTGCAGAAGCCTGTTGAGAACAGAAGCAAAGGTGGCAAAACCAGGAATAGAACGGCGAAAGTAAGAGGCAAGGCCGAGGCAACTGGCGAGGGTTTTTTGTTGTAGCGGTCGAGGAAAATTGAGCGCAGCTGTTATTTTGTCAGGGTTGGTTGGCTGCCTTCTTTGCTGACAACATGACCACGGAATTTGGTTGTTCTGCTGGCAAAACGGCATTTCTTTGTATTAAGCTGAAGTGCAGCATTTGCTAAACATGTAAGTACTTCGTTCAAGTGCTCAAAATGTTGGGGAAAAGTCGATGTGAAGATCACAACATTATCCAAATAACATAAACATGTCCTCCATTTGAGTCCACGCCGGACTTTATCTATGAGACGCTCAAAACGAGCTGGTGCATTACATAATCCAAAAGGCATAACATTGAATTCATAAAGTCCATCCGGGGTTGAAAAAGCGGTTTTTTCTTTGTCAGATTCATGCATCGGTACGTGCCAATAGCCGGATCGGAGGTCAATGCTCGAGAAATATTCCGCACCTTGTTAAAAGTCCAAAGCTTCATGTATTCGGGGCATGGGGTATACATCTTTTCGGGTAATTTTGTTTACTGCAGGATAATCAACGCAAAAATGCACTGATCCGTCTTTTTTACAAACGAAAACTATGGGCGACGACCACGGGCTAACCGAGGGTCGAATGATGTTGAGTTGAAGTATGTCGGAAGCGTGGTCCCCGATGATCTTCCGTTCAGACGAAGATACACAATACGGACGGCGGCGGATGATACGAGAGCCATCCGTGTCAATGCGGTGTGCTGTTGTGGAAGTCTGCCCCAGCTTCGACGAAGAGAAGACAAAACAAGCTGCGTGTTTTTCAAGCAAACAAGGAGGTACTCTGCAATCTTTATGGCTGAAGGTCAGAGCTAATGGTTACGATAAGAGCGGAGCCGAGGACGATGCAGGATACGGAAGGCGCTGGGCCTGCTGATGACGACCAAATGGACATAACAGACATGACCTGGCTGTCAGCAGCGGCAGTAGAAATAGCAGCACCTTTGGGCAGCAAGATCGGCTCCGAACTGACGTTCGTTGCAGCAAGTACCGCTGACCAATTCGAAAACCGAACGAGGCAGGTGGGAATAACGACTCCTTTAAGAAGGAAGGACCCTGCAGAAACAGCTTAAATGTCACCATATTGAATCCTATCTGAGCACATTGTCATTACTGTCTCTTGCCCAGGGAACAAGGCTTGATCAGCTTGTGCCAGCAACCAAAGCGACTCCTCATCATAAACGTCGGAGAAGTGGGAAGCCATGAGTTCGACAGCCGGTAAATGCAGGAAATGACAGCGGATGCCGAAGATAGAAAGTCTCACCCCAGAATGAAATGGTGTGCACACGGAATAAGCACTGCACAGGGAACGTGATGACGGCTTCCATCTATGAATACTCGAACTGTACACTGCCCTGAGGGTTGCAGTACGACTACATTAGCATTGCACAGTGAAGGACCAGTGTAAGCAGTTTTAACCTTTCGGAGACGCCAACACAAATCTGCATGAATAACCGAAACGCTTGCACCAGTATCAACAAGAGCATTAACAAAAATTTCTTCCACTAGCACAGATAAAAAGTTTGGTGATCGTTGAGTAGGACTGGAGTATTTTCCGAGCGACGCAGTTTCACCCCCGAAAACTGCAGCCACTAGTTTTCGAGTAGTTTGTCGGGAACGTGGGAAGCCGGATGAAAAGGAGACACGGACCATCGATGCGTTGAGGGTTATCGGCAGTGGGAGGGACGATTGGTCTGAGGTGGTTCAAACGAGGGGGAGGGTATCGATGAGTGTCGCTGGGTTGAATCATTGACACGACGTTGTGAACCGTAAGGACAACCGAAATCTTGTTTGTCCTGTGTACTCCTTTCTGCGTCCTGTTACGTTTGCGACTGGTTTCATTCAAGATGCATTTCCAACTCGCCCAACTGTTCTGCAATCTTGTTCAAACGGT
Organism: Haemaphysalis longicornis; assembly: GCA_013339765.2. Taxonomy (NCBI): domain Eukaryota; kingdom Metazoa; phylum Arthropoda; class Arachnida; order Ixodida; family Ixodidae; genus Haemaphysalis; species Haemaphysalis longicornis. The sequence continues at coordinate 2,108,673 of CM023454.1, read as the reverse complement.
GCGTACCCTTATCGTTGATCTTGCATAAGTCGTCCGCAGAAGCGGGATATGTTACCCCGGATCCCGCAGTAATACCAGACGGGTAGGTCGTCGCTCGGGGAAAGCCTGGAGAGGGGTTGGCACGTTGGTGTAGTACCCCAGTGGAACGGTCGCCTGCGGAGATCGCTGTTAGATGTGATGTGCGAACGGGGCATCTTGAGGGCAGGGGCGGTCTCGTTACCATCGCCGAGTAGGGACGGGGGGGGGTGGGAGTTGCAGTAATGGGGTGGTGGCCGTCGGCAATCACACCCCGTCATGGATGCGAGCTCCTCTTCACGAGATCGCGCAACTGGAGCGCTTCCGAGCGAAAGGAATCGCATGGAGGAGACGGCGGTTCATTGAACTGGAGCTCTTCGCGGATGATTCGACATATGAGGGCGAGTAGGTCCACGTCTCCTTGTGGCTGCATAGCAAGACCATGTGGTTCTTGTTCTTGTTCTTGTTCTGCAGCCACAGATGCTCCGTAGTTTACCTTGTAAAGCAGGCCGTCCCGAAGAGAAAGCGATTTGAAGGGGCAGATGCACGAGCACGGCGAAGAATGGGGCCAGCTTGAGATCGCTCTGTTTCTGTCGTCGAAAGCTTTCAACGTTGGGAAATTCCTCAGATACTGGCGCGAGGAGGTAGTCGTACAAATTGTCCGCGTCGCACGCAATCGTTGAAAGTGGTAGCCGGGAAAGGCAATCAGCGTCGGTGTGACGGTGGCCGCTTTTGTAGGATATAACGAAGTACTATTCATGGAGTCTGAGAGACCAGCGGGCGAGTCGCCCGGATGGATCACGTAGTCCAACCAATCAACACAGAGAATGATGATCCGTTACAATCGTAAAAGGACGTCCGTAAATTTAAGGGCAATACTTGTGCACAGCAAAGATAACCGCCAATCATTCCTGCTCGGTCACACTATAGTTCTTTTTGACTTGCGGAGTGTGCGGCTGGCATAGGCGATGACATGTTGGGCCCCGTGATGCCTCTGCACGAGAATTGCTCCGAGGCCGATGCTGCTGGCATCCGTATGCACTTCGTTCGAAGCCGATGGGTCGAAGTGGCGAAGTATTGGGCCAGAAGTGAGCAAAAACATAAGTTGGGAAAATGAGTCCTCGCACTCTGGTGTGTAGTTGAAATGAACAGTCTTGCGAAAAAGATAGGACAGAGGAGCAGCCAGCTCTGCAAATTTAGGCACGAACCGGCGGAAATAGGAGCATAGCCGCAAGAAACTTCGAAGGTCACGCACGGACTGGGGCGGCTTGAAATGGCTGACGGCTGCGATCTTCTCCGGGTCAGGGCTAACGCCATGTTTGTCAACTAACTGGCAAAAAACTACTGCTTGGCGCTCACCGAAGTGGCTCTATTTCGAATTGAGCACACGACCGGCCTTTCCTAGGCAGTTCAGGACAGTGTCAAGGCGTGTGTTATGCTCTTCAAAAGTACGGTCGAAAATTACCTCATCGTCGAGGTAGCACAAGCAAATCTCCCACTTCAAGCCTCGCAGAATTGTGTCCATGAACCTCTCAAATGTAGCAGGAGGATTACAGAGGCCGAACGGCATGACGTTGAATTCAAAGAGTCCGTTGGGGTAACAAAAGCCCGTTTTCTCTTTGTGGGCTGGATCCATCGGAATTTGCAGTAACCAGATCTAGGTCGAGTGATGAAAAATACGAAGCCGAGTGCAGGCAGTCGATGACGTCGTCTATTCGTGTAGTGGGTAGACGTACTTCTTTGTCATTGCGTTTCAGGCACCTCTAATCAACACAAAATCGCAAGAGCTATCCTTCTTCTTTACGAGAATCACCGGTGCTGCCCACGGACTAGCTGATTCCTTCACAACACCCTTTTGCAGCATTTCGCTGACCTGGCTCCCAATCATCCTTCTCTCGCTCGAAGAAACCCGGTAAGGTTTTGTCGCACTGGCCGGCAGTCCGGTATCGATGGTGTGGTCGCGAGCGTCACGACGGAATGTCGATCTTGGCGTCTCTTTGCGAGAAGTCAAACACAGATGCATGTCTGCAGAGGACACGAGCTAGTGGCCTCCTCTCGGTTGAAGAAAGACCCTTCCTTATCATTTGCCGGAATGGTCCGTCGAGAGTAGCTGAGCTCCCACCAGAATCACAATTTTCTTCGGTCACTGCTTCCAAGGAGACTCTCACATCTTTTTCAAACGCCGCTAGTTTCATTCCCCGCCGCAAAACTGACCAGCCGCTGAACAGTTAACGGCCCATAGAAGACTGCACCTACCGTTTACCGAAATCAAACAATGCGGTAACAAAACATCTTTCTTGATGCAGTTTGATGCAATGGGCTCAGCTATAGCGCAAACGGTAGGCTCACCAGTACCGTGGGCCAACACGGGAACAAGAGACGCTGAGCGGGCGGGCGAAAGCGTGTCTTCTGATACAACCAGAACGCGTGCTTCGCAGAGAGAAGGCTCCTGCGCGAGTACTGAATGGAAAATGCTGTTTATGGAGAGCTCGCTCGTCTCACAGTCCACCATAGCGCCACATTCACGGAGGAAGTCGATACCGAGAATAACATCATGTGTGGACCCTAGAAGCACTGCAAATTCAGCCTGTAAGTGTTTGCCGGCTAGGAAAACGTCAACCGCACAAATACCGATGGGGCATAATGACTCGCCCACAACACCTCGAAATATGGCACCATGGTCCCAGCTGAACATCACTTTAGGCCCAATACGCTCCTTAAAAACCCTACTCATAACGGAAACGGTTGCTCCAGTGTCAACTAAAGCCATCGTCTGTACACCATCAATAAACACTTCCACTTTGTTCTTGACAATTAAGACGGGCAGAGGTATGTTGCCTAGAGACTCTCCGGCGACCTCACCCCCATCGGCCGCGCCGGCTAGTTTCCAGGCGATGGTGACGAGGGGTGCCGCCGAGGCGACGAAGATTGGCGTTGGCGTAGGGGCGGTGGCGTCAAACTCCTGTCGAAGGCGGGAGAGCCGTTGCGGCGACCATTAAATGCTGGTTGTTTCCAGCCGTTGGGAGGTGTCACCGAAGAGTTGCCTTGAGTCCGAGGGGCCATGTCTTCACGGACGGGCGAGAGGCCAGCTACGCGATGGCTTCGACGAAGATCCAGTGACGCCGTTGTCCGCTGGGACTACCCCCCACCTCTACCAAGACTGTTACGACGATAAGCAGGTGAGTAAGAGGCGAAGTGGGCTTTATTTACAGTAATGGCGGTGGTTCAATGGAGAGCATGAAGCCAGCATCGATTCAGCCCAAAAGAAGCGCTTCGTTCCCTTCATCGGCCGTGCCGCTGGCGGGGAGGATTTGCCTGTACAGTGAAGCAGTCCTGCCATTTTGTGTAACAATATCATCACAAAGCCTATCGCCATACACATAATGCATTCTGATATTGAGATGCTCAATGGACAACCAACCTTATGCTCAGTGGTTCTCACGTCAATTTTTTGATGGTGGACGTGGCAGCAGAGCATTGATAGGTCGCAGTCACGATCCTCTATTTTGTGCAGCTCTTCTATCACTTGTTTTCTTTGGTTCTGGAATAACTCCCTTTGACCTTTCTACTATAACAGGTACTGCCCACAGCCCGCAAACTGGATTTATAGGACAGACTGTTTCTACCCTGATCACCTGGCACATCCCGCATGGCCCATAGGGCATCATAAAATGTAGTCCTCTCCCCGATAACCATATTTGCCCCCCAGCAGCCCTGTCCGCTGCCCTGTTCGCTTTCGTTCACAAGCATCGAACCTGGTTGCGGTGCTTGTTGTTTCGATTCTATATCGGAAAGATCGTAGTTAAGGCGGACACGGGATCGCGCGCTCTTCTGTAAGCTAGGCAGCCAAAGCTTCGATGGATCGGCCTCACGATCCTCTATATTTTGTAGGTCAAACACTTTTTACCATTTTCGCTATGCGTAATAGATGCCGTTCTCTGCTTGTGCTCCCTGGCAAACGGTGTGTTCTTGAGGTCTTGTGTGATTGCTGTTGTATGGCGCCTAAGCTTCCTCTTCTGTAGTCAAAGCCTGATCCACATGAACCTCTCCCTCCTTCTTCGGACGTGCTCAGCATTGTGAGAGGCCTGTCATAAGAACAAAAAGCAATGCTTGAGCAACTCTAGTACTTTCGCACAACGTTGGTAAACCGGAAAAAAACATTTGCTGGCTTGAAAACTCAATGAGAAAACATCGAGTCTGACTGAGCTTGCATTGCAACAGTCAAAACAAAAATTAAAGTTGCTGGTTCAACAACGATAGGTTCATGTTCGCGAATATCCGCCCGGTCCACACGTACAGATGAGCCTAAAAATAGATAAAGGCGTTCCAAAATGACCTTTTATGGCTTGAAGGACACCAAGAATGAACCTTTGCAGGCTTCCAAAGAATGTTTCCTTGACCTTAGTGCCGCGAGTCTTTACCTGGCCATTCCACCGCATAATATCGATCACGCCCACAGGCTCGGTTCCTGTCGCCAGGAAGACCCCGTCCGGTACTTGTTAAATTTTTGCATTTCAAAAGCAAACAAAGTATTCTCTCATTGCGCGGATACACGCAATGGTCTTCACCATAGCAGAAGACTTCTCACGAAAGTTTTCCTTGCTAGGAGAAGCTTGATTTTGTTCGGAAAGACTCGCAATATGCAGGATAAAGTCAAAATTGGCTAACTTGCATGTGATGGCGAAACCTATGTTTTCGATCATATCAGTTGAACTGATATAGAACTGACGTGATAGCAACCAGGTTGACAGAGGAACGCCTGTTCGCAATCCAGTCATTCCCCGTTATCTTTCCTGTTTACTAACACACGAAGCCTGATTCCGAAGTGTGTTCCGTACAAAGAAAATAGGAAATAATCACCAGTTACAAAGTAGCCCAGATACATTATCAACATCAGTCGACATTGTCTCAATTTGTAGCGATGCCGGTTTTGCCGCCCGCGCTGATTGGTATGCGGTACCACCCTTCTAGCTGCGACAGCTCATTTGCAGCTTTGTTTGATGACACCTCGTCCGTAATCACAGCTACTTATCAGAACTCCCTCATTCTCGTTTTCGACGATTTCAATATTCTTTTTTCAAACTGGTCAAACGTCGCCTTTCGGTTAGTATCTGATAACACTGTATCTGAGTTTGTTGACAAATGTGTCACTTTTAGGTTGTCCGAAATCGACATGAATTCAACGAGAATTACGGATCATTAGGCAACATTGCCGATTGAATTCATACCGTAGATCGTGATCGTTTATTATCTTTGTGTTATCTTCCAGAGCTTAGTTACTAAGCAGTCTTACCGGCCGTTTTTCAGTGTAGCTTACGAATAGTCGAAAATAAATCGAAAACTGTTACCTATTACAAGCATGGTGATTATGTGAACAAGAACTGGAATCCTGAGATACTGGTAGCCAGCTTCGCGAAGATTTTTGCACAGGCTCTGTGGAATCCCATTAAAAATTGTTTAAGAAAAAAATGCACCATTTAACCAATCTTTACACACGAACTACAACAATAACTGAGCGTCTGCGCTGACCTTGGTTTTTATTGTTTTAAAACGTTTAACAACCAGAAAATGTATGTGTTCCGTTCTGTAAAATCTATAAGACTGAAATCTGTGTAGCAAAGATGAAAAAAATTGCGCTGTTGCCAAAGAATATGATAGGATGATTGCCGAAAACAAGCGGAAGTTCTAATTTAAAATATTGTCTGCAATGCTACATACTGACCCTAAACGTTTCTGGAAGACAACAAATCCGTAACAATCTAACCTTATTTTCTAACAATCAAACAACCTGGCCAATAATTTAAAAGCTGCTTTCTGTTCAGTATTCTCTCACGAGCCTAGTAGAGACCTTTTATATATGCTAGACTTTCGAGATCCTTCTGACACTAACACTACTTTCCGTCCTTCGAGTATTGCTAAAGTGATTGAGTCAGTTCGTAACTTGTTCTCTACTGGCGTCGATGGAATTAGTGCCAAAGTACTCAAAAACACCAAATATGCATTGCCAATTATCTTGTCTTTTATATTTCAACATTCCTGGTACACAGCAATCGTTCCATCAGACTGGCTAATCGGTCAATTCATCCCCGTCTCCTAAGAAGAAAACCAATCATACCTTGGTAATTATCGTCAAATCTCCATCACGTGGGTGCGCTATAAAATTATGAAACATGTCAGTTACTCCCATGTTGTTTATCTTCTACCATAGGCAAACATTTTTATTCTAAACCAACTAGGTTGTCACAAAGGCGACTGTTGTGGTACCCAACTTGCTCTACAATATCACGACCTACATTGGCATATTCACTGCAGCATTCCAATCGACGTTGTTGTTTAAACATCAAAAAAGCCTGCGATAAAGATTTCTATTATTGACAAATACTACGATCTCTCTCCTCAAGCTTCATTCGTCTATAATAAATCGTAATAAAACTTTTCCTACACATCGTCTACCCTAAGTATACGCCAATTCCCACTCGTTCTTCCCGTAGCCAGTTTTTTTGGGTGTGCCACCACGGCACCGTTTTAGGGCCCCTGCTTTTCTTAGCTAATATGAAGACATTCTAAATGTTGCTTCTTCCAATGTCCTTCTCATTGCAGCTGTGTGCGTTGTTTACTGACCGAAATATATTCATCAGCCAAAGCGTCCCTCCAAATGATCTTCTCGTTGTACAAGAGTGGTGCGATAAACGGCTCACGTCACATAAATCAGAAAAATATATTTGATGTCGTTTCAGCGTTGTTCAAATTAGGCGCACATACATATTACCCAAACAATTCTGCTGTATCGGCTTCTCCGTCTGTCAAGTACTTAGGCATCCACATTTATCAAAATTAAACCTGGTTCACCCACATCAGTCATGTTACTAACCCAGCAAATCATGTCTTGAGCTATTTGGGTCACAACGTTTCCTTTCCCCAGACTCTTTAAACTACTTGCATACAAAACACTTGTTCTGTCAAAACTTCGTTACGGCAGCATCATCTACGACCCACGTCTCTTTGTAACAGCCTGGAATCCGTTCACATCCAAGCAGCCAGGTTTTGTCAGACTATTCGTAACGCTCAAGCATTTCGCCACAAAAATCCCACCTTCGCCTCCGTCCTTTCATCGGCCATCGACTAATGCACGCATGTCTCTTTATCACCCGTTTTCATGTATAGCCCCCAGAAAGGCCCTTGAGTTACTAATACACAAAAAAAATCAATAAACAGGGCCTCGTTGAAAGCCATGTCACAAGTAAATCAACTAGTCTAGTCTGTCACTTCGTCCTTTGTAGTATCAATGTACCTTTAAATAGCAAAACGCCCTAGCAACTGTGGTTTGAACAACCAAAAAGATTATTTTGCACGCAGCCAACACCAGTTCTATTTTACGTTCCAAATCAAGAATAAAGCGTGAGCACACCTCTCATCATACACCATGGTACCGGTAGCTACATCTCAGACACCAATATATTTAACCTCGTTGAATCACGAAGCAACCATAACCACTTTCCTTTACCCGCGAGCATTACTATACTGCCGAATATGGTGGCACAAAAACCAATCTAGATACTTCAATACTAAAATATTGTACACCGATTCGCTGATGCCCGGGGCTTTGGATTCTAAAAAAAATACTTCACGAACCATCATTGCATTTCTCTCTCAATTTATTCCAAGTGGCAGCGAATATAATCTCCGCGTCAGTGAATATATCCCGCGGCAACAAATATAATCCACGCGTTACAACAATTATCCAGGAGACACTCAGTATTCACAGGAAAAGAGACAGAAAGCTTTTTAAAAAAAAGAAAGCCGAGAGGTTTGCCAGAATCTCTACACTGACTTGCTACACGGCGGGGGAATGGGTAGGGGTTGGTAGAAAATGCCTATAGATAAGCGGGCGGAAGAACGAGGAGAAAAGAAGTAATAAAAAAAGCACACATCATGGAAATTGTGTGAATATTTCCATGAACGTCACAATCTCTGTAGTATGAAAGAAGTTCGAAAAAAAGCACACATCCTGGAGTTTGTGGGAGCAGTTCGATGAACGTCACATTCTGCGTTGTATGTAAGCTCAGTTCAGTGACACCGATCTCGTCTAGGTATTCAAATAATGCCACTACTGCTTTGCGTTGAGCCGAAGGGGAGGACCATGAACCGAGAGTACTTTAAGCTGATCAGTTCTTGGCGTAGGGGCTCGATCCCTTGCTCCATACGTCACCTTGCGACGATGTGGGGTAGGGCACTCTGAAAGTAGGTGTTGTACAGTTTCCGGCAATCCGCAGTTATCACAGTACGGATTCGAGGTTGCAACGAGTCGAAACAGCTATGTTTTCGTCAACTCTGCATTGAGGCGTTATCGGTTGTGTAAAATTTCTAGTCGGCGCGGAAGTCGCTCTGGCAGCTTAATCCTGAGATCTGGGTCTACGTGAAGCAAGAAGACGTAATGGTGCTCTGGAAGAGACCAGAGACGGTTCCGCTTCATTGAGACAAGTGCCTTCGTCATAGCTGAGGCATCATGCTTGGTGAAGACCTTCCTTTTTGTATGCATTTCAAGGTCACTACGAGCTGCCTCATCTGCCTTCTCGTTTATGAAACACCACCGTGGCTATGAATCCACTGAAATGTCACTTAGTGCCCAATGCCTTTGGCTAGGCAGTGCAAGTAAGTTATTTCACGAAATGCATGCTGGTGAATGCTAAAGCAGTCGTTGCGCAGTAGGCTTCGGAGGGCTGCCATGGAGTCGGTGAAGATGGTTCATTGCCCTGGCGGTTGGCGGAGAATGTACCAGATGGCCTCCTTGATGGCGTGAAGCTCGGCTGACATTCATGACTTTGCCCGCTCAAGACGTTGAGAGAACATCGGTTCGGTGGACAAGAGGAAGATGCCAGAGAAACTGTAATCAAGCGTACATGAGCAGTCAGTAAAAAAGGCCCATCTCCCCGCGAGGGGGACTCGAGTAAATGCGTCGCATGGGTGCTGGGTGTATTGTGTTAACGTTTAGTGTTTGGGGAGTTGGTGGTAGTGAATGCGTTGTATCAGCAGCTTCTTGACGTAGTTCGATTGAGTCAAGGATATAAGGCGCGTTCGTAGCCTTTGATTCTGTGTCGGTTTTCTGGCGCAGTACGAAAAGCACCATGTACCTCGCGTTCCGCCCACAGGTAGTGAATGCGTTGTATAAGCAGCTTCTTGACGTAGTTTGAATGAGTCAAGTATACAAGTCGTGTTCGTACCTTTAATTTTGTGTCGGCTTTGTGGCGCAGTGGGTACAGAACCATGTACCTAGCGTTCCGCCCGCAGGGTCGTGGGACCGAAACTAGGTGCCGGTAAGTATTATTTTTTGATATAGTCTAGGGGGAGGGGTGCGGACCTGTTGTTGAGAGCGAGGAGGGTAGCGTGATGCGGCAGAGAAGGAGTGGGGGAGAGGGCGCACCTGGGCGCTGAGCTGTTGCGGGCGGACGGCCGACGCTACATGTGAGTTAAAGAAATGCTCTGCATTTAAACACGCGAGCAGCAGCGGAGAGCAGTCGACGAGGAGTGGAGGAGAGGACGCACCTGGAATGGCTGTTGCGGACGCCAAGGCAAACCAACGCCGACAACGCCGGGTGACATCATGAGTTAAAGAAATGTTCTGCATTTAAAATTTGGTTTGTGCCTGAGTATAGCCGGCTAATGTGGCCGAGTGTCAACTGCAAGAAGCCGCTTTGAGCCAAATTCGTTTAGAGCCAATTCCTGGGATGGTGCATCTAATTTGCAATGGCGAAATGGTCCAGGGAGGGAAATAAGACGGCATTGAATTTGTGCCTGGGAGGGAATGGAAAGATGCAATGTCTTCAATGCTCGACCAAAGCTTCAATTGCCACTTTTATCATGCGCGCTGTTGTATCGGCTTTGGCGTGCGTCCAATGTCGCAGGTGTATCCGTACGGTTTCTTGGAGCCTAATCACGTCCAAGAGCAGACAGACAGTTTCCGCGACAGTACCTAATCACGACGACCCTCTGGGTAGTCCGAGGTAGACGAGAAGGCAGCGGTTTCTTGCGCCATCTAGCTGTTTTCTGCTTGTGAGTGACAGATTTTGGAGGACACGGATAGTAGCGCAGTACGCCGTCGATATAGGCTTTACTGAGCAGTATCATGGAGCCACAGTCACTGCCCCGGCGACTACCAGCAAAATACCCGACGATCTTGGACATCGTTGGAACTCGCATACAGAGCCTTTTAACCTGTGGAGCCAAAATAAGATTGCGATCTATTAAGATACCTAGTAATCTTTGAGTACGTACATATTGTAGTGTATGGCCTCCGAGGACTAATGGATAGTGTTTCAAGTTCTTGCGAGTAAAAGCCACTGAAACTCTTTTCTCGTGGGTATAGATGCATTTATATGGGTGAAAAATAGGCTGATTGGTTCGCGATGGCTTTCTGCAGTCTTTGTTGTGTGGAGCGACATGACGTCACTGCACTCCAAATGCAGCTGTCATCCGCTTACAGTACGAAACGTACGCCATGCGGGAGGCCTCGCTTTAGGTGAATGATCGTCAGGTTGAACAGGAGAGGGCTGAAGACGGCGCCTAGAGGCACCCCTTTTTGTGTAGCGTAGTAGGACATTGGGTCTTTGGGAGTGCACATGAACAGTTCTCGCCCTTGTATGTAGCTTGATCATCATCATCATCATCATCATTACAAGCCTATCTACGCCCACTGCAGGGCAAAGGCCTCTCCCATTATTCTCCAATTAGCTCGGTCCTGCGCCGACTGTGACCAATTTATTCCCGCAAACTTCTTGATCTCATCTGCGCATATAACTTTCTGCCGCCCCCTGCAACCCTTGCCTTATCTAGGGATCCGCTCTGTTACCCTTAATGACCAGCGGTTATCTTGCCTTCGCATTACATGCTCTGCCCACGTCCATTTCTTCTTCTTAATTTCTACTAATATGTCTTTAACACCAGTTTGCTCCCTGACCCACTCCGCTCTCTTCTTGTCCCTAATGTTACACCTAAAGGTTTTCCCCTCAATTTCCCGCCGAGTAGTTCTCAATTTAAGTTGAACCCTCTTAATGAGCCTCCAAGTTTTTGCCCCGTAGGTGAGTACCAATAAGATGCAGCTGTCATACACTTTCTTCTTCAGCGACAATGGTAGTCTGCTATTCATTATCTGAGAATGTCTGCCATATGCACCCTACCCCATACTGATCCTTGTAATTATCTCTGCCTCATGGTGGGGATCTGGGGTCACAACTTGGCCTAAGTAGATATATTCGGTTACCACTTCCACTGCCTCGCCACCTATCTCAAACCGCTGTGATGTCCCGAGGTTATTGATCATTACTTTAGTTTTCTGTATATTAATTTTCAGGCCCACGGTTCTACCCTGTTCACCCAGTGCGGAAAGCATGCTTTGCAATTCGTCCCCCGAGTTACTTAGCAAGGCAACGTCATCTGCAAATCTGAGGTTACTGAGGTATTCTCCATTAGCCCTTACTCCCACCTGTTCCCAATCCAATGTTCAGAATACATCTTGTAAACATGCTGTTATAACATTGAAGAGATTGTGTCTTCTTGTCTGACACCCTCTTTATAGGCATTTTACTGCTCTCCCTATGGAGGATGATGGTTGCTGTAGACCCATTGTAGATATTCTCTCGTATTCTTACATTATGCTCATCTACCCCCTTGTTCCGTAATGCCTGAATGACTGATAGGGTTTCTACCGAGTCATATGCTTTCTCATAATTTATGAAGGCTATATATAGGGGTTCAGTATACTCAGCGCACTTCTGTATCACCTGATTGATCGTGTGAATATGGTCCATTGTTTAATACCCCTTACGGAACCCTGCTTGTTCTTTAGGTTGACTGAAATCTAAGGTTGCAGAGATTCGTTTAGCGATTACCTTGGTAAATACTTTATAGACGACAGACAGTAAGCTGATCGGCCTATAATTTTTCAAATCCTTCTTGTCACCTTTCTTATGCATAAGGATGACGTTCGCGTTCTTCCAAGATTCCGGTATCATTGCGGTCATTAGGCATTGCTCATACCCGTTTGCCAGTTTTTCAAGTACAATTTCTCCGCCATCCTTCAAGAGGTCTGCGGTTATCTGATCCTCACCAGGTGCTTTGCCCCCTTTCATTTCTTTCAAAGCCTTGCTTACTTCTTCGGTTGTTACTGGTGGGATGTCTATCTCCTCTGAATTACTGTCTCGTTTGGCATTATCCTGGATGTCCTTGCTACTGTACAGATCCCTATAGAACTCTTCGGCCACTGTGACTATTTTATCCCTATTTGTGATGACATTGCCTTGCTTATCCTTAAGTGCATACATCTGATTTTTCCCCACGTCAAGACGTCTCTTAACTGCTTTAAGGCTAGCTCCGTTTTTACAGCGTATTTTATCCTCTTCATATTATACTTCCGTATGTAAGCTGTCTTGCGCTTATTGAATAACTTCGAGAGCTCCGCTAGTTCTATTCTGTCAGCTGCGGTAGAGATTGTCGTGGTTTGCCGTTTCCTGATTAGATCTTTCGTCTCCTGTGGTAGCTTGATATCCACGCGTAAAGTTTTCCCCCGATACCAAGAGCAGCAAGGAATGCTAGGATTGCATCATGGAAAACTGAATCGAATGCCGAATTGATGTCCACGAATATTGCAGTAGGGTTGTCTCCGTTATGCAATTCGTCTTCTAGAGACAAAACCGGCGAAACTTCGTTGTCGATGGCTGCTCTATTCTCGCGAAAACCGCTCATCTGTGGTGGATAAAGTTTTTTGCTTTCAAGGTACGAGGTCATGCTCCTGAATATCATTTTTTTCATAATTTTACCGACACAGCTTAGAAAAGATATCGGTCGTCGAAAGGAATCATTCCTCGTGGGTGATTTTACAAGCTTCAGGATGTCCACGGGCTTTGCCACTTTCCATTCAGAAGGTACGGTGCCAGTTAGCCAAATAGAATTGTACTATTCTAGCAGACGTATTCGAGAGTAGGGGGACAGGTCGTAAATGACCTCACAGGTGATTTCGTCTTGACCACGCGAAGAACGTTTTTTGACGCGGGAAATAGCTGCGTTGAGTTCTTGCACGGAAAAGGGGAGGTCCATGGCGTTGCAAGCAGCTGGTGGTTCTTCGGAGGAGCCACTTCTAGGGCATGCCGGGGTGACTGACTTTGTGGCCAGGAGCCTACACTACCGTTCAGCTGCCTCTTTGAGAGAAATTCCCGGGTGCAACGATAGCGCTCTGAACAGGTAGAGTTGCTGAGCATTGTCGCGCATTACCTTAAAAATTCGCCAAATGCGGGACAGATGTTTGAGGATATGTAGGTTTGAGAAAAAATTCGGCCAACGCTTCCACTTCAACTTTTCGAAGTGACGTCTCACTTGTCTCTGTGCTCTTCGCGCCTCTCGTGCGTCTTCTCATGTCTTAGTGCGCCATGCCTTTCGTTCAGCACGCCGGCGAATGGCTCTTAATCTTTCGTGGTCTTGGTCGGTCTTCACATTGAGACGTGTGGCCATGGTTCGGGAGGATTCTTAAAGAAAGTTGGTTAAGGTTGGTATAAGGTCTTCGTCCGGAGTTGCGGCTTTGATTGGGATGTCTGCAGACGCCCAGTCTCTGCATTTGACCCTGATATTACGTCGAAACGTAACTGCACGGAGAGAGAATATTAGAATGGGGTAGTGATCACTCCCTCTTGTTTCGAAATCTGAGCACCAAGCAACTTTTCGGATGAAAGGGGATGATACGAACGAAACATCAATGCAGCTGGTGACAGCTGTTCACTTACGCTGTTTAAACGTTCCAAATGATAGATGTGATAGTCTTTTAAACCAAAGAGATCCCCAACACGTGATTGAGATATAACTATGAATGGACACTGATATAAAAGTACATGTTTACCGAAGTCTGCAAGTTTCAAACGCAAGCCACGAGCGTTCCATTGGAAAATGGTACAGCCTCTCCTCAGATGGGCATTTAGATACACTTTCGGACAATTCAATATTGGTTGAATCGTCATTGTTGTGATCGGCCGGCATGCCGTTGTGCCGTGAAGGTAGATGCTATGAGGGGCTACAAAGCTAGAACAGCCTCGATTTCAGGGAAGCGCTGAGAGGAGTAGTTGACACGTAGCAGCGCCTTGATGGCTGCAAATAGCACCGGAATAAGTATATTCACAATGTCTGTCTGGCCGGTCGGATTTGCTGTTTCATCATGGTCTCTATGAGAGCACCGTTGTGAGGAGGAGGATCCGTCCTTAGAACTATCATCAGAAGGGACTTTTGACTTTTTGGTCGATGACTGTTCTAGGACGACTCCTGCATAAGACTTGTTCGGAGGCGCGCTACTCTGAGCTGGTAGATCATGCGACGATTGCAACGCAGTTATAAAGACAAGGGTCTGTTTTTGGCGATGGTTCTTGACGACAAGTAATTTTCCTCTGAATTTGCTCCACATTGCGAGCCACAGTTGCGGCCTTTTTGTTTGAGCAAGCTCCAAATGACGCAGGATGTGGGCAGCCACAGTTGGCGCATCGTGGCTGAGCCCGTGAGGTGCTGCCGTTGTATGAGTGAGATCCCGAGCAAACTTTACATCGTATTGGCCCTCTGCAATTTCTAGCGATTTGGCCTTGCCTCTAGCATTTGAGGCACTGCGTGGTTGCACCCATGTATTCTGTAACGGGAAAGCTACAGAAGCAAAGAAATACTCGTGCAGGAAGTGGGGTGCCCGCCTTTAATTATAGGATGACGGATCGCCGGCTGGTTTCAGCAACGACACTGTCCTCGTTACGCGAGTAAGAGACTTTCCTGCGAGCAGAAAGGACACCTTGGTCACGTAGGTATTTCCTAAGTTTCTGATCTGTGCATTCTAGCGGGACCCGTTGAATTCTTCCGTAGGTAGCCATGTAGAATTGGGGAGCCCGAGCGTCAACAGCAATCCAGCAAGGGTTGACACATGGAGGAGACGATTGGCCGCAGAGAGAGAAGGCACGTAGACAGCAAGGCTGCCATTCTGGTTCAGTCGATCTGTCAAAACGTTTTCCTGTGCCGCGGCCATAACGTCTGCTGCGACGACGTTAGTGTTGCCTCTCCAGAGACTGCATCCTGCTTCTGTCGGTTCGAACAGGACCGGAATTCCAGTGTTTCGCTTCTTCTTATACAATACAAGAGTGAACGTCTGATCCACTTCCTCCACGTTGGCGTCAGAAGCATGAGCGTCATCTGGAGTTGGCTCGATCGCACGCTTTTCGGGGGCTGGCGAGCTCTGTGGTTGTGGCTGAGGCAGGTGCGTCGCAAGAGATGGATGAAGGTGGCTACTTCTGTCAGGAGGGAGTGACCATGATTTGGCCTAGAGAGTCCATCACGGCGGCATAGAGCGCAGGCAACCGCGGCACCCTCACGAGCAGCAGGTTGTGCTTGCTAGTCTCAGCAAGACGTTTTACCCGGGGTTTCGCCGCCGGCGCGTCTCCAAGCGAGGAGGAGGCAGCGCAGTGAACAGGTGCTGAACACGGGGAAGCACGAAAGCGAAGAAAATGCAGAGCAGCTAGAGCAACCAGCAAGCCGAACCGACTTCTTCTTCTGCTTCAGTAAAGCCGGGGAGCAAGTGCATTGCAAATTAGGTGGCAGCAAAAACTGTCCAGGGGAATTACATATTTTTTAAGTTCGGTAAACTTGGTTTCCAGACATTTTTAGCCAGGCAACTTAAAATTTGCAAACAGATCCGTAACACGTGCCTCTCAAGCGTTCTTGACAAATGAATAATTGAAGCCTCTTATTATGGTGTGTTAATTAAATGCCTTTGAACACCTTTAAATTACTTTTCTAGCCAATATGTTAACGGGACCTGCCGCAATATCAAACGAACCCTTCCAGTAGTCCTATGATTTTACTGGGATTAGCCACTCGATAAGTCTGTTCTATGATAGATGTCGTCGATAAAAACGAAATGCTTTTGTATGACTCCTGTTCCACCCTCAGGGTGGCACATCGTCCTAATACGTTTGATTTGAAAACTACAGGACTCCTACAGCTAAAAATTGCCAGGTAATGAAACTACCATTTTGAAGAGCCAAATTACGAGTGAGTCATTTACACAAACATGACACCTGATTTGTTAGTTGTAATTACGATATAGTGCAGTCACTTAACTTGAGCTGTTAATAATTACTAAGATTTGTAGAATCAACCGGGTCAAGGGCATTACAAAAACACTTTTAAATTGAATGTTTACGTGTCTTGCGAAACAAAAGTCATGTCTCATTGAATATATATTTGTGATGATGTCGCGTAATTTCTTTGGGTCACGATTTAGTGATGTGACACACCATCATGTTTACTAGATAATGTGCAATAGCATCACAGTTATGAAATGAGCGCCCATAAACTGCTTGTTTACAAGATGTGCACAAAACAACCTTAGACTTTTTTACATAATTTTTTATAATGTGGCATGGCTTCTATGAATCATGAATTAGTCATGTGACTTACCACGAGGTTTATAATATAACTAATAGTGGCACCAGAGGTACGAAATGAACGCTGTTGAATTTCTTGTTTATGTAGTGTGCGAAAGAAGCTTGTAATTGTGAACATTCTACTTTCTGATCTCGCAAAAGTAGTCTTTAATATGAAATATTATAGTAATATAAAATACAGATTTTTATATCACATAATGGAATCACAGGTACCAAATGAACGCTGAATACCTTGTTTAGACAATGTGTAATCAAGCGTTTTATTGTGATCCTGGCTTAGTATGACAACGTGTATATTACATGCATCATGAATTCGTAACTTTACTTTGCTGATATTCACCATATTACGGGTAATGACACCGTAGGTATCAAATTTACACTGATTGCTCGTTTAGGCATGTGCGAAAAAGGTCATCAATGTCAACTAGATTCTGTAAGTTGTCACATGGCTTTGATGTACCATAAATTCATCACGTTGCATTAAATAGGGTTTTTTGTATCACCAAAAACAGATTCATAGTATCGAATGAATGCTGTTTTATTGATTCATTACGTCAAGCGCTATGGAATCTTGTCATTGCGACCATACGTCCTTATGACGTCGCATGACTCGTTTGAGTCATAAATTGGTCACTTACCTTACCATAAGGTTCAATATATCACAAGTAGTGCCACCACAGGCATCTAATGACGGTGTTGAATTCCTCGTTTACGTGATGTGCAAATGAATCGTGTCATTACCAACATTATTCCTTGCAATGTCGCATGAATCCTATTGATCATGAATTATTCGCATGACTTACCAAAAGGTTTGTTATAGCACGAGTACAGGCACCATCGCTATGAAATGAATGCTATTCAATTGTCTGCTGACGTGTTTTGTAACGAAGGGTGTCGCTGCTAATAACAAGTTACCCATATGCGCGATTCCAGACTGTGCCAAATTTACCCATCCCGCCCTCTACCCCCACTACACCATATTCCTCCACTGGACCCCCGGTCACGTGGGCTTTGGTGGCGCAGAAACGGCTCACCTTGCTGCTCGAGGACTGATTTACCGAGCTCCAGAAGTGGACGTCTCGCCGCATTGCGCACGAAACTCCCGCGAACGCTTGCTCACCTTTAATGACCTAACCACACACTACTGCCTACAGCGGCTAGAAATACCTCCCCCTCTCACGTCTCTCCCTGGAGCCCTAGAGAGTTTATGGCGACCATTACAAACCCATTCCTTCCCCACCAGACACGTCCTCCACCACATCTACCCGACATTATATCCCAACCCAAACTGCCCGGCATGTGGCGCTTGAGATACCACGCCACGCGCCATTTGGGAATGGCCTTTTTTACGCCGTCTTCGTTTACCCAACCTGTCACAAACTGCAGGCCAGGCCCTCCATTTTCTATATTCGGGCGGCCGACATGACGGCCTTCCGGACGGAGTCGGCCATTTTGCGCCTGGCTGAGGAATTTGGGGTCCCCCCTTTGACTTTGTGCTCACGCTCTTTGTCTCGCCCTGCCAGCTCCGAGGACAATGCGAGCTGCAGCATTCCAGCGTGCTGGTGCGGAGGGTGACGTCAATACTCGCTAGCTCGGACGCGCGCGTACGATCGTGGCGAGTTGCCGAGGGCCCCGAGAGGGGGGAGAGAGGAACATTGGGGAAGACTTCGAAGTGGGTCTACGGGACGGCCGCGGAGGTTATTTAAGCGGATGCAAGCGGTCGCTTGTGGCAGTCGGCTGGAGATTCGTGAACGTGCTAGGCGGGGAAGGGTCCGGAGTGACCCGCTTTAGCGGAAGTACATCGGTAGGCTCGCGACGGGACAGTCCCCGCCTCGGTTCAGCGCTCGAGTTCGCCGGTCGCCGCGAGTCCCATGGCCGACCAGCTTCTGCACCCCGGAGCCCCGAAACACGTAAGCGGCTGCCCGGCGAGGTCGGCTCCACCTCGTCGTGACTTTCCGTCAGTGAACCGGCGTGTTCTCCTTGCCTCGTAGAGACTTTCTTTTACAACGCCCCTCCCGCAGTATTTTATTTGTTGCCTCGGATTAAGATATCCTCATCCTTCCGGGTTTTTTCTTCCTAGCCTGACTTGTAGCTAACGACCTCAGAGTTGGTTTTTTTGGTGTCTTGTTTGTAGTACTTTTGTTGGTGAGGGTAATGATTTTGAGGACATTGCGAGTGTCGGGTACAGCTTGTAGAGCTGTTAGATGTTTCTTATAGTGAGTGCAGTTGTCGGGGGTAACGATGTTTGTCCCGTAGAGTGTTTGGCGTGTTGCCTACTTGTTATTATTTTTTTGTGTAGTTGCGTTACTGAGGTGTAACAAGTGTTTGCCTCTAGAGCGCTTCGCGTGCTGCGTACAGCTGTCTGAGTTACGTTTTTGAGGTCGAAGGTTAAGGCGTAGGCCACGGCGGATCTAGTGTCTCCATAGTGACCACCTTGCGTATTTGGTTGTCCTTTGTTGTGTTACTATCTAGTTAGCGCGCGGGAGCTTAGTGCATGGTCGATTATTGCCTGAGCGCACAAGGCCGATGGCAGTGTGAAGGTATCTTTTTCTTGTGTCCGGCAATGCCCTGTTCTCTTTTTTTTTGTGCAGTAAACCTATATAGTTCAAAACGTAGCCGAGTATCACCGTTGTGATGGCATTCACCCCAGCAATCTCGGTACACGTAAAAACTCACGGGCCGGCCACCCTGCTAAAATATAAATAACTGTTGCCTCGCGCCCTTCTTCTTTGGTATTTGCAAGCGGACACAATTGTCCAGGGGAGGGGTTTGTGACACAGCCCTACCACTACTTGTCTGGAGGTGACCGGGAGCTCCTCAACCGAGGTACAGCTCCTGACAACGTCTAGGGCTCACGATTACCTGGCGCGCCTTTCCCAGATACAGGATTCTCGCTGGAACTGAGCCTCACCAGGAATAAAAGTTTTTCTCTCACAAAAGTGAAAGGCGTAATTTTTCAATGCGCAAAACCTATAGGTGTTTTACCCACCATGATATTTCCGTCAGGACTAGGCAACCTATTATATGCACTGTAATGCAGAATTGTTGCCATATGACACCAAAAGAGCATTCAAAGGTGCAGAGAGGGTACTGTCAACAACAGCGGCGTGACACAAAAAGACATTCCAACCAAAGTAGATGTTGTTAAAGCATGAGAGTAAAGAACGGATAGCTCACGTGCATACATCGCGTTTTATAAATACACGGGCTGTGGTTACGACTAAAGCTTTGATGGGGTGCGCAGCTGTGCGGAGACGGAAACCGGATATTGGGTCGTCAATTTCTTGATCTGCGTGAACGCGTTTGTCTTCTATAACAGATACGGCAGCTCCTGAGTCTGCAAAGGCGTATGTGGTGATTCCATCTCCAAATACTTCTACCATGTTTGTAGCACATAAACCACCTCTTTGTATTTCTAGGGCGCCGCAGTTCTTGCTTCCGAAACAGTCGCAATGACCATCCTGGATATTCTGATTACGGTACATCAGCTAGATGGAACGGGACTGTGGTAAGACGACCGACGGGCATCGGGAGGGAGTTCTTCTAGAGGAGGCGAGACATGGGGCTGGTCAGCAGGCGCATTGTTTTAGGTTTGGGTAGCATTATTCAGGTTATCAGTGTAGGCTCCGCAGTGGGAATAGCGCACTACGTGGCCAGGCACTTCACAGACAAAACCTATTGACCTGCTTTCAGGAATAACACATGGATTTTTGAGGAGCGGCGCTGACGAAAACAGAGGAAGGTGAGTCATCGACTCTGGGCGGCGTAGAGGCACGTATGCGTCTAGCGGATACAGTGCCGCAACTTCAGAGTATAGGGAAGCGGCCCCAGGAAACCGCTGTACAGCAGCTGTTAAGGCAGGTAAGAATTCAGCGACTTCACCGAATGATCTCACGCAGCGATGATGACCAGCAAGGACCTTGTGGTGGCGGCGATGGAAGGGATATACAAGGTAAGAGAGAGATCTGCCATGCCACCTCCAAACGAACCAGCTCCTTGATCGGCCATAGTAGCGAGGCGTTTTATTTGAGTGTCATTCTACGGAGCGGCGTCTGACACTACGAATATCGTCGACTGGATAGAATACGCTGCTTGCGCAACTTTTAAAAATGTTACGGGACACAGGTGGGGAATGACTCACAGCTAATTGGCCCAAGAACGATCACAATGGCTTTCAAGTACCTGGAGCCCACCTTTAGCGAGCTCTTAATTAGCCGCAATGTGCATAATGTAAATCGATCCCTTTACGTGCATCGCATCGCTTGTTTCATCATTGTCCTTGCGCCACGTAACTTCTTTTGGAATTAGTGGAATTATTCATATCCTGCTCTCCTCTTCGCATCGTGTTGGCTTGGGGAGGAAACGTAGACGGACCTACGGCCATGTCGCGCAACCCCACCCCACTGCGACCAGCATTAATTCACGTGATCTGTTTTGTGTCCCCAGCCCATGAACAGCCGATCAAGATTGGCAGTTGCATGCCGAGACCAGACAAACCGAAGATTGCGCGTCCCCAGCCATCCCGTCCGATGTGGATCCAGGAACTTAAACCGTTTGTTTCTCCCTTAAAGATTTCGCTGTGCGGGGCCACGTATCGACAAGGTATCATCGTCATCTGTCGCGTCAGGCACACCTTCACTGTATGTTTCAGTCGTATTACTTGGAGACAATGCAATCCTCACGTTGCCTCGGTCTCCTCTGGGAGGGTATTGTGTGATCCGGAGGTGATGACAGGGCTCAAATAGGGAACGCCTCAAACATAATTGACCCAAGAATAATACCGACTACGACCACGTACCTGACACGCAACTTGAGCGAGCTCCTAAATGGCACCTAGGTACACAATGTAAATAGATGGTTTCACATCTATTTCATCCTTTGTCTCTTTTTTGTCCTGCCGCCACGTAACGACGTCTTTGCAGCATACTAAACACATCTCTAACGCTTTCATTATTTCTCGCCAGCAGCATTTGCAATACGTCCTTCTTTATTTGCTTAAGGATGTGCTTGATGTCTTACCGAGGAAACGAGGGGTCCAGGCGCCTGCAGAGATCTATCACATCATCAGTATAGATAATAAAGATTTCTTCAGCCTGTTGTGAGCCGAAGGGGAGGGCCATGAACCGAGGAGTTCTTTTAAGCTCATCGTTTCTGGGCGTAGGTTTCTCAATGTACTGCTCCAAAGGGCACCTTGCGACTGTGTAAGCGGGGAACTTTAACAGAAGGTGATCTACAGTTTCCGGCGAACCGCAGTTATCACAGTACGGATTCTAGGTTGTACCGAGTCGAACCAGGTATGTTTTCGTCAGCGCTGCATTGAGGCGTAATCGCTTGTATAAAGTTCCTTGTCGGCGCGGACGTCGCTGTGGCAGCTTAATCCAGAGTTCAGGGTTCTACGTAGTGCTAGAAGTCATAATGGTGCTCCGGAAGAGACCATAAACGGTTCCGCTCCATCGTCACAGCTGAGGCATCATGCTTGGTGTAGAAGACCTACCTCCTGTTATGCATTTCAAGGCCCCTGCAAGCTACTTCATCTGCCTTCTCGTTCCCTGGAGCACCACAGTGGCCTGGCATCCAGTGAAATACCACTTGGTGCCCAATGTCTTTGGCTAGGTGGTGCAAGTGAGTTATTTCAGGAGTGGCGCGCTGGTGAATGCTAAAGCAGTCGTTGGGCAGTAGACTCTTGAGGCAGTCTTCCGCAATAGACTTTGGAAGGCTGCCATAAAATCGGTGAACATGGTTCATTGCCTCGTTGGTTCGCGGAGAATATACCTGATGGCTTCTTTCATGGCGTGAAGCTCGGCTGACATTCATGCCGTTTCCGCTCAAGACGATGAGCGGGCATGGTTTATCAGATCGGGCATGGTTTATCAGAGTTCATCAGAGCGGTCTTGGGGTATCTGATAAACCACGGGCGCAGTTTATCAGATCCCCTTGACGTGTGGCAAAGCATTCATAAGCCAAACAGGGCGATGTATAAACGACAGGACTAGGGAGCACTGTGCTTCTCTTAACTCTTCAGATGGTGCCCATTTGGCAACCCACTGTCGAGATTGTCGCGATAGTCAATGCACACCCATGTTTAAAAAAAATCATATCTCAAGACGTGGCCGGACCAAGCTTGAGCGTGAGATTTTACAGGCTTTCGATATATACTGCGGGACAGTAGCGCTGCATAAGCATTGCATCTTTGAGCTTTTCTAGCAAGAAATTTTCATTTCTTGGCGGGCAATCTGTGATACTTCTGTGTTTGCGTATTGTTCGATTTGATGCATTTCCACGAACGTTATCTTTAGTCATGTGCGAAGCGATAAGTATCACTTGTTGAGTTCTGCCCATGCGAAGCTTGTGGTTCGGGGAGGTTCTTCGTTGTTAGTCCAGCATCGTCCTGTCGGTTTCTTTCCTTGTGTCTTCATCTTATTGGCTGGTTTTGTATCCCTAAATCATGAACCAACAGGCCCAGTTTTCTACGTTGCTTAAAAAGTGTCTTTCGCAAACCGCAACATGCTGCTGGCCGACGCAATAAGAGTCAAGGTGACTTTCTAACTATCTCTCCTTTCATCCGACCGCAACTCATTCATTGCAGACCGCAACTCATTTATTGCATGCCCTTTTTTTTGCCTGCAAATGGCTAAATGAAAGCTACGGAAAGCGTATTTGCTAATCAATCATAAAAGATTGGCGACCTCCTTATACTGGCGTTTTATTTTTTTCGCGCCCTTCAATTATCATACCTCCCAAATTCCCATCAGAATTCGCACAAATTTTAATGCAACGCTAAATATATTCACTCTTTCATTGTCCAGTAAGACATTCTGCCGCTGTCGTCGACTACTGTGGCTTTTTCAGCTTAATCGGGCTAGACGATGCAGTTCCTCTGAAAAAGGAGGCTGCGTTATTGTTTCAACTTTCATTCACGAGCACACGCTTGTGTTTTTTTTTCCGTGCCTTGGTGGCGTTTTCACCTACTCGGCACAGAAATGTGTACTGACGGGCAGAGGTACTCTATATCTACTAATATGGGAACTCCCGATAGGCTGGATGTATCAAAAGACAGGCCGCGGATGTTCCCCGGACCTGGAGCAAGCACGAAGCGACTTGAATAGCCCATCGTCGGCCGGGAGAACCGGCTTGCGATTGCTGCCGTAAGCAAAACAAGAAAAGCCAAGGAACGATACGTATAGCCTAATGTATATAATGTAATCTTAAAAGCAAGGTTTGTTTTATAACTGTTGTTAATAAGCAATTGTAAAGAAATCCAGCTTTCGGCCCTATGTGCCATGCAGGCACACTTGCCCCTCACATTCTACAAAGCAGGCGTGCTCGCCATTTCCAGATTTGAAAGCAAAGTTTTGCAGCTAGTGAATCACAAAAAAATTTTGTGACCGGGTTTCTGCTCTTTCCCCCTTGTTAAACTGTATTATTCCTCCTCCTTCCGCAAATAGCATCGTTAACACCGGCAATTCGAAGCTGGCTTTTTTGTGCACCGTATACAGTCTACCCATTTTTCAGATATACAACGCACACAAATTGCAATCTTCGTTGTTGCCTCTACGAACCCGCCTACACCCGTCTCCCATTTCACTTGTTACTCTTTTGTGTGATTTCTGGTCTTTTTAAAAACAGACTATTCGGACCTGAACGCGTACTTTCGCGTTGCCAGAACATGTAGCTCAAATGCATTTGTCCCTTCAACTTGAGCAGTGGTCATCTCATAGGGCAATAAGAAAGCAGCATTTTGAAGTCAAATTTATTTCTCTATCTCTCCCTATATATTTATATATATATATATATATATATATAAATATTTACATGTACATATATTATTATCTAT
This sequence comes from Haemaphysalis longicornis, assembly GCA_013339765.2. Taxonomy (NCBI): domain Eukaryota; kingdom Metazoa; phylum Arthropoda; class Arachnida; order Ixodida; family Ixodidae; genus Haemaphysalis; species Haemaphysalis longicornis. The sequence goes on along the minus strand of CM023454.1, from coordinate 2,084,370 downwards.
GCATATAAATATATATTTCATTTATTTATTATACCCTTAAAGGTCCGAAGGCATTACATAAGGAGAGGGCCGCGAAACATTGTTTACAGAAATACAAATGAATCAAGATATTGCTAAAAACACAAAAACACGCAAAAACAAAAAAAAGTTCTAAAGCACTAGAGTTTAAAACATTCGCTAAGATAGGAACATCGCAGAATAAGTGTGACATAAATTTACAGAGTTAACAATAGGTATAAGAAGCAAGCACTCATTACGTTCAACAATACATATTACACAAAATATGTGTTACTGCAGTAGAACTTGAAGGTTAATCTTGGGTGATAATATTTTCTTCTAGTTTATCTCTAAAACGTTCATTATCAGTGGATGTGCCGATGTCGTGGGGCAACGCGTTCCATAGTGATATAGCTTTAGGGAAAAAGGATAACCTAAATGGTGATGTACTGCCGGTAATGGGGGCTATTGGACGACTGTGGTTTAAACGGGATGAAATTCTGTGAGGTGGACTCAGTAAAGAGTGCCTATATTGTAGCCAGTGAAAGAATTTGTGGATGAGGCATAAACGGGCAATGACGCGGCGTGAATGAAGAGTTGGGAGGGAGAGGGATAGCTTGAGCGCGGTGACACTGAAATGGTTCGAATACTTCGAGGAGATAAAACGAGCGGCATGGTTTTGAATAGCTTCAATCTGAAGGGTTAGAGATGTTTGTGATGGATGCCAGATGGCTGAGGCATATTCCAATTTCGGTTGCACGAAGGTTAGGAAATCTAGTTTTTTAATTTCCGGATAAGCAAGTTTTAGATTGCGCCGAAGGTACCCGAGCGTGCGAGAGGCTTCGGAGCAAATGATATCGATATGCGCTACCCAGCCTAGCGATGAGGTCAAACGCACGCCGAGGTATTTGTAAGAAAAAACTGAGCTGATTGGAACACAGTTGATATAATAGGTGTGTTGAGATGGGACATGTTTTCATGTGAATGACAGTGATTTGCACTTTGTTAAGTTTAATTGCATGTGACATTGGTTGCACCAGAGGGAGAGATTGTCTAAATCAGTTTGCTGGGTATTATGATCACTAGTGGCGGCAATATTTGTGTACAAAACGCAATCGTTTGCAAAAAGCCGGAGTTTCTTTGTGATGTTTAAGGGAAAGTCATTTATATAAATTAAGAAAAGTAGAGGCGATAGACTTGCCCCCTGCGGAACGCCGAATGTTACGTTGGTATGGTCGGACTCATGATGATTAGCAGAGGTAAATTGTGTGCGTCCTTTCAGGAAGTGTTCGATCCATGAGAGTAAGTTACAAGGGATGTTTAAGGTAGATAGCTTTGCGAGTAAATGATTATGGCTAACACGGTCGAAGGCCTTTGAGAAGTCTAAAAGGACAGCGTCTCCTTGAAGGTTATTGTCCATTTGTTGTAGTAAGTCTTGGGTGAATTCTGCAAGCTCTGTTTCACATGAGTAGTGTTTGCGAAAGCAGTGCTGGTGCGGGTAAAAATAATTAACAGATTCGAAGCGAGCCTTTAGATTAGAAGATATGATATGCTCAAACTGTTTGGAAGGAACACTCGTTAGGAAAATAGGGCGGTAGTCTGTTAGTAGTGAGCGGTTGGGAGCTTTGAAGATAGGCACAATCTTGGCAATCTTCCAGTCGTCTGGTACGACGCCTGATTGCAATGACTGTGTAAATACTAAACAGAGGATTAAGCTTGAGAAGTATTCGGTGTTTTTTTACAGTTTGCTTTTAATCTTGTCCCAGCCTGCCTACGATGACAGCTTCAGGTTATGAATTAGGGTGGTTATTCCCTCAGGGCTAATCAGTATATCTGGGAAGCTGTCGCATGAAGGAGGTTCTAGTTGTGGGATGGTGTCAGTAAACACGGTAAACACGGAGGTAAAATAATTGCTCAGGACGGTTGCATATTGATTGCTGTGCATGGGTTCACCATTGGCACTTGTGAGTTGAAGTTGCTCCAACCAAGACTTGGGTGATAGAAAGCGCCAAAATTTGTTGGGATTTGTTTGAACAATTGATAATAGATCAGAAGAAAAAAAATTGTGTTTAGGTTCGGTAAGTGCTGTGATGTACTGTTTGGTGCACGTGTAGTAGTTATCCCATGTGGCCTGGTTGTTCTTTTGATTAGATAGTCTGTAGAGGCGTTTTTTCCGGTGTAGAATGAATTTCACAAGCCTACTGAGCCACTGATTGTTCGAATCGCTGGTTAAGCTTAGCGTTGGGATGAATTTTTTCTGTAATTCAATAAGTTTGTTTTTGAATAACACCAATTTGCGTTAGATTAGTGGGCTAAATACAAGTCACAAAAGTCGCCGTAAAAACGGACAAGCTCATCGTTAATGACATCAGAGTTCCCTTTTTTAAAATCTCTTATTAAATTTTTTGTTGGGAGTTTCTTTCCTAATTGCAGAGCTATGTTAATATGCAGTAAAGCGTGGTCGCTCAAACCGAGTAATGCCGTCACCTTTGTAACGTCGTCGGGGCGCGTTGTCAACAGAAAATCAATCGTATTATTACCTCTAGTCGGACAGGTTATTACTTGATGAAGGTTGAAATCGAGTGACAGGTTGACAAAATGGTTAGCTTCATTCGAAGGGGATCTGATAGGAGTGGAGAGCTGAGGCCAACTAATTAGAGGGACATTAAAGTCTCCAAAAAGGAAGATAGGAACATCGGGATACATGTTAGAGATAGCGATTAGAGAGTGGCTGAGTAGGTCGCAAAAAGACGGTTTACTGTCAGGTGGTCTGTAGGATACCCCGATAATGAATTTTACTCCGTGGGAATGAATTTGTACCCAGGTTAGTTCGATGGTGTCGTCGTGACATATAAGAGACGAGTCTATGCGGTTATTTACAGCAGTCAGAATGCCTCACCCTCTCATACCGATTCGGTCTCGGCGACACAGAGTGAAGTTTGAATTAGGCGGAAAGATTTCAAGGTCAAGAATGGCATCATGCAGCCACCTTTCGGTTAGGATGACTATGTCTGCATTTGTGTCACATATGAAACTGTCTAGATGGTCGCGCTTTGGTATTACACTGCGTATATTAGTGAATGCAATGCAAAAGGTCAGCTAGGACAAATGCCGATACGTGTCGTTAGGGTTGACGCGGGGAGAATCACGTCATTTACGGTTTTCGATAGGTTGAGTGCTGAATCGTTGATTTCTCCTAGATTATGAAGTTGTCTCATACATTCTAGGACGGAGTCGGAGGTGGCATTGTAATCATAGCATTTTTTGCCAACATGCAGTTTGTCAACACGAAGTTTAAATGCACATTGCGCAGGCCTGATAAATTTGAGAAACTTTGAGCGAGCAACACGGGTGGGAGAGGCGAAGTCCTTTCTTATGGCAAAGCTTGGGTATTTCAGTTTGGGGCCGCAAGAAAGAATTTCCTCTTTGGTCCTAAAGTTGATCAATTTAACTATTATGGGCCGCTTTTTTTCAGGAGAAGGTGTTCCCATGAGATGTGCCCTCTCGATACTGTTTTGAAATATTTCAACGGAGTTTTTCTTTGCAAAACGCCAAAACTTTATCTTCCGCATCTTTCCACGTTTCCTTGTCATTATCGTTGATCCCAAGGAATAGCAAATTGTTTCTGCGCAATCGGTTGCTCACGTCTACACTTGCATCCTTGAGAGCTGCGATGTCGTGTTTTAGATTGCCTGATTCTACACTATTATGGGCCGCTTTTTTTGAGGGGAAGGTGTTCCCATGAGATGTGCTCTCTCGATACTGTTTGGAAATATTTCAAAGGAGTTTTTTTTGCAAAACGCCAAAACTTTATCTTCCGCGTCTTTCCACGTTTCCTTGTCATTATCGTCGATCCCAAGGAATAGCAAATTGTTTCTGCGCAATCGGTTGCTCACGTCTACACTTGCAACCTTGAGAGCTGCGATGCCTTGTTTTAGATTGCCTCATTTTACACTGATGGGTGCGGCGTCACGATGTTCGTGAAAGGCCTCTAGCTTAGACACCCTGCAAGATAGCGTTGAAATTAAACCTTCCTGCGTTTCGTGGGCTTTTTTTTTAGTTTTTGGAATCCTTCGCGGAAGGCAGTCTGTTGGTCCTGAAGCTCTTTGATTGTGTTCAAAATGGCTGTGATTTCCTGAGTGGGGCTGGTGTTAAGCTTCACGTTTCCACTAATAGCAACAGAAGCTGGCTCAGTATGCTTTGCACGAGCATGCAAAAACAGGCACAATCGATACAAAGGAAGTACAGGGCGATGGGGCACGACACCACAATAACACAGCGATTACTGGATCAATATTCTTTAGCCGGGTTGAGGTAACTAACCTGGAACGTTAAAAGAGTGAACATTGTGCGACTGACGATGTCGTGCCCCGAGTTGAAGATGATGTCGCACAGATTAAATGCGCAGCACTCAGGCCTCGTGACTTGTGACGTTGTTGACTACGGCTGTTGCCAAGCGAAGGTACCAGTACGAGCCAGATTTGGGGGTTCTGGGTGCTCCGCTTTGACGAGGTAAGGGCTTTCGAAGTCGTAGGGTCCAGTCAGCGGCGGTAGATCCAGGGACGGGCCAGTACTGACGGGCAGCCAGCATGCCAGCATCTGGAACGTTAGAAGGGTGAACATGGTGCGACTGACGATGTCGTGCCCGCAATATATATACAGATATACATACACATATATTGATAAGGTTTGCAATGGGCCAGGAGGAACATTTATGAAAAAGATATTAACAAATTTGTCATTAACCTACTAAAAGTTGTTCGAACAGTTTCCAAAGTTGCACAAAAACCATTGCACAAAACCCTTCTGCACATTATGTATGTGAGGAATTTTTCTTCCACGCCCTCCTCATCATAAAAAATAGGCCGAAGTGAAAAATCTGACAACTGCATCGCATTTGTGGCGCTTAGTGCTGAAGAGAGGGTAAATGCAAAGAAGAGGAAGAAAGGAACGGCAAAACGCAAGGTCGAAAAAATTCAGGAAATGAGTTCAGGAGCAATGAAAAACGGCAACAATCGCATGAATCGTACATTCTTGCCGTTGAGCAACCACGACGTTGTTCATATATTTTGCATAGATTCAGTGGAACGCCATTCATACAGTTTCACCAGACTATAAAAACAAAACTTTACAACCAGGAAAACGCTCCAATGAGCAAACCTTCGAATGAAAAAAAGCAATGTTCCTTTGACGTGCAAGCATGTATTTCTTGAACTTTGGCTTTCGCACATCAAAAACCCGAGAATCTAGGATTGCCGATTTTTGGAGATCACTGGAAAACAGCAAGCATTTCAAAAGAAGGTCCCTGCGATGTCGACTCTCTTCCCCGCCCGATGCTTGTCTTCTGCTTATAGTACGTAAATCTCTTCCTGAAGGCAAAGCGGCCCCATATTTGCGACGCTGCATAGGCCCGACAAAGGTCGTGGTTGCAATTCCAAGGCTTGTCTCAAACCTTGAAACGCGCGATGACGACAATACCCAGTGCTATTACTGCGGTGCTAGTTTTATTGCTGAGACGCACTTCCGCATTTCTATGAGAAAATTCCGTTATAAGCGCAGTGCTGGCGTGATAACATAAAGCACGTAGGGCCATTTGGTGGTGATAAATCGCACGCGCATGCTTCTTCATGCAGTCACTTCCGTAGCCAAGGTTGGCCAACTCTTGTCAAATGTCGAAATGGCGGTCCGCACATGGTGCCCGGCTGAGCTTGGAGTTTCAGATTGCGATGAATGATACTGGTACGTACGCTGACCCACTCGTACCAGTAAGGATTTAATTATCCGGGACTCGATGTTAGCTGGGCCGGAATATAGAAAAACAACATTTCAGCCGCGAAAACGCAGCACTTAGGAACGCAGGAGCCTAGAACGACTGAATATATATACAAATATATGTTTGTTTATATCTGTATATTTATATAAATACGCAGCAGCAAAGAAAGCTTTCCCAAATTTTCTCACACTCGGCATTGGAAGCAGACTCTCGTGGCGCCTTTTCATAAAGTTACGTGGAATGCACGCGCATGCGACCAGGCCAGGTTGGAGGTAGAAGCTCATGGGAAGATGTTCGCAACGACGTTCGGCGGTTTGCCCCAGTAAGGTAGTTTATATCCAACCTTTCAACGATTTATCCCTACACAACTGGTGGAGGAGCCATGGTAGAATGAGTTCAGCTCTAAATCCACCCCTGTGTGAGCCTGCCAAGACATTCCACCACAGAGTTTTCACGTGTTGCGAGCGAGCGAACCAGCGACTGCGACGTTTCCTGGTGGAACTTCATTCCATGATCACCAGATGTAGTGGCTACGGGGGAGGCCTGCACTGTGACCTCCGATACCGGTACTGGGCTTTGCTTCTTCGTCGTACAGCAGCCCGCCCAGCAAAAGCTTTCCATGGGGAGTAATTCGAGGACAGGGAAGATCGGCTCTTCCAATTCGAACATGTAGCGAACTTTATGCATGAAACAAGGAACGCAAGCTGCACAACCTTTTGGCTGCGAACACCTGCATAGAGCGACGGGAGTAAGATGATTCGGCACTTGAAGCCACAACCCAACAGCAAATTAAAAGCATTGCATTTATTTAAAAGAAATTGCTCGTCTTTTCCAGCATGCAGTCCCGGCTATGCGTGAGAAAACGAAGTTGAAAACCTTATGCGAGGTGTAAAGCAGGATAAATTTGTTTCGCTGGTGCGCAGCAAATATATGCTTTCGTCCGTCAGTGCATTTCTGTATGAGGCAACAATAATTGAAAGAGCACTACTCTAAGGACTGAGGCAGTACAGCCGGGACATAAGCTTTATGTCAAGCGACACCTCTTTAGTGGAGCAAGGAAACTGTGGCATCTGGGACTTAGTCAGGTCTATTTTATGAGTTCAGTTTCTAATTTTCTTGAAAAATACAGGTCGATTAGCTTACTTTCAGTAGTCTACAAGGTACTTACCAAGGTAATCGCTAACAGAATTTCTGCAACCTTAGATTTCAGTCAACCTAAACAACAAGCAGCTTTCCGTAAAGATTATTCACCAAAGGACCATATTCACATGATCACTCAGGTGATAGAGAAGTGCGCTGAGTATACTGAACCCCTATATATAGCCGTAATAGATTATGAGAAAGCATTTGACTCGGTCGAAACCCTAGTAGTCATTCAGGCATTACAGAACCAAGGGGCAGATGAGCATTATGTAAGAATACTACCAGATATCTACAATGGGTCCAAAGCTACCATCATCCTCCATAACGAGAGGAGTAAAATACATGTAAGGGAGGGTGTCAGACAAGGAGACACAATCTCTTCATACTTATTCACACCATGTTTACAACAAGTATTGAGAACGTTGGATTGGGAACAGGCGGGAGTAAGGGTTAATCGGGAATACCTCAGTAACCTCAGATTTGCTGATGACGTTTGCTGATGAAGATTTGCTGATGAAGATTTGCTGTGCTGATAACCTCAGGACAGCACAGCCGTTTGAGATAGGTGGCGAGGCAGTGGAAGTGGGAAACAAATACATATTTACTTAGGCAAAGTTGTGACCCCAGATCCTAACCATGAGGCAGAGATAATTAGAAGGACAAGAATGGGGTGGGGTGCATATGGCAGACATTCTCACATAATGAATAGCAGCCTAACATTGTCGCTGAAACAGAAAGTGTATGACAGCTACATCTTACCGGTAATAACCTACGGGGCAGAAACCTGGTGACTCACTAAGAGGGTTCCACTTTGGAGGTAATTGGAGAATAATGGGAGAGGCCTTTGCCCTGCAGTGGGCATAGATAGGCTGCTGCTGCTGCTGCTGATGAGGATGATGATGATTTTCTCAGAGAACTCCAAAAGCCAAACGGAGTGCACCAGCTTGAAAGCGCCATGCCAATGTGAAAACTGTGGGATACAAACTCTGGCACGCAGTTGAATCGCCCGTGCAGTATGAAGCACCACAGCGGAAGTATGGTTTTCCACAGAAACCGTACGGGATTCTGTAACAACAGTAACCGTAAACCAGGCCGACTAATCTCCCGAAAACATGTCGTGCCCGTTGTGCGCATAAAATCGTACAACGCGAGATAGATCCCTTCAAGACATTATAGCCAAGGACACAGTCCTGCTGTTTTGTTAGCCAGCTTTATCTTTCCCTCGAGCTTGGACTACATCTCTTCCTTTGCTTTTTTTTTTCTTGTTTGCATTTATTCGTTTTTCGCTTTTTTGTGGCAATTTATTTGGGTCAGAATATCGGGATGATGCGGATTAAGGGGGAAACAATGGCCTGAATACAGCTATCCCACAGGGCGCCTCATCTTAGAAGTCGAGCACACTCTGGCGGCCGTTTTCCACGAAGGCACGTGGAATGTGTCCTAGAGTGGACATACCAGACGGGGGGCAGACACTCGTCGGGACTCGTATGAAGCGGTCGCTGATTGCGTTGTGAGCACGAGTTCACCGCAATTTATTAGTTTTATCTACCTGACTACAACACAAAAAAACACGTAACGCGGCCTCCTACCCCGTTTCAAGACAGTTTTTAAAGTTAAGAAAAATCACTGAAAAGCGAATAAGTTCCGAAATAAACATTTCCGCTCTTGCACAGTATTTGACTGCCGCGGTCGCTCCCAGGGGTCTAAAGATCAGAATAAAACCTGCTACAACCGAACTCTCCCTGTTCAACACGAATAAGTAGAAACAAGTACTCGATAATGCATCTTTAAAATACCTGAAATGATCCTAAATCTCTGCGAAACAACGGCCCATTCTCTCCGAAGGAAAGAGGAACTACTCAGGCAGAAACTAGGCAAAAGAGAGTTGAACCTTTATGCAACTACGAATCCAACACGGCCTCCGCTATATCCCGAACAAAAGCCCGACAATTTACCCGAGATAAAATTTCTAACACTGGCCACTCGCGTAAGAACGTAACAAGCTCTGTTCCTAGTAATTTCCCCCACTCTGACAATACGACCGATAGTGTCCCTACGACTGTAAGAAATGCTTCGACTACTGCAACCCAAACATATCAGTTAAACCTCTGTACAATATTATTCCCTCGCCTGCTGTCACAAAAATAATCTTACCGGGAATGTAATGAACGTTCCAAGTATAACCCTCTCCCCAGTTCAGGTGAACATTATTGTCACATGACCTAAACTTTTCCCCGGGTACTGGTGGTTTTGATGAATAATGCCGCTCGGGTTGTGCACAGCGCTAGCGACGTTTCAACGAGTCATGGATACGGTGCTAGTTGGCCTGAAGTGGCACACCTGCCTCGTACACCTCGACGATGTTGCGGTATTTTCCCGGACTTTCGACGAACACCTTGCAAGGATTCACTCTGTACTCGATGCCATCTGTACGTCGGGGTTAACGCTGAAGCGTGTAAAGTGCCGCTTCGGGTACGAGGAACTGAAGTTTTTGTGCCATGTCGTCAACGCCGCGGGAGTCCGGTATTGACGACATGGCGTTGACGACAAGGGCGTGCGGAGATGTCTCGGATTATGCGCATACTACAGGCGTTTCGCCGCAAACTTCGCCCGCGTTGCAGAGCCACTCACCAGCATGACGAAAGATAGCACCCCTTTCAGCTGGGAAAATGCCCAACAAACCGTCTTCTGCGACATGCAACAATGCCTGCAAAGCCCGCCTGTGCTCGCGCATTTCGGTGAAAACGCCGAAAAAGAAATTCACACGGACGCAAGTGATATAGGCTTGGGTGCCGTCCTCGTACAAAAGCAAAGCGGGGGCGAGAAAGTAATCGCCTATGCAAGCCGTGGTCTGTCCAAGGAAGAAAGAAACTAATCAGCCTCTGAGAAAGAGTGCCTCGCGATTATATGGGCCGTTTCAATGTCGCCCTTACAAATATGGAAGACCATTCGAGGTTGTGACAGACCACCACGCACTGTGTTGCCTTGCCAATTTGAAGGACCCCTCTGGCCATCTTGGTAGGTGGAGCTTGCGCCTGCAAGAATTCGACGTTACAGTAGTCTTTGAATTCGGGAGGAAACACTCCGACTAAGACTGCCTGTCCCGTGTTCCCATCTACCCACCACCACAAGACTCCGATCAAGACAACGCGTTCTTTGGAAAAGTGATTAAGAGCGACCTGGCTGCTCATCAGCTTGCCGACCCCGATGTACGCGTCATGATCGACAACCACCAAGGATGCACCATCGCCATGCCCAGGGGCTTTAAATGCAACTTACCTACATTCAGCCTGAAAAACTCAGTCCTCGTGAAGATTTTCAGCCCCTGAACGAGAGCGAATTATCTTCTTGTCATCCCACAAGATCTTCGTTACGAAATTTTGGAAGCGTGCCACGATGACCCGTCTTCCGAACATGTCGGCACAGCTCGCACAATTGCGAAAACAAAGATGAAGTACTACTGGCCCCACCTTGCATCCGACGTCACCCACTACGTCCGGAGCTGCCGTGACTGCCAGCGAAGAAAATCGGCACCGACAAGACCCGCCGGACTTCTGCAGCCGATCGCCATCCCATGTAGGCCCTTCCAACAGATTGGAATAGACCTTCTCGGCCTGTTCCCTACACCCTGATACGAGAACAAGTTGATTGTTGTAGCGACAGACAACATGACGCGCTACGCACAGACCGACGCTCTTCCGAGGGCGACTGCACAAAAAGTCGCAAAGTTCTTCACAAGCCATGTTGTGTTGCGACAAGGAGCCCCGAAAGTCCTAATCACGGACCGCGGAACGGCCTTTACAGCGGAGCTGATGCAAGGGATATTACGCTACACCAACACGGATCACCGAAGAACGACGGCGTACTACCCCCAAACAGACGGAACGCCTGAACAAGACTATCGCGGACATGCTGTCATTGTACGTAGAAGTTGAACATAAGATTTGTGACGAAGTGCTCCCGTATGTCACGTTTGCGCACAACATGGCTACCCAGGAAACTACGCAGATGACGCCGTTCGAGCTTGTCCACAGAAGACGACCGAATACGATGCTCGACGCCATGCTTCCACACGTAGAAGACGACCACCTCAGCCCGGACATCCAAGGATACCTTCAGCGTGCGGAGGAAGCCTGCCAGCTGGCTCGAGTTCGTACAATGAACCAGCAGCTGGTGGATGCCGGGCGCGACAACTTCCGACGCCGAGACGCCGAGTACCACCCGGGGGATCGTGTGTGCGTTTGGACTCCCTTCCGTCGAGGTGGACTAAATGAGAAGCTTCTTTGACGGTACTTCGTTCTATACAAGATTCTATGACGTGTCCGCCAACTTACCTACGAAGTGATCGCGGATGATGGTTCCGGAACACCACGACAACGCACGCGGCCCGAAGTCGTCCACATGGTTCGCTTGAAACCTTACTATGCAAAATAACGGACTTTTTTTGTTGTTCGCTCCGACTGTTTTTTATATTGGCATCGGGTCGATGCACTCTAAGAGAGGGGCAATGCCGTGAACTAGTTATGGGTTTGTTTATTTATTGTTTGTTTTTATTGCCGGGTCACTCCCGGCTTTGTTATCGGCGTTCCGAACGAAGCACGGCTTCCATTATTTAATCTTATGCCGCACGGGCTACCACATTCAGATGAACAGACTGTTTCGCGCTAACTTAACTAGCCCGGAATAATCTTCTTGGAACTACAGTGTTCTGGATCTGCATCGACGGTTCAAGAAACTCTTGCGCCAAAAGATAAAAGCCTGCAGAGAAGACGCCGCGGCATTCGATCTCCGACGCTCGCTGGCGTACGTCACTTTGCTGACTGCTGCTTTCCCGCCCGTGTATGATTTGAGTTGTTAGGGGGCACAAGTTCGCTCCAATAAAAGTTTTTTCCTTGAAGACAACTGCGTCGTCATTGACTTCTGGACAATATATATAATAAGGCCGCGAAGCTTTGCCAAGCACAATCTGATAGTGCAGTCAGTGGTCAATCGAGCAACAGTGAGAAGAGAACGGCGGCCGACTGGAACAGGAGGAAGAAGAAGCGGCGAGATTGTTCAGCGGGAAAAGAAAAATGGAAACCTGAGAGATGGACGTAGTATCATTACAAGTGGCGCAGCTGACGAGCCTCGAGGCGACCCAGCCTCCTGACCTGCTCTCCCTCACGTCGATTCAGCCGCAAGGACAGCCCTCAGCAGCGGCCAAAGTCAGGCACGCCTTCCAGCGCTGCAGTCCTAGTTCATTGTTGGGGTTTCGGTCAAAGCACGGGCGCCAAACACAGGGACAGCCAAGCCTCGAGGCGAGCGAGCCTTAGGGCTACCTTCCCCAACGGCTGACGTCTTCTTAACTCGTCGCAGCGTGCGCTGTTAGCACTCGTGCTTTCTGCGTATTTTGAACTTTTCTCAGTGACTGGCTGACATCTCGCAAAAACGATTTCTGATGCCAACGCAAGCCACCATTTTTAGAATACCAAGCCCTCAAATAGATGTATCAGCAGCGTTGCGACGTCTTTCCTAGCCAGTTTCCAATGCCCGCCCAACCGGAGACCCGATCTTCCTAAAATTAACAAGACGATGGGGTTTCTTGGTTGATTGACGCCTAAAAGCTGATCGACGCCCTTCCCACCTATCACGCCTGGCCCGACCGCACAAAGTTGTAGGTTCAAAAGAACGTCTGCACGACACTGCCCGAGCCGGGCACCATTACGAAGGTCGCTCCCATCTCACCTGGTCAAGCTGGTGCGGGGCATTATTCGCGGCATTCAGCGGGTTGTCAGAAAACTAAGACGCTCGATTTGTTGAAATGCATGCCTGTCGCCAAAGCCCTAGCGGGAACATCACGACCTACATCTGTGACAAGCTGCGCCTGCTCGCAGATATTGACTTCGCCTGGGCATCTCCTCTTCGGCGGAAGTACGTCATAGATGCATGGCCGACCCCGTTCTAGCTGCAGTTTTGGCCGAGCAGCCACCCGATTTGAGCCCACAATCATTCGTCCATCGGGCTGTAGGACTACAGCAGGGAGTAACGCACCTGGCACAGGACCCTCTTCTTCATGCCTCGGCGGATACCCTGGCGGAGACTCCTGGCCCTGGTCCCAAATTGTGTCACATGGCGGTGAAGAGGAGATGGTAAGTAGCAAGACGCAGGCCGTTCTCGTTGTGAACCAACTTTTACGTGGACAGGATAAGAGAAGCTATCGTACCCAGAGTGCAGTCGTCTCCCGTAGTTCAACAGCTCCGTTGGTAACGAGGTCCGTATGGAGCATCACCAGGGCAGCGCTCACCAGCTCGAAGACATCAACGTAAGCAGCACCGCTCACCATTCTTCTCTCTTCCAGTCGGAATCCACGCGTCTGGCGAAGCAAAAGCCCCAAGATCTCACAGTCACACCTATTACACCGAGAAAACTACCTGGAGGACGGGTCATACCACTATGTGGACGTTACAACAACCACAACCCAGATACAGGATTGCATATTGCTCGGATGCCCATTCGGACACTTCAACTACAAGGAGGTGAGGGAAGATCAGGTTTCGATCACCACAAGTGACACGAACTATCCCAGGCAGCTCATGATGTCCTCACCAACTGGCAAAACGACAATCGTGAACAAACCTCCGAGCAACTCAACCCCTCACGCTTCTGTGATCTCTGCTAAGGGAGAAGTTTACGTTTCAGTTCAGCCCGAGCAGGCTGAACACAGAGACATGCTGCCGGGAACTAGCAACCATGATGCACCAAGCCTTCAACTGGGTGACGACAAGCATGAAGCACAGAATGATGCACCTGTCGCAGGCGAACACGTTTCAGCAGCAGTTGATGTAGCAGGCCACGACGAACCTGCAGAAGGAAAAGACGCTGAAGCAAACGAAGAATCGCTCAGCCCTGAAAAAACCGACCAGATCTACAATAGAGGCAAAACCAGGCTATTAGACACCTAGTGCAATGATCGTATGACCCGCCTCTTCAGTGTATAGAAAATTGTTCCGGAAGTCATCGCGGATTCTCTGTCAACGAAAGAAATCTTAATCTCGCCACAAACAGAAAAGGATGACTTGAAAAGCGTTGTGAGAAATATTTACCAGAAGAAAACATAGCACAGTGTTTTCATCAGTTTGAGTGGTCACCATCAAGTAAGAGCCAACTGACCACACAGTTTCTTTGTGCGCCTCTTCTCAGTGTGGCCGAATGTGAAGGCGCGAAGTTTTGCCAAGGAAAAGCTGAAAGTGCATTCAGTGGTCAATCCTTCTACAGAGCGAAGAGAACGGCGGCCGACTGTAAGAGGAAGAAGAATTAGAAGAGAGATCGCTCTGGAGGAGAATAAAGATGGAAGCCAGAGACGGACGTAGTTTCATTACAAGTGCCGCAGCAGACAAGACTTGAGGCGACCCAGCCTCCCGACCTGCTCTCCCTCGCGGCAATCCCGCCCCAGGGACGCCTTTCAACAACAGCCCAGACCTAGAGATATATATATATATATATATATATATATATATATATATATATATATATATATATATATATATATATATATATAAATCTAGAGAAAGATAAACTCACAAAGCGCGCAGAAATAGTATAAGTAAAGAGTAGGATACACAGCAAGAACAATAACAAACAATGTTTACTTACGTAGCGGCAACGGGACTTGCCGTCATCAGAGTAAAGTTACATGATCTTTACTTATACTATATATATATATATATAAAGAAAGAAACTCACAAAGCGCGCAGAAATACTATAAGTAAAGAGTCGGATACCATCAAGAACAATAACAGATGAGGTTTACTTACGTAGCGGTAACGGGACTTGCCTTCATCAAAGTAAAGTTACATGATTTTGCTGTCGCAAACATCTGGAACACGTTTCTTATATAGGTTTGCAGAAAAGTGTGAGAAGTAGCGGAAAATGTTTCGGAAATGGAGAGTATGCATACAGCAGTCGGGCTGCGCCTATGGTACAACAAGCACAAACCAAAAGAAAAAAGGCGGGAGAGTGAGAGAGAGAAAGGGGTCGTGTTAGCAAAGCAGGTTCAAGGTTCAACCATGCCTCGTCAACGTATGCCGCGTGGGCAGCAAGTTAGGACAATGCGGGAAACTGGACAACCGCGGTTTTAAAAAAAATGGGAAGACTATACCGTAAGGTATTCAGTGGCTAGGGAGACTGGTTGGGGCGGAAGCGAAGATGGGTGTGCCCCGAGGGGATGAAGAGAATAGATACGGGGCACAAAAGAGCACTTCACAGAATCTAGCAACAGAACAGGAAATAGGTAGGGTCACAAAAGATTAAACATGAGTAGATCACAAAGAGGTAAGCATACTTAGGTGGTGGTGGGAACGACGCCTCCTTCCCCAGGACAAATGGCATTATTGAGACGCATTAGGGTAATGAAGCTGCTGTATTAGGAGAGTTTCGGCGAATTCTGATGGGAAACTCAAGGGTAGGAATTATAAACATAGGTATAAAAGTTATAACGCCGCCAATTTTAATCGAGGGATAAGCACGTTAGTTTTCTGTAACTTTCATTTTTCCAAAGTGTGGCTGACAGAAACTTATAAATGAGATAAGATTCCCGAACCTCGCGGTCGTAGTGCGTTTTGAAGGCGGATTCGAAAATCATTGCTTAAAATGTTCGAATGGATGCCCGGGACTGTTCACATATCTTGGCAGGAGCAAATAAGGGCAGCTTTTTGCATGAGAGCGGTGAATATTGAACCGTATTCGGAAGGGCGTTTCAGTTTGGCCGATATATTGTTGCTTACAAACATTGCACTCTAGAAGATATACGACATTAGCGGAGTCAGAGTTAAAGTTACCTTTTATATTTACGTAGTAGTCTGAAGCCGTGCTGGTGGCACGCTGTGTAGTGGTCATGTGTGGGCATACTTTACATCGGGGTGTATTGCGGTGCATGCCGCCAGTAGTTGCCGGTTGTTTGATACGAGAGTTAGTAAGAAAGCCACCTAAATTTCCATTACGCCGGTAGACAACGCGTGATGGTTGAGGGAATATGCTTTTGGGCGTTTTTTTTGCATTACTGTATTGTTATGTTTTTTTAGCACGGTTGACACTCTTGTTGCGGAGCATGAGTGGGTTAAAACAAAGTTAGTTAATGGGTTCCCGTTCGGGGCTTTTTTCTTACAGATTACGTTACGGTATAATAGGTTGGCTCGCACAATAGTGTCGTCAATAACTTTTTCCGGGTATTTTTTATTCAGGAGGGCGGTCTTGAGTTCTCGACAGTTTGAGTCAAAGTCGGCTTGGTTAGAGCAAATTCTACTAAAGCGGTGGGCTCGGCTGTAAGGTTTTGCTGTCTTGCAGTGTCGGACATGGCTACTTCGGAAGTGCAAATACTGCCGCGTGTCTGTCGGTTTTCAATACATTTTTTTGAAGCCGACTTTGAAAGGTAGTAACGGTGACGTCCGGAAAGTTTACACTGTGTTCCGAATAGGAATGAGCAAGGGAAATCATAGGATGGGCTAGGTTAGGTGCCAAATTAAGGTGAGGAGCTCCGCCTCACCGTGTTCCCAGATCATGAATATGTCATCAATATACCATTATAACACATTGGCTTTAAATTTTGGGTGTCAAGGAACTTTGATTTGAGGTGAGCCATAAATATATTGGTGTAGTTTGTTCCGATTCGAGTTCATATTGACGTTGCGCTGACTTGCACGTAATGAACTCCGTCGAACTGGAGCGGGGCGGGCAAGCTGGAGCGGGGCATTATTCGCGGCGTTCAGCGGGTTGTCAGACAACTACGACGCTCGATTTGTTGAAATGCATGCCTGTCGCCAAAGCCGTAGCGGGAATTGTTGAGTTCAAGAATACGCCTAAGGAAGGTTTGGAGAACAGAAGAATTGATAGGTTTGTCTCACGATGACTGCTCATACGCAAGGGATACAGCGGCGATGTCATCTTCATGGGGAATGTTAGTATACAGTGACGCAACATTGAGGGTAACTAGAAGGCAGTTATCAGGAATTTCAATTTTTGAGATGTCTGAGAGAAAGTCATTGGTATCCTAATGAAGGACGGAAGGCTGGGCGGACTGTCGCAAATGAGATTATCCACATAGCGCGAGAGTTTTCGGTTACAGTGCCAATGCCAGAAACAATGGGGAGCCCTGTGTTGTTCACCTTGTGAATATATCGGAGAAGATAGAATTTACCGGCTACTGGGTTTAAGGGGATCAGAGAACGAGCCGTTGTGTCATGTAATGTTTTATTTTTAACAAGATCAGCAAGTTTATCTTTGACAATTTGCTTATATTCTTGAGTGGGATCATTGGGTAGTGCGTTATAGAACGTCAATACTGATAGATGCTACTTAGTCAGGAAATAAAGAAAAGGGAAACGAACCTTTTAAGCAACTACGAATCTAAGACGGCCTCCGACATATCCTCAACAAAAGACCGAAAGTTTACCGAGATACGATTTCTAACACTGGACACATGGATAAGAACCTAACAAGCCCCAGCACTAGTAACTGCCCCCACTGTGACAATACGACCGATAAAGTCACTACGACTGTAATAAATGCTTCGATTACTGCACCCCAAACAGTTCAGGTAAACCCCTGTGCTAATAATTTTCCCTCGCCAGCAGTCAGAAAAGACAACCTTACCGAGAATGTAATGAACCTTTCAAGTATAACCCTCTCCCCAGGTCAGATGAACGTCTTGTCAAAGGGCCTAATTTTTGCCCGGGTACTGGTGGTTTTGGTAAATTTCAACTTTAAGGACTTAGATAACTTCGCCAGACACATGAGGCCACGAGAATACTTCTACAATCACCACGCAATGGAAGAAGCTCACAGAACCCTACCTAGCTATAAGCACTTGACCCCTCCCACACAACGTGATAGTTGCCTTGACATGTTAACGCTAACGTCAATAGCCCGCAATAATCTTCTGTGGACTACAGTGTTCTGGATCTGAATCGACGGTTCGAGAAACTCTTGCGCCAAAAGATAAAAGCCTGCAGCGAAGACGCCGCGGCATTCGATCTCCGACGCTCGCTGGCGTATGTCACATTGCTGACTGCTGCATTCCCGCCCGTGTATGATTTGAGTTGCTAGGGGAGCGCAAGTTCGCTCCAATAAAAGTTTTTTCCTTGAAGACAACTGCGCCATCATTGACTCCCAGACAATATATATAATAAGGACGCGAAGCTTTGCCAAGCAAAATCTGATAGTGCAGTCAGTGGTCAATCCAGCAACAGTGGGAAGAGAATGGCGGCCAACTGGAACAGGAGGAAGAAGAAGCGGCGAGATCGTTCAGCGGGAAAAGAAAAATGAAACCCTGAGAGACGGACGTAGTATCATTACAAGTGGCGCAGCTGACGAGCTTCGAGGTGACCCAGCCTCCTGACCTGCTCTCCCTCACGTCGATTCAGCCGCAAAGACAGCCCTCAGCAGCGCCCAAAGTCAGGCACGCCTTCCAGCTCTGCAGCCCTAGTTCATTGTCGAGGTTTCAGTCAAAGCACGGGCGCCGAACATAGGGACAGCCAAGCCTCGAGGCGACCGAGCCTTAGGGCTACCTTCCCTAATGGCCGACGTCTTCTTAACTCGCCGCAGCGTGCACTGTTCGCACCATGCTTTCTGCGTATTTTGAACTTTTCTCAGTGAGTGGCTGACATCTCGCCAAAACGATCTCTGATGCAAACGCAAGCCACCATTTTAAGAATCCCAAGCCCTCAAATAGATGTATCAGCAGCGTGGCGACGCCATTCCTAGCCAGTTTCCAACGCCCACCAAAACGGGAGTGCCGATCTTCCTAAGATTAACAGGACGATGCGGTTTCTTGGTTAATTGACACCTAAAGCTGATCGACGCCCTTGCCACCTATCACGCCTGGCCCGACCGCACAAAGTTGTGAGTTCAAAAAAACGTCTGCACGACACTGCCCGAGCCGAGCACCTTTACGAAGGTCGCTCCCATCCCACCTGGTCAAGCTGGAGCGGGGCATTATTCGCGGCGTTCAGCGGGTTGTCAGACAACTACGATGCTCGATTTGTTGAAATGCATGCCTGTCGCCAAAGCCCTAGCGGGAACAACACGACCTACATCTGTGACAAGCTGCGCCTGCTCGCAGATATTGACTTCGCCTGGGCGTCTCCTGTTCGGCGACAGTACGTCATATATGCATGGCCGACCCCGTTCTAGCTGCAGTCTTGGCCGAGCAGCCACCCGATTTGAGCCCACAATCATTCGTCCATCGGGCTGTAGGACTACAGCAGGGAGTAACGCACCTGGCACAGGACCCTCTTCTTCATGCCTCGGCGGATACCCTGGCGGGGACTCCTGGCCCTGGTCCCAAATTGTGTCACGGGGCGGTGAAGAGGAGATGGTAAGTAGCAAGACGCCGGCCGTTCTGGTTGGTGAACCAACTTATACGTGGGCAGGATAAGAGAAACTATCGTACCCGGATTGCAGTCTTCCCACGTCTTTCAACAGCTCCGTTGGTAACGAGGTCCGTACGGAGCATCATCAGGACAGCGCTCACCAGCTCGAAGACATCAACGTAAGGAGCACCGCTCACCATTCTTCTCTCTTCCAGTCGGAATCCACGCGTCTGGCGAAGCAGCAGCCCCAAGATCTCACAGTCACACCTATCCCACCGAGAAAACTACCTGGAGGACGGGTCATACCAATATGTGAAGTTACAACAACCACAACCCAGCAACAGGATTGCAGATTTCTCGGATGCCCATTGGGACACTTCAACTACAAGGAGGCGAGGGAAGAACAGGTTTCGATCACCACATGTAACACGAACTGTCCCAGGCAGCTCATGTTGTCCTAACCAACTGGCAAAACGACAATCGCGAACCAACCTCCAAGCAACTCAACCCCTCACGCTTCTGTGATCTCTGCTAAGGGAGACGCTTACCTTTTAAGTTCAGCCCGAGCAGGCTGAACACAGAGACATGCTGCCGGGAACTAGCAACCATGATGCACCAAGCCTTCAACTCGGTGACGACAAGCATGAAGCACATAATGATGCACCTGTCGCAGGCGAACACGTGAACCTGTCACAGGCAATGGGAAGAGTATACCGTAAGGCATTCAGTGGCTGGGGAGACTGGTTGGGGCGGAAGCGAAGATGGCTCTTCCCCGAGGAAATGAAGAGAATAGATACGGGGCACAAAAAATAGCATTTCACAGAAACTAGCAACTGATCAGGAAATAGGTAGGGTCACAAAAGATTAAACTTTAATACATCACAAAGAGGTAAGCATTCTTAAGTGGTGGTGGGAGCGAGGCCTCCTTCCCCATGACGAATGGCATTGTTGAGACGCATAGGGCTAGTAAAGCTGCTGTATTAGGAGATTTTCATTGAATTCTGATGGGAAACTCAAGGGTAGGAATAATAAACATAGATATAGAAACTATAAAGCCGCCAATTTTAATCGAGGGATAAGCACGTTAGTTTTCTGTAAATTTCATTTTTCTAAAGTGTGGCTGACCCAAACTTATAAATGAGATAAGATTCACAAACCTCGCGGTTGTGTTGCGTTTTGAAGGCGGATTCTAAAATCATTGCTTAAAATGTTCAAATGGATGCCCGGGACTGTTCACATATCTTTACAGGGGCAAATAAGGGCAGCTTTTTGCATGAGAGCGGTGAATATTGAACCGTATTCGGAAGGGCGTTTCAGTTTGGCCGATATATTGTTGCTTACAAAAGTTGCACTCTAGAAGATATACGACATTAGCGGAGTCACATTAAAAGTTACCTTTTATATTTACGTAGTAGTCTGAAGCCGTGCTGGTGGCGCGCTGTGTAGTGGTCATGTGTGGGCATACTTTACATCGGGGTTTATTGCAGTGCATGCAGCCAGTAGTTGCCGGTCGGTTGATACGAGAGTTTGTAAGAAAGTCACCTAAATTCCCACTACACCGGTAGACAACGCGTGATGGTTCGGGAAATATGCTTTTTAGGCGTTCACTTTGCATTAGTGTATTGTGTTGTTTTTTTAGCACGGTGGACACTCTTGGAGCGGAGCATGAGTGGGTTAAAACAAAGTTAGTTAATGGGTTCCCGTTCGGGGCTTTTTTCTTACAGGTTACGTTACGGTATAATGGGTTGGCTCGCACAATAGCGTCATTGATAACTTTTTCCGGAAATTTTTATTCAGGAGGGCGGTCTTGAGTTCTCGACAGTTTGAGTCAAAGTCAGCTTGGTTAGAGCAAATTCTACTAAATCAGTGGGCTTGGCTGTAAGGTTTTGCGGTCTTGCAGTGTCGGACATGGCTACTTCGGAAGTGGAAATACTGCCGCGTGTCTGTCGGTTTTCTATACAGTTTTTTTTGAAGCCGACTTTGAAAGGTAGTAACTGTGACGTCCAGAAAGTTTACACTGTGTTCCGAATAGGAACGAGCAAGGAAAATACTAGGATGGGATAGGTTAAGTGCCTAAATGAAGGTGAGGAGCTCCGCCTCACCTTGTTCCCATATCATGAATATGTCATCAATATACATTTATAGTACATTGGCTTTAAATTTTGGGTGTCAAGGAACTTTGATTCGAGGTGAGCCCTAAAGATATTGGTGTAGTTTGGTCCGATTCGAGTTCCCATTGACGTTCCACTGACTTGCCGTAATGAACTCCGTCGAACTCACAATTGTTAAGTTCACGAATACGCTTAAAGAAGGTTTGGAGAGCAGAAGAATTAATAGGTATGTCTCACGATGACTGCTCATACGCAAGGGATACAGCGGCGATGCCATCTTCATGAGGAATGTTAGTATACAGTGACGCAACATCGAGGGTAACTAGAATGGAGTTCTATGTAATTTCAATTTTTGAGATGTCTGAGAGAAAGACATTGGTATCCTTAATGAAGGAGGGAAAGCTGGGCGGAATGTCGCAAATGAGGTTATCCACATAGCGCGAGAGTTTTCGGTAACAGTGCCAGTGCTAGAAACAATGGGGCGACCTATGTAGTTCACCTTGTGAATCTACGGGAGAAGATAGAATTTAACGGCTACTGGGCGTAAGGGGATCAGGGAACGAGCCGTGGTTTCATGTAATGTTTTATTTTTAACAAGATCAGCAAGTTTATCTTTGACAATTTGCTTATAGTCTTGAGTGGGATGATTGGGTAGTGCTTTATAGAACGTCAATACTGATAGTTGCTACTTAGTCAGGAAATAAAGAAAAGGGAAACGAACCTTTTAAGCAACTACGAATCTAAGCGGCCTCCGACATATCCTGAACAAAAGACCGAATGTTTAACCGAGATAAGATTTCTAACATTGGCCACTTGGGTAAGAACCTAACAAGCTCCGGCACTAGTAACTGCCCCCGCTCTGACAATACGACCGATAATGTCACTACGACTGTATAAATGCTTTGACTAGTGCACCCCAAACAATTCAGTTAAACCCCTGTACTAATAATTTTCCCTCGCCAGCCGTCACAAAAGACAACCTTACGGGAATGTATTGAACCTTTCAAGTATAACCCTCTCCCCAGGTCGGATGAACGTCTTGTCAAAGGACCTAAATTTTTGCACTGCTACTGGTGGTTTTAGTGAAATTCAACTTTAAGGAATTAGATAACTTCGCCAGAAACATGATGCTACGAGAAAACTTCTACAATCACCACGCGATGGAAGAAGCTCGGAGAACCCTACCTAGCTATAAGCACTTGACCCCTCTCACACAGAGTGATAGTTGCCTCGACATGTACATCAAAGCTGTCCAACGCGATGTGCGAAAACATACCAAACACAAATTTCTTTCCACTACAACATGACTACCAAAAAAAGAAAGCTCTAGAGGAACTCGCAAGCTGTCCCGACATAGTCCTTAAACCTGTCAATAAGGGAGGTGCAATCGTAATCCTTGAAAAAACTGACTATATTAACAAGGACAATCTCCAACAATCGGTATCGACGTTTTATAAAAACTACCAAATGATTCCACTCAAGACTATAAGCAAATTGTCAACAATAAATTTGCTGAGCTTGTTAAAAAAACAATAAATGAAACCACGTCTCGTTCCCTGATCGTCTTAAGCCAAGTAGCTGGTTAATTCTATCTTCTTCCAAAAATTCACAAGGTGAAAAACCCAGGGCGCACAATGTTTCTGGCACACTGTTACCGAAAACCTCTCGCGCTAACGTGGATAATCTCATTTGCGGCATTCCGGCCAGCTTTTGCTCCTTCATTAAGGATACTAATGACTTTCTATCAGACATCTGAAAAATTGAAATTCCTGATAACTGCCTTCTAGTCACCCTCGATGTTGCGTCACTGTATACTAACATCCCCCATGAAGATGGCATCGCCGCTGTATCCCTTGCGTATGAGCCGTCATCGTGCGACAAACCTATCGATTCTTCTGCTCTCCAAACGTTCCTTAGGATTATTCTTGAACTTAAAAATTTTGAGTTCGATGGAGTTCATTACCTGCAAGTCAGTGGAACGTCAATTGGAACTTGAATTGGACCTAACTACGCCAATATCTTTCTGGCTCACCTCGAATCAAACATTCTTGACACCCAAAATTTAAAGCCAATGTACTATAAAACGTTTATTAATGATATATTCATTATCTGGCAACACGATGAGGCGGAGCTCCTCACCTTCATTGAGTCATTTTACCTAGCCCTTCCAGGTATTTCCCCTGCTCATTCCTATTCGGAAGACAGTGTAAACATATCGGACGTCACTGTTACTACTTTCCTAGTTCGGCTTCAACCATAACTGTATAGAAAACTGAAAGACACGCGGCAGTATTTGCACTTCCGAAGTATCCATGTGAGACACTGCAAGACAGCAATACCTCACAGCCAAGCCCACCGATTTGGAAGAATTTGTTCATACCAAGCCGACTGTGACTCAAACTGTCGAGAACTCAAGACCGCATCAAGAATAAAAAATACCGGTGAAAATTTATCGATGACGGTATTATGCGAGCCAACCAATTAGACAGTAACGTAATCTGCAAGAAAAAAGCCCCGAACGGGAACCCGCAAACTAACTTAGTTTAACCCAGTAATCCTCCGCTCCAAGAGTGTCAACGGTGGTAAAAACATCACATTATCCTAATGCAAAGTGACCGCTTAAAAAGCATTTTCCCCAAACCACCACAGGTTGTCTACCGGCGTAATAAAAATTTAGGTGACTTTCGCACTAACTCTTATATAAACCGACTGGACACTACTGGCTGCATGCCCTGGAATAAACCCCGATGTAAAGTACGCCCACACATGACCACTACACAGCGCGCCACCAGCACGGCTTCAGACTACTACGTAAATATAAAAGGTAACTTTAACTGTGACCCCACTAATGTCGGTTATCTTCTAGAGTGCAATGTATGTAGGCAACAATACATCGGCCAAACTGAAACGCTCTTTCGAATACGGTTGAATACTCACCGCTCTCATGCAAAAAGCTGCCATTAATTCTCCCGTCAAGACATGTGAGCAGTCCCGGGCATGCATTTGAACATCTTAAAGCAACCATTTAGGAATCCACCTTCAAAACGCATCACAACCGCGACGTTCGGGAATCTTATCTCATTTATAAGTTTGGTTCAGCCACACTTGGGATTATTGAAAATTACGGAAAACTAACGTGTTTATCTCTCGAATAAAAGAAGCGGCTTCGTAATTTTTACAACTATCTTCATTATTCATACCCTTCAGTTGCCCATCAGAATTCGCTGAAACTCTCCTAAAACAGCAGCTTTATTCGCCTAATGCGCCTCAACAATGCAATTTGTCCTGGGGATGGAGACCTCGTTCCCACCACCACTTAAGAATGTTTAACTCTTTGTGATATATTCATGTTTAACCTTTTTTGACCCTACCTATTTCCTGTTGAGTTGCTAGCTTCTGTGCAATGCCCTTTTTTGCCCCGTATCTATTCTCTTCATCCGCGGGGGCAGACCCATCTTCCCTTCCGCCCCAACCAGTCTCCCCAGCCACTGAATACCTTACTGTAGACTCTTCCCTTTCTTTTGAAACCGCGGTTGTCCAGTTTCCCGCATTGTGTGAACTTGCACCCCACGCGGCATACGTTGACCCAGCATGGTGCAACCTGAACGCTACTTTGCTAACACGACCCCTTTCCTCTCTCGCTCCCCCCCCCCTTTTTTTCTTTTCTTCTGGTTTGTTGTAGTTGTAACATAGGCGTAGCTCGACTGTATGCATAATCTCCATTTCCGAAACATTTTCCGCTCCTTCTCATAGTTTTCTGCGATTCTATATAAGAAATGTGTTCCAAATGTTTGCGACAGCAAAATCATGTATATTTACTCTGATGAAGGCAAGTCCCGTTGCCGCTACGTAAGTAAACCTAGTTTGGTATTGTTCTTGCTGTGTATCCGACTCTTCTACTTATACTGTTTATGCGAGCTTTGTGAGTTTAGCTCTCTCTAGACTTGTTTCTACCCTGAGCGCTGACAGGACCACAGCAAAGAGCATCATCTAGAAATTTCCGCAGACCGAAACCACAACAGTTGTGATCGAGGACTCCCAGACCAAGTATTTGTATCATCACTTCGATCCTCTCAACCCTGGAACCACGCTTTTGTTTCTCAGCCTGGCGCATGCATTGCTGATGCACGCTCACTGATCTACTTTATCCCTGCCTCTGCTACTACAGTTTTTCTGCATGTTGGTACTAATGATCTGAGCTCTACTTCCGCTGAACGTGCTTTCTCTGACTACCGCTCACTGACTGACCTCATTCTGGAATCTCGACCAAACATTTCCACTATTAACGCCAGTCTCATTCTTTCCCGCTCCGCTAACCGCCACCGCGACTACCGCATCTCTCGCTTCGCTCGCTGCTGCAAAAAATTCATGCCGTTTCAACTCACTTCTGTTGGAATTTTGCCGCTACTCACGCTTTGTCCGCTTCGTCGATCATGGCTTTGAGAACCTTTTAGCCGGCGGAGTACTCGCTGCGGAAGGCTTACACCCGAGCTTCGAGGGTGTGGCCTTGCTTGCTGGCCACATTCGTGCACTCCGCTCCATGACACCGCGGCGCAATCCTCTGGGCTGGCGCGACTTCGCATGTACCGCCGACCCAGTTGCAGCCCCGGCTATCTTGCCAAATGACCGCGACTTTCCACCACTGCCTCCAATTCTATCCAGTGTAAGGACCCCGGAGCAGTGTCGTGCCAGCAGCCCACCGCCACCACCCACCATATCCACCGCAACCACGGCGCCCCGTGCGAATGCCAGCGACAAGCCAACCCCTACTGGCAAACCTGCAGCGGCCGCAACGACCTTGAGGGAACGCTCGCGGCGACACTACGAAGCTACCTGACCAGCGACGCACCAACAGCATGCCACGCCCAACCTCCGCAACTTCAGCGACCGCTGAGCCCACGAAAACTTTCAAGGTGCTGCAGCGGGGTTCCGGAGTTTGGCAATGACGACCAAGTTTCAAATCACGTCTCCAAAGGTGTCTCTAAACACTAAACTCAAGGGCTGCACAATCTTCCAATGGAATGCCCGCGGCCTGCGCTCAAAACTTGCAGATTTCCGTCAACTTATACAGACTTACCAGTTCCCATTCCTCGTAATCTCGGAATCCCGCGTTGAAGATCACGTTCGGCTAAGAAATTATCATTTCCTTCACTCGCATCGCCTGACGGGAGTAAGTCGGTTGTTTATTGGTTTTCGGAAAGATGTACAAGCAGCAAGCGTACCCGTCCAACCTCACGACACTGAGGAATATGTGTGTGCCACCACTATGATCGGGACTCAGCGATTTACATTTATTGCTTCCTACTTGGAACCAGGAGCTGCATTTGATGCCCGCAGGCGTGAAAATATAATTGCAAGGACACGCCCACCTCACATCGTATGCGGTGATTTCAACGCCCACAATGAAATATGGGGAAGTGGATATACCAATTCGCGTGGAGCCAGGCTTGCTGATCTACTTATCAATCACGGTATCGAACCTCTCAATGACGGCAGCATCACCTACATAAAAAATACAACCATCAGCAGCTGTATTGACCTTTCCTTCGTGTCAAACAGCTTCATCCAAAAATTTACTTGGCGTACAGATTTGTAAACGAGAGGCAGTGATCACTTTCCGATTTTAATATCTTATCAAGATGCAGCTGTGGGTCGACGTCAAAGCTATGTCAAGCGCACAGATTGGGAAGCCTTCGAAACCCGCACTGACGTGGGAATAACCGCAGCCAGTAACGACAATGACATAATACCAACTATGGTTAATTGTCTGATAGAGTCATCGATCGTAGTGAGGAAGCGCCTAGATATCAAGACCGATCCAGAATATGAAAGGCTGCGTGCCATCCGCAGACGCGCTGAGCGTAAGGCGCGACGCACCAAAAACTTAGAGGACTTGAGGCAGGCTCGCAAAACGCAAAGACACGTGAGGCGTTATTTAGAAAAGTAAACCGGCAACGGTGGCGTGATTTTTGCACAAACTTAGATGTCCACAAACCATTATTGAGGGTATGGCGCATTATAATAGGTATGCGCACAGATAACCAACAACTGTATCCTTTCAAAGCGCTGTCGTTACACGAAGGCATATCACAAAAAGAAGCCGCTGAGGAGTATTGTCGGCTCATATCTACAGTATCCATGCCTCCGCTATTCCTTCAACGTGTCCCCGACGTAACGCCACCAAACGCTGTAGCCGCAATGGACCTTTCGTTTTCTATTCGAGAGCTCGACACGGCCATCTCGAATGTCAAGAAACGTTCTTCTCCAGGTCATGATGACATACATTACGAAGCGATTTCCCATCTGTCTCACCATTCCCGCCTACGCCTTCTGGAATACTACAACTCAACCTGGCTCTCTGGTAGTGTTCCTACAGAATGGAAAATCGCTAAAATTACTGCAATCCTAAAACCTGGGAAGCAACCGACAAGATTCGACTCATTCCGGCCTATCGCCTTACTAAGCTGCATTGGAAAAATCATGGAAAAAATGGTATTTAAAAGAATTACGTGGTACTTGGAAAGCAGAAACCTTTACCCACCTGAAATGAATGGCTTCCGGAAAAACAGATCCGCTATTGACAACATAATCGCTCTCGTCGCTTCACTGGAAGAAGAACTACAAAGCGGAAACATACCGACAGTAGTATTCTTGACATAAACTCAGCATTTGATTCAGTCTTGCATACTGCAATTCTAGAGTCCTTAGCTGTCCTTGGTCTTGGTGGAAGACTGTACGCCAGGATTGCGAGCTACCTCACATGACGTGCAATTTTCATGTGCACGCCAGAAGGCCCTACTTCCCATCACAATATACAGAAAGGATTGCCTCAAGGAGCCGTTTTAAGTCCTCTATTATTCAACCTCACGCTTATCCACCTAAAGCGTGCGCTCCCTCCCGGCGTCAAGGTCACACTTTATGTGGATGACATCTGCATTTGATATGCGGCAAGGTCACGTCGTACAACGCAACAGCGGCTGCAGAAAGCTTTGAGCAATGTGTCTTCGTACCTTGCGTCCAAGGGTCTCCGCCTTTCTTCCGAGAAAAGCGTTGCCATGGCGTTCACCCGCAAGCGGATGAGACAATACCCTCTAATCCTTGGCGGTCGTTGTCTGCAATACGCACGAACCCAAAAATACCTTGGGATCATCGTAGATAGAAATCTATCATGGGCGCCGGAAGTCAAGCGATTACGTACTCGTCTCTCTGGGGTGGCACAAGTTATTGGATACCTTGCTGGATGTTGCTGGGGAAGCGACTGCAGATCCATGGTGCTTCTCTGCAAAGCATATGTAGACGGCTTGCTGCGCTACAGCCTGCCTGTTCTGCAACGGCTGTCGCCCACATGCAAAAAGCAACTCAATGCGGCTAGAAACAACTGCCTGCGTACCTGCCTCGGCCTTCCTAAGGGCTCATCGTGTGTTGGCACTGTCGCAGAGGCTGGTTGCTTGCCTTTAGATATTATTAGAATGCAGGAAACATTTAGAATATACTTGAGGCATACGCTGCACGCAAAATTCAAGTTCTTGACCGGTATTGTACAATGCAACAAAATTTCGAGCTTCGCAGAAATTCTAAATAATATAAACATCTCTGTACCTACCCAACGACGACAACTCATGCCATCTGATTTCCCGCCTTGGACTCTATCACCCCTATGCATAAAATTAAACATACCTGGACTCACATAAAAAAAGTTATGCCTCAGATATGCCTCCTTCAACTAACACTTGCCCATATAAGTGACCAATACTCTCGTATGACCCACATTTTTACTGATGGATCATCTACGCCTGACTGCAGTTCTTCTGGGCTCTTCATTTCATCCACCGGCCAAGCACTCTCATACCGTCTTGAGCGCCCAACATCATCTACATCTGCTGAGCTTCATGCCATCAAACAAGCACTTCGCTACATTCTCCGCCAGCAGCCAGCACAGTGGGTAATCTTTACGGATTCGAAGGCAGCACTGCAAACTCTTCGACGTGCCAGCTGCTTCAGCATTCAAGAACATATATCCCGCGATGTCTCTTACCTAAATCATCTAGTTTGTGTCGCCGGACACCGCGTGATACTGCAGTGGATCCCTGCCCACTGCGGCATCATAGGCAATGAAAAGCAGATGAGGCTGCCAAGAGAGGATTGCAACTGCGGAACGTGAGGAACATTTTCTTCACGAAGCACGATGCCTCTAGGCTAGCAAAGGAGCTTGTTTTCAGGGAAAGAAGCACCTTCTGGTCTCTCCCGGAAAACCAGCACCCATTCCTGCATCATGTCGACCCAACTTTGGCACTGAGGTTACCGGAGCGACTTCCACGTCGGCTAGAGACTTTGCTCCATCGCTTACGTCTCAACGTGGCGCTAACACATACCTACCGCTATCGCCTTGGCCTAACCTCGAACCCCTATTGTGACAACTGCGGTTCACCAGAAACCGTCGAGCATATTTTACTGGCGTGTCCTACATACTATCAAGCAAGAAACAACCTCGCACAGAAGATCGAGTGCCTCAACCACAGTTCCTTCACTTTAAAAGCACTTCTGGGACCATGGCCATCTCCCTCCTCTCAGCGTAAAGTGCTAACCGCATTATTTGAATATCTCAATGACATCGGCGTCGCTGAGCTGATATAGGACCAGACCATTCTTGCACTGTACAACCGCCCATAGACTTTTCACGTGTCGCACTGACGGACCCCAACGCACACGCTCCCTCCTTTTTTTCACTTTTATGTTCTCCTTTCTTCTCTCCCTTCCACCTTTCTTCCTATTGCAACTTTTTCCCTCCTGCCGTACCCCGCAGAGTAGCATGTCGGCGTTAACATGCCGGCAGACCTCTCTGCTTTCCTCTAATAAAGAGCTTTCTCTCTCTCTCTCTCTCTCCCAACAGCAGCGCGTCCACCGGACCTTCCGGGGTCCAAAATCCAGCCCTCCGTGCCACCTGCCCTTACAACCTTCGAAAAAAATCAGCTTAGCAGCAACTGACTACAGCACAAAAAACAGGTAACGCGGCCTCCATCGTCGTTTCAAGACAGTTCTTAAAGCTGAGAAAAATCACCGAAAAGCGCTTATAATCCGAATTGCACGTTTCCGCTCTTGCACAGTACTTGAAGGCCGCGGTCGCTCCCAGGGGTCTCAGGATTAGAATAAAACCTGCTACTACCAAACTCTCCCCGTCCAACATGAATAGGTGGAAACAGGTACTCAATAAAGCATATTTACAATTACCTGAAATAATCCTCAATCACTACGAAACTATGGCCCTTTCTCTCCCATAGAAAGCGGAACTACTTAGTCAGGAACTAATCAAACGAGAGTTGAACCTTTTAAGCAACTACGAATCTAAGACGGCCTCCGCCATATCCCGAAAAAAAGAGCGAAAGTTTAACCGAGATGAGATTTCTAACGCTGGCCACATGCGTAAGAACCTAGCAAGCTCCGGCACTAGTAACTGCCCCCACTCCGACAACACGACCGATAATGTCACTACGACTGTAATAAATGCTTCAACGACTGGACCCTAAACAGTTCAGTTAAACCACTGTAATTATAATTTTCCCTCGCCTGCCGTCACAAAATAAAACCTTCCTGGGAATGTAATGAAGGTTTCAAGTATAACCCTCTCCCCACCTCTGATGAACGTCTTGTCAAAGGGCCTAAACTTTTGCCCCGCTACGGGTCGTTTTGATGAAGTTCTACTTTTAAAGGACCTAGATAACTTCGCCAGAAACATGAGGCTACGAGAATACTTCTACGATCACCAGGCGACAAAAGAAGCCCGCAGAACCCTACCTAGCTATAAGCAATGGACCCATCCCACACAGCGCGATAGTTGCCTCGACATGTACATCAAAGCTGTCCAACGAGATGTGCGAAACGCATACCAAACACAAATCTCTTTCCACCACAACCTGACCACCAACGAAACGAAAGCCATAGAGGAACTGGCAAGCTGTCCCTACATAATTATTAAACCTGCCGACAAGGAAGGCGCAATCGTAACCCTTGACAAAACCGGCTAAGTTAACGAGGCCAATAAGGAACTATCAGTATCGACGTTCTATAAAGCACTACCCAATGATCCCACTCAAGACTATCAGCAAATTGTCAAAGGTAAACTTGCTCAGCTTGTTAAAACTAAAACAATAAATGAAACCACGCCTCGTTCTCTGATCCCCTTAAGCCCAGTAGCCGATAAATTTTATGTTCTCCCAAAGATTCACAAGGTGAACAACCCAGGGCGCCCCAGTGTTTCTGGCTTTTACACTTTTACCGAAAAACTCTCGCGCTATGTGGATAATCTCATTTGCGACATTCCGCCCAGCTGTCCCTCCTTGATTAAGGATACCACGGAATTACTATGAGACATTTTAAAAATTGAAACTCCTGCTAACTGCCTTCTAGTTACGCTCGATGTTGCGTCACTGTATACTAACATCCCCCATGAAGATGGCATCGCCGCGGTATCCCTTGCGTATGACCAGTCATCGTGTGACAAACCTATCGATCCTTCTGCTCTCCAAACCTTCCTAAGGCTTATTATTGAACTTAACAATTTTGAGTTTGACAGAGTTCATTACGTGCAAGTCAGCGGAAAGTCAATGAGAACTCGAATCGGACCTAACTAAGCCAATATCTTTATAGCTCACCTCGAATCAAACTTTTTTGACACCCAAAATTTAAAGCCAATGTACTATTAAAGGTATATTGATGACATATTCATGATCTGGCAACACGGTAAGGCGGATATCCTCACCTTCATTTGGGCATTTACCCTACCCCTTCCTAGTCCTTGCCTCGCTCATTTCTATTTGGAACAGTGTAAACTTTCTGGACGTCACCGTTACTACCTTCCAAGGTCGGCTTCAAACAAACTTGTATAGAAAACCGACACACATACGGCAGTATTTGCACTTCACAAGTAGCCATGTCAGACACTGCAAGACAGCAATAACTTACAGCCAAGCCAACCGATTTAGGATAATTTGCTCAAACCAACCCGACTTTGACTGAAACTTTCGAGAACTCAAGACCGCCCTCCTGAATAAAATACCCAGAAAAAGTTATCGAGGACGCTATTGTGCGAGCCAACGAATTAGTCCATAACGTAATCTGTAAGAAAAAAGCACCGTACGGGAACCCGCAAACTAACTTAGTTTTAACCCACTTATCCTCCTTTCCAAGAGTGTCAACCGTGCTAAAAACATTACAATATCATTATGCAAAGTGACTGCTTAGAAAGCATATTACCCGAACGACCACACATTGTCTACTGGTGTGAAAAGAATTTAGGTGACTTTCTTACTAACTCTCGCATCAACCGACCGGCAACTACTGGCTGTATGCCCCGCAATAAACCCCGATGTAAAGTATGCCCACACATGTAAGTATGACTACTACGTAAATATTATATGTAACTTTACTATGACTCCGCTAAAGTCGTATATCTTCTAGAGTGTTATGTTTGTAGGCAACAATATATCAGCCAAACTGAAACGCCCTTCCGAATACAATTCAATACTCACCGCTCTCATTAAAGAGCTGCCCTTATGTGCCAATGTCAAGACATGTGAACAGCCCCGGGCATGCATTTGAACATCTTAAAGCAACGATTTTAGTATCCGCCGTCAAAACGAACCACGATCGCGAGGTTTGGGAATCTTATCTCATTTATAGGTTGCGTCAGCCCTACTTGGGATAAAGAAAGTTACGGAAAACTAACGTGCTTATCCCTCGATACAAAACGGCGGCTTCAATGTTTTTATAACGTTGTTCATTATTCCTACCCTTGAGTTTCCCATGATAATTCGCAGAAACTCTACTACTACAGCAGCTTAATTAGCCTAATGCCGCTCAACAATGCCATTGGTCCTGGAAAAAGAGGCCTCGTTCCCACCACCACTTAACAATGTATAACTCTTTGTGATCTATTCGTGTTTAACCTTTTACGACCCTAACTATTTCCTGTTCAGTTGCTAGCTTCTGTGAAATGCTCTTTTGTTCCCCGTATTTTTCTTCATCCGCGGGGGGCACACCCATCTTAGCTTCCGCACGCATTCTCTGAACTTTCAGCCCACGCGACATACGTTGACCCGGCATGGTACAACCTTGAACGCTGCTTTTCTAACACGACCCCTTTCTCTCTCTCGCCCCCCCCCCCTTTTTTTTCTTTTCGTTTGTGGTTGTTGTAACATAGGCGTAGCCCGATTGTATGCATACTCTCCATTTCCGAAACATCTTCCGCTCCTTCTGTCAGTTTTCTGCAAACCTATATAAGAAATGTGTTCCAAATGTTTGCGACAGCAAAATCATGTAACTTTACTCTGATGAAGGCAAGTCCCGTTGCCGCTACGTAAGTACACCTTGGTCGTTTTAGTTCTTGCTGTGTATACGACTCTTTACTTATACTATTTCTGCGCGCTTTGGTAGTTCATTTTTCTCTAGATTTGTTTCTACCATGAGCGCTGAAGAACCACAGCAAAGAGCATAATCTGGAAATTTCCGCAGACCGAAACCACAAGAGTTGTGAGCGTGGACTCCCAGACCAAGTATTTGTATCATCCCTTCGATCCCTTCTGCCCCGGAACCCCCGCTTTTGTTTCTCAGCCTGGCGCATGCATTGCTGACGCAAGCTCACTGATCGACTTTATCCCTGCGTCTGCTACTACACTTTTTCTGCATGTTGGTAATAATGATCTCAGCTCTACTTCCGCTGAACATGCTTTCTCTGACTACCGCTCACTGACTGACCTCGTTGTGGAATCTCCACCGAACATTTCCACTAATAACGGCAGGCATATTCTTCCCCGCTCCGCTAACCGCCACCGTGAGTACCGCATCTCTCGCTTCGCTCGCTGCTGCAACAAAAAGGCACGCCGTTTCAACTCACATCTCCGCGAATTTCGCTGACACTCACGCTTTGTCTGCTTCGTCGATCATGGCTTTGTGAACCTTTCAGCCTGCCGAGTGCTCGCTGCGGACGGCTTACACCCGAGCTTCGAGGTTGTGGCCTTGCTGGCCGGCCACATTCGTGCACTCTGCTTCATGCAACAGCGCTGCAATCCTCTGGGCTGGCGCGACTTCGCATGCACCGCCGACCCAGTTGCAGCCCCGGCTATCTTACCAAATGACAGCGATTTTCCACCTTCTTGTATTACAGCGCACTACAAACAGGACATAGGGAAGTGCGCTGACACAGCGCTGACTAAGAATAAGGGGTTTATTGGGAAGTGAACATATACACGATGCAACCAAACACAAAACCAATATCAAATGTGAACAAAGTATGCACTCTCATCTCATTGACGGTTGGCCTGAAATTGTAGTTCTTTTTCTGATAGGGCTAAGGAAGGCATGCTGGTGCACTTGTCACTCTGCCGATGAATTTCGAAGGCCTCGATGATTTCTTGGGTGCTCTTATGATTTCCTTTTCCTATCAGCTTGCAGTTATCGTACTGTGGTTGAACCCGCACTGCTTACAGTGGGCGGCTGGGTGCCCTTCCGGGACAAGCTTTTCTACTTTGTTGTGATGCTCCTGAAGTCGGTCGTTGATAGATCTTCCCGTTTGTCCTATGTAGCTCATTTTGCAGTCCAAGGGCAATGAGTATACTACTTCCTCCTTGCATGGTTTGTGTTTGATTGCATCGTATATATGTTCACTTTCCCAATAAACCCCTCAGTTGTTAGTAAGCGCTGTGTCTGCGTCCTTTCCTGTGTCCTGTTCGTAGTGGGCTGTAATACAAGAATGTCGAAATACCAACTCGCCCATCAGTCCACACTCGTCAACTTCATCACTAGTTATTCGGGCTGTTTCTTCATCAGTAACTGTGAACCCCAGTCTTCTCATCTCTTTGACGGCAAGTGCGTTCTGCCGTGCACGAAGTCTTTCTTTTTGCATCCGTCACGGAATATTGCCGTCAGACGTTCTGACTTTATTCGCTGGCTTTGCTCCTTCCCACTGTCATGGAAGACGCATGTGCAAGATTCTGCGCTCTGAGTGGCAGCAGCAAGGTAGGATGCCAAAAGAAGCTCTGTGCCTGCGAATCCACTGCAACACGACCCCCCCTGCTGCTGGGAAAGAATGGCGCGAGTGCCGTCGGACCTTGGACAGCACCACAGCGTTCCTGTGGCAGGCCATACTCCCTCACCTACGAGCCAGGCTTCCACGAAGACTCCAGGAATCAGGAATGTGGTGAACACTGTGGGAGACGTTCATCTTCGAAGTGACGTACACGGAGTGCTTAGCCTTAGACCTAAGTTCGCCATGGAACCAAAAAGGACTGGCCTAGAACTTATCACCATTGTACGCAGCATATGAGACAGAGCGGCCGACTCAAAAAAAGAGCGCTGCATTTCAGAAGGAGTGGACGTTTTGGACAGGAGCGTCTCTACATGGAACCGTCTGCCCGTCGGTCGTGCTCTGGAATTTCTTCGGGACAAGCACCTGTACCTAGTTCCCGCCGACAAAGAAGTAGGCTTCACAGTGCTCCCTTCAAGTGAGTACAAAAGCAGAGCACGGGCAGCCCTTGATGCTGTATTCCTCAAGCAGGACAACGTGAACCTCAGAAAAGTAAAAAAAAGAGGCCCTGAAGATATGCAGGAACCTAAACCTAGAAAGACTCTCGCGATTATTCGACAACAGAAAGAACTTCTGTTTAAATGTGTTTTTCTCTGCAAAAACCCACAATGTTGATTATCCATTTCGTGCGATTGTGTCCGAAAATGGCGCCTTGCAGAAGTCACTCGCTACTTTTCTGCAGAAAAAAACTAAACATTCTTAGTATTGACGATCCCTTCCTGATTGACAGCAGTGAACATGTCATTCAATATTTGAACCTTAACCCTGACAAGCGCTTCAACGCTTTTTCTGTGGACGTAAAGATTTTTTATTACTCACTGCCGCAGAATAAATTACTTACATGTATTGAGAAAGCCATAGATCAACATGGTGCGATTGCATTTCAGAATTCAGCTGGAATAGCAGCATCTGGCCTCATCGACCTAATCAGCTTTTATCTGAAATCAACTTACGTAACTTGAAACGACGATGTGTTTATCAGAAAAAATGAAGTTTGTATTGGTTCAGCGTGTACCCCAGTTTTAAGCAATATTTTTCTCGCGTATCACGATAGGATTTTGAGCATGCGCTTGCAAAGGTCTAGTGTTGTAAAAATATTCAGATATGTTCACGACTACTTGGTGATTGTAGATTGTGACGGAGACAAGTTTTTTCCGGTGTTGATCAAGTTCCTAATGTGTTCAGACAGAGCCTTGCACCCCTAGAGGTGACGTACGAGATGCCGGAAGGGGATTCGATAAGGTTTTTTGACCTCAGGTTACATTTTTCTGAGTCACATACTTGCTGGTGCTATGAGCCACGAAGCATGAAACCGATCTTCCCCTTTTTATCTGCGCACTCAAAGCTTGTCAAGAGAGGCCTTGGTAAGTGATCTTTCGAAAGTGCTTTGCGGAAGAGTTGTGCTCATCACATGGAAGTGGCGTTTCAACAACAGGGCACCCGCCTTCGCTCAGCAGGGTACCCCTCGCATGTTTTAGTGACGGTTGCAAAGGCCATGCTCAAAGCAGCTCGCAGGCAGGTTTCAGATGATACTCAAGCTGCAAATCAAGAAAAAGAGAAAAGAAAAAATGTAGTTGTAGTGCCGTACATCCACGCAGTTGCGCACAACCTAAAAAAGAC
The DNA here is from genome assembly GCA_013339765.2 of Haemaphysalis longicornis. Lineage (NCBI taxonomy): Eukaryota > Metazoa > Arthropoda > Arachnida > Ixodida > Ixodidae > Haemaphysalis > Haemaphysalis longicornis. The sequence continues at coordinate 2,047,305 of CM023454.1, read as the reverse complement.
GGGCAAGCGCGCAGGCGTGAATTTAGTGTTCTCGGCACGGAAAAACTTATTCAGTTGTGCTGAAAAGCACACACAAGGGAGAGGAAGCGTCGGGAACTGTGCACGAGGCACCACAATCAGTTTGTGGCATGCAAGGAGGAAGTAGTATACTCATTGCCCTTGGACTGCAAGAGGAGCTACATAGGACAAACGGGAAGATGTATCAGCGACTGGCTTAGGGAGCACCACAAGAAAGTAGAAAAGCTTGTCGCGGAAGGGCACCTAGCCGCCCACTGTAAGCAGTGCGGGTGCAAGCCACAGTACTATAAGTGCAAGGTAATAGGAAAAGGAAATCATAAGATCACCGAGAGATCATCGAGGCCTTCGAAATTCATCGCGCAGTGACAAGTGCATAGGGTTCCTTCTGTAGCCCTATCAGAAAAAGAACTAAATTTCTGGCCAACCGTCAATGAGATTAGAGTGCATACTTTGTTCACACTTAAAATTGGTTTTGTGTTTGAGTGCATCGTATATGTGTTCACTTTCCCAATAAACCCCTCAGTTGTTAGTCAGCGCTGTGTCTGCGTCCTTCTTTGTGCCCTGTTTGTAGTGCGCTGTAATACAATAATGTCGAAATACCAACTCGCCCATCAGTCCACACTCGTCGACTTTCCACCACTGTCTTCAATTCTATCCAGTGTAAGGACACCGGAGCAGTGTCGTGCCAGCAGCCCACCGCCACCGCCCCCCAGATCCACCGCAACCACAGCGTCCCGGGCGAACACCGGCAACATGCCAACCCCTACTGGCAAACCTGTAGTGGCCATAGCGCCCCGAGGGAACGTCAGGGAACTACGAAGCTCCCTGACCAGCGCCGCACCAACAGCATGCCCCGCCCAACCTCGGCATCTTCAGCGACCGCTGAGACCACGAAAACCAATAGCAGCGCGTCTGTCGCACCTTCCGGGGTCCAAAATCCAGCCCTGCGTGCCACATGCCCTTACCTTCTTCGAAAGAATCTGCATAGCAGCAACTGACTACAACCCAAAAAAACAGGTAACGCGGCCTCGTTCCCAGTTTCAATACAATTTTTAAAGCTAAGAAAAATTACCGAAAAGCGCATACGTTCCGAATTGCCTGTTTCCGCTCTTGCACAGTACTTGAAGGCCGCGGTCGCTCACAGGGGGTCTCAGGATTAGAATAAAAGCTGCTACTACTGAACTCTCCCTGTCCAACATGAATAAGTGGAAACAGGTACTCGATAAAGCATCCTTACAATAACCTAAAATAATCCTCAATCACTACGACACTACGGCCCATTCTCTGCGAAATAAAGAGGAACAACTTAGTCAGGAACTAAGCAAAAGAGAGTTGAATCTTTTAAGCAACTACGAATCTAAGACGGCCTCCACCATATACCAAACAAAATGACCGAAAGTTTAACCGAGATAAGATTTCTAACACTGGCCACATGCGTAAGAACCTAACAAGCTGCGGCACTAGTAACTGCTCCAACTCTGACAATACGGCCGATAATGTCACTACGACTGTAATAAATGCTTTTGACTACTGCACCCCAAACAGTTCAGTTAAACCACTGTACTAATATTTTTCCCTCGCCTGCCGTCACGAAAGAAAACTTCACCGGGAATGTAATGAACCTTTCACGTATAACCCTCTCCCCAGATCAGATGAACGTCTGATCTAAGGGTCTAAACTTTTGCTGTCTACTGGTGGTTTTGATGAATTTCAACTTTTTAAGGACTTAGATAACTTCGCTAGAAACATGAAGCTACGAGAATACTTCTACCATCACCCCGCGACGGAAGAAGCCCGCAGAACCCTACCTAGCTATAAGCACTGGGCCCCTCCCGCACAGCATGATAGTTGCCTCGACATGCACATCAAAGCGCTCCAATGCGATTTGCGAAAAGCATACCAAACACAAATTTCTTTCCACCACAACATGACTACCAACGAAACGAAAGCCCTAGAGGAACTCGCAAGCTGTCCCGACATAATTATTAAACCTGCCGACATGGGAGGCGCAATCGTAATCCTTGACGATATGTTAACGAGGCCAATAAGCAAATATCAGTATCGACATTCTATAAAGCATTACTCAAGGATCCCACTCAAGATTATAAGCAAATTGTTAAAGATGAACTTGCTGATCTTGTTAAAAATAAAACAATAAATGAAACCACGGTTCATTCCCTGATCCCCTTAAGCCCAGTTCTAACCCAGTTCCCCTTAAATTCTATCTTCTCCCTAAGATTCACAAGGTGAACTACCCAGGGTGTCCATTGTATGTGGCATTGGCACTGTTACTGAAAACCTCTCGAGCTATGTGGATAATCTCATTTGCCACATTCCGCCCAGCTTTCCCTCCTTCATTAAGGATAGCAATGAGTTTCTCTCAGACCTCTCAGAAATTAAAATTCCTGATAACTGCCTTCTTGTCACCCTCAATGTTGCGTCACTGTATACTAATATCTCCCATGAAAATGGCATCGCCGCTGTATCCCTAGCGTATAAGCAGTCATCTTGCGACAAACCTATCGTTTCTTCTGCTCTCCAAATCTTTCGGAGGCCTATTCTTGAACTAACAATTTTGAGTTCGACGGAGTTCATTACGTGCAAGTCAGCGGAACGTCAATGGGAACTCGAATCGGACCTAACTACACCAATATCTTTATGGCTCACCTCGAATCAAAGTTCCTTGAGACCCAAAATTTAAAGCCAATGTACTATGAAAGGTTTATTGATGATACATTCATTATCTGGCAACCCGGTGAAGCGGAGCTCCTTACCTTCATTGAGGCATTTTACCTGGCCCTTCCAGGTATTTCCCCTGCTCATTCCTATTGGAAAGACAGTGTAAACTTTCCGGACGTCACCGTTTCTATTTTCCTAGTTCGGCTTCAACCATAACTGTATAGAAAACTGAAAGACCCGCGGCAGTATTTGCACTTCCGAAGTAGCCATGTGAGACACTGCAAGACAGCAATACCTCACAGCCAAGCCCACTGATTTGGGAGAATTTGCTCAAACCAAGCCGACTTTGACTCAAACAGTCGAGAACTCAAGAATGCCCTCCTGAATAAAAAATACCCGGAAAAAGTAATCGACGACGCTATTGTGTGAGCCAACCACTTAGACCGTAACGTAATCTGTGAGAAAAAAGGCCCGAACTGGAACCCGCAAACTAACCTATTTTTAACCCACTCATCCTCCGCTCCAAGAGGGTCAACCGTGCTAAAAAACATCACAATATCCTAATGGAAAGTGACCGCTTAAAAAGCATATTCCCCGAACCACCACACGTTGTGTACCGGCGTATTAACAATTTAAGTGACTTTCTTACTAACTCTCGTATAAACCGACCGGCAACTACTGGCTGCATGCCCTGCAATAAACCCCGATGTAAAGTATGCCCACACATGACCACTACAAAGCGCGCCACCAGCACGGCTTCAGACTACTACGTAACTTTATAAAAAGGTAACTTTAACTGTCACTCCTCTAATGTCGTATATCTTCTAGAGTGCAATGTTTGTAGGCAACAATATATCGGCCAAACTGAAACGCCTTTCCGAATACGGTTCAATAATCACCGCTCTCATGCAAAAATTTGCCCTAATTTGCCCCTGTCAAGACATGTGAACAGTCCCGGGCATGCATTTGAACATCCTTAAGTAACGATTTTAGAATCCGCCTTCAAAACGCACCACGACCGCGAGGTTTGGGAATTGTATCTCATTTATAAGTTTGGGTCAGCCGCACTTGGGATTAAAATAATTTACGGAAAACTAACGTGCTTATGCCTCGATTAAAATTGGCGGCTTCATAATTTTTATAAGTATCTTTATTATTCCTACCCTTGAGTTTCCCATCAGAATTCGCAGAAACTCCCCTAATAAAGCAGATTTATTAGACTAATGCGGCTCAACAAAGCCATTTGTCCTGGGGAAGGAGGCCTCGTTCCCACCACCACTTCAGAATGTTTAACTCTTTGTGATCTATTCATCTTTACCCTTTTGTGACCCTACCTATTTTCTGTTCAGTTGCTAGCTTCAGTGAAATGCTCTTTTCTGCCCCGTATCTATTCTCTTCATCCGCGATGGGCACACCCATCTTGGCTTCCTTCCCAACCAGTCTCCCCAGCCACTGAATACCTTACTGTATACTCTTCCCTTTCTTTTGAAATCGCGGTTGTCCAGTTTCCAGCATTGTCTGAACTTGCAGCCCACGCGGCATACGTTGATCCGGCATGGTGCAACCTGGAACGCTGCTTTATTAACACTACCCCTTTCTCTCTCTCACTGTCCCGCCTTTTTTTTTTTTTGTTTTTGTTGTAACATAGGCGTAGCCCCACTGTGTGCATACTCTCCATTTCGGAAACATTTTCCGCTTCTTCTCACAGTTTTCTGCAAACCTATATAAGAAATGTGTTCCAAATGTTTGCGACAGCAAAATTATGTAACTTTACTCTGATGAAGGCAAGTCCCTTTGACGCTACGTAGGTAAACCTTGGTTGTTTTTGTTCTTGCTGTGTATCAGACTCTTTACTTATACTACAAGTACATATATATAAAAATATATATTTATATATATACTCTTTTTTTTCTTTCTTTCCAAGTTCTTTATCTGTTTCAATGACATACCAAATCCTCCCCTTTTGCTTTCCGAGGTTTTCTTGACTGCCAAACCTTATTTCTCTCTCTCTCTCTCTCTCTCTCTCTCTCTCTCTATATATATATATATATATATATATATATATATATATATATATATATATATATATATACATACAGAATATATATATATATATATATATATATATATATATTACAAGAGAAGAAAAACTTCGAACAAGGTAAAAGCACGATTGTGGCCTACGTTTCAGCAAAGAGAACTTGCTTTCCTCAGGCCCTGAGGAAAGCAAGTTCTCTTTGCTGAAACGTAGGCCACAATCGTGCTTTTACCTTGTTCGAAGTTTTTCTTCTCTTGTGTTCTCTACCATCTTCAAAGTTCTACTACTCCCTATATATATATATAGTATATATATATATATATATATATATATATATATATATATATATATATTATATATATATATGTGTATACATGCGTGTGCGTCCACGAAAGTGGTGGTTGAACTGCCCCGCAGTTAGCGTAGTGGTTATCACACCAAACCGATATTCTGGAGGTCGTAGGTTCGGGTCCCTCCTTGTGGGCACTTTTTCATCACGTTCTTTCTTACTCAAAAAATTCTTCATCTGTTTCAGTATCAGTAGCAGTTTATTCTCGTATTGAAAATAAAGTGTGGAAAAATACATATATGTTTCAATACCCTACCGCATTCCCCCTTTGCTTTCTGAGGTTTTCTTGACCGCCAACTCTTATTTTATGGTAATTGACCGAACACCTCATTTCCCTAATTTCGATTCCCTACATGCTTAACGAAGGCCTCTGTTCTGGCAGTCTTGGTGCCAAAGGTAGCTTCATAGGGTTCAATGCTTGTCGACCACTCTCGACATGAAGACACTGGAATCACGGCCCGGGGGTTAGCAAAAAAGTCCCGTTCACCCCGAGTAGTCCAAGTCGCGCTGGCTACCACCCCCAAGTGAAGTAAACAAAAAATGCTTTAACATAAATTCTCAAAAAAGAGGCGGGGGAACAGCCCCACCGGTAGCGTAGTGGTTATCGCACCGGACTGTTATTATGGAGGCCGTGGGTTCGGATCCCACCCAGCGGGCATTTAACCACTTACTTTCTGACTCAAAAAAATCTTCACCAGTTTCTGTGACGTAGCGCATTCCCCCCTTTGCTTTTAGAGGTTTCCTTGACGGCCAAACCCTATCCTATATATATATTATATATATTATATATAATATATATATATATAACAAAAAAAGAAAGGCACACGTCGAAAAAGGAAAAGGTTTAACAATTCGGCCGAGGCACCAGACTTCGTCAAAACAACCTTTATTCAGATTAACTGTTATTCTGACGAAGGCCGGTCCCTCTGCCGAAATGTTAAACCTTGTTCTTTTTCGACGTGTCTTTCTTTTTTTTGCTACGACTTGCTGGTGTACACGAAATATTTTGCTCTGCTATGTAAATATATATATATATATGCATATAGGTACAAGCTATAATCGAACGGGTAAAAAGGTACTGTACATGAGATTCTGAGGGTACGACGCATTAGACTGACGTGTGTGTGCTGGTGTGGCGAGATTCAGCACTCTCACATGAGCATTGGGTGGCGACGGTGCGTGGTAATACTGTCAGAACAGGATACTCTCACACTAGGTGCTGCATAGTATGACGTACGCCCTGGACGCAGGTTGAGCAGGTGACATCTTGATGGGGGGGACTCAGCGTCGTCAGGTTGCTGGCGTCCGCGACGAGAGATTTAAGCTTGCCATTTAAAAGGAGCATAATCGGTCAGTGCCGCTCCAGCTCGAGCCTTATGGATAAAAATCTCCGCGGCATGCGGCATTTCGCTCGGTACTAGATGGCTTTCGAAAGATAACAGTGCCAAAAGCACCTTTCATCCTCGTTCCTTCCAGACGTTACGCTTGTCGTGGGGGTCATAGAATGCACGGTCTGTAGCGAACCCGTGGTCTAGGGGGGGCAAACGGCAATGCAGAAGCGCGCTCAGCAAAGCGGGAGCAGCCTCGATTCCGAAGCCGCCCGCATGGCTGGGAACTCAGGTCAGTTGGACATCCACATGTTTTGTACCATATTTGCGCGGCAACTGCTCCTCATTAGTTGAGTTAGACAGCCATGCCGCAGAATCTGCCGTTATTTTCTCAGTCCCTGAAGAGCGTATGTGGAGAAGGTGTGGGGCTCCCAAAGGGGAAAAGCGCCGTGAGGCACTTTCTGCAATAAATATTTCAGGGCCTTACGAATAGCACCCAACTAAAGTTCAGCCGATTTGTGTACTCTTCATCATAGTGTTGGAGCACCAGACCAAGGTGCACGTAAAGTTGGAGAGGTCAAAAAGCAATGCTTGCTCGGTTGGTGGTAGAATCCCATGAGGCACCTGTAAAAATGGTCCGCATAGCCATAGCTAGCACGGGCGGATCGTGGAAAGTGTGGGACTCTTTCGTAATCATTCAGGTAGTATGATTGGGCCGGAAGATATATACATGCGTCCGGGATGAAATCTTTGGAGGAATAATTGACAGGTCGGTATCGTGCGCTAGGGTGTACAGCAATAATGGACGTTGATCAGAGAGACTCCGTGTGCTGCGCTTTGTGTAATTGCACCTTCACTTTTTGATTGCGGAGTAATTGCACGAAGACGAGAGCAGCGATAGTGCTCTTCCTTTCGCGCATGCAGGGGAAAGGTAATGCCACGCATGGATGCTCTGCTTAACATGTCTTCTCTGGTTTGTGCATTAGTAAGGTCAGAACAGTACGCTGAATAGCAGGCGCGGGAAGTGAGAAGTGCTACTTATAACATTCAAGGGATCTATTCGTTTTTTTCAGTGATGTATACATATTTACCTGTTGTTGTAATACAGACGGAGGTGCCAAGGCCGAAGCATTACGCGGGAGCTCCGATGACGACGCACAAAATGTTGCGAGTGACGTTACAAAGATATAAATAACAAAACAGAACTATTGAACAATGCAGAACTGCATATGCAAAGACAAACAGTAAAACTATGAAGAAATATTAAACACTAAATACCTACGTATGCAGATACAAACTAGAAAACTGAATAGAACTCAAGATATTATAATATCAAGGAGTAGGTTTGAAGCAAAGTATACACAACAACATAGATCGAAAAATGGAACAACATAGCTACGCTACAAGAAATATAAATGTCAAGCAGGTAGTTTCTAAGTACAGTTCTTATATAAAAAAATTGCTTTAACATTGCTGGGTACGGAATTCCAAAAAAAGATATCCCTGAAGACTGTATGGTAAGTTTACCACACGTAGTTCGTAAGTTGGGAAGCAAAAATTTGTATTGAATAAAAAACGCAGGTTATTCGAATTATTAATCACGCCAAACAGAAAAATGCCTAATATCAGTTTATGATTACAAATTTCCAGAAATAAAATACCAAGGCTGAAGCGACAAATCTGAGTTATAGGCAAAACCCGAAGCGTTTGAAATAGTTTAAAAAAAGAAATCGAAGGGGTGCACAGTTGTTGACGCAAATACCTAGTTTTTATATTGTAAGAAGGGGTGACAACTGGGCTTAAGAGCTTCACATTGTCTTATACAGGACGTGAAATGACACTGAAGGGGAGCACAGTGTAAGACTAGAAGGACTTCAGTGTCAAAATTCAGATGCACCCGAATCGATGCCCTTATGAGGGCGATCTTCGTACCAGGAGCCCCATCATTATAGGAAATTCACTGAATGAGGTTGTAGGAAAGCGAAGCCGTGGACTCGGTGAGGCAATGTGGCTCGCCTACATTTATTCGGGCGCGCATGGCCCTCTATAACTGAAGTGGGAGCGGCGATGACAAGCGACCGCCCAGGCGCTCGGTCGTGTTCCATCCTCTCTCTCGAGGCGCGTGGCACTGCTGACGTGCCAGTCCACTGATGATGATTGTGGGATGCAGGGGTGATGATGATAGTGGCGCTGTTAGCGGTGAAGCTACCGCCACTACAGGGCGGACCCCCTAGCGCAGGGCGCGTTAAGACAAAAAGAGAAGAACAAGCTATGTACAGATAATTACTAAGCATGTCCATGGTAGGTCCTTAGACTGTCCAGGTCAAATCATGCGTAACTTATAAAAGCATCCTGGTCAGTCCGTTGGGGGCCTCCGAAGCGTTGATTGGCCTAAGGTGGCCTTTGCTGGGAGTGCAAACTGGGACGAACTGGTGTACGGTATAGTAGTCGAGAAGTGCAAGAGACATGAACCGCGGCCACAGTGCAACCTTGGAGGGTCCGGTAGACGGGCGTTCAACGACTAGCCTCTTGCGACGCATGTTCACTGGCGTTCGTGTGCCGGTACGAGGAGGCTTGTACTCACGGAGGTGACGGTTTGAGCACGGTGTTTTGTGCGACAACGTTGCGCATGCTAAAGTGCAACCGCAGTACGACGCCTAAGGGTGACAGCGGCTACAGAGAGTCACCCACTTCTCGGAACGCCGACGAATATGAGCCCGCAATGCTGGTTGTAGCCGGCATGCAAGACGTTGTTTGGCAAAAAGGCACTGATGCCTCGTTGATGTGCGCCGAAGAAGTGCCAGTGGCGAAACCCGCTTTCTTGACTGGTGCTTACGGCGTCATAGGTGACATCGGCGTCGAGTTTCACGAATACATGCCTGGTCATCCTGTGCGTCGCGGTTGACGAGGTGCTCACGGTGCGTTTGATGCGGAACATAAGTCGTGGCTGTGTTGTTGGTCTCCGAAAAGGGGGGCTGGATGTACGTTGCACCCGAGTCAGGCCCTGATTGCAGTGGAGCCGGGCATAGCGTCAACGCCCTGGTGGACTTCACGTGCAACGCTGGCGTAGCTGGCGACGAGGATCAGCAAGATGGCAAGGTCACGGAGCAAATGCAATCACCAGAGCCCTCGCGTGGGGTAGTAAAAGCGGTCGAGGTGGGTTGTGACTGGTGGGTTTCCATGACGTCGTCCGCCAGAAGTTCATTAGGTATTGGATCGGTTGTTTCAGTATTATTTCGCTCAGAAATGCCTTCCCGTGGCGTTGCAGAAACGGGCGAGGCGGGAGGTGGTCGGTGAGCGCGTGCGATGCCGTCTGGTTCAACTCCGGGCGGTGCAGGTGGGGCTGCTGTGCTGGAGATGGGGACCAAGGTGTTTGCATCGGTGGGAGCGAACGTCGCTGTGCTGGGTTGCACGGAGGGTACCGTGTGTGGTGGCGTAGTATGCGCGAGCCGTGCGAGTACCTCGTGTGCTCCATGCGGCGGCGAAGCGTGCGGAGACCGTGCCGGTACCTCATCTGCTGCAGGCCGAAAGCAGTCGTCCACGAAGCCATAGTGCGCGAGCACGGCAGCGCGAAGGTCATCGTAGGGGGTGGCGCTGGACGGTGGGAAGACGAGAACGCAGTGGAGCTCGAGCGGAAGCGTCTCCCAAAGAAAGGACCTCTTCAGAGGCTGTACAGTGACTTGGTTGGGCAAGAGAATAGCCTCTAACTGGAAGAACCATCCCCTGAGGTGCCGTGGCTCGAACGCTGGTATCGGCGGGTCCCCCCACGTCCCAATGTCGGTGTGCCACTGGCCGGGAATCAGGCGCGGAAATTCCGGGTCACCACTTGTAGGAAAGCGGAGGCGTGGACTCGGTGAGGCAATGTGGCTCGCCTACATGTATTGGGGTGCGCAAGGCCCGGCCAAAACTGGATTGGGAGCGGCGATGCCAAGCGACCGCACCGGCGCTCGGTCATGTTTCATCCTCTCTCTCGATCGAGGCGCGTGGCACTGCTTACGTGCCAGCCACTGATGATGATTGTGGGATGCAGGGGTAATGATGATAGTGGCGCGGTTAGCGGGGGAAGCTGCCGCCATTTCAAGGTGAAGGATGTTCATCCATGCAGGCGCGAGCTCTTTAAGCCTTGTGGCTGCACCCCTTCTCTCGTGAAATCTTACGCTCAAGATGCGAATCGGAAGATTTGTTATTGGACTATTTCTAGATCCTTGAATTTTATACTAATTTGAGCTCTTTCTTCGTGTGACCGTCCAAGGAAAATGCACAGGCGTTTCTCATACGATGCGTGCAGGCCAGTTTGTGGAAGGTAAGCAAATAAAGCATCCAGTGCACGTTGAATGCAGTTCGTGATTGTTCTGTTGTGGGATGCTGTCCTCGGTTAATGCAGATGGTAACATCGTCCTTCTACATAGTAAAACGAATGCCCGTAATGTTATTGTGAAGGCAACTTGTGACCCGTCTCATCACTAGGTTTAATAGGGTTGGTGAGAGGATTGCCCATTGTGACACCCCTACCCTATTTTTGTGGTGACGCAGTTCAGCTACTGCCGGTGCATAGTTTGATGTGCGGTCTTGCAAGAACACTTTTCCATGCTTACAATTCGTGTGCCTGGAAAAGCTTCTTCCTATGCTTGAATAATGGCTTTGTGAGGGACGGCGTAAAACGCGTTTCGAAGGTCGATTTTGAGCGATGCTCAGTGAAACGGTTCTCCGGCTTCGGCGATTGTTTACGTCGGAGGAGGTAGAAGGGGTCGTGTGTGTGAATATTTGTCCGGGATCTTGTTTGCGCTTGATATAAATGAGCACATTGTTCTTCGAGGGGTTTCTTGATAAATGTCAGAAAAATTTTTCCAGAAGTTTACGAAGGGTCGAAATCATAATATTGGCCGCATTTTGCTCAGCTGTTCGGGGACTTGCCGGTCCTGGACGGCGGAGTGGTTCCATTTGGGCGGAAAGGTTCCTGACATCTAAGTCTGATTTATGTTTTTAAATAATTGGTTCTTCCCATTGTGATCTCAATCGCGGAGCTTCTGCAATAAGATGCAATTCTTTCGAAGCGCAATCCTTTCGAGTCAAGGCGTGCATCATTTTTGGTAGTGTAAATGATGGCTCTAACTTGTTATCACAGGCTCTTTTACATTTTCGGTGTAGGTGAGGTACCGCGGGCGTACAAGGCTGCGGAAAAACGTAGATGCAGCCAAATCCTCAAAATGTGCACTGCTGATGCATTCCTTAAGAAGTATTGCTGATGGTGCCTTTGATGGCTTGAAACATCTGCCCGAGTTTTCGAAGGCCTGTACTTTTTCCGATCTAGGCGCAGTGGTCGAGCCATATTTCGTGAGCAAGTTGCTTTGCGTAACGTTGAGCTTGTGCAGTGATTTATTAAAGCTCACGGTAACTCCGGAAACAATTTACTGGTTGCACATAATATTTAGGGTGCCCTCTTCGTGTTCTCCAATAGACTCACCCGTACGCTGGCTGTTCTAAATCAATGTAGCATTAGCCGGCCATTTTTCAGTTGTGCCAGTGCTGGAGCTCTCACGTGAAATCATAATTTGAGGATGTGTCACAATGATTCAGGATGGAGGTTCATTCAAATGCATTTGTTTGATATCGATGACACCATAATTTGGAATAAACCTAATGTGCTGCTAATGCCATTTAGAATCGAGGCCATTGGGTGCACAGAGTTAGGCGTGCTGGCAGGTTCCCCCAAAATTTCGGGTAAATGAGCATTTAGGGAACGGGCCGTGTACTCGTTGTACTGAATGTGGCTTACCACATTTTCAAATGCGCAGGCCATGCCGGAATTTGAATTGGCAAAGACCAGCGATCGCCCGGCGTTGATATACACCAGAGTCAATCAGCAATGTTTGTCGGCATTCAAGTTTAGACCGTAAGCAATTTTGGTTCGTCCAGTGAGAGCTGCTGGGGTGCAGTACGCACTGTGATAGTCGTGCCTGCAATGGCGAATGAAAGTAACGCCCGCGGCGTGCAGCAAAGTGTCATCTGATGCATAGCAAAGCTCACACGCCATTTGTGTCATTGATGATGATAATACTGTATATGTATTTTTACACACTCCTTTTTTATACGGAATAAACTACAACTGAAACTGAAACAAAATTGCGCTGATGAAGACACCACCAGCAGAAAAGGAGCCATGAACTGGTTCTAGCCGATCCGGCTTCTTACAGTTGTTTTGTTTGCGTAGCCGTGGTCAGAATGGGGTGCGGACAAGAGGAGCAACCGCCCAGGGTTGATATACACTCTGCGAAAACGCGTCTATTTTTAAAAAAAAGTAAAAAAATCCCTCATTTAAAACAAAACTACGATCAGTATTAGGAGCTGTCTACTTCCGGTATGAGTTATTTGGATAAATTACTTTACAGTACAGGAGGTATTCTCCGTAATGTTTCTATATTATTCGCAGAAACCGGCACACTAGCACTTTTTTGCAATCGGCGTTTTTATTGAAGATAAAGAGTTGCATGGTAACCCCTTCACAAAATGCTTCCAGTTGAATACAGCAATCTATTCGTGTTAAGAATTGTCGTGTTTTAAAAAAACGTAACTAAAATGTTAACCCTGCTGATGCATTAGCGGTCTCGGCTCGGAGAGAAACATTGCACATTTCGCATCCTCTTCCATTCAGACGCAGCATCTGACCCTGATTTTTACTATATATATCTGTTATTACTTAGTAGATTGGGGATAGGCACCTTTGCCCGCTCTTTGGTATTTGTGAATGGTTGTGGCAAGGAGCGCGACATGCAACAAATTAGAATTTAGATGTGCCTTAAAACAGAAAAGGGAAGAAAACATGGAACCATTCATTGTGTCCTTTAAAATATACAATTGTAATAGTGTATTCAACATACATTTTGCATTATTTTTTCACATTAATTTTTTGTGACAAGTATGTTGCGCCCCCCGACCTTAATCTTCTTTGGCCGCTATGTTCAGTGGCTCCACCAGGCTCGGTGAGCAACAAGTGTGTGGCTTGCGAATGAACACCTGAGAACACAGCCGGTCGCTGTCCGTAACCATCACCACCAGTACACTGCGGTTCGTCCCTCGGCTGGAGGGTACGGAGACGCTCCCACGTTGGCGAATGCGGGACAAATTGCTACACTGGCGACGAGAGAAGAGGCCCCTGAACGGAACGAAGCCACCGAGAGCGGGGAGACACCCAACGCCGGACGCCATTACGCCATGCCGCTGTACGAGAGTCTCGAGCCAATAGAGGGTGAATGGTCATCCTCTCCGGTTTACGAGGAACAAGTCGGTGTGTTTTTTTGGGCAAATGGCACACCCCAAGCCAAACAGTGGCCAGCTGCGGGATCCACGTCTCCGGTCTTCTGGTCGACCTCAAGAAGCCGGCCACGCCACATGAAAAGTCGCTGGGTGAGCTGCTCTCTAAGCTACACTCGCACTTTAGCCCGGTCCCGTCCACGTTAAAGAAGCACTGCCGCTTCACTAACCGAAGCCGCCGAGAAAGAGAGACTCTCGGGCAATTCGTCACAGCGCTGCGAGGTTCAGCGAGAAGGTGCGCCTTCGAGAACCAGCTCGACTCGCGGCTCCGGGACCATTTTTTCTGCGGCGTAAATGGCCCCGTCTAGCAGACGTGACTTCTTGAGTTTCCTTACCCTTCCCTGAACGACGCCGTGACGGCAGCGCTGGCGATGGATGCTGTGGCCATGGATGCAGCCGAGATAGCCCGTGTCGCCGGCTTACCGTCGACTGAAGTGTCAGGGTACAAGATGGAGACACGACATGGCAGGTGCAGTCGTTGCGGTTATGACCACCCCCCTCACAATGCCAGTTCACGCAAGCGGAGTCTTTTGCCTGTTGAAGAACAAAAGCACATTGCTCGGGCATGCCAACGGGTCGCCGAATGCACAGAAGCAGTAGCTGGGGTCAACCAATGGTTTCCCGCAAGCCCACGGGCAAGGAAGCCGACGCAAGGGTAGGCGGTGGGGTGCTCGTCCAATTCGAGGGTTAAGCCCAAGTAACCATTCGATTTGACGACAGGAAGGCAACCCTGCCCCTGCCCTTGACCAAGGGGTCGATACGGACGCTGGTGGGCCGGAACTGGATCCAGGCGTTTGATGTGTGGCTGCCAGAGTACAGGGAAGCAGTACATGTGGTGGCAGGCATCCGGAGCCTCCTGACAAAGTTCAAGCCCCGGGGTGAAACCTTTACCATCGCGGCGGTGAGCATACATCTCCCGGAGGGAGCCTGGCCTCGGTTTTTTAAGCCGCGCCCACTGCCGCTCTTCCATAAGGATGAGTTCACCCAGGAGCTTCAACATTTGCAGCGAGATGATTTCCTGGTGCCCTTCAAGTCGTGTGTGTGGGCGGCTCCCATCGTGCCAGAGCTCAAGCAGGACGGCAGTGTGAGAATTTGTGGGGACTTCAAGACTACAATCAACCCCGTTGCTACCATAGAGAAGTACCCACTGCCCCGACTCGGTGATCTGTGTTCGGCCATTGTCCGTGGAACAGTTCACAAAACTCGACCTCAGAGGTGTTACCAGCAGTTGGCGCTGCAGGATTGGCCCCAGAAATGCGTCACCATATCGACAACGCTTGGACCCTTCCAGTACACACGCTGACCGTTCGGCGCGGTCTAAGCACTTGCCATTTTTCAAAGAGAGAAGAGCAATATTTTCAGAGGCTTGAGGCAGGTGGTGGTGTACTTCGACGACATCCTGGTTACTGCTACAGACACCGAGTACCACCTGCAAAACCTTCACTGCGTCCTATCCCGATAGCAGGATGCCGGGCTCAAGCTCAAGTTAAAGAAATGTTTTTTCTTGGCCCAAGTGTTGATTGCCCGGACCGTCATTTCCCAGCCAGGCTTGACCCCAGTAAAAACACCGACGACCGCTTTCCGCTCGCAGTCACTCACCGTCACCACAAGGACGGTACGGTTCGTCACTGGGCTCAAGGGTACCGCGACTCTCCCACGTTCAAAAATGCGGGCGAAATCGGGACAATTTTGGCAATAAATATTTCTCAAGAGGCCTGGCAACATCCGGCTCCAAGAAGCCTGGCTACAATGCCTTACTTATGCATTTTAAATCGTATGATTTCCCAGTCACACTTTAAGAACGCCTCCCCCTGAAACACTGTTACTGGCTTTGGTGAGACAGTGTCTCCGGGTCGAACGACCTTTTAGATAGGCGTCTTTGCCTTGTTTGTGAATATATTTACCATAAATTGTTTATATTGTGGCAACACTATCATCATCTCCTTCAGCAACGTTATCATCTTCATCAGATTGCCAGGACGGGAGTGTCAGCTTTGGCCATGCACTACATCGAACACGACTGGCACATTTGCGGTCACTCGTCGACTCTGTTCACCCAGTCCCTGCAGGCCCAGGCGCAGCAACAATATAAATACGAGTTCCACAGCCCACCTAGTCGACAGCACCATTTGTACAGTTGTTACACTGAAGTTCCCCTCCTCTCGGCCGGCAAGAGGCACACCGACATGGTGACGGAGGGGTAGGGTTAGAGTGGGAGTTCGAGTTTCTAGCCCCGCAACCTCGGAGATTGGTTTTTCGAGCTCGAGGCTGCCTTTGGATTCAAACACATTGCAATAAAACTGCTGAAGCCCTTCATCCTTTGTCAGACGCTTGCGCTCACAGCCGTTGTAGCACTTCATCCTTTGTGAGACGCTGCCGCGGTAACTTCGCGGCCACCACGCCACAGCACTACCCAGCCGAACCCCATACGACAAACTTCGAGCTGTCATAGGGCCACTAACCAAGGCGTCAATACCACCGGCCTTCCATTTCTCGGAAGAACACTACCATATCCGTCCTAAAGAGCACGCTGACAAAGCATTTACGGCTACAGCGCTGCAAGCGGTGCAAGCACATTATCGCGCCCGCTTGCAAAAAAGCACAGACAAAGCACGATACACCGATGGCACGCACCCACGTGCATAACAGGAGTTCGGTCGCTGAAACTCCTGCGGCACACTCCCACGAATCATCACTCTCCTTTTTCCCAGCGCCTTTCATAACACGCGGTCAATTGTGTCTCCTCTGTTATGCTAATCATCTGTGTGCCGGTACTTTCATAATGCGAACCCGCGCAATGAGGTTCACAATCGAATCAGTGCTCAAAACGTCCTCGTAAAGGTTATAATCCTCTTCGCACCGGCAGAATAATGCCAGGGTACATGCGTCGCAAAGGGCTGATCATACATCTCCCACTCTGCGACCATCGCCATGTTCCTTGCGCAAAGGGAGCTGATTGTACATCTTCACAACGTGATGGTTAACCCGCACGCAAGATCGTGTCCTTGGACAATCCCAGCCAAGGCCACCTGAGGCTTATGTGCTCAACGGGCGGCCTCCCCAGAACTCTCCACGGCAACCTGATGAAATCGATGTTGCACATACCTCACCAACAGTCGGTTCCCTTCGCTATATACCTGTACATGGTGTTTATTTATTTCCTCACAACACAGGTTGTACATATGTCATAATAAGGCGCTATTGCGCTAGGGGGAGCCCTTTAGCGACACCATCGTCACCGTCTGCACCAGCGGCATCATCATCATCACATTGGCAGGACGGATGCTCCAGCTTTGGCGATGCACAAAATCAAACACGACTGGACACCTTGCCGGTATCTTATCTACGCAACTCTCCTGGTCGCAGCCGGGTTTTCGCCAAGCAAAAAAATGTAGGATGTTCCCAGTTCACGGAACCCACGTCCCCTTTCATACAATATGAAGAGTCTACAAGTCTTATGTCGGTCTCCTCAAGTCTATGGTATTTCAATGCTTCGAAAGCTGATTTGGTGTGAACTGAAATAAACGTTATTTATAGTGTATGAACGCCATGCAAATGTATTACGTGTACTTTGGACATTTTCCTGTTAGTGGATTGACGACATTAATGTGACCCCTTGTGGTTTACTCTTTCTTAATACTTACCTTTTCTCTGAATTCTTCGGAATCCAGGATATGACATATGCAGGTAACTATAACTTTGGTAAACGGCTGATACATTTGAAAGGACCGTGCGTAGGAGATTTCGGTGCACGTAAAGATCCCCAGGTGGTCTACATAATCCGGAGCGCTCCACTAGGTGCGCCTGATCGCCTGCGTTGCGTCGGCGCATTTATTCCTGCAATCTATAAATTAATCACTCTTATACATGTGTGTACCACTAAGAGCAGCCTAAGGAGTCTGTGTTTCCTGTGTTTGTTATGTGTCTTCTGGTGAACGATAAACATTCTGACCTTTTTTGAAGCCATCGACAATTTTGGCGTTTTAAGCATTCTGACAATATTGCACCAAACTTTCGCTTTACATCACATCATTTTTTAAAGATCTACGGTGATCCTGTCGTAACGTGCATCTTTGCGTTCTTTATGCTCTTGAGAGCCTTGTCGACTTTCCCTTTAGCTGGTAGTAGGATATCGGAGACTGAGCGTTTATGCTGAGTCTTTTTGCAAGGGCGTTTTTCAATGGCTTTTGCCTGATTTGGTGTGGTTTATCCACATTTATTATTTTGTTATTTTGTACACAATGTCACCCGGCCCATCGCTTAGTGCCAACATTAGCATTTGACAAAAGCTACCTTTCTTATAGTTGCTCTTAACATTTCTCTTACTTCCAATGTTTTCCTATTCACTGCCATGTTGTATGCATAAAACTCATTTGTTCTACATCTCTTATTCAATAGGTAGTTTTGTCTTCTTCTCGTTCTTCGTCTTCAGCGGTTCCGCTACGGGAAGAGAGAGAGAGAGAGAGAGAAAGGACTTTATTGGATCTCCTGCAGTCGGGGACAGGTCAGGCCTCGCCGGCATAGAGTTAATACTATTGCTCGCAGGGCTTCACCGTCCCGTAGTCTTCGCCGCGCACTGCGGCGTCAGGCTGACCCCGAGGCCTGCGTCTGGTCGGCGCGGGCTACTTGGAGTGCCGCCGCCGTGTCCCCTAGCCCTCGCTCCCGCAGGAGGAGGCCGAGAGGAGTGCGGGTTCTCCTTTCGCCGTTGCTTGCCCAGTGCAGCCTCAAGCCGCTGGATAGCCCTTAGCTGGTGTTCGCGCTCCGAAGAGCCGATCGAGTCCGTAACGTCCGGAGGGAGGGTCGGCCTCCCGTCCCTCGCGTCGTGTCTTTCACAACCCCACATCAGGTGGGTCAGGTCCGCGGTCACTCGCGCACAAACACTGCACACACAGTCTTCATACAGGTCCGGGCACACGTGGCGCGCGAGCGCCGGCGTCAGCACCGTCCGAGTCTGTAGTTGCCGCAGAAGCACGGCCTCCCTCCTCGCGAGCCCCGGATGGGGCGGAGGGTAGGCCCGCCTCTCTTCCCTGTACCAGCGCAGCGTCGCGCCGTACGTGGTCAGGGGTTCCGCGTCGTAGTCTTCTTCTTCGCTCGATTCCTCGTCGACGTCGGCGTCCGTCGCTGGCGCGGCTCGGCACGTGGCGAGATCACGGGCCGCGGCGTCGGCTACCTCGTTGACGTTTCGGTGGCCGTTGCGGAGCTCCCGGCCCATGTGAGCCGGAAACCACCGGATGGTCGTGTTGGTGTTCCTGCGCGCTCCCTCTCCGATGCCGGAAAGAACGCGCATCGTCGTCTTCCACACCGTGCCCCTGGCGAAGTTGGCTATCGCGGACTTGGAGTCGCTGAACACCGTCTTCGTCCCCGGGTGGAAGAGGACGACGGTGGGTGAACGAGAAGCTATCTCGTGATGGATTCTTTGGTCGGTCAGTCTATAGGGGCATCCTGCCTCAATCATCACAAGAGGCGCTGCGGACGGGGCACGGACGCGGGACATTCCCCCGAGCAACAGACTGCTAACATCCTCCTCTAAAGTTTTCAGTTCGTCGTTTTCTTTGACGTTCAGCTTCGCGTGCCTTCGTTGTATCAGCAGCTTCTTAGTGTAGTTTGCATGATTCAAGGACATAAGGCACGTTTGTAGCAGTTGCTCCTGTCTCGGCTTTGTAGCGCAGTGGGAAGAGCGCCGCGTACCTCATGTTGCGGCCATAGAGTCGTGGGATCAAAACCGGGCGCCGCTTAGTATACATTTTTCATAGTGTAGGGGGAGAGGTTCGGACAACGGACGGACGCCGGACATAGCCCTAAAGATAAGATGCTTTGCATCTAAAATTCAGTAGAGGCCACCTTCATTGGTCATTCACCTCACAGGTTTCTCTGTAGATGGGCAGAAGCGGCGTGAGACTATAGCATAGCTCCTATTTCTGTTCTAGTAGGATTGAAAGAAAGCTTCAAGAAATGTCACAAAATTTTCTCTGTTTTGTTAAGCTACCTTCGCCGAGGCCACCATTTTGCTCGTTAGTAAGATTGTATAGTTACGTGTATCTTGAAATTAGATGAAGATGTCAGTGCAAAATGTTAAATTGACTCGGAATAATTTGGCTGCAACAAAGCGACATCAGTGAAATTAAAACTAAACTAAAAAATGCCATGCGCAAACTAATCAATAGGCACGCGCGATTATAAAAAAATCTGGAAAACATCATATCAGGTTTCAGAAAGAGGTGGTTTACAGTGTGAAATAGAGTTGGGCCACACAAAAAACGGCAAGACATAACCAAAATACCGAAGGACGAGAAATTCTTAGCTGTACGTCTCATGCCATATTATATGTTGTAAAGGAAAACCAGAACACTTATGCTGTGACAATGGTAAAAGTAATATCATAGTAAATATTTCGTAACGTGCAGATGGCGAAGACAGGGGATACCAAGTAGGTTACTTGCTCAGTAAGGAAGTGGTCCGTTGGAGACCCAAATAACTCCAGGCCCTATATTTTATAACACAAAAAATAGCAAGAAAACGTGATGAAAGTGGCACACCTACCACTAGTGATGCAGGGCTGGAGAAACAGCAGAGCTTGCGGCTCTTCTGCCTTCTTCGGAGATGCGAATGCTGCACGTCAGATTTATTTTCCAACTTCTCGCTCACACTTCTCCATCACTGGCTGGCCAGGATAGATCCGGGCGCAAGGTTTCATGCCTCTCACAAATTGGGCTACAGTAGCGCACGATAGAAAACGCGGCCAATACCAGTGCTACGAAACCAAAGGAAATCTGCGCCTTTACTACGGTTATAACTTACACGGACCGGCGCCGATTTTGTAGCGCGAGGCACCCACGTGCAATACCTACGACGGACCCTGTTTATGTTTTTTTTGCGCCATATATTATCGCTCCTGCCCGCTTCTAGACCCCAACCACACACGTTCTTCTGATGGCAAAGTGGTTACGTTCTCGGTTTGATACCGTAAAGGTCTAGGGTACCATATCAAGGATCTCACTAAACACATTGTTTTTTGAGGAGCGCACTCTTAACACCTACTATTGGGCTCTTTGCCTTTTTGCCACATTCCCCCACACTTCAAGGTTTTTCGAAACGACAAACGGATTTTTGTCAACCTAAACCGCTCCGCTCTTAACAAAAACTGCTCAACAAAAAAAAATCGTAGGTGTATTCTGTAAGCGACGAGTTTTATATGTTTTTTCTCATTCGATTTTGTTAATTTATTTTATTTATATCTGACTCTTATATATTTTTAAATCGACAAAAAATCGGGGTAGAACGAAAAAAACTAGATAATTGTAAATGTACGATGCTCATCTCTACCAAGGCGAGAATTATCTATTACTCTGATACCCAATACCTCGTTTCCTGAAGAAGGCAAGTTTTAATTAGCATTGAATTCAGCACAATACCCCAATCTCTGCTCGTTTCAGTCTCTCTAATGGTCCGCCCGATTCACTAGCTTTGAAATATCTGTATTCTGCTGCACTGATAGAAGGTCAAGATATGTTGCCGGAAGTGGGTGTGGTGTCATTCCATTTGATGCCGTATCTCTTTCTGACCAGAGCACCAAGCCAAAGCCGCAAGCTTAAGCTGAATACGTCGAGGCATATTGAGGAGTCTTGGTTATGGCGTTGGCGACACCGCGAGCCCTGAGCCCCAAAACATAAGCTGGTTCCAACCGTGGCGATGTGTTGTATGGTGAAGGATAGAAACCACAAACGGTCGCCGTCGGAGCCCAGGTCAAGCTGCGGCGGATGGGCTCCCTGTCTGTTTACCAGGCAGGGAGCTCCGGGACCTCTTCAGCAATCAGGGTAAGGCTGACGAAGTAAGTACCCCTGTCCCCTACTTTTTTCAATGCTGTACGGAAAAATCAAACTCCCTCCTAAACATGATTGGTTCCTGAAAAGGGGCCGCACCAGTTTTGTTTCCTTCATTTTCATGCAAGAGCTTCCCAAAGCCAGATAACTACTTTCGTTTCCTTCTCACCGAATCTCTTGACGCAGCCCGCCCACTTGCTTCACAATCGGTATTTTTGATTAGAAAATACCATAACAGAATGACACCATAATTGGAAAAACCTGGCAAAAAACAACGTCCAGGTAATGTCCTTGTCGGGGTAAAAAACAAGCAGCATGCAACCACACTTCTTGGTCATATGATAATGGTTGATCTGGACTTCAGGGACGCACCCGATCGCAGCCTGAATAGCTCACAAGGTGCAATCTCTGAGCTGGATCTCCTAAACGAGACAGATGACGACTTTTTGAAGGAATGAAGGATCAGCACGTCATAGTCATGCGTCGCATCGCGATGCGCAGGGATGATAAGATAATCCCCACAAAACATATTATCCTGACCTTCAACCGCTCCTCGCTTCCTGAACATATCAACGCAGACTTCATTCGATGCACCATTCTTCCTTGCAGTCCGAACCTGTGCCGCTGCTTTAAGTGCAAGCGGTTCCGGCACGGAACCAACTCCTGCCGTGGCCGTCTGTCCTGCGCAAAGTGCGCCCATCATAATTACCCGTCTGACAATTATCCATCACCATCCCTCACCTGCAACAACTGCCAGGCGCCTTATGCCGCCCACTCTCGAAAATGGGAAAAGTTTCAACTAGAAAAGAAAATCAGCCACATCAAAGTCACTGAAAACATCAGCTTCCCAGAAGCGCGAAAGAGGTTCGCCTCTTTCCCTCTCGGCAGGTACGCCGACGCGGCTCACCGGGGGGCGTAGTGGCGTCTGGTTTTGGCGGGGAAAAAGAATCGCGAGTCGGACTGGGCCCCATCCCCACCCCTCGTGGGTTCAGTCCACCCGGCCAACCTGTCACCACACCGCCGGCACTATCAGGAGTGGCTATAGTGGCATCCACGTCCGTTGGGGATGCTGCTGCCTCCACTGTTTCCTCTCCACTGGCCCGAAGCACATGAGAGGGCTCGAAGGAGATCGAGACCGGGGAAACCGCGGCAGTCCCCATCCCCGCCGCACCGCCTGTACCACCCGGGGCACTCCTGACGCTTTCGGCGGTTGCGGTTCGAACGAAGGGCACCGGAAAGGGTGCCAAGTCAGGGGTGTCTGGTCCGCAAGGTACCCCTTCAAAATCTGATGACGACTTGGATGTAGGACCTCTGCCTTGCAGCGTAAGAAGCTGCTCCCTTCATCCAAACTTCCAGAGAGGGTTAAAACACCCCTCCGAAGAGTCCAAGCCCCGAAAGACCTTACGTAAATAGTCACACTCTAGTATCTCTGAACACTTATTAATGGGAAGAGAAAACAGTTCAGTGGAACTGCAGAGGCCTTCTGAATAATGTTGACGTCGTGTTATAGATTCCGCATGCTAATCAGCCAAGTTTAATGTTTGTATAAAAAGCACATGAAATTAAAGACACCCAACTTTCTTTATTAGTTACATAGTCTTGAGAAAGGGCAGGGATGGCTGCACACACAATTCTGGGGGTGTGGCCATAAACGCCCGGAAATCCTTAGCATGCCACCCTATCACTTTGAACACTGTCCTTAAGGCTGTCGCGATTCGCAGAATAATATTCACTAGACTGATAATGGTATCCTCCATACATATTCCTCCTGATAATCCACTTTTGAGCTCTGACTTTGAGGCGCTGGTCGACCAGCTGCCCGGATCATACATTCAAACATGCGACCTTTATGCACAGAATTCTCTTGGAGGCTCTTCTGGCACGAATTTCCGACGTCGCCTGATAGAGAAAATCCTTACGTCTCCTGGATCATGATTCTTCAACAAAAATGAGCCCAGATATGTTAATATCGGACGCAACACACACCCATATCTTGATTGGCAATTGGCTCCCAGTTCCCTTTACTCTTCTCGAGTGGGTTATGGGCACTCACACATTATGTAGTAACCATTTCTCCACCTCACTAACGTAAATGGGTTAATGCTCATGTAGTTCATTTTCCCAGAACACGTTCAACGAAGCAAAAGCTAACTCGAATACATTTACAGGGACATCGGAACTACATCACACATCCATACCACACCCACACGTTGAAGAAGGTACCCAACTACTCACGGCGCACATCCTCGCCGCCGCCGAAAAGTCCATTCCCTATGCGTCTGGTGCCCCGCGCCACAAGAGGAGGCCATGGTGGAATGAGGAATGTAGGTGGGCGCGAGAGGCCTAGAACAAGGCGTGTCGTATCCTTCGTCGGTACCCACGTCGTGTAGCCTTATTTTGTTCAACCGGGTTAAGGCGTTTGGAAAACGTGTGCGCCGCGTTGTAAAACGATAGAATTGGCTCAGTTTCTTAACATTCATAAACTCTTACACAGACACACACAAAGTCTGGACACGAATACGAAAACTAAAAGGACAATACACACAGCCTGCCCTTGGTTAGTACCACAGGGGACACACTGGAAGACCAGCCTAACACACTTGCACAAAACTCCGAACCCGTATCTAGTTCAGCACACTACACAAACACTTTTAATAAACACAAAACCACTGCAGAAAAGATGTCCCTGCGTGATAACAACAAAATCGCACATTTCTTACAAATATCCTTTTTCAATTCACGAGCTGAACGCAGCCATAACGACATGCAAGGCTTCACCTCCAGGCGCAGACAAAATCTCATATACCATGATACAACACCTACACTCAGACACCCTTGAAACACTTCAACATCTATACAATATAATATGCCTTTTGGGGTAGATTTCACGCTCTTGGAGGGAGGCCATAGTTGTGGCTTTCCAGAACGGAGGGAATGACCCTTCCTGTCCGGCCAGTTACGGGCCCATTGCTTTGACAAGCTGCCTGTGCAAGCTCTTTGGGAAAATAATAAACAGGTGACTCGTGTAATTCTTAGAGTACAATGGTTTTCTCGAGAGCGGCCAGGCAGCCTTTAGGACGGGGAGGATCTACGACCGATCAGCTCGTTGTGTTAGAGTCATATATCAAAAATGCTTTCGTCCACAAACAATATTGTATGACGGTATTATTTGATCTGCAAAAAGTGTACAATACTGCGTGGTTGTATGCCAACCTAAGCGACCTGATATCTTCCGGCATGTCGGGTAACATGGTAAACACACTGGCGAGCTACTTGTCTTAAAGAACCTTTCTTCTGCGAGTTAAAACTGCACTCTCTACGGTTCATGTGCAGGAAAATGAAGTGCCAGAACGTGTAGATTTAAGTTGCATCCTTTTATTGTAAAAATGAATTTTCTTAGGAAGGTGCAGCCACCATCGATTTTTTGTTCAATCTACGTAGACGACATTCAGCTCTCCTTTGAACCCTGTAAATTGTCTGTCTATGATCACCAAGTCCAAGATTGTGTTAACACGGTAGCCGGCTCGGCAGTTAGCAATGGTTTTAAACTTATTCCAGGAAAGTGCACTTGTGTTTTGTTTTCCAAGAGGCCTGGCATCCGGCCGGATCAACACATTCGACTCAATGGTGTCTTGATTGCTGTCTAAAAGGAACACAAGTTTTTAGGTGTAATCTTTGACGATAAGCTCACATTCATCCCACACAAAACATCTAAAACATAAATGCTTAAAAATAATTACTATCCTGAACGTTCTCTCGCCAATTTCTTTTGGCATTGACAAACAATTTCGTTTCCATATTTTACCCACCTAAAAGGTTCACGATTCGACTATGGTAGCGTTGTTTATGGGTAAAAGATTCCTCAAAATGCTGGACCCAGTCCTTCATCAGGGGCTCCGCCTGGCGTGTGCCGCCTTCCGCACTAGCTAGGTCGAAAGCCTTTATGGGGAATGCAACAAATGGAACCTACAACATCAGCGAGCATACACCGATCTCCTTTAGGCTTTTAAAAGTTCATCCAAGCCTCACCATGCTTTTGAATCAGTTTGTCATAGTAAATTCATCACTGAACTTCTTTTAAATCGACCACCGTTCTCCGCGCTTTTCTCTTTCAAAGTTAGAAAGGAAGCGTCAGGGCTTGCTGTCTCCTTTTTAGACACCATCCAAACTTCTGTAACAGATTTTATAGTACCATGGCATCAACCCCCTGTAACATGCGACACATATTTCACACATGTAGATAAAACAGAGCTCCCACAAAAGCAATTT
Source organism: Haemaphysalis longicornis (assembly GCA_013339765.2). Taxonomy (NCBI): domain Eukaryota; kingdom Metazoa; phylum Arthropoda; class Arachnida; order Ixodida; family Ixodidae; genus Haemaphysalis; species Haemaphysalis longicornis. The sequence continues at coordinate 2,021,493 of CM023454.1, read as the reverse complement.
TGAGTTTCTTACTAACGTAATTTTTTACATCTCATTGTTTATCATGCATCTTGACAACCAGGCCCTTTCCACCAGTTGTCTTCATTACGTTGTGTTTTACTGTCTTTATTCTTACAGAAATGATCTACTTTTATTTCCATGTCACTCTCATTTAATCACTATTGTTTGGCGCTCTTTGCCTTAGTTGGCCTTGTGCCAATAAACTCCAAACATGATCATCATCGGTTAACTGAATACGTGAGAGTTCTACGGCTGCGAAAAACACGCTATACATATTTCGTCTCAAACAAGAAAAAAAGGACACGCCTGCGAGAAGTTGACTCGTCGGAAGCAGAATACAGCGAAGAACGTTAAGCTACAAACTCCTCAGAAAACATTTTTAGTTTGAGGGTATTTTGGTTGTCTTTCAAGCTGGAGATCGTGAACGCTATGGAACCTAGGTTAACACGAAAAATGTTCGACGCAAAAGTTTTATTCGAACAACGTGGTTGTTTCATGAGATACCGAGGGCATAGGAGCACGGTTGTTCCGATGGTTCAGCGACCAGGAATAAGCTTTTTATTCGTGCCAGAAATGCCTGCAGTGGAATGTTCGCTGGACTATTTTTTATACTTTTCTCTGTAAACTGTATACTAAGGACTGCAGACCGCCACATGCGGTAATTCGTTACCGGAACGTCTTTGTCTATAAATGCGCAATTTTTGACCGGTGCAGCAGCTTTCACGCTTATGACGCCACCCACGCGATGTAAACCGCAAGGAATGACCATCTACGCAAATATTTTAAATATATTATCGCACAAACGATCGTCACGACAACGTTTACACGTAGGCACTCTTTCTTCATAACTTCTACTTTCTGATTGTATACAGGGTGTCCCAGCTATCATGCACCAATATTTAAAAAAAGAGCAATGGCGTTACGCGAAGAAAACCTAGTGCGTAATGTTTGCAGTACTGTGGAGAAGCGGATAGTAATTTTTTCGTTAATGACGCTTTACTAATTATTTGTAATTAATTATCTAACTCGAGAAGTACTGTTCTAATCACTGAAGTGTCAATAAGGCGTTTGTAGGTACCCACGAGGGGCATCTAACTGCGGTATTTTCAGCGACGAACTAATTGCGTACTCATTTATTTTGACTGACAAAGGAAACCCGCTAAATATGAAAAATACCACGTGACGGCACTTCCGCGCGAATTGTAAAGTAGCGTCCCCAAATAAGCTGATTGAAAGCAACTGCTTCGCCTGTCACCCGCCTGACGAGACAGCGCATCACCTTGATAATGGCACGCATGGAAAGTGCAACAGCAGCAAGATTCGCGGGGTGCGTGTGCAGATAAGGCACAAACTCGGTCGCGATTTATTCTTTCTTTCTTTTGTTTATTTCATTCTGGCTAACTGAGAGGCAGCCTGTTTGAGGGCATTGCTTTACGGTGCGCGCTAATGCGCGTGGAGGCGCAGTCACGTGGTATTTTTCTTATTTCGCGGGTTTTCTTTATCAGTCAGAATAAATGAGTACGCAATTAGTTCGTCGCTGAAAATACTGCAGTTTAAATGCCCCTCGTGGGTACCTACAAGTGCCTCATTGACACTTTAGTGATTAGGACAGTACTTCTCGCGTTAGATAATAATTACAATTAATTAGTTAAGTCTCATTAACGAAAAAAATGCTGCCCGCTTCTCCACAGTACTGCAAACATTATGCACTAGGTTTTCTTCGAGTTACGCCATTACTCTTTTTTAAACCTTGGTGCATGATAGCTGGTACACCCTGTATATCCCAAAAAGCGAAATTGCCATAGAGCCTATAGATTGGCTATCTGATCTTAAAATCCCTTTGTGAAGATGGCCTGTGGAAAACGCCCCCTTGTACGCGGAGCCAAGTAAACCCCTAATCGCGTTAGTGCATAAAGCGTAATCGCTTAATAATTGCATAATACAAAGCCATAAACATTTCCAAAAATATTTCGTCTCAACAAAAGCGGTCACGCGTCCTGCCGATAAAATTACACACAAACTTCTAATTCATGTACTGGTTAAACACGCTCCAGAGCATTACGATTCGGTCTATTAGAGAATAAATGAGAGAATTAGATTCTGCTCATTTATTCAACATGGTGTTTTTGTCACACCCTATCTACTTTCATAGTGAGAGTAAACAAATTCTACAACCAACCCTTTTGTAGTATCTATAAAAGAACCTGTATTTAATTACATCCAGGAATTGTTTTCCCATGTTCGTCGTGCAAAAACTGTTGTTACAGCTTTCATGTATTTCAAATGATGGATCTATATTGCCGTGAAGAAAAAGTTGTTTGGCCGAATACCAATTTTTACAATATGAGGCCATTGAGCCTAAAAGCGTTCCAATATTGTCCAGAATACCGCATACCTGTGGTATTGAATATGAGATTTCTTCTTATCACGAATTATACGGACGTAGTTGAAGTAACTATCAATTTGTTCGCAAAAGTAACTAGAAAATTGTTTAGATAACACGGAGATTAGGATTAGCTCAAAATAAAAATTGTGGAAAAGCACTGTAAACTGGTGTACTAATGTGAAAATTGTCAAAAATACGTATAACAGATTGTCATGTAACTAAAATATATAATAGGCGTATTGTAAACGTTTGACAGTATAATACGTCGCACATACAGTTCATAAATATACGTGCTCCTGCTGATATCGTCGAAATGAAATTATACTCCGCAGGAAGTGTGGCGCCCAGTGGCTCCCTGTGTGGATCAACTGTGCCTCCCAGTAAGAAGTTTTTGTGAAGCCAACACTTCGTCGTTCGATGCACAAACACAACTTTTGGCGTATAACATACGTATCGGTAAAGTTTTGAAGTATTGATTGGAGACTGGTTTTCTTTCACGAAAAAAGTATAGGCGCGGTTTTAGTATTACGGCAGAAAGCAGTTCGTTTCTATAAATTGATTTTCCAATTAAACGGCTGCTGTTTGGCGGTGGCCGGAACATTTTGTTTTGCGAGCCATCACAACCTTCAGAGCTTGACGTCTTTTTAAATCCTTCTACATAACTGCTTAGGAATAAACGCGTATGGTAATCATAAGGTCCACTCCAAGCGCGAAACACGAAACACCAGTGTCGTGCTGTGTTAGTACCCAGTTCCACGATCAATACGGCAATCAATACCACGATCAACTTTAGGGTAGAAGAAATTTTTATATTGTTACTCAAATTTTACGCACTTGGCTTGATGGGAAAACAAGTTTTGTGAGCAAACTTTTGCCCACTAACGAAATAAAAAAAATACACAGGCGGCGAAGCAGGAGTAACCAAAGTAACGTGCTCAGGCGAGTGTCGACGAATGAAATGCTGTGGTGTCAGCTCTGCAGGCATTTATCTTTAGGCACGACTGCATCTCGAACCATCGAATTCCATCGATAACACTGTAGATCAAAAGAAATTATATAAGGTAAGTGACGTCGGGCGAAAAACTCACCCAATCAAATTTGATAACCCATGTGGTAGAAAACAAAGAATAGAACAAGAGCTTCACTTTTCACACAGATAACAAAACCGGCGCCGCCGGGTAGCAGTAAAAAACTGTAAACAAACCAATTACATCGATTGGAACAACGTCCTACTGCATCCTTGCAGGTGAGACTGAAAAAAACGCAGAACAAATAGGTGTGTGTAAAAGATCAAGCCCCCGCGACTTGTATGGGCTTGACTTGGTGTAATGCTGCAAACAGTATGTGTGTTTCATGCTCTCAGTTTTAACAAATTAAATAATGTTTCTCAAAGTTTGTGTATTGGGGCTTCACTCATGTATGATTACCTCAGCGAGAATAAAGTTTACCGAAATTGATTGAATAAAAAAACAAGATTACAACACACCAACATCAAAGTAATAAAAAAAGAGCAAACAACAGGAAAAATGTGGATTATGCTGTTGCGCTAATTTCAAAGTATACTATCATGAATATACCACCATCGCAATGCAGCAAAGTTACAAAATGTTCCCTTCAGAATTCGCTCATTTGCAAACGAGACCGCCCTAACTTCGGCAAAATAATAGGCCTGCAAATGACACCTCCTTTTGTAAAGTAACAGCTGGAAAGGTATCAAAAGTAACTTTAAATAACAACCGTTTGTACAGCATTAACTCGGTACTGCGCCTTTCAGGCGAGAAGTAACCTAGAAAATACTTGTAATTTAAGGAGAGGCTAACCTATGTCGCCTAAAAATATGAAGCTTGATCAAAGATTCTTGCTGTATTTTAAATTTGGAATGATAAGAGAACGAGAAAATGCAAAAAATGCTCCGCTAACATGTGGTACAAATCATAGTAGTGTGCTTTTTATAAGAAAAAAATTTAAAACGTACCTCTGTTATATTCTGGAAAGAGATAAGGTATAGCGGAAAGATTCGTGTATTTTCAACTACTTTGTGTTTAAATAAGCAATGGAATAATACATTCGAAGTTCAAACGTTCCTTAAAATGCGGTTACAAAAGTAATCTTGACAACAAGACGTCTTGTTTCGATAAAGCACATTTTATAGCTGAAATATTTCCAATGTTGACAAATTCAACATATTAGCTCTAATTTTTGTTCGTGTGCAAATCACTAGCGGTTACTGCGACCAAGCGTATCTATATTACAATAATAATTTAGGCCCGCCAAGGAAACCTTTTTTTCTACAAATAACCTCTAAATAATGACTTTAAAACGTAAAACGTTTTGATAAAGCCTACAACAAAAGAACGGGGGGAAACGTCTCCATCAGGTATTACAAAAGCTGTATGTCAACTCAGTGCCACCATAAAAAGCATAATTGACCCTATTTTAGTTTTTGACTTTAGAGAAAAACAGCGAAATGGGCTGCTCAGCCGAATGTTCTGGAGTTGTACAAATAATACTGGGATCTTCCCTGACAATTGTAAGCTTGCACACGTCAAACCCATCCACATTATAGAGAAATAAACGAAGTTATAAAATATTCGTCCGATATCCGTCCTGACAGTGTTTTGTATAGTCTAATAGGTAATAATGTTTATTATAAAATCAATCGTCCTAATTAAACAAGCACAACGTTATTGGTAAGAGTCCTACGCATTTAGAAAAAAAAACTAAAAATCAGGTCTTTTTATGCGATTAAGACAAAATATTCAAGAACATACGACAGATACAGAGGTTGGGTCACTCCTCGGCTTAAAAGAAAGGTTTCTATGCCATTGACAATAAACTTTACTAAAAAAGTAGGCAATTACAAAAAAACGCGGTATTCCAATTAGACGTCTCCGAAGTTACTTATTGCCTTCTCCGAAGTTACGAAGTTGGCTTCTCCGAAGTTACTTATTCTCGATTACCTTTGCTGACTGACGAAAGGAAATCCAGGCAAAAGCACTTTCTCCTGGTTTCAAGGCGTCGGATTGTGTTTGTACGCATTCTTTGTGAGGGTGAATCAGTGCGTGAGTATTTAGAGTAAATGAACCTTACAGCTTTTCTCTGAATTCTTTCTATTTAACGGTTGTTTTGATTAGTCTAGGAGTCCCAGACAATACAGGCATATTCGAGCTTAGGTCTAATAAAAGTAAAGTAGCGGAGTAGCTTGATGTTAGAAGGGGAATTTCTGAGTTTGTATTTTAGGAAGCATAGCTTACGAAACACACATGAGCAAACATCGTCAATGCATAAATTTAACGAGAGAGTGCTGGTTAGAGTGACACCAAGGTATTTATGACTGCTGGTTTGATTCAATTACGATGTTCCTAGTGTGTATAAAGAATTGTACGGAACTTTCTTTCGTGCTATGCGGATAGAGTGTTTGCCGCCGTTCAGTCCCATTCTCCTGTTCTTGCACCATTGAAGTCTATTAGTAAGATTGGTATAAGGATCGCACTGATCGACGCAGCATGAAACATCCCAAAACAATACTGCATCATTCGCGAACAATCAAACTTCCACAGCTGTGGTAATTACATTATTATATAACCTATATACAGTACGAAAAGCAACGCACCCAGCACTTATCCGCGGAACTCGTGAAGTGAGATCAAAATAGCCGCACTCTATCTTATTTATTGTGATTCGTTTTTTGCGATTTCTCGAGTAATTTGGCACCCATGTGACCAACATTTTGTGGAGGCCAATATTTTGCATCTTAAGAATTATTTCTCACATCGTACCTTATGCAATTTTTTTACTGAAATCTACAAAAATTGCGTCTTTTTGACCCGTGTAGTCTAAGTTCTGTGCAAACGAACAAAATGATGTAACTAATTGTGTGACAGTGGAGTGCCCTTTCCTGAACCCGTGCTGAAAACCTATTAGGTTAATATGGTCGTTTAAGTATTCAAGAATGCGAGTGGCAATAAAGTGTTCCATTAGGTTCCAAGAAGATGTCAGTGATTCTGCTCGGTGATTTGGAAAACATAGGCGGTCACACACTTTAAAGATAGGTACAACCAGAGCTATCTTCCAATCTTCGGGGACCTCACCATACAATAAAAAGTACGAAATAAAACAACAAGAAATTTAGGCAGTGACAGCATAGCGACGAGCAAATGTGTTTGGAATGCCGTCAGGACCACACAATGTGTTGTGTTAAGCTTCAAAAATATAGATAACATGGATTAGTAAGAAATAAAGCTAACATAAGACGGATCAGAAACTGTGGTATCGCCAGCTTACGCACCCAATAATGAAATAATACAATTTGAAAATACCGTTTTTAATGCTGAGCAATTGCCTACGCGTGTGAAACTCTGAACCATTCACTCCAGTTAACTTAACCGTTTTCTTTTTTAAGAAATATATTTGAAAATTTTTTTAGGCTGTTTTTGTTAAAATTTGGACGCAGTATTTCAAAATATTTTTCTTTGGGGCAACGAACCTCATGTGTAAAAATATTCTTGATTTCTTCAACAACGTAGCGATTGTACATGTCTTTTTTTCAAGCATTTATTTCTTCACTAAAGAGAGATTATATTGCGGTTTACCCAAGGCGTGTGTTATAGACTCTTTTTCGGATTTTTGAGGAAAATTTTGTACGCACAGATGGCACATTTCTTTAAATATAGTCCAAAAGGGGGCATACGTCGTCTTCATCAAAATCGTCGAGACAAGATTCCAAATGCTCAAATATGCATTCATTGTTAGCTTGTGAGTAATGTTTGAAAGAGCGTGACTAACATTTATTAGTACTGACAGACCATCACAATGGCCCAGAGGTACAAACAAAAAAAAATGATCTCACAAGGACTGTTCTACTATTACTGTACTGTCTGTGAAGTCACGGTTATTGAATACAAGATATAATACAGATTTTGATGTACCCTTGGCACCAGTAGCTTCTTGAACTAATCGAATCAAGTCGAGAATGAGCTATATATCAAGTGCAATATGTATTTTTTGTCGGATTCGTAGTCTGTGCGGAGACAATACCAGTTGATTCCTGGGAAGTTGAAGTCACCAATTAGTACTATTTTGCTATTTGAGAATTGAAGCATGTGATCACGCAATATGGCAACTAAATAAATTCAGGCACCCAGCGGTCTTTAAAAAAATTAAAGAATAAAACTGACGCCCCAACAACAGAATTTAGCGTATGTGCAATGAATCCCGAAAAGAATATCAATACAGACGGGTTATATTGATCGCTTGGTCAAAATGGCAATCCCGCCACCAACTAGACTCCCTATCTTTCCGGTATATATTGTAACCAGGAAGAAAAACGTGGTCCTCACTTATATCACGGTTTCAGTAAACCTCGCAATGTGATAGTCATGCCGAGGTAACAAAATTTCAAGAGGTTATCTTTTGTTATTCACCCTTGGTGCATTTAAATTGATGATTCGCAGTCGTCGTTCCTAGCAAATGATTATGTTATTTTGTGCACAGTGGTTGTTAAAGGGTACGGAGTGGTTCGTTTGGTGCATACTCTGGCTTAGCGTGATGTGTCTTGTGCCAATGCATGGAGCAGTGCTATTGGTCGGTTCGTTTTTATGGCGTCGTGTTTCTGTAGTGATACTCGTTCAGTTTTATTGCGTACCAGACATAGGCTATGTCGTTTATGGGTAATTTGTTAAATGGTAATGCAACGTTTTCCTTTTTACCGTGATTCGGTTTGCAACTTTCCCAAAGTTTCTTGCGTACAGCTCGATTTTTTTTGGATAATCCTCTCCAACGGAAAAAAATTAGTATTTTGCAGTTTATTACCATTATTTAGTATACGGCTCCTCTCTCTCGTGTCAATCAGTTTGAAGATTACAGGTCGCGCCTTGCCTGGAGCCGGCCATCCTAAAACATCAATCTGCTCATTTGCAACTTCAGTTTCAGTTTCGGTTTCAGTTCCAGAGTGCCCTCAATGATTTCGTTGTTTCCTACGTGCTATAGTATTTCGCTTGTCTCCCAGTCCAGCTCAGGTATACCGTAAAGAATCAAATTTTATCTCGTGCTGTGGGTTTCTAATTCATCAATTCTATTCTCTAGAACGTGGATTCGACCACTCATAGCGGCCACTTGTTCCTGATAAGCCTCAACCTTCTGTTCCACTCGCGCGAGGGTAACTAGTTTGCTTTCTATGTTAGCCAATCACGTTACTTTTATTTGCCTACTATCCCAAGCAATAGCTTATATCTGCTTGCAGATTTGCGCGAGTCCCGGGCCAGGGTTTGTTTCAATATCTCCACCTAGTAAAAATACCAATTTATTTATTACAGACGTAGTGGCACACATCATGACACACAATTGTTTGCACGCAGCACAAGCAAAACAGGGTCGCTACAACGAATACACTTCTTGTTTGGTAATCTCACCTGCGTAAAGAAGATCAGAGAAATTTAAGCCACCGAATACTGCCAGTGCCGCCATGGCCATTGAGCGTGAGGGACGGAGGCTTCTTATACGTAGTCCAGTTGCACGATGACGCCACTTGCTGGCTGATATTTGTTCACCGCCAAAGCCTGTTGGCCTCCCATTTCAATGGAGGTGGACACAGGGGCCAGTGTGTGGGCCATGGCAAGGAAAGGCTTTAAGCCACCTTCGCTGCCCCAAATGGAAGATCTCTGCTCAGAGTTGCCAGGGGGACAAACGTTCACTTAGGTCCACCTCAGAAATGCTCACCAGCAGCTGGTGCTCCAGGAGTCGTACTGGAAGGATGCCCACATATCAACAACAAAAGGACTTTTCTAATCGGACTTACCATTCGGCGTGGCATCTGCACCAGCCATTTTCAGAGGGAAATGAACAAGCTGAACAAGATGAATTAGGCGCATAATTGTTTACTTGGACGACGTCCTTGTTACCCGTACCGACAAAGAGAACAACCTTCAGAACCTGCACAATGTTCTGGCACGATTGCCAGATCCTGTGTTGAAGCTCAAGATATAAAACTGCATTTTTGGGCCCCAGTGTTAACCACTTTGGGCACGTCATTTGCCACACAGGTCTAGACTCGGCACACTGAAGAGTTGATGCTTCGCCGAAGGCGCCTAAGCGCCACAATAAAAAGGAGCAGCAAAGATATCTCGGCCTCATGAACTTCTACAGGATATTCTTGTGGAACCTCTCATCGCATCTGCAGCCACCCCATCTTCGGCTGCGAGATGAACAGCAGTGGGCGTGGAAAACCGAACAGGACTTGGCCTGCCAGTGCTAATCACCAAGGAGTTTATCACCAATGGGTCAGGTGCTCGTACACTTGCTGGATAGCGTGCCCCCGCACCGTGATGCTGGATGGCGTGAAAGCCGTCCTCCCACACCGCAGCAAGTATCGCCAGGAAGGCCTCAGTCATTTGTGCCCCGTCGCCTTAATTTTGCAGAACCGTGGTACAGCCAGCTGATCAAAGAAGGACTCACCGTCATGTTTTAGGTTGATCGGTTCCACCAGTATCTGTTTGGCCGAAAGTGCAATGCGGTCACGAACCACAAGGCGCTGGTGGGAGGTCTCTGGCCTGACAAGGCGGTTCCAGGTAAGATATCGCCTATAGCTGTGCGATGAGCATTGAGGGTTGCGGCCTACCACTACATGGTGGTCTACAATCCTGGAAAAAGACCTGGAACCTGCCGTATTACTGAGGCTACTGCCCTTGCCGGAGAAGCCTACTGCGGTTCCTGGGTATAAATTGTTCATGCTGGATAATGCATACCCAGACGAGCTGTCGAGATCTGCGGGGCCGCAGGCGACCAGCCTTTATGCAGTGCTGTGATAGGTGGTCGAAGCGGTACCCTGACGGAAGGAGTTGTCTAAGTGGACGTACAGCCACAAAGCTGATTTGCTGAACCTGCTGCAGGGCTTGCTGCTGTGGAGTTCCAGGGTGATGATTCTACAGAGCCTGCGGTCCAGGGTCCTGCGAGACCAGCGGGTCTCGCGTCATGTGGAGATCCCCCCTGGCCGTTTCAGGACAGACCCTCGTCTCGCCCCGCCAGCACGTGGATTTATGGGGCCCCTTCAAGGGCCATGACTTCCTGGTGGGAATGGATGCCTTCCCGAATTTACTGGCTTTCCGAATGTACTGCCAGTCACTACTCCCATCGTCAGAAGCAACCATTGCAGTTCAGCACAGTCTTCGCAGCGCACGTGCTGCAGGACGTCATCGTGTCCCACAATGTTCCAGTTTTCTGGCCTTACTGGCCTTACTGACCTGGCCTTCCTGACGAAGAATAGAATCCGCAGTATGATGGTTACGCTGTACCACCGTGCATCGAACAGTGATCTCGAGAGGGTGGTACAAGCTGTCAAGGATGAGCTCAAGAAGAGAAAGGCTGCGGATGTCTGGCCGTAGGTTGCACGGGTCCTGTACCAGCGCACTCCCACACCCCACGATGTCACTGACCATACTCGGTACGACCTCCTGTTGCGCCGGATGGCTAAGACACATTTGCACCTGTTGCATCCAGACCTCTGGTGCACAGCGCTCCTGAAGCAGCTCAAGAAGAAGCGGCCTACTGAGCGACATTGCTGTCCTCTGCATATGCCGGAGTCTGGAGCTGAAGTCTTCGCCAGAAATTTCCAGCCTGGTCCACCCTGGTCTGCGGTCAGGTGGTAGCGCCTGCCACTGCGTCATCGCTGCACATATATCAAATAGGACCACGTTGCACCTGGAAGCTGAAAATGTGACGCATTGCCTGGCAACCTCAGGCGTGTATTCAATAAAATATTTCGCAGGAGGGCCACCAACTACACCAGCCACTGCCAGCGAAGCACCAAAGGAAGGTTCTGAAGATTATGATGGTTTGAGGTGAATGGCACAAGGCCGACAAGGGCAAAGAGCGCCAAAGACAAAGGTATTTGATGAGGACAGATGTGCAAAAAATTACTAAATTGTATTTGTAAAAACAGAAGTGGAGAGAATGCTAAATATAACTAGTTTAAAGGGCTAGCTTATCATGATGAATGGTAACAAATGAGGTAAAAAACTTGACATCAGTGAGAAACGAAAAAAAACAAAAACACGCATGATCAAAAACATGGGCTTGTCTTCTAAAACGTAGGATGGGTGAAACGGGATGTGTTGTCTGTACAGTTGTGGAAAGTGTGCGTCGTGTGGTCTCATGTGCGTTCCAGCGAATGAGAATGTGAACTATAGATAAGACCTCTCCGCGCCTACCACGCTGGGGTTTTGAAGATCATGTCACATAAGAGTGCGTTGCAGATAAGATTGCGGTGCGTGGGTTAGCCCTATTCGTAGCCTACCCAGGGCGACTTCAGTGGGTCTGTTGTGTCAGCCAGTTGTGTACCGTCCCACGTGTGGTTTTATTACGTGTAGTTTGTTATCTGCCGGTTCATTCCACTGTGCCTACCACTTTCTACGAAGCTGTTGTTGAATTTGTGGCTTAAGGTTACTGTGTGGTAGTATTGTTATATCTACTGGGTTCCTGAATGCGGCAACTGCAGCCTTATAATCAGCAACCTCATTGCCAGCTATTCCATTGTCGCCTGAAACCCAGCACAACACCACAACACTTTTTCGTGCATATATAGACATGATAGCTCTCAAAACTAATGTAAAATTCGGTTTTTGTACGGCTTGTGGGATGTAAGTGCGGAAACAACGCTCAAGAAATTTGTTTATATGACGGACTGAGATTTTGTGTGCAAGAATGTGTTGTGCATTGAGTTACATGACTATCCTTCAGTTGAGTACACTGTGGCTTAGGTGCTCATGGTTCTGTATGCATCAATGTTTGGCCCATGAGCGGCACAAGACACTATGGTTGCACTTTTTGATGCGTAAATATAAAACTTTGCACCGTGGTACTTATACTGCTAGACAAGACTGCTGCAAAATTGCAGTTTGTGGTACCCTGGTTTTATCAATTTTCTTGAGAGACAAGTCACATGAAACAGGTTGAAGCTGCCAGGGTTGTAAAACGTCGGTAAAAAAAGATGTGTAAATGTCTGAAAAGGAGATGTTCAAATCCGAAGCTTCCTGTCTCACTCTAACAGAAAACTGCAAAATAGCGTGTGAGCGATGTAAAAACAGTGGTGATGTGTACGTATCATTAAAAAAATTACAAAGATTGTTGTTCAGCATTGAATTTATAAAGCCAAGAGCTATTTCATGAGTGTTCGTTGGTTCACCTAGCCCATTTCTTAGATTCAACGTATAGACTCTTTGCCGGGCTAGTGCAGAACGCCCCCGACGCAAGGCAGAGGCCCAAGTGAAGTGCTAGATCAAGAATCTTTATTGTTGTTTTTGATGCCGACTCATACACGACACTGCCGTACTCTAACCGAGACCCGACTAAGAGGGTGAAGACTTAGAGAAGCAGTTCTTTGTCTGCATCATGGGATTGGTACGAGGACACCTTGAGAATGTTTAGTGTTTTGAAGCATTTATGTTTAAGTGCTTCGACGTGTGGGATGAACGTGAGCTTGTCATGAGACATAAAAACCTTTGCCCCCTTTTCAAAAGATTAAATGTAGGTTAAGAGTAATCTCAGGTTCCACATTATTCCAGTCATTGTAGGAGAACAAAACACAAGTACTTTTGCCCAGGTTTAGTTTTAAACCGTTGGTTCGCCCACCCAGCAGGTTTCTTATCCGGGAGATGTACTTCACGTTCGCAAATTGACAGTTTAAAGGACTTAAAAGATATTTGAACATCGTGTACACAGATAGAACAGGAAATAGTTACTGGCAATGGCTTTCGGAGGGAGTTCATCTTAACTATAAACAACGTGCAGCAGAGAACTCCAACGTGCGGCCCACAATTTTTTTGCACTTTATCCCAGACAGGCATGACCTAACCTTACTACGATATGTCCTCTTGAACATGTAACTAGAGATGGTGTTGAAAATGTTACCCAACACACCACACGACTTGACTTAAGGTGACTGAGGACGCCGTACCGCCACGGAGTATCATGAGTATTTTTAATAACGTGAAGTACAGTAAAGGCTAACTGGTTATGAACAAATGGATCTTTTATGTATGATTCCAGTGCAACAATTGTTGTTTGGTAGATCGCCCCACCCTGAAGCATGCCTGGCAGCTCTCGAGAAGACCATTGTACTCAACAAAGTCACGAGCCTCCAGTTTGTCATCTTCTCGAGAAGCTTGCACAGGGAGCTGGTAAGGGCAATGGGTCAATAGCTGGCAGGGGAGAAAGGCTCCTTCCATTTTTCAGGAAAGCTACAACTATAGTCGCCCTCCAAGGGTTTGGAAAGTACCCCGAACGCCATATCTTGTTACATTGAGTTGCAGGAGTGTTAGACGAGTGTCTGAGTGTAGGTGTTGTATAATTGAATATGTGATGCACTCTGGGCTTGGACCTAAGCGTATACAAGTGTTTAGAGCAGCCCTCAGCTCACGAAGAGAAACCTTGGAGTTATGAGAGGAAGTTCACTTGTCGTTATCAAGTAAAGGCTTCTTTTCAGTCAATCGTTTGTGTTTCAATAAAGTGTTTGCGAAGCTTTCTGAGCTAAACACGTGTTGGAAGTGTTGTGCGAGTGTGTTAACCTGGTCTTCCAGTGTGCCTCTTGTTGTACTAACTAGGGGAATGCTGTGTGTCTCATGCCCTTTGAGTTTTCGTATAGATGTCTAGACGTTGTGTGTAGCAGTGTATTATTTTATGGATGTTAAGAAGGAACGCCAACTGTCACGCTTTGCCTCACGCCGCACACGGTTTCCCAACGCTTTTGCCCTTTTGAACGAAAGAAGTTTATCCGAGGTGGGGTACCGACGCAGGATACCCCTCGCCTTGTTCTGGTCCTCTCGCGCACGCCTACAGTCTTCCTTCGACCATGACCTTTTTTGGTTGTGCAGAGCACCAGAGGCGTGGGGAATGGACTTTTCGGTGGTGTCGAGTATGTGCGCCATTAGTGGTTGGGTTGCGTGTTCATCATGTAGGTGGATTATGGACGAGTAGTGTAGTTTAGATACATCTATGAATGTATTCCAGTTTCCTCTTGCTTCATTGAACGTGGTATGGGAAGATAGGCTGTTTAGGCCTGTACTTATATATGTTACTGAAGTGGGGAACAGCTCACTTCCTTATGGGTCCCTGTCCATGCCCCACTCATGACAACAAAAGAGAATTGTGCAAGCAAAGGCAAAGTCAATATATGAGTATGTGCTGTGTCGAACATTAACGTATGATGGCTCATTTTTGTTGAAGAGGCTTGCTCCTGAACATGTAAAGCATTTCTCGATTAGGCGCCCTAGGTCATCCGTGCTGGAAGAGCGCCAAAGAGAATTTTGTGCATTAAAATCGCGTGTTAGGACGCAAAGTTTGGGCAGCTGGTCAACGAAAGCCTCAAGGTCGGAGCTAAAAAGTGAAAAATTGGTATGAAAGTAAACGGAGCATACCGTTGTCAACTTCTTAAATATTATTGTGCGAATGGCTACGTCCTCATGGACAGTGTACAAAGTGATCGGGTGGCATGCTAACGATTTCTGGGTGATTATGGACACATCCCCCGAAGAGTGTGTGCGGCCATTCCTTTCCTTCCTGTATACCATACACCTAGTCAAGAACGTTGTTTTTTTTAATTTAGGTGAGTTTCTTGGAAACACATGATACATGGCTGATTGGCTTGCAGCATCTAGTACACATCGTCCCGATGATGTTTTTGGTTTCCATTATGGAGGTATGAGAGCTCCTGGAGTCTGTGTGTGTGCATTCATGTTTCTTTCGGGGCTTGTACTCTCAAGGAGGCTTTTTGGGCTTTTTTCTTGGCTTGGACGTCGCAGCCCACTCATTGCGCTGCGTTGCAGCCAGGAATGGCCCCACGTCCATCTCGTAGTCAGATATCCTGGGGGTGCCCGACGGACCATGTCCCGCAGTCTTGGCCCCCCTTCGCGGGCTTTTCGTTTGATCCGCCACCACCAAAGGCGTCGGGGGCGCCAAGGGTGGCACGGGCGGTGCGGCGTCGGAGGGAGCTGATGTGGGGCCCCCGGTGTCCATCCGCTACACCCTCGAACGCACTGGAGGATGCGGAGGTTAGAGGCGGATGCGGTACCTGTCCCGACGGACGCGATTGGCATCACAACCACTGCTGCCTTTTGAAGCGGTGTGGTGGCGAGTTGGGCTGCCTCAAGAAACCCAGTGGGGGGTGGCAGAAGGACCAAGTTACGCTCGTGTAACTGGGTCCCCGTGAAAACCAAACGCCACTCCGCCCCCCCCCCCGGCGAGCTGTGTCGGCGTACCTCCCCAAGGGAAAAAAGGCGAACCTCTTTCACACCTCTGGGAAGGTGACGTTTTCAGGGACATTGACATTTGCGATCTTCTTCTTTTGCTTAAACCTCGCATTTTCGAGAGTAGGCGTTGTGGGGTTCCTGGCAGTTGGCGCTGGTGAGGGTTTGTGAAGGGCAATTGTCAGATGGGTGATCATGCTAAGCGCACTTTGCGCAGGTCAGACGGCCACGGCAGGAGTTGGTTCCATGCCAGAACCACTGCCACCTAAAGCAGCGCGCGGGTTTCGAATGTAGGGACGGATGTAGAAACCTATTAAAAGGCTGCATTGATATGATGGGGAAGAACTGCACGTTAAAAAGTCAAGATGACGTGCTTGGTGGGAATCTCATTGTCGTCTGTGCAGATGGTCATGCGTCTCACTGCCGTGACGCCCTAATCTTTCAAGCCCTAAAGGAGATCCGCATACGTTTAGTTCAGCAGATCTGGCTCGGACATCACAACTTGCGAGCTGTTAAGGCCCCGGTGGGTTGTGACTCTTATGTCAAGATCAGCCAGTCTAGCTTGAGCTAGAAGTTTTGTGAACTGCTGCATGTTGTTTATCTCGATAATTACTTCACCAGCCCTTTGTTTTTGGCCCTATATGATTTTTCTTTTATGGCTTGAAGATATTTTGCATCAAGAAGACTGACTGCGTTTCCATGACAAGAAATCCAGAGTAGTTATCCGGGCAAGGAAACTTTAGGAATGGCAAGGGGGAAAAGACACTTCGGTGCGGACCGTTTTCAGGGCCCGGTCAAGTTTGGTGGGCTTAGAAAATACCATACAGCATACTATAGAAGTAGGGTACGGCGGTACTTTTTTACAGCCTTACCCTGATAGCTGTAGAGGTGCCGGAGCTCCCAGCCTGGTAGACAGACTGGGAGCCCATAGTCCTGATATTGACTTGGGCTCCGGCGGCCACTGTTTGAGGTTTCTACCATTCCCCTTAAAACGCATTACCAGGGTCGGTTACAGTGTGAGTGTGAGGACTCGGGCTCCGCGTTGTCGTGAATACCGTCCCGAAGATTACATAAGGTGCGCCGTGTGAGGCAAAGGATGGTACTAGTAGCATCACTTTGGTGCCACTCACAAGTTCAGCGCCACCTCCAAGGCCGGCCACTACAGACACTTCCGATGGCGTGAGAGTGGCACAGGCAGCACCGGGCGCTGTCACATCCGGATCGACACCTGTGCTCAGGTGGAGCACGAGACTGTGGAGGCCACCATACCATTACTCGCCGAGGTCACAAATGTATATTTACATTTGTGTTGGAGAAACGAACTTGAGAGAAAAGCTGTGAAAACTTTGGTGGGCAACATCGTGCTGCGATAGCAAATAATCACACACGATTCTTGAACAATTCCCTTGCGTTAACTCCAGGACAAGAAGAAGTTATGCTTATTAAAATTGTCAAAAACATCATCACAATGCAACCAATTTACCTTGTGGGCAACATTCATAGCTGGAATACGGCGCACTACATTTAGCGCTGTCGCTCAGTATTAAGATCAGAATAAAGTGTCGTCCAGATTCTGGCTTCTCTCGCGCAGCACCGAACTCCGGAAAAAGTGTCCACTAAGATTTGACAAAGCCACGGCTCTTGCTGTGCGTATGAAGTCCGTCACCCCAAGCAAATCTATAGCATTCATGTTTTACGGGTTCATTACGTGGATAACGGGAATGCAAAACACTACCACGCACTACGCACTTATCACCTTGGACGAGCACCATCATCGTCTGGCCAGCCCGGCATCCGGCCGACGGTAGAGTCTGCCAGCGAGTGCCGCAACGCGATCCCCAATAAAGTAGGAGAAAGGCCTCTCTGTAGCCTGTATTAAAATCCAAGCGACTGGGCTCAACCGAGAGGCATAGGCGCTATTCGGCTGACCTGAGACGGTGCGAGCCCTTACAGCGTGGCTGTGGGCAAGCTGAAAAATCGTGGGAATTTCTGGAGACTTAAGGGCAAACGCACTGGCCCCAGATAATGCACTGACGCAAAAAAGGCGTGCGGCCATCAATACGGCGTGTGCCGTAAGTCAGGCTTGTGACGTCAATGCGACAAACGGCCAAAGCGATAAAAAGCCCTAAAGTGCCGAAATAGTTTCGTGCTCTGCGCTGCACGTCCCGAAGGCAGTGACCCTGTGGTGTCTAGCACGCGTGCCGAGTCGCCCCATGAGGGGACGAGAGCGGCCGGTCGGGATTCCTCTCACTCCACTACAAAAGGGATCATTAATAGCACCTTCCCACCACGAGTGAAGAGCTTGGGCTTCCCACAACGTTTCCGCAGTTTATCAGTGGCCCCGAAAAACGTCTCCGAAACTGCTTGATCCTGCTTACCTTATAAGCCTGCGATCAGATACTGGTGCTTTCCGCTCCAACCAAATAAAAACCATATAGGTTTATCAACTACATATTCACTAAACTTAGCAAGCGTAAATAGGCTTCCTTTGTACAGTAAAACACCCTGAGAAGTTAAATGTCAAGAAAATATTCTAATACACGAAGCACGAACTGAATCTTGGTTGCTTCACAGGCCTTCCCTTCCACCACCTTGTGGAGCCCCCGCAAGCAGTCAAGAAATAATGTTCGTAAACACCTACGCACCGACATATCCGCTTTTATAGAGATTATCACACCTTGGAAGTATAGCCAGTTGTATTAAGATTCTTTTAAAACATAGACAAGGACACAGCGCCCAGTGCCCTGCTCCGTCAATATTTTATAAGCCTTCAACCTGAATAATATTGAAAAGAGTTTCTGCTAATGCTTATAAATTGTTATTCACAATATGCTTTGCTTCCCATGTTCCGAAACTTCCTATTTCGAAAGCCTAAATTCTAACATCAGCATTTTCAGTGGTGGCGCCCACCTTGACGCGGTTACAGCAGATCACGTAAAAGAAAAAAATGTTTGCTTGGTTATGTACGGCGATTCTCTTAGCGTAGGTACAGTTTCGTCTAAAGGAGAGCAACCGAACAGCGCAGTGTGCAAATTCAGCGTAAGCACTACTATGTCATCATACAGATAGCGCTCAAAACCACTGTCTGCTAGGTTCCCTGTAATTGTGGGATAACGGGAAATGAGATTGTTCAAAAGTAGGCAGCTGGTGCTGCTCTGAGAATCAATGTGAATATATTGTCTGTGCCTTACCATGACCAAACACCCTCTAAAATATTGAACTCCTCGAGCTGCAATAAGAAGAAATCAATTTTTTCTACCCAAAAGGTTACTCCGCTTGGGGATTTCTTATAATCTGGTCCATTACACCTGTCCTTCACATCCAGTTGTTCATTATTTCGGGCTCGCCTTACAAACAGCTCGCTTCTTGGTTAGTTCGGTTGGTATAGCAGCTGCCCTAGAGAGGCGGTGGTCGTGGGTTAGAAACATGAAACAGAAATTTTTTTTCAATTGGCAATATCTTGAGGAAGCAGCAAAGATTTCTTTTCTAGGATCACGGTACATTGACGTGTATATTCAACTGGCAGAAACACAAACACATTCAAAGGCATAACCCTGGCAGAAACACTTAGATGCAGAAATAAAAACAAATATTATTCCCATTAAACAACATACATAAAGACACAACTGAGAAACTACTCATATTCCTAGAAGTTGCATTTTGTCGTTCCACGATCAGTCACAAACATGGTAAATTAGTATAGCTTTTGAACAAAACACCATGGGAAACTTGTAAGATGTGGAGAGGCTCTTACGGCTGTCTATATCTTATTCAAGTGGGGAGAGCTGGACAAATAAATGCGGAGCCATTTCCCCAATTTTCATAAACAGATGCCGCTACACCCAGCCAACGTTATTTTTAATAAAGCAGAAATAAGTTTTAGAACGGTCAAGACAGCATTGCTGAAATGGTTGTTTAAGAAATACTTCCCCCTACACACAACCACCGTTTTTCTCTGTGTTGTTACCAGTGCTGAGGAATTTTTTCTGACACAAAGGGCCTCTTTCAAATTAAAATTTTTATTCGCATGAAGATTTTATATTTACATTGCACTCAAAACTGAATGGACCAAAACACCAATTTGATACCCTTTTTTCTAATAAAGACACCACTCTAATGGCTCACCTTATATTACGCACAAACTTTGTTTGGCGCTCTTTCTCCTAGTGATCCTTGCATAATTTATCATCATCCTAACCACCTATATCGTTAAAATTATCATGATATGATTACCTTTTGTGGTCGCCGGATGATTATTACGTGTGCCCCGCCAGTCGACGGACCAGACAGCAAGCACAGGACTTTGCGCAAGAGCTAAACAAGGCTGCAAAAGGGAAGCAAAGAACATTCTCAGGAGGCTCCTGGATAGTTTACACTGACGAGGTTATTCACACTTTATTTTTATTTTTCTCAATGTTTGACCGCATAGTTTGTCACAGCGCTTGAACATATAGTTTTTAATAATCACGCATGCCTAGAATGCTTAATGAAATGCAAGAATTTATGAGAAGTTATGTATTCACTCTAGTGTTTTTCTGTGAGCCAAATGTAGTAATTCTAAAAAATTTGTACACGACTTTTTAAAACTCTATTCATTTAAAAGTATTTGACATCTCTTTCACTGTTTACCTCAGGTCTCGCTGCAAATACAGAAACGACAAATAACTACTACTAAGTACATATTAACTGTTTTATACAGTTTTGTCCTCCAGTGGACCGTTATAGATTCAGTCAGCAATTAGCTTCAAATGCGATTGACAAAAAAACCATAGGCCGACTCCTTCCGTCATATATACAGTACCCTAAAACTGTTATCTAAGAAAATATTTACGAAATACTCAATCCTTATCAGCTGTACTTACAAAATAGGGACTCTGAAATGAATTTATCGATCGTTAATTGCCAACCTCTAAAATATGCGGTTTTTTTTTTGTTCGCCACTGTAACGCAATCAAACAGCTCCTGCTTAAAGGTAGCCTTTTTTCTGCCGGTATCAACACGTTTTATTGCTGTTAAGAACTACACCCCGATATGGCGTATGGTGCCAAATCAGTTTGTAACCGATTTGTTTTCAGAATAAGCTTGATTTAAGTGTCTTAGACGCGTGCGGGTATATAATGCGTACAGTCAGGTGCGTAGCGATGCAAGAGTGACTCTACAAGGCAGATTTTTATGACTACAAACATCTTGAACTGTTATCTATAAACTTATGCGACAGAGTTTTGTGCTCGGGCTTTATACTTTGAAGAAATCTGGGGGGGGGTCTTGTGCTGTGAATTTCCCTCATTTATAGGCAGATCAATAAAGAATAAGAATAAAATAATGGGCAGCTCGCCTATTAAGTATGCTTGGCGGAAACACAATAATATTTTTCAATCAATATTTTTATGGTGAATATAACCCCACAGCAGTCCTCGCAAAGGGACCCCACAGTAACAACTTACGTCAAGGCAATAGTGGCAACTATGCCGTTCGAGCAACTACTCACTTGCACAAACGGACCCTCCTTAAGCACATTTTCTATATTAACACTTATCTTTGGAGGTTATACTTTTGGCTTAAGAACGAATGTTCCGAAACCAAGTGTAAAGGTACCGTGTCTTATTTCAGAAGGTGCACCATGATGTACTTTTTTCATCAAGTAACTCTCAGTTCAAAATCAAAACGCTAGTCTGGAACCAGCTGCATTAGGAAAATGTTCGACAACAGTTGCACACCTGATTTTTCAGCCAATAAAATTGAACTACACTGTGAGCGTTTAATACACATTTTGCTTCAGATCTGCGTTTGTTTGGTTTCCTACTCTTAAGATTGCAACACTAGATGGTGTTCTTTCGTTCAATAATGCCAAGAATGCACGAATCAGCCTTTAGAAATAATTCGGATTGAATACTGGGCGCAACACCACCATCACTTGGCTAAGAGAGGTGGGCCAAAAAAATACCTTGCGAGTAGAGCTGCGCGACAGCTCACAAAACAGGCAAGGCAGAACAGATGGCAGGCTGGAATGAGAAAACTTCACTCGGGCCCTGATTGGGGAAACCGTCGCTTCTCTCATAATAAAAGCGGCCAACACAACACGAATCCTCATATGAGTTACGTCCCGGAAGGTTGGCATGAATGAGGAGAGCCTAATCAGGCTCGTCTAATCATTCATTACCACCCACGTCACGTGAATGTAGCCCTACCACAGATGGTGGCAACACGATTTCCACACATTCAACACCATCATCTTAATAGTGGGCAAGGCGTCGCTGTGCATTTTCGACTCAAAGTTCATGTCCCGGATCTTACAGCTCGGGATACGGAACAGGCGCAAAAAACTAGACGAAGCAAATCGGGTCGCTCACGCAGACTGGATGCCCTCGACCAAAGCTGGGAGGAAGATACTGGATGACCTCAAAAAAGGAGGCTCGGGCGAGGGGGAGCTGAAGCTCCACCTCCTCAAAAAGGTTTTACGCCACGCCACAATCGACCGCAATCTCAAAACCGAGAATCCCGAGTAAAGCGAGGAAACTAGTGCTAGGAGCACCATTTCTCTCGTGGGCTGCCCGCCGACGTGTAGCACTCGCGGTAAGTTGACGCTACCGAATGGCAAAGGATCATCTTCGCGGTGGTCGTCATAGAGGTGTAGGCCACAACTACGAGGGCGGCAGTGAACGTGAGAAGCGACGAATCGGAAGAGGAGAACTTGGTCATCCCCCTAACCATTGCCCACGCAGAGCACAAGATGGTGCTGATCAACTCGAGGCAAGTGGTTCGAAACTTCATCATCATTATCACCAGCCTATCTATGTCCACTGTAGGGCGAAGGCCTCTCCCATTATTCTCCAATCACCCCGGTCCTGTGCCAACTGTTACCAGTTTATCCCCGCAAACGTTTTGTTCTCATCAGCTGATCTAACTTTCTGCCGCCCCCTGCAACGCTTGCCTTCTCTAGGGATCCACTCTGTTCCCCTAATAACAAACGGTTATCTTCCTTCGCATGTTTATTGCCTGCCTACGTTTATTTCTTCCTCCTAATCTCTACTAATATGTGCTTAACACGCGTTTGTTCCTGACCCACTCCGCTCCCTTCTTGTCCCTTATTTGTTACACCTGTCATTTTCCGCTCCTTTGCCCGCTTAGTCGTTCTCAATTTAGGTTCAACCATCTTAGTGAGCCTCGGAGTTTCTGCCCAGTACGTTAGTAATGGTAAGATGCAGCTATCATACACTTTCTTCTTTAAAGCAATGGTAGGCTGTTATTCATTACCTGAAAGTGAAACTTCACCAAAGGCCAAATCTGCAGAAAGGACGATCACGTATGTTAGAGTGGATAAATTGCGAAAGAAAAGTGAGAATGAAGTGTTTCCCGTCGCACGTGGACGACGCGTCGGAAAGCAACGACTACCACAATGTGACGCAGTGGCGCGAGCGCTAACAAACGGTGCCCCATTGACGGACATAATTTACGACTAAGGGCCACATGAGAAGCTACAACGACATCACAAAGACCCACCACTTTGCTCATAGGAGCCTGTAGCCGACTGTATACAGATTGTAGATACAGTAAGAAATCGTGGTGTGACAGTCACAGACATAATACAATAAACTACCCACTTCAGTGCAGTAACCGAGAAGGCCTATCATATTCTTCATTATCTCCAGAGGAATTTTAACGTTGCCCCCAAACAATGACATAAGCTTTCTATCTCACAAATACAAACCCTCTACATGAATGTGGATACACAGAATGGGAACCCTCCAGTCCAATATCGGGAAAAATACTAGACAAAGTTCAACAGTGCGCTGCGTGATTTGTAACCAGTAATTACATTTTTATTGTCAGGAGTAGACAATACAAACACTCTTGGAGGGGTGTTACATTGGAGAAGAAAACTGTTGAAGTAGAAATTTATACACAAACGTTACAATATCTGAACACAAATATGCAAAGATTTGTACTTGAAAGAGTCACACTATCTATCAGTATTCAGTAAAAATTCACGAATGATTACGAAGCCAAGGACGACGATGTGAAGATCTCACGAAGCCAAGGATGACGCAGTCGTTTTGAAAAACAAACAAGTTTATTGAAGCGAAGTTGTGCTCCCCTAACAACTTAAAAGAATACAGAGGCGGTGAAGCAGCGGTCAAAAAGGTGACGTGAGTCGGCGAGCGTCGCAGAATCGAATACCCCGGCGTTTGCTCTGCAGGCTTTTTACCTTTCGGCGCGCGTGCTTCTCAAACCGTTGATTCGCATTGAGAACATTGTATATCTAAGAAAATTATTCCGGGCTGTTCACGTTAAATTGGAATGCTCTCTCTATCAGAACAGATAACACATGCGGCACAGAAAGAAAGAATGGAACACGCGCTTCCCTTGCCACAGAGATAACACAGACCGGCACCGCCGTGTGGTAAAAACAAAACACAATTAAGCAAACCCAATGCATGGTTCGCGGTATTACCCCTTCCCCCCCCTCTCAGAGTGCATCGACCCGATGCTCACATAAGCGGCAGTCCGAAAAAAAAGTTCGTCATTGTCCGTAGAAAGGTTTCAAGCAAACTACGTGGACGACTTCGGCCTACGTCCGTCGCCGTGATGTTCCGGAATCACCATTGAGGATCACCTCGTAGGTAAGTTGACCAACACGACGTAGAATCTGGTAGGGTCCGAAATTCTGTCGCAGAAGTCTCCCACTCAGTCCGCGTCGTCGGATGGGAGTACAACCCCACACATGATCCCCAGAAGTGTACTCGGTGTCTCGGCGACGGAAATTGTAGCGTTCGGCATCCTCCAGCTGCTGGTCTGTTATATGAACTCAAACGAGCTGGCGGGCCTCCTCCGCACGTTGAAGATATCCTTGGACGTCGGCATTGAGGTCGTCGTCTTCTACATGCTGAAGCATGGCGTCGGAGCATCGTAGTCGGCCGTCTTCTGTAGACAAGCTCGAACGGTGTCATTTGCGTAGTTTCCTAGGTAGCTGTGTTGTACGCAAGGGTGACATCCGGGAGGAAGTCGTCCTAAGTCTTATGTTCAACGCCGACCTACATAGACCGCATATCCGCGATCGTCTTGTCCAGATGTTCCGTAAGTCCGTTCGTCTGGGGGTGGTACGCCGTCGTTCTTCTGTGATCCGTGTTGCTGTAGCGTAAGATTCCTTCCGTAAGCTCCGCAGTGAACGACGTCCCGCGGTCCGTGATTAGAACTTCAGTGGCTCCATGTCGCAGCACAACTTGGCTTATGAAGAAGTTTGCGACTTCTTGTGCAGTCCCCCTTGGAAGAGTGGCGGTTTCTGCGTAGCGCGTCATGTAGTCTGTCGCTACGACAATCCACTTGTTCTGGGATCGTCACGTAGGGAACGGCCCCAGAAGGTCCATTCCAATCTGTTGGAACGGCCTCGATGGGACGGCGATCAGCTGCAGAAGTCCGGCGGCTCTCGAAGTGGCGTTTTTCGTCGCTGACAGTCACGGAGCTCCGGACGTAGTGGGTGACGTCGGATGTAAGGCGGGGCAAGTAGTACTTCGCCTTGATTTTTCAAAGTGTGCGGCCTGTGCCGAGATGTCCGGAAGACGGGTCGTCGTGGCACGCTTCCAAAATTTTGTCACGAAGGTCTGCGGGAATGACAAAAAGGTAATTCGTTCTCGTTCCGCGGCTGAAATTCTCCTTCACGAGGACGGAGTTTCTCAGGCTGAATGCTGGTAAGGTGCGTTTGAAGGTCCTAGGTACGGTGACATTGCATCCCACGAGGTAGTCGATTATGACGCGCAAGTAAGGGTCGGCACGCTGCTGGGCGGCCAGGTCACTCTCTGTCACGATTCCGAAGAACGCGCTGTCTTCATCAGATTCTTGTGCTGGTAGGTCGACGGGGGCGCGGGAAAGGCAGTCGGCGTCGGAGTGTTTCTGCCGGATTTATAGACGACTGTAACGTCGAACTCCTGCAGGCGCAATCTCCGCCGCCCAAGACGGACAGAGGGGTCCTTCAAGTTGGCAAGCCAACACAGCGCGTGGTGGTCTGCCACAACCTTGAATGGTCTTCCATACACGTATGGGCGAAATTTTGAAATCGCCCATACAATTGCCAGGCACTCTTTCTCAAAGGCAGAGTAGTTTTTCTCCTCCTTCGACAGACCACGGCTGGCATAGGCGATTACCTTTTCGCTCCCGCTTTGTTTTAAGACGAGGACGGCTCCCAAGCCTATATCACAGGCGTCCGTGTGTTTTTCAAAATGAGCGAGCACGGGCAAGCTTTGCAGGCGTTTTTGCAGATCGCAGAATGCTTTTCTTGGTACTTTTCCCAGCTGAAAGGGGTGCTATCTTTCGTCAAGCGCGTGAGTGGCTCTGCAATGCGTGCGAAGTATGCGACGAAGCGCCGGTAGTATGCGCACAGTCTGAGAAATCTTTGCACGCCCTAGTTGTTTTTCGGCATTGGGAATTTTGCAACGGCTGAAGTTATTGCAAAGTAAGGTAGGACTCCCGTGGCGTTGACGACGTAGCCCAAGAACTTGAGTTCCTCGTACGCGAAACGGCACTTTTCAGGCTTCAGCGTTAACCCCGACGTACGAATTGCCTCGACTACTGGCTCCAACCTTGCGAGGTGTTCGTTGAAAGTCCGGGCGAATACGACAACGTCGTCGAGGTATACGACGCAGGTGTGCCACTTCAGGCCAGCTAGCACAGTGTCCATGACTCTTTGAAACGTTGCTGGCGCCGTGCACAGCGCGAAAGGCATCACCTTGAACTCGTATAGGCCATTCGGGGTTATAAATGCAGTCTTCTCTCGGTTTCTCTCGTCCACTTCAATTTGCCAGTCGCCGGTCTTCAGATCTCTCAATAAGAATTACTTCGCATGGCAGAGGTGGTCGAGGGCATCGTCGATTCGTGGCAGGCGGTACACGTCCTTATTGGTGATTTTGTTCAGTCGCCGGTAGTCAACGCAGAACCTTAATGTACCGTCTTTTTTCTTCACGAGTACGACCGGCGCAGCCCACAGACTTTCCGATGGCTGTATTATGTCATCGCTGAGCATGTCGTCTACTTGAGTCCGAATGGCTTCCCGCTCGTGTGAAGAGACGCGGTACTGTGACTGTCGGGTAGGTCGGGCTCCATCTTCGGTTATAATTCCGTGCTTTGCTTGGAGTGTCTGACGTAATTTTGAGTTTGCCGAAAAACACTTGCTGTAGCGACGGAGCATATCCAATTATCCAGTAAACAGAGCATATCCAGTAAACGACGCAGTCGTTATGAAAAAAAAACAAGTTTATTGGAGCGAACTTGTGCTCCCCAAACAACTCAAAAGAATACAGAGGCGGCGAAGCAGCGGTCCACAAAGTGACTTGCGTCGGCGAGCGTCGCAGAATCGAATGCCCCGGCGTCCGCACTGCAGGCTTTTTATCATTCGGCGCGCTTCGTTCTCGAACCGTCGATTCGCATCGAGAACATTGTAGATCCAAGAAGAATATTCCGGGCTGTTCATGTTAGATCGGAATGCACTCCCTATCAGAACAGATAACACATGCGGCAAGGAAAGAAAGAATGGAACACGCGCTTCCCTTGTCACAGACATAACACAGACCGGCGCAGCCGGGTGGTAAAAACAAAACTCAAATAAGGAAACCCAATGCATGTCAATACGAATGCCGCATTGATGTGCCGAAAGAGGTATTTTGTACTGACACCATCAGTGACTGGAATAAACTACCAAAACAAGATTTTCCTGAAACAAACATTTGTAAACCTGTCCGGCATGCCGCATATTTTTGTTTCGTGATATTTGCTTCGTGTGTGGTTATCGAATTGAGCATTTCATGGGCGTTTTCTCACACTCACAAAATTGTGTACGGTATATTGTTCGAAAATACGCCATTTTATCTGTATCGTATAGACGCTATATGAGCATGTAATAAATAAATGTATAAACAAATATTAACTTGCTGGCCTGCTTCAGATTTTTCCAACCAATTCGCGAACTTGTTCTCGCCGTGTACAGTCCACCGCTTCACACAACTGCCTTGTCAATTCACCGATATTATATATACTCAGCTCCTGCACCTAGCACGAGGGCACACTAGTGTTTCAGGTGTGTTTTGCGCGCCGTAAGCCCCAAAACAATAGGGACAAATCGTTCGTTTTTCGAAGTCACGTCGAAGGCACGTAAAACCGTCGTTGTCCTTTGGAATTATGGGACATGTGCTGCTATTTTCAAGATATAAGAAAAAATGTCGTGCCTTTTTGACAGCGCAATAAAATCAGTTACTAAAAACAAACGTGTGATCTAGGGCGTGCGAATATTCTTCAGTGTGCCCCATTCTCAAGGCAGGACCAACTCTGAGGTCAGAAACTACAGAACAATTTCTATCCTTTGTGATTGCTCCAAGTTGTGGCAAACATTCTGCACACAGTACAGTCAAGTGTGTAAAAAAATAAATTTATAAGTGGACAGCACTGTTTTATATCAGGAACGTGGACAAGATATATTATTCCGTGCTTTATGGAGCAGCTTCGGGTGCAGTTTTCTAAAGGAACCAGCTTAATATTATCTATTTTGCTCTAAGTAAGGCATTTCATGTCTGCCACACGTTACGTGGTGAGCTTTTATGGTCGGGCATTGATACACCGCTTGTGTTATTGCCGGGTAGATATCAGCTTCTGTTGCTATTGTGAGAAGTTATCTAGCTGTGGTTGGAAGTTTTCTACAACTTAGATCAGTTTTGTTGGCATTAACAGGCAGACGCCTGTTTTTACAGATCAACAGGCCGTGTGCTCCCCATTGTCGTGTTGGACATCTCTTGTTTCATATTTTTGTAAAGGATGTTTCAGCTGCAATTAAGAAGTCTTCTTCCAGTTTCTACACTGACATCAAAACATATACCCGCGTTAGCTTAAATAAATACCGCGTTGAGAAGGAGCAAGATAGATCCTCATTTTTCAAATACTATTTAGATTTTATTTTGCGGCCACATTCGCTGGACAGCAGCCACAAGCGGCAGATGTGTAACCGCTGTGTTCTGCCTTTCTAGCAGTAAGAGCCTTGCCTCGTGCCGACTGTTCCTTGCCGCCTCACCACTGATTACCGACGAAAGACATCGACAATCATACTGTCCATCAACTTGCTTGGAAAAAACAATACGTGTCTGATGTTCTGACGTCACCTGGCACCATGACACTATAAATCCCCCGGCGACGAACCAACCCTTTGGGATTCGCGGCCACAAGTGGTAGCTGTGTAACCGCTGTGTTCTGCCTTTCTAGCGAGAACAGCCGTGCCTCGGGCCTACTGATCTTTGCCGCCTGGCCGCTGTTTACCGACGGAAGACATCGACAATCATCCTGTCCATCAACTTGCATGGAAAAACAAGGCGTGTCTGATCATCTGGCGTCACGTGCCACAAGGACACTGTAAAACCCCCGCGATGCATCAACCTTTCCGGATTCGCAGCCAAAAGTTACAGCTGTGTAACCGCTGTGTTTTGCCTTTCTAGGTAGAAATGTTTCCACTCAATTCTTGTACTGAAAGCTTCTGTGGCAGCTTATCCCCCCTTTTGTTACCATGGGTGTCGACGTGTGCACCTATCGGGTGCGCATCGGCAGGTTTTTTGCCTGTCGTTCACTACAGTGCCTCTCTTATTGCCGTTTTGCTGCCGGAATAAATTTAATCAGCGTTCTTGGTCCGCAGCCCTAGACACTACTGCTGTCCGCATGCTTGGCATTGCTCCTGCTTTGTGCAGGTGACGCTGAATCCAAGCCAGGGCCTAAGATCGAGGACGTTCTAACTTTGTTAAAGAACTCAAATGAAGAATCTATGTCTAATTTGAACACAATCAATTTGCAAATCAGCAGCATTGAGGCCCGTTTGACTGATAACGAAAAACTCGGAACAATGTATCCAAATTCAAAAAAACCTTTTGGCGTAGTGGCTGATTCGGTGCAGTAAGTTAAGGCGAACGTTTGTAAAACAAATGAAGGTCTATCGGACGTCGGTGATGACATGAACAACCGTAGGAGGCGTAACAATCTTATAAAAAAGGCCTTCCAAAAGAAGAAAATGAACGATACACACATTTAGAACGTGTTGTCAAAGTGTTTTTTCCACCCCACCTTGAAATCCAAGCTGAAGACATTGAGACAGCTCAAAAACTTGGAAAACTCAGGCCTGACTTTATCCATCCCAGTATTGTTAAATTTCTTAACTGAAAGCCCCCAGCAACGCCTCAAAGTTGAAACATCTTGAAGAGCCTAAAGTCTGGCTACAGGAACATTTTTCACCCAAAGTATAGCTAGCCCGGAAAAAGCTGCGCGATTTCGGGAATTCGAACAGAAAAAGCTCCGAGGAATACACAGTGCGCTTTAAGAAACTGTACACGCACAACTCCTCTTTTTGTTATTAAGCTGCAAATGACTGTGTTGTAAAGGTGGTCTTCACGAAAGCGCCCTCCCCACACAAAATCTCTAAATGGTGACTTTAAAAAACTAAGTCAAGCAAACCGATATCCTTGTTCGTAGGAACTTTTTGTAGCATTTAAAACAAAATTGGCGCCTTAAATGCTATTTTGTTCACGTGTTCGGCTGATATATTTGTAGGCACCGAAACATTGCTATCTGACCTAACACTACTAACTCGTCATTTGCGCTATTTCGCAAAGATGGAGTGGGCTGCCGGCAGCCCAGCGGAATGAGTTATAATCGGCGTAAAATCTAGTTAACACCCATAACTTATTTCCATTTCCTATCCTCTTGAAATTGTTTCGGTTCCTTCCTATTTTGAACATGTTCAGTGTGTCGTCGGTGCCTGCTACCGGCCACCTAATAGCCGGCAAGACTTCGTAGAAATTCCTAACGAATCGATCGATACCATTATCCTAAACTTCCGGAGTTGTTTAATAATTCTCACCGGTGATTTTAATTATCCTGATATTGACCGGGCCTGCATAACCGTTCATGTTCAACATAACTGTAATCAACGACTAAGCTTTCTGAGCTTACTTCAATATCATAATCTCAAACTAGTACATAAACCGGCGCAAGGCGGCCACATACTAGATCTCGTCGTCACAACTAACCCGCAGCTTGCTAAAACAACATACAGCACGAAATCAGAGACCATAACGCCGTACAGTGCCCGTTGCCGCTACCGCGTGCCGACAAATCTAAAGGTAACAAGCGTATCTTTAACTACAGCCGAACCGACACTGGAAAACTAAACCGGATGTTGCAGAGCTTCTCTGAAGTCTTTGAACTCAATTTTCAAAATCGTTCAGTGCAACATTACTGGTGTTTGTTCCGCGATATACTGAAGGAAGTGAAAGTGTTGTGTGTACCTAAACTATCAATGCGCGAAAGAGTAAATGATACTTGCTAAGAAGTAAAAAAAAACCTTAAACAAGAAGAAAATAGCACACCAGAAAGCGACTGAAATGATCGAACCCCCCCCCGACTGGCTCAAATACAAGAGTGCATCCAGCGCGTGCGCGGATGGAATTCGTAAGTCTAAAAATAAATTCGACAATTGCACGCTCCCAAACCTTTTAAAAGTGGACACTAAAAAATTTTGGAGTGTGAATATTCTAAAGTACAACTCTGCCCCACCCCTCACAAGTGAAGACAGCAAGACCTTGCCCCTTGCAGAATGTGCTGAAAAACTGAACACCTACTTCTCTCAAGTTTTCACTGTTGAGCGACCACAAGATAGCTCTCTGGAATTGCCGTCAGTTACTGTTCCACACTGGTTTTCCGCTATCGTAATCCCTACGCGCGGCGTAGCTTGCACAATAGACCATTTGGCAATCAAGGCTAAGCCCTGACGAGGCGGAATTAGCGGAAAACTTCTGAAACAAACAAGTCCCTTTTCCGCATATTTTCGTTCTTTGATTTCTAAACAATCACTTCATTCAGGATAAATACACGAAGATTCGAAATCAGTGCATGTTACCCCAATTTTTAAATCAGGGGACAATGCAATTCCCAATACCTACAGGCCTATTTCACTAACATCAATCTGGTGTAAATTACTCGACAACATATAATGCACGCATATAATCAACCAAGTTAATTAGAACAAACTGATCTTAAACAACCAACAAGACTTTCGTAAAAATCTATGTGGCCAAACACAGCGGTTCGAATTGGTAACCGACATTTATTCCGCTCTAAACGTGTCCCATCCTATTGATGCAATTTTCATTGAATCCTCGAAAACCTTCGATCGCATGCCACATAAACGTCTGTAACTATTAATGTGCCACCTCCAACTTGACCAAAATACAACACGATGGATGGAAGAATTTTTAAGCAATCGTTTCCAGACAGTCAAATTAAACAATCATATTTCTAACAACCACGTTTTTCATCTCAGGTTCATCAGGGGTCAGTGTAAGGTCCTCTCTTATTCCTGATTTACATTTATGACTTAACATACCGCCTAAAATCACCAATTCGCCTCTTTCCGGATGACAGAGATATCTAACCCAGCCGATACAATTATCCGGCAATCTGATCTCTTAGGCCAGAGGAATGGGGTAGCTGCTGGAAAATGGAAATCAGTATAGAAAAAACTAAACACATAAGCTTTCTTCCGCCCCCGAGACAGTCTCTGCAACCTACAAAATATAACTCCAACAGTTTCAGTTGAAGCGTTTAAATGTTTAGGTGTGTTCTTTACGGCGAATTTAAAGTGGACGTGCCACATTAAATACATAAATAATGAAGCCCTTAAAAAACTCGGCCTTACGAAGAGGCGCCTACAATTATCGGCCAAGGTAACCAGGTTTCATGCATAGAATTGGCTTATCCGGCACTCACTAGAATACTGTTCAATCATATGGCATCCTGAAGGCACAAACATTACTAGCCTCTTAGAATCACCCGAGTAGCAACCCGGCGTCTAAGCCTGGATAACCTCTCGGCCTTTCCTTTCGCTTTTCTCCTCCTCTTAGAATCACCTCAGAACAAGGCAACCGGGTTCATCAAGTCATCGTACTCGTGTTACCAAAGCATATCTTCTTTAAAAATTCTCTTCATCTTCCGTCGCTTGCAACGCGCCGAATGTTAGCTCGACTGTCTGTTTTTTATTGGTGTACCACAGTAGCACGCCGTTTTTCCCGCTTCATATCATTCCTCCGCCTCATATCTCCGCTCGGATAGACTATATTTTCAAACTTAAACTAATTTTCGCTAAAACAGAAACATACAAAAACTCAAATTTTGTTCTTGAAATCGCAGAATACAACTCGTTACCTGTTCACATCCCAGAACTGACCGAGTCATCATCCTTTCAACGTGCATCCAACACCTTCCTTGTTGTGTTTTGATGTCGCATAAATCTTTCTTTTGTTTTTCTTTTTCTTTTCTTAGGATCTTTCTTGCCCGAGTTGAGTGTACTGATTGCGCTTTTTGTGCTTCTGTGCTATTTTTAACAGTATTTTGAGTGAACCGCTTTTTTTCACTCAAGGTAATGTATATTTGTTTGGCGTTGTTTCTAGACTGTACTTTCTGTTTCGCGATGCAATAGGGATGTACACCTGTTCTGCCTTCATTGCTATGTTCTGCTGGAAAAATGTACTGTACTGTTGATCATAACCCCACTCTATCCCCCCCCCCCCCTGTGTAATTCCAACTCGGGCCTTTAGGGTATGTCAATAAATAAATAAATAAACAACAAGCCTAGTTGCTTAGTTCCAATTTAGCTTAGTTCGAAATCTTCGGAAACAATTGAAATGTAATAGCAGAAAAACAAAACATAATCTTGCTTCGCTATGTGGAGCGGTTTTCTCTCCGTATTTGCTGAGGTGAATCGCCACGGCGTTGTTTGTGAGAGCGTCTTCAGTTTATCGCTTCTTGTCATTGAACCTACTCGGGGGAAGAGGGTGGCGGGCTCCGCTCTCTTGTTAGTGTATACAGGTTTTCACTAGAATTCCGCTCTCTCAATTCATTTATAAACCAGTCTGATCACTTTGTTTTTTCGAAACCACAACACGCCTTAGCCGTTTACAATTCATGGATACTGATATCTAAGTGCCCCCATAGAGAGCGTGTACGGACGAAATGTTTATCATAATTAAACCGCGTTTTTAATGTGATCCTCCCCCTATATCTGTTTTATAGGTTCCCGCCCAACCCACTCTAAAATTCTGTTCCCATACAAACTCCACATTCTTTTAGGTCTATACCAGCTTTTACTGCTCAGTTTTTGTTTTCCGCAAAAAGCAATATTTCCCAATGGCTTTTTCACATTTTGATCTCTCAGTACACAGTCTTATGATTAAATGCTTTTTTACTAAGGCAACTTAATCATTTTCGCCGTTCGCTTCGGCGTTTTTCTATGCTGTTGCTAAGGGTCGCATGCTTATTTCCTTGTGGTAACGCCGCTTTTTAGCGGTTACTATTGTAAGGTGTTCATTGCCTTCCAAGACCTTCTTCTTCCTTATTCCTACACCTTGTTGATTCTTCGGTTATAACTGTGGTGAAACGTTTTATTACAGCCTTCATCGGTCCTAAAACATGTGCTGTACTTGTGATTCATTTATGTGTAATTGAAGCTTCATGATACCCAGAACTTCTAGAAAACATTCTTCCTTTTAAAAGGATGCGTGCTGCTAAGTTTTTGTAAGATATCTATCAGCAATGTACCAGACAGGACTGGTGAAGTCCTCATCAACGTAAATGGCAAGCAGCAGTCCACAAAGCATCTAGCTCAAACCAGCGGGCTGATATAGACATCAGGGTCACAACCCATCGCAGCCTCAACCACTCGGACTGTGTGATCTCCTTCCACATCTGCTGAACAGAACGAACCCGGATCTCCTTGCGGGCTTGAAGGATCAGCGCGTTATTTCCGTGAGACGCATCACCATCCCCAGAGAGGACAACGACATTTCTTCCAAGCACATCATCTTCCCTTTTGACTACTCAGCACTTCCACAACGTATAAAG
This sequence comes from Haemaphysalis longicornis, assembly GCA_013339765.2. Lineage (NCBI taxonomy): Eukaryota > Metazoa > Arthropoda > Arachnida > Ixodida > Ixodidae > Haemaphysalis > Haemaphysalis longicornis. The sequence goes on along the minus strand of CM023454.1, from coordinate 1,986,960 downwards.
CACGCTCTATCCGGGGATCTATACATCCCGACATCCCGAAACCAAGGCGGTCGTTTAAGTGCCTGTAGTTCGAACATTGTACAAACACTTGCCACGTTTGAACCACCTATGCAAAATGTGTGGCACAAGGTCATCCGAGCGACAACAGTTCATCCGACACCCTGACTCGTGTCAACTGCTATTTTTCGCATGCGGCGTACACCAGAATGTGAAAAATTGCAACTGAAGAACACCATCTTAAACATTAGGGTAACTTTAGACATCTCCTTCCCAGAGGCGCAAAATTGGTTCGCCTTTTTCGCACTGGGGAATTACGCCAACGCAGCTCGCCGGGTGGCGGAACGGCGTCTGGTTCCCACAGGAATTTAGCTCAGCAAGTCTGGTTTTGTCCCGCCACTGCCTCAGGCCGAACAACCCATCACGACACCATCTGATAATAGAGGAGTGGCTGTGTTGCCAACTGCTTCCATTGGGACCGAAGCCGCTGCCGCCCCTACCTCCCGGTCTTTCAGTGCGTTGGAATTTGCTGAGAGGATGGACACCGGGGTCCCCTCATCGACTCCCACACCAACCGCACCGCCCATGCCACCTCTGCTGCCCCGACGCCAACGGTGGTGGTGGCTGACACAAAGGGTACCCGAAGGGGGGCCAAGTATAAGGGGTCAGGTCCGTCATGCACCCCTCGGACATCTGACGAGGAGATGGATGTCGAGCCATTCCGTCATGCAACGCAGCGTGAGGAGCGGCCTCCAATATCCAAGCCGACAGAAAGGGCCACAAAGCCCCTTCTGTGAGTACAAGCCTCGAAAGACAACACAAGAACACACACACACACACACACACACACACACACACACACACACACACACACACACACACACACACACACACACACACACACACACACACACACACACACACACACACACACACGCACGCACGCACACACACACACACACACACACACACACACACACACACACACACACACACACACACACACACACACACACGAGTCATACTTAAATGTAAATAATGGGTACAAAATACATCATCCAATAAAACTGTAGAGGCAAGGTTAAAAATCTTAATGGTATGTAGGAGATAACACATGCCAATAAACAAAGTGTCATGTTTTCTAATATAGTCAACTCCATTCCAAATAAACAAGTTTCTTATTCCTAAATACATACACGATATTCAGAAAGGACCGGGTTGGCTGCACACACTAAAGTCAAACCCGGCTATAACGAACCCGTATAGAGCGAATTACGCTGTATATCGAACAAAAAAAATTCAGTTACGGAAATACATGGGAAACATATACCTTATAACGAAGTTCACATCCGATATATCGAACTCTGCGCGCCAAGAATGGCCGCTGAAATGCATTGGCTCGGAGCGGCGATTGAGATGTGGATTGGCCCTGACCACGGAGCAAGAGTTGCTACTTAGACATCGCGCCTCGCACGGGGCGACATGACGCCCGACACTTTCCGTAACTGTTTCCGGCGCGGCACTCTCGACGGAACCCGCGCAGTCAGCGAATCCGTACCAAGACAGCAACATCGGTGAACTGTGGGAAGAGCTCCCCCACATTCCCGATAATGTCGCCAGTGAAAGCCGTCCGACGCTTATATTGGAGCGCTTTCGGCAGTCAATGTTCTCCGCCAATGCTTCTTAGATTTTGGAGGACGCGGGCTCGAACTGGTGAAAATAATGTTTCGTGTAGAGAATGCTATGCTAGTTGAAGCCGCCAAAACGAAAGTGAAAACAAAAATCACCACTTTTTCTTTGCTAAGGAGGCAGTTCGGGTGGAAAGTGGCTTTATCACTTGCAATTAACGGATTTTTTGGGGTATGGTAACGGCTACTTAACTGTGTTCATGTCTGCATGCGGGGATGGTGGCGTTCGGGAGGGTGAGGGGAGTTTGTGCGGATTGCGAACTAGTAACAATAAGTTCATTATACGCGGGTTAAGCTATATCGAACTATTGGATATATCGAACTAATCGTGGTGCACATTGCATTTGCAATAAACGGGTTTGACGGTATTCTTGCGGTGTGTCCATAGTCGCCCGGAAACATTTAGCATGGCACCCTGTCACTTTGAACACTTTCCTTAGGGCTGTACCAACCCGTAAAATATAGTTCAATAGGTTGATAACCGTACACTCCATTTACATCACTCCTGATTTTGCTCTTCTGAGCTCTGATTTCGGGGACGCTGGTTAACCAGCTACACGAACGGTACAACCTCAGAGGTGACCTGAATACGCACAACTCTGTTTGGGGTTCCTCACGAAGAGGTGCAGGAACTCGACGATAGAAGAAGTTTCTTACATCCTCTGAAGCCTGCCTTTTTATCAAAAAGCAACCTAGATCCCATAACTTAGGAAATAATGCACACTGGCATCTTGAATTGGCTATTGGTTCTGCAGTTCTCTTTCAATGTCTTGAGTTGAGTGTGGGCACGGACCGATATGGTAGTGTCCACTTGCTTAGTTCACTGACTTATATAGAAAAACACCCAAACAGTCGAGCTTCCCACAACAATTTTAATGAATCGAAAGCAAACTGGAGTACATTCACAGAAACATCTAAAGTACACCATACATGCCTTGAACACTTACAAGTGGAGGAAGCAGCCCAACTCATCACGGCGCACATCCTCGACGCCGCTGAAAAGTCTATTCCCCACGCCTCCGGTGCACCGCGAAATCACAGGAGGTGCTGCCGGAACGACGACTATACCAGTGCGAGAGAGGCCCAGAACAAGGTACGGGGTGTCCACCATTGGTACCCCATGTCGGAGAACCCTATTTAGGCGCTTTAAAGCACCTGACACGCGCGTGTGGTGTGATTCGAGAAGGAAAAAACGGCGCGGCTTCCTCACATCCCGAAACTCAAACACACAAACACACAAGGTATCGGGTAGAATATGTAAACCTAAAGGTCAACATGCAAATACCGTGCCCCTGGTTAGTACAAAAGGGACACACTCGAAGACCAGGGGAACGCACTTGCGCAAAATGTCTGACACGTGCCCAGTTCAGCACACTACAAAAACACTTTCACAAAACACAAAACATATGCAGAAGAGAAGCCATTACATCACAACGACAACTCCAAAACTGCTTACAACTCTACATTTACACTGTGTGAATTGACGGCTTCTCTGAACATGTGTGAACCTTCAGCTCCATGTGCAGATAAGATAACATACACTATGATAAAGCACGTCTACGCAGACACAATTGAAACACCTCTTCATCTCTCCAACAAAATATTTCTTTCGGGGCACCTTCCGGGATCTTGAAGATAGGCCATCGTAGTGGTTTTCTCAAGGAGGGAAAGCACACTTCCATTCCCGCAAGGTATTGTCCCATTGGCATGACAAGCAGCCTCTGTAAGCAGCTCGAGAAGATGATTTCCGATGACTGGTGTACATTTTGGTGCACAATGGTCTTCTCGGCAGCTCCCAGGCAGGCCTCAGGGTCAGGTGATCCACCAAAGGTCAACTCGTGATCTTAGAATCGTCCATTAAAGATGCGTTGCTGCATAAGCAGTATTGAATGACTGGATTTTTTATATCAAAAAAGCATACTATACAGCGATGCGCTATGCCATTCAGAGATATATGAAATCTTTTGGAATATCAGGTAGCTTGAATATTACTCTGGGAAGCTGCCTGTATGACAGAATATTTCGGGTGAGTGTAGGCTCTCCGATTTCCCGGGTTCACGTAAAAGAAAATTGTGTGCCTCAGGGGGGAGTTTGAGTGCACATTTTTTACTGTAGATACGAATGCAGTGGGAAAGGCACTGCCACCAACGATTTCATAAGCTATTATGTGAATGATATGCAGATATCCTTCGACTCCTGGATGCGTCCATCTGTGGACGCCAAGTGCACATAAATACGCTTGCTCGATGGGCTGGTCAAAATGGTGTTACACGTATTTCCGCGAAAGGTACCTGCATCACATTATCAAAGAGGCGTGGGATCCATCCCGCCCCTTACATTAAACCTAGTGGCGACCTAATTCCTGTAGAGAAAGAACAAAAGAACTCAGGTCTAGTTGTGGACGAAAAACTCGCGTTCATTCCTCACATTAAGCAACTTAGACATAAATGTTTAAAAACAATGAACATCCTGAGTCCTCTTGCACCAATCCTGTGGGTAGGACAAGTAGCTACTTGTACGAGTTCTTACCAGCTTGGTGGGGTCTCCCTTGGATAACGGTAGTGTGGTTTACGGGCCGGCAACAAAAACAGCGCTGAAAATGCTGGACCAGTGCTGCACTTGGGGCTTCGTCTTCAGTCAGGTGCACTTCGAACTAGTCCCGTAGAGTGCCTTCATGACGAACGCAGCCAATGGTCGTTGGATACCCAGAGAACATGAATAATATCTTTTATACGCGTTTAAGATTTCATCGTTAGCAAACCATCCCTATCAACCTATCGTCTCGGATACAACTACGTCCCACCTTCTTTGAAACCGCCCATCTGTTGGGGCTTCGTTCTCACACCGTGCTAGAGGTGCACCGTGTAATCATCGCGTCACCTTTTCAGACAACTGCAAATCATCTTTTTTGACCTTTTACCACTATGGAAGCTTCGCGCTGTGCTGTGTGACATGTCGTTTGTAGCTATGGATAGAAAAGGAATACCAACAACTGCAATTCTACAGCAGTTCTTGTTTGTGCGAGAGAAATACAGGTGTGCAGAATTTGACTGCGACGCATCCAATACTGCCTTACCGTGTCGTGTGCAGCACACGAACCCACTTTTAGATATTTGAGACCCTCAACTCAAAAAGCAGCATTTTTACGGCGAACGCTGATGGAGTTTTGCCTGTTTAAAATCAGATAGTCCAACATGGAATTCCCAAGTCTATCATTTTCCCAAAATAACTTAGTGTTGTACATGTATTATCATCCAAGAAGCCTTGTAAAAACCATGCTCTTAATGTAGTGTATAAAACCATTATGTCAGTGTATGCAATAGATCTCAAGGTGATCATGTGTTGGATTCCACGTCATTCTGGGATTGCTGGAAATGAGACCACGGATCAAATGGCAGCTGCTACTTCACTTACAAATACACCTGACATAGCAACAGTACCCTACACTCACGTCAACCAACACATCCGACAAAACCTTAGCAAAACATGGCAAGCACTCTAGAATCACCACACAGACAACAAACTACAGATAATAAAGCAACTCTTTGGACTATACAGCACTGACACACGCAAAAACACTGAAGTTTCCCTTGCTAGGTTACGGATGCGCCACACCCATGTTAATTGCCCCCACTTGGTCACAGGATCTCCAATACCCCTGTGTAGCAGCTTTGGAGAAACCCTATCGATAATCTGTGTACTACTCTAATGCAAAGCACTCTACACAACACAATACAGACACTTCCCCCAACACTATTAGAAAAGATATCCCGGTACACCCATTGTTTTTCCTCTCTGTTGATCCTACATTTTCTGTCAAGCGCGTTTTTAAATACTTAGTAGAAGTTAAACTTTTCGCCTAATTTCATACAACCTATGATCAAAACCTGCCCTCATCCACCAGCCATTCTATATATCTTGTACTGATATTACTTTTGATCTTTCTGACTGATTTTAGCGTTTACGTTTTCACCTCACATACATAGCTACTGGTATGGTGTCCATTGCCCCAGTTGGCAGTGCGCCATTAACATCCAACCATCATCATATTTGAAAAGCCTTGTTATGTTCAACAGCCGAAATATAGGGGTACGTAAAATATTATTGTCACGTATTAGGAGAATTTTTTTATATTGGGACAAGTGTATGCCAATTGCGGGAACTTTAGGTGCTTCCTTACGCGAGCCAGAGTTTTCTGCAGTGCCAACTGTGGGCCAACCGATCATGGTAATGCAAAATTCTAGAACGAAATTCACCACTCTTGTAGAGTACTTCTTATTCCCTTACTCATTTGTTGTCCTAACCGAATTGCCGACTTTTTGCTGCTCTCTGTTTTCCGTCAAATGTATTTTCTTCCGACGTATAAATAGTAATTCCTAGTGTATTATAGGTTACCAATTTTTATTAATTATCGAGCATTTTGCCAAACGTAATAAAGCAGTCAAGTTTGTTAAGGAACAGATATTCTACCCCCTGGTTGGCAATAATAATGACTGAATATTCGTGAATTAAATATGGAAAAAATGGTTAACCCCCTTTACTGGGACAACAAACGTCCAATGATAGTAATCTACCAGTAACAAGTTACCCAACAAATGAAGCGTGGCGCCTAGATAATTGAATAGCGGTTAGATTTCGCGGATTGCAGGTGTGTTCGGGAAATACGTCCCAGTCGTGCTGGACGGAACTCCAAGGACTTCATCAGCCAGTCTTTGTTGTGGCGCGAGGGTTTGTCTAATGCGCCAGCACCTGTGATGGCATAGTGCCTTCTTTTGGTGAACAGTTGAGTGAAGATGAATAAAAAAACGTCTAGCTACCTTGCCTCCGCCTCCTTTTAGAGCCGTGTTTATGCGATGAAAAGTGCACGTATTCTGATATGTTACCCTTCGATCTTATACTATATACACGTCTTTTTATTTTGTCTTTTGCGTCAAAAAAATATTGCACGCTAGAATTTTTCTTAGATTCAACAGTTCCGTTTCGACTGGAACATTCCGCGTATAAATTTTAATTACGATCTTGTTTGTGTATCTTTTTTATTCATAGTATTCTCCCAGCCAGTGGTGGCATCAAAGGCATGAGTGGTAATATATTATTGCATGAAGCAATGCGTTGCAGCACAAAACACGCGTGGTACAGCTATAAACCAGAAAACAATCAGATCGGACGCAAACATTTCTGATTTGAAACAAACCTTGTATTGCGTAAGACCTCAGTGAACAAACACTCTTGGGTAAATAGATCCCGGCTTCCAAGATAATACACACGAGCTAAATTGTATGCAACTCAAATTGTGTCTCTTAGCCAACCACACTTATCGAATTCCAGCGGCTTGATAGAGGGGAAGAATGATTCGTTAGTGACAGTTTCAGTGATAGTTTGTGGCATTGCGTTGTAATGCGGTATTGTTGGTGGATAAAAGAAACTCGGCGGACACTATTTTTGCAAGGGACAATTTAATAGGTATTGTAGAATACGTCCAAGGAGGTAAGGGAGGAGGCCGTCGTCTAGGAAAAGCACATGTATTTACATTATGTACAGGGAACCGTTCATCTATACAACCATCTCGTCGCCTCTCTTGGTCGTCTTCATCTTCATCTCTGGGTCTGTTGCGCGCTCTGCTTGCGTCGTCCTTATCGTCGTCGAAAGTTCCAACATCTTCCCGGCCCACAAGGGTTCTTCCGAGCGGTGGTGGTGCCTAGTCAGTTGCCGTTGGTGTCCACACCGTGTCCGATCTTCTTTTTTTCTTATTTTCGGCCTCCCCTTTCGCCTAAACTTCGCCTTTCGCCTCGCTTTCTGTCTTGCTTTCTTCATGATGAGCAGGCCAGGTGATGAGTCCAAGTAATATCTTTTCCTGTAGGTACGTCCACCATGTAGAATACGTCCAAGGAGGGTAGGGAGGAGGCCGTCGTCTAGGAAAAGCACATGTATTTACATTATGTACAGGGAACGGTTCATCTATACAACCATGATGTAGAATCCTTTTGAGATCACAGCTGCATCGCCATCGACCGCCATCAACCTGCTGCAGCCAGCTAACCTAATCGACTTGATGGCCTCCGGCCAATCTCCCTTTGCTGCCATCGTCATCATCAGGGATCGCGCTTCACGAGCGCACGCATTGCTTCTTTTTCTGCTACTTACCGCTCGATGTTTCATTAAAGACAGACCTCCATGGTCACTTCTCTCCCCCCTTGACGGTCGAGTCTCGTCCTTGGGGGTCGACGGATCCCACAGGTATAGCATGTTTGTTGCGTGTCTGACCACATGCAATATATTGCAGGTATGTCTCACATCTATACTATGTTATTTTAAGCACTCTTGCAAAAACATTTTTAATTGTGTAGTTGTTGATGTGCCTCTGGTGTTTAAGTTCTGATCCGGTGCAGAGTTGAGTATCTGAAACACACCGGACAGACGCGCTGTACATAATCTGGCGGCACCTTTTTTGGATGCTTTCGAGGCAGTCTATGTCGGATTTCATTTTCCACACAACGTCTGCGTATTGAAATACGGGATTTTTAAAGAAGTGTACACAGCTATTTTGTTTTGCTTGTGCCGTGTTTTTTTGGGGCCTTGGAAACCACAAGTCTTGAATAGCCACTGATGATATAACTCAATATTTGGTTTCCATCTTACTTTTGAAGGTACTGTTAACCTACATATTAGGATTGGTTTTCAGTTTACAATGCCGAATTCTTCAATTTTCAAGTAAAAAAGGGCAAATATTTTAAAAGTTAGGATCGTGTGAGCACGCTTATTTACAATATGGTTCTGTTCCCTGGAATTGCAACAGTCAATAATGAAACTTATATACTTGCTAAGAACAATCTTGTCCGCCCGTGAGCGATCACGAACGTACGCAGCGTAATCATCACAAAAGCTGAGACGCACTGAAGACAATGAGAATATATCGCTTCAGCGCGGATGGATAGTGAACGTAGGTGTCCAACTTCGTGTCCCGCAAACTTCCCTGCTTTTCAAGCTATCAGGAACGAAAAAGAGACGCCGACCAGTCCAAACAAAACGTACTGACGTTTCGGCTTCCAGCACGGAAGCCTTGTTCACAATAATGCATCACCAGAAGTGGGTCGTTTAGGTGGGTTTGAGCAATCGCTGCAAAGAGCGTGCGTAGATCGAGTTTAAATTTCCGTCGTTACGATTGACTGTGTTACATTTGGTCTGAATGATTAGTGATTCCAGATGTAGCCGTGATGCTGTCACTTTTTCTGTTGCGACGATTCTTGCATTGTCCCAATCAATCTTGTGGTCATTCACGACGGCGTGTTCGGCTAAAGCATTGTTGCGAACGCTCTTATTCTTTACCTCACGAGCGGGCTGCTGCAGACGATTCTTGTAATTTCGTTATTGCGCGATATACACGCCGCTGCAGTCTGAACAAGATATCTCGTATACCACACCGGGGAAGCGCTCCTTGGGCAAGCGGTACTTGACTCTCACGAGCTCATGGCGCATCGTTTTGCCGGGACCGTTGGCCACCTGCACGTCATATTCCCGTAAGACACGTGCCAAACATTCACTTGTTCCTGGAAGGTAGGGCACAGGAGCTCGCTTTATCAGTGCGGAAGGTGCGTCCAGTTGTCCCCGTCGGGTCAGTTGGCGTTCCGTGGCGCTTATAAAGTGCCTCGGGTAACCGCAGCTAGCCAGGTCGTCGCGTACCTTTGCCGTGTCCACCGCCGCATCCTCGGGCTTCGAGCACACACTTTTTTGCACGCTGCAGCAGCGTGCTAACAGCCCTCTTGTGGGAAGCGGGGTGCACGGAGCTGAAGTTTATGTAGCGGCCTGTGTGCATTTCCTTGCGTTACACCCTAAAACTTAGCCTCTGGCCTTGCCGAGACACGAGGACGTCCAGAGAGTTTGTAATCGGCCTCCTCTTCTAACGTGAACTGAATGGCACGTTCCATATTGTTGAGGTGGGCCAGCAAGCTGTTCGCCGCGTCTTTCTTGCTGGCCCACCTAAACAGTATGGAACGTGCCATGCAGTTCACGTTAGAATAGGAGGCCGATTGCAAACTTCCCGTCCTGGACGTCCTCGTGTCTCGGCAAGGCCAGAGGCAAAGTTTCAGCGTGTACCGGAAGGAAAGGCACACAGGCCGCTACCTGAACTTCGTGCATCCCGGTTCCCACAAGAGGGCTGTTGTTAGCACGCTGCTGCAGCGTGCGAAAAGATTGTGCTCGAAGCCCGAGGATGCGGCGGTGGACACGGCAAAGGTACGCGACGACCTGGCTAGCTGCGGTTTCCTGAGGCTGTTTATAAGCGCAACGGAACGCCAACTGACCCGACGGGGACAACTGAACGCGCCTCCTGCCCCGATAAAGCGAGCTCCTGTGCCCTACCTCCCAGGAACAAGTGAGGTTTTGGCACGTGTCCTACGGGAATATGACGTGCAGGTGGCCCACGTTCCAGCCAAAAAGATGCGCCATGTTCTCGTGAGAGTCAAGGACCGCTTGCCCAATGAGCGCTTCCCCGGTGTGGTATACGAGATACCTTGTGCAGATTGCAGTGGGGTGTATATCGGGGAATCGGGGAAATACAAGAATTGTCTGCAGCAGCACGCACTTGACGTAAAAAATAAAAGCGTCCGCAACAATGCTTTAGCTGAACATGCCGTCGTGAATGACCACAACATTGATTGGGACAATGCAAGAATCGTCGCAACCGAAAACGTGACACCATCACGGCTACATATAGAATCAGTAATCATTAAGACAACATCTAACACAGTCAATCGTAACGACGGAAATCTAAACCCGATCTACGCACGCTCTTTGCAGCGTATACTCAAGCCCACTTAAATGAACCACTTCTGGTGATGCATTTATTGTGAACAAGGCTTCCGTGCTTGAAGCCGAAACGTCAGTACGTTTGGTTTGGACTTGTCGGCGTCTCTTTTTCGTTCCTGATGTACCCTCCCGGCCAGACGGGATTCCGTCATGCTCTCGATTTCATTTTCAAGCTATCGTCTTCAAACATTGGAGGGCACTTTTAATGAATAGCAAAACCATGGGAGAAATTTCATGCAGAAGTAACAAACAGTTCTTAAAACAACAATTATGAGCTTTTTAGATTTTTTTTCTCGGAATAAGGAACATTTTCAGAAATATTTTTACAGGCACAGGGCACAAACATTATCTATAAGTGTTCAATACCTCAGGCTTTCTTGGGACCTTCAACAACAATAGCAGCGAGGAGGGTTGATTTTTTTTATATTTTACATAGTAAGAACATAGAGTTTATTGATTTTTTTAAGAAAAAAGTCCAAATAAAAAAAGAAATTTTGGGGAAAACATGCTTATTGGGGTTCTGTATATGTATAAAGCACTGATAAAAAACTCACAAAAGCATTGTTTTGGCTATTCAAATAGTAAAAGAGAAAATGTTCCTTTGCTAAGCCGCAAAGGTGTTTTACAAAATTGCGCTTCAAACCTTTCGCTTCTTTTTTTCATATTGTCTGTTCTGGCACAGATTCTGAGTTAAGTTAGGCAATGCTTAGCACAGTAGACTTACGGTTTAAAAGATCGCTCTGTTAAGTCGAAACAAAAAACAATTTCATTCGAGCAAAAAGTATGATCGGTGACATACCGGACGTAAATGCACGTTTGGCAATGCATGCGCAATGCTTTTTTGAAATAACGCCCCCGCCATTCCTGCTTAAAGTATACTGCATGAAAATTCAACTAAGCACCCTATTTTTTGTAATTCTGAAAATAAACGTTATAACACGCTTTTAAAAAAAACATAACAGTGTAAATAGCCCTGCGCATCCCAAAAAACTTGAAGTGACTAGGCGAGGCCACATGGGGGCATGTTTGGTGCCATTTAAATGCCTTCTGGTGCGAAACCGAAGATATCCCTTTCTGAGGAGTTCTCGAAGTGTTAGAATATACGGGCATCATATTAAAAAGTATAATGTTTGCTCTGTTTTTCTATTCATCCTCTTAGAAGTCAATTATATATAGCAGTAGATTCAAGACCGAACCTTCAGAAGCATCCGAGTATACGACTTCTATATTCGAGGTACCAGTAGCAATGCTGACGTACTTAACCTTCGCCCATACACACGAACTAAGGTACCGGAGAATTTCGTGCTGAGCAAAGAGTTGCCATGTTTTAAATAAAAAAAATGAGAATGGGAGACACTGTTAAATACTTTTTTTCAGAACGTATAAAAACAGCGTCAATTTTCCCATCATATTCAGCGAAATAAGGCGTTACTGTGGAGTATGAATTCATTGCGTTATGGCTGAAAGGCTGTAACGAAATCGGTGTTGATCGGAAGAGAAGTTGTTTTGTTCCAATAATGAGCTGATATGACTGAAAGAAATTGTGTTCCGTCAATTTACGTGTTGTGCATAACAGAGAAATGGGTCGGTATTCTTTATTATCTAATATGACTCTGGACATTGGAACGGGGACGACTTTTGCCTTTTTCCAGTGATCTGAAACTTTGCCTTTTAGGAAGCGTTCCCCTAAGGTTATAAGCAAAAATGGTGAACACCACTCTCATACCTAAAGTAAAGAATTTTGTACATTGTCCAGTGCAGCAGTTTTTTTTGCGTCCAGTTGAACCATAGTAGAGAAAATGCCTTCCTCGGTAACACCCAAACCAGGAATCTGAGGCTACATGCAAACATTCTGGTGGTAAATCGGCTGTCCATACGCATCCAGAGAAAAGTAATAATGAAATTGCGTTACCCAATAGCGTGGGTCAGCGACTTCATAGTTACTCACTTTAAGCTTGTTTCCAAAGTTTTCTTATTTGGCTGCATGCAGAATTTTCCTAGGTAACACAAATGAAGTTGTGAATGTTAACGATAGGGACGTAAAATTCTAGTTTTTTCATTTTTCCCCCTGTCTGGTACTCATGGCAATCGTTACACCATGACCGGCTGTTTTAAATACATGATTGTCACTTCAATTTGCATCTGATGGGAAAAGTTTTGTGCTAAATTCAGTCACTTTGCTGAACACGTTTTTTTATAACCAAACCTAGCTAATGCCCGTTTGCACAAAATATAAAATTGAGTCTATAAAGGAATAACTGTGCGGCCTTTGTTGTAGTACTCGAAATTAAATTTATCGAAAGCCAGTGCAGGTTTATTTCAAGTACTTTCTTCCGTGGCAGCATTGAAGTCAAGATACGTCTGCTGTACTGGAATCGAGGGACCGCATTGGACGTTGCTGTGGAACAGTACCATCTCGCGATCAGAAATTGCCCGTGCAATTTCTATGGTGTCATTGTATCTGATGATAGTCTTTGAAGCAAAGATAAGGTAGAGAATTTTGCCCGTGCCTGGTTTAGGTCGAGTGCGTATTTTTACTATCCTTTCTAAAGAGAATGAGAAAACTATGTCGAGTAGTAATACGGAGTGCCAGCAATGGGAGTAACAGCTGAGGCGATCCCTGTCAGTTTTCGGCTGGTTGAAAACCTCACATAAAAGTACATTCGTAAAGCGTTTGCAATGCTCGTAAGCGTATGCGTGCAATGTTTCAATCACTGAAATGTGTAGGCGCCAGGTGCGTCGATTGCGCCATTATTACTCATATAATTATGCAGACGTACAATCCAGGCCATTACAATGCACGTATTGTTTTGCAAACAAGTATAATCGAGAAAACGTTTTTTACCTATAGCTACACCTGCCCAATGTGAACCTCTATCTTGGCGGATATTTTTCTAAGAGTTGCAATATTGTCTTGTGAGAAATTTTGCTATAAACTCACGTTTGCGTGAGGATAGTGACTTTGAGATTGTGCGCGTTGACTTTTTAAATCATGAGATTTATCGATGACCATTCAAACATTCATATCTAAGAGAGAGTGGCCTTGAAAAGCGAGGGAGATTAGTTGAAATAGTACCCTCTACTGGCGTATTTGTGCCAGTACTGTGGCGTCATGGCGCCGGTAATGGGACTCGCTTTTTGAGAAACTTGTCCTATTGATGTTTTTGCATACATTCTTATATTGGCAAACAGAAAATCAACCTTAACACTATTGCCTCTTTCTGGTTTTGCGGTTCCCCATATCTGTTTGCAGATGGCCTGATTGCACCCTCAAAAGTTTTTCGAGGGACTGTATTTCGTACCGTTTTGGTTGCGGCAGTTGTTTTTAACTTACGCTTATCTCTTCCATCAACCAGTTTTGAAATGACTGGCCGGCACACTTTCTCAGCGGTAATCAAATTCTTTGAAGTCATTCTCTATCGACGTTGTGGTTTTGAGCATGTCTTCTAATGTAGTTTCGTTGATTACTCTTTAAAGGATTGTTGAGCTTGTTGCCAGGTGGTTAGTTGAGCTTCCGGGTGCCGTTGATGACGATTTTTAAAAGCCCTCTCGAAAACCTATGGTGTCATAATTCTGGACATTCGTAGTTCGCTGATTCTGGCCCTACAGGAAGTACGGAATGACGGCGGCAAGTATAACGGGACAGTGCGCTCACTTTTTAAGATAACGTCTGCAACGAACGAAATGCAGGTGGCATGGGTTTGAAAGAATTGTGTACCGTCACTTGTAGATAGGTTTCATACCACATGAAAATACAACGTTTTCCCGGGTTAGTAAATTAACATTTTTTATAAAATAGAATATGCACAAACACTCATTCACAGTTTTCTATCGCATGTAAGGTCAATGCAAAACAACGGGAGCTCAAGTTTAAAATTTCAATCAAGAAATTGCGTAAATGTAGTTGAGCGGTGCAAGCAACCAATAAAAATGAAGTATCGAAAAAATTTACGCAGTAGATCAGTTCTATGTAAAACAAGCGCGTCATAATGGGGCTTGTTTCGCGTTCAGGCAAGAGTACGCTACTACCACGATATCTATTGTGAGAAATTACGCAGGTATGCCAGTTCAATATAAAAGAACGGGGAATTTCAAGCTAGCAATACAGCTGATAACATATTCGTCCCATTTCCAGCACGCATCAGCTGCATTCTTTCCTGTTCACAAAATACAAACAATTTTTGCAAAAAAATGGTAACAGAATCTCAAAAGAAACAAAAAGGGAGCAGTTGGATCACTCTAAATTGTGTGTGCGGACGCTAAAAATCTGAACCATGGCCAATTGAAGCGTTCATACAGTGTAATGTTTTTGCATGTGCTGTCTCGACGCTTGGCTCTTTTGTCGCGTGCGCATGAGTCGCTGTGCCCGTTTTCCGTCGTGCGCTTTGGCGGCGCGTTCTTTTAACGCCGCAATGTAGTTAGAGCGGTGATGCTGTAGCTTGCCGTAATGTGATGAGCAGAATACATAACACATTCAAAATACCAAGAAATTTCCAAGCACTCGTGAGCGCTAGTCTCACGGGTACCGGTCAGGGTCATCATTTCACAGTGCCTTTAGCAAAAAAAAAAAGTAGCGAAAATCTAAAGGACTCCATCCTCTAGTTTAGAAACCGAAAAAGCTAAAGCTGGGCAAAACTTGATCCACGATAACTCCACACGACCCCAGAAAAGCAGGACAAGTGTAGTGCATGAACGTGCCTCTGCGCCGACCTGGCTTCCTTGAATTGTTACACTGAATGTTGTGCTCGTCATTTGGAACCCCATGATATCCGTTTATATGAAGATGACTACACTCAGATCAGTGGAAGGCCACGGAATAACTCCTATCTATGCAATTTAAAACTTTCACGAGTCAATGGCGATGTGTCCTTTAGTGCTCACGTAGAAATAAATCGTTCAACATCGGTAAATTGGAAGCTTTGCTCGATTTACTGCAAGCTTCACAAGTGATGGCTCCGCCCTAATTATGGCGTTCCCCAGAAATCGCTTCTACGTTGAGCCTTTTTTATCTTTGAAAATTGCAGCGTTGCGAGAAAATCAGTCGGTATCATTTTTTCGGTGGCCATTTTGTAATGTACATCAAAGTTGTGTGTGGCCTGGCTAAAATGAGGTTATTCTTACTTTAGAAATGTTGCGGATGAGTGTAGGCATTGTAAAATGAGCTTTGTATTGACAAAATTGTTCTTTTAAAGATGCAACAAAAAACCTCACTCTTCAACACATCTATACCATTGGGGACATTGCATGACAGAAGTCAATAAATACAAGTACTTGTTGCTATGCATGTTCATTGAGCCCAACCCAACTACGAATAACAATACTGCTCCGGCAAATGCCCGATAAAAACCGTTTGGTTTTATGATGTGCTCAAACGTTTTCGACTGTGTGTTAACGCAGCATAGCTTTGCACTCAATTTTTCGTCTGTCATTCGAATACTCTGTAACTATATATGGTTTTTACAACCACACAACAATAAAAGAAGTAGAACACGTTTTAAAAAGCGCGGTCAGGCTTACATACAATTCTTAAGGGCAGACATATATCACACCGTTTCTTGATAATACCAACTTACACCAGGTAACTGAAAAGAATCCAATCTTAACCTTTATTTTATGAAATAATAGCTGGGGTCTATATAATAATGTCACCTCAATTTTCTTATCATTTTTAGGGGGTTAACAGTGAAGATAGCCACACGTGCGATCAATCATACTACTCAATTTAGGCAACAGCTGCTTCAAATACTTTTACATTGCGATTGCCATTGCCGTATGTCCCACCCTTTCTCAGAAGGCGGTAGTAAAAAAAACTGGCATCTGGTTTCCAGTCGCATCTGCAAATTATGCAACCTTTTTTTTGTTTTGTGTATTTATGTGTGAGTTTGTATCTGTTTTGCCCGCAAAAGTGGGTGCTCTGATTTTTTTCTTTTTCACCCTGTGAGCATCTTCTATCATATCGTAGTAAATGTAAATAAAGAAATAAGCAAAAAGATTATGCTTTATTTGCTTGGTTGTAGCGTTTGAAAGTTCGAAATACAAATTTTATGCTACAATCCTTGTCTTGGCCCTAAAATAGCAGGGAATGCCATTATATAATTCAAGCTTACGCATACGGAAGCAAATACTCTATGAGGATGATATTCGCTTGAAACCGTAGAAAATTTTAAGATTGTGTGTACTGGAATACGAGTACGAATTCTTGGAAAATTGGTATGGCAATTTTACGCATAGCGCAAAGAACGAGGAAAAGAAAGAAGACACACAACACAGCGCTAACTTACAACTAGTTTTATTTCACACGCACATATAAGCATCCACAGACTACCTGTACTCACTTCCCACTCCCACCGCCAATGTTGACGTGTTCCAGCCATGCGCAGAAAAGTTGCATCCTTATCTGACAAAGCTGCGTCACTCTCACACAGGACAACGCCGCTTTACTAATCAAATCTGCCTCTACAATTTGTACTACGATTTGTTCCTTGTGTCTTGAACGTACCACACATTGCGCAAACCGTAACATGGAGGCGCAGTCGTGGCAGTGAACAGACAAATGGCCATTCCTGAGTTCGGTCTGTGTTCACCTAGCCGGTCGTTAAGATATCGGCCGGTTTCGCATATATATCGCTACCCGCAAGACAGGGGAACATCGTACACCAAACCGAATGCGTATTCTTCACATTGACGCACAAGTATTTTGATGCACCTCGCCGGTTCGTTACGGCAGGGGTTAGTCAATTTGCAAATTTGATTCACTTTGTTAGAGGCAGAAAAAACAACGTTTACGTTCTTCTTATTGGGAATATTTTTAGACGGTGTGATGTATTGGGCCAATATAGAATTACTGCTTGTTTTTGTTTCACCATCCTCTAACCGGCGGTTTCGCGGTTCTTAATTCTTGAGGTTACTCTCCGCAACAGATACTAGAGTGGACGTTGGATACCCAGCAGCGAGCAAGCGCTACGTTTGCACTTTTAAGCTGTTTTACAGGGATTGGTGGAAGGGTTTTTGAAGACAATTCTTAAAACACAGGTAACCCATGCCTCTTTTTCATAGCTTGGAGTGAGCCGAATAGTAAGGTAACAGGCTCTTCTTTGCTCTCGGGTAATAAGCCCAGCATACATGTTGCTCAGAGAGCGTCAGTTTCTAGTTGTCGAAACCTCGTGAGTTATTACCAAAGAAATAAAACACTCTTTAGCATTGTTAACAAAATCGACCAACTTGAAGAGCTACTAGTGACCCACAATCAGCACATTGTTGTAATAACAGAAACTTGGCTACATGGCGAACTTCGTTATAAATACTTGGTTCCCCCTGCTGACAAAAATTTCAAGAGGACCGGTCAACTAGGGGGGGGGGGTAGAGTTCCCGTCCTTATTAAAAGTAGCATTCAAGCCACCTGTTTTCCCGAAGTATCGGACAATGAATGTGTGTCTTAGGCTTTCAATGTTTGGCTGTTCTTTTGTCTTGTACGCGGTTTACAGAGCACGCAATGCTGCACCTGAGTTTTAGGTGAATTTACAAGCTCCTATGCTAGCATACATCAATCAAAGAGTAATTATCGCAGGCGACTTTAACTATCCCGACATCTATTGGAGCAAATTGAAATATCAGTCTGATCCTGTGGGTTCTAGTGTGCTGCTAGATATTATGCTTGACCATAATCTTACCCAAGTTGTTCAACAAACTACTCGTATAAATACCTCCTCATGCTCTTTACTTGACCTTGTTTTTATTCCAAGCACTACCATTGAGTGTATCGTTTCTGTAGAGCCTGTTATTTCTGACCATGAAATTGTTAACGTTTTCTTTACGGTGCGGTATAGATCTGTGAAATCGGCGCATGCTCATGTGACTGTTAAAGATATTTTGCGCTCTCACGACGCAAGTGTGGTAAATTACCTCGAACCGCATTTTCCTGATTTCCATAGTGATGACGTTACTCAGTTGTGTGATAAATTTAAGAAACTTTGTTCTTATTGCATGGAGCGATTTATTCCTTCCAAAGAAAAAAAAACCCGCAAAAGGCACGCCATGGATGACTTGGTCAATTATACACCTGAAGCGGAAAGAAAACCGTGCCGCCCCTGGCATTATCTCCCAATTTCGTGTCTCCCTTTCAGAAGCCATTACGCAAGCTAAAAGCTTTTATTTTAACACTACCTTGCCCAACTTTATTAGTGAAAATCCTCAGAAGTTCTCTGACTTTGTTAGAAAGCGTAAACCAAGTATTAATCAAATTACACTGAACGATCGCGTGATAGTGAACCCGGACGCTATTGCAGAACAATTTATTGAATACTTCTATAGTGTTTTTTCCTCTTTTTCCTTCGTCCAAGCCACTGAAATTAGCTTTCCAACTCCAGTCATTAGTTTTGTTTCCCAGGATGGTGTCCTCAATTTGCTCCTGCGACCTAAAGTCAAATCCTCACCGGGTCCAGACAACATACCAAATGCATTTTGGCGGCGCTATGCAGACACTGTGGCTGAATTTTTATTAATAATATTTCAATGTTCCATCAAATCAGCATCCTTGCAAATTGATTGGAAATTGGGCCGTGTTTTGCCGATATTAAAAAGGGTGACCCGCAACTTATTCTGAACTATCTACCGATTTTTTCGGCCTCCTTCTGCTGTAAAATGCTGGAACATATACTTGCAACAAGCATTACTAACTTTCTTGATGAACATCACATCTTATCACCTTTTCGGCATGGTTTCCGAAAAGGGTTTTCTACCGTCACTCGACTTGTCTCTGTTGTTCATTTCTTTGCATCTGTCCTTGATAAGGCTGGCCAGGTTGACGTCATCTTTTTAGATTTCCGCTAAGCTTTCGACCGTGTCCCCCATGATAAATTGATTCACAAACTGCAGCTCCCCGGACTTACAAATGACCTAATTGCATGGGTAGCGGCTTATTTAAGGGACCGTAGACAGTATGTTGACGTAAACGGGAGATCTTCCGACCTTCTTCCTGTAAATTCCGGAGTCCCGCAGGGTAGTGTACTGGGGCCCTTGCTGTTTTTTTATTTATTGTAATAGTATAGGAGATGTCACGCATGATTCAGTCTAAATCCGTCTTTTTGCTGACGATAGCATTCTTTTTTCTAACATTCAGTTCAAAATATTCAGCTCGCTTTAAACGCGGCGCTTAGCAATGTTCTTGCGTGGTGTAGTAAATGGGGTATTGAACTTAACTTGGATAAATCTGTCTTTCTTAAATTTCAAACAAAAAAAAGCCCCTTCTGTTTCAATATTTAGTTTCAAATCATCCTTTTGTTGAAGGTAATGAATATAAATACCTTGGAATAATATTAACAAACACCCTAAGCTGGAATACACATATTGCTAATGTAGCACCGTCCGCTTTTCGCAATCAGTGGCTTTTAAGGCATAAACTTAGAGAAGCTCCACCTCAGGTCAAGCTGTTAGCGTACAACACTCTCATACGGCCGAAAGTTGAATACGCGTGCGTTGTTTGGGACCCCCAGTCAAAAAAGAACATTAACTCACTTGAGAATATTCAGAGACGTGCAGTGCGCTTCATATATTCAGTATATGGTAGAAATGTCTCAGTTATAAAAACAATGCAAAACCATGAGTTTGTAACCTTGGAATCACAACGATAGTTTATTCGCCTTAAGTTTCTTTATTCTCTTATTACCCGCAGGCTTGGTCTTTACCCCTCCCACTTACTAACCCCTCTATCAACGCGGCGAACTCGTCATTCACACGCGTTATCTCTCACGCCGTTTTTTACTCAGTGACCGATTTGTTCAAATTTTCCTTCTTCCTGCGAACAGTCAACGATTGGAATAACACTTCTGTAGAGGACCGGCTATCAGTAGAGCGCCTTCAACCCTATGTTTAAAATGGGTACCTGTCATGCTTTAATCGTCATAGACACTTTTCTGCGTACTGTTTTGCTGACCGATTTGTTGCATTTCTGCACTGTTCTGACCCATTGTTGTTCTTGTTTTGTCATTGAGTTACTGATACTATCCATGTCTTGGCTTATCTTGTGTATTTTCTATTATGTACACAAGAGGCTTTTGATGTTTTTGTGTGTGTGCGATGTATATACCCCTCCTGCTCGGGCTTATGGCCTGCAGTATTTCTTAAATAAATAAAATAAACAAAATAAATGCAGCTAAAGGCTTAAGAACAGCCATCTGAAAATTATGTACCTTGCTGTCAAAGATCATTAAAAATCATTACGGTACCTACAATTTTTTTACCACATGAGCATGATTCAAGCGGTCTGCAGGATATCTGTCAAAGTGGGCTAAAAACAAGTGGCTAAAACAGGAGCCACACATGAACCAATACACACTCCCTGCTTTAGAGTAAAGGCTATTCACATCAGCAACAGTTGACAATCAAAAAACATTTAGCAACTCAAGTAACCAGTCAACTGTGACAAAAGCCGCATTTTGTAACCATACCTGGCCAAACCGATCAATGCTCTCTTCAACATTTTTACAGCTTATTATGTGCCAGCGAATAATATAAATCTTTTTTGTCTATTGAGCAGGCCCGAAAACCTTTTTTTTATTTAGCTTTAGGAAATCAAAAATTTCTTTGAATTCTTCAGTATGAATGGGTCATGAATAGCTAAAATGTTTAGTTTTTTTGGCGGAACAGTGCCAGTGTTTTTAAAATGCTGTTTCGAAAATTATAACTCGGAACGGGCCATCCACTTTGTGGCTTTTTGCGGTACACATGACTTCAAAGGAGCCCGACTTCACCTTTACGAAGATTTTTGCTACATGACTCATATTTATTCTGTTCTATAATTTGAGGCCCTCTGATCTGAGTTTCCCAATGGACAAATTTTTGCGCCGTCGCAAAACTGAATTTATAGCACCAAGAGATTTTTCTCCAAAATTACCTTTCTTTAACACGACAAAGCCACCTTCCTTATCTGCGTTAAGAACCGCACGGTTCTTTCCGCAGGCTTGATTATTTTTGTTCGAATGCACCTCTTGGGTAGCCAGGACCCCACGGAATATATTGTGTGCTACGGCGACGATAAGTGAAGGTTCATTATCGGGGCGGGTAAACAAAACATAGAGACCTTTTGCACAAATTTGGCCGCTAGAAAAACGCTATCTTTGGTGCTTTGCTTCAACCGAATGGGACTCTGTTTTTTTACTTGGGAAAAACCAATTCGGTTGTTTTTTAACATTTATTACGAAAAGCGGGAGAACGAAAGTCCTGATAAATTATCATCACAAAAGTTTATTAAACTTTCTCGTGACTCCCTAACTTCCTCTAAATTCTCAGAAATGGCTGATGTGCGTAGTTTAAAGCCCTATTATTGGGACCTACTAAGCAGACATGCTGAATTGTTTCGGTATCTGCTCTTTTGCCGGTCGGTGGCATTGCTCATAGCTAGCACATTATAATGGATAGGTTCTGCTGTCTCACCTTCGAAAGACGCTCCTTTCCGTTCTATGTCGACCTTCGGCCCGGCTACAGCGGCGGTGTCGTCCGCCGCTCTAGCCCGGCCTTCGCGGACACTCCGGCGTTCGGGATGCCGCCACCGCAAATTAGAGATCACCGCAAGTACAATCTCTGCCTTCCCTCTTTTTTTGAGACAGGTCTGTGAATTCAAATGACGTTGCATGAGCAATTTTGGGGGGTTTTGTTTAAAGCATTGCTTTCCAACTAGCTTTACAGCGTGAATTAGAGCCAATTTTTGATTGTCTTTGTTCACGTGACATTTCCCAGCTGCGCAATACTGCGTCACCAATTGAATCGTGCCAATACTAAGTTAAGTTAAAACTCCCGAGACACGTGGAAACCACATTACTTTTATGCCCACTGGACCACCCCTTCATCCAACCCCTTATTGCTGCAAAATTCTCTTAGTATCGTACAATGCAGCACATGCATCATTGACATTGGTTACTCGGGAGCCTTTTGTTACAGTTGCTTGTTTGATGCTGAGCTTTGGCTTGCGCTAAAAACTGTGATGTCAAAGTTCTGTTCATGTGACACTAATTACTGTGCAAAATCGCAACGTTCATTGCCTAATGGTATTCTGATGTTGCCTAAGATGAGTCTTCAGTCCCATCACTCAGGGATATTCCACACGCTGCCGTCTGCATTATTTACTCATTCGCCAATATGGTGACATCTTCAAGATTCTCCCAAAAGCGCAAAAGGTAGACCTTGCGCCATTGAGATCTAAGTGGGTTTGGGGGCAACACTCGGAGGGCAATGTTTCTGACAGTTTCTTTATTCCACAGATTTTGTTGGGGGCATAAAATGATAATGACCGGTATGTAGTGGCTTCTGAAGAAGTGACATCAGTCATCCTTGAAATATTGAATTTTCAATGATTGTAATATGGTCATGTTTCCTACAATGACAAAATCCCAGCCATCAAACGTGAACATCATAATTTCCCTGGCTTGCCGGGTCATCCATTCGACCAATCAGTGACACCACTAACATTCTCTGAACAGCGCTAAAGACAGCAAACATGAGAGGACACATTCGTGGCCTTCGTGCCACCTTCAAGACAGCAATGCTGAAAACATATCGTCCTTGTTATGGTTTCCCTGGGTGTTGTGAACAGACTGTGCATATTTTCGGTGACCTAAGGATAAGCCACGTCGTTTGAAACTGCAATGTCGCATTTTCAGTTTGGGGTGGTAAATTGATGTTGCCCACGACAATCTCATTGCGCACGTAGATGTGGTCCTCGGCCCTTCTTCCTGCGTATGAGATGAACATTTGGACAAACAAGTGATATATTAGAAATCCAGCTAAAGGGAGAACACCCCTCGCAACCACTTGTGCGGTCTCTACAGGACATTCTGCTCACAATGCTCGAAACTGTATTCTTCGTTGCAGGGATTTCGCTGGTATCTCAGAACAAATGGCCAAGTGGATTTCTAGGGCTTTGTGGTCAGGCCACAACAGTCACTCGGGCATTGTAAAATCTTCAGTTGCGGCACTGTATGTTTGTGTCACTTCAGAGGCATTGTCGCAGCTGTGTTAAGGGGTAGTTGCAATTCTTGCCTTGATATTGTGTCCCCAGTGATGTCAACCAGATTCATTTGCAGCTAGCGGTGCCAAGAGAAGTGTCTTCACAAGAATGATAGTAAAAGACCAGCTATACTCAGCTTGCATGAAGAAATGGTAAATCGCAGGTGATCGTGCTATGAACGACTAGATAGGTTCATACTCTCCCTTTTCCAGTGAAGACATACCTTGCGTCTTTAAAGGTTTAGGCAGATAGCTGCTACGGCGAAAGGCTGCATCAAAGGTTAGTAACAAAGTTGTTACAGAATGCCACCTTGTTTTCAATTTGCGCGAAGGTACCGAACTTACGCTTCTGAATTGAGCAGTTGTTCAGTACGCGTGACTGCATTCTTATAGTGGAGCTATTCGCCTTTTGCTTGAACCAGGGACGTTCAACTTAGGACTGTCGGTTAGCAAGAACCTCCATCATGGGTGGTCCGGAATATATTGTGTGGTCCGGAAATCCCCCTCCAGAGTCATCCCAGTAACGAGTCTCGACTTCAACGAAAATAGTCTTTTGAGTGGCGATAAAAACCTAAACTCTTTTTCTTCGCGTCAATAGCTTTCGCAATAAGAATGTGGTAGTTAAACTAGATAGTATTTTGCATTCTGAAGATCGTTAGACCCTATAGTAACGGAGTCGTGGCTTGACGAGAGATTAACTGAGAGTAAAATGTACCTACGCAACCTTGCATGGTTCGCAAAAAATCTCAATAACCAGTGTGGGAGATACGTATCCTGATTAGGAAAGGGTCTCTTGTTCAAACTATGGCATAACGTAGCACATCCCAGGCACTGGTGTGTCAAGCGATATTTTTATGATGGTGAAATATAAAGTGGGTTGTATAATACCATTTGGAAGATTTTTTTTTTTTTGGGGGGGGGGGAATTACATCTAGGCGATCACTATCAACCTAAGCAACCAGCTGTTTTAGGAAAGTCTGGAAAGGTGAATATTGCTATGTCTAGCGCAGTAAACTCGATTTTGAAGCCGTAGAGGTAGAATAGCGTCCTTTATTTGTTTCTGCGAAAAGCATCAGATAACGTATGTTCACGCAAGTTATGCAAAAGCTTATGTTGCCCAAAGCTGTTGTCTCTAAAACGATCATTCCTTTAAAATCCCTCAATACATCAGCAAGCCGATAGTAAATTAGACGAAGAGAAATGCTGGTGAAATGAATACCGACCTTAATATTCATTTTGTTTACCCCAAGAAAATTGTCAAATGATTTCAAAAGAGCAGCAGTCGTAAAGCGTTCAAAATAGGCTCTAGAAGCTACTCAACCATCACGTTACGTTCTTGTTAGCCAAAACTCGTCGAAGGGGCAAGCGGTGGTTTACATTATTATCACATGCAATAACCGAGGCCTTTACAGGTTTTATGTGCGCAATCTGGCACTTAGTTATATTTGTGGGAATAAATGCGTCGCGGAGGTTATACAGGTAATGAACTTCGTAAACATTTAATTTTATTCCTAATAATCGAAAGTCCAAAATGTTAAAAGAAACTGGTATTGTTTGAGAAAGGAGGCTTTGGTTTATTACCTGCCACGAAACATGATTTCATCGCCTTGGAAAGCAGAAAGCTAAGTCTGTATTTAGGCTCCACTTTTTTATCTGACTTATCCAATCAAATACACAAAACTTATCTACACGTTCTCTGGACTACTGTAAGGATGACAATATTGTGTTTATTAGCCACGGTATTACCTCCCTTGCAAGACGCCTACAAGAATCCAAAGCTGCTGCTTCTGATGAACTGCTTAGTCCACTCTTGGAATCGTTTGCGCACACAGTGGCGCGCATTTACTGGTATTTCTGGAAAAATTCAAGGTGGCTGTTCGTCACCTAGTGAAAAAACACTGGTTGCAGCGGTACCTGTTCACCAACTGAGAACTAAACACTGCTTCAATATATTGACTCGTATAGTTACAGCTGTTTGCTGTGAAGTTGTCAAAATGTTCAGTACTCGCCTCAAATGAAGCACCTGAAAGTCAAATTCTTATAAATTAAAGTCAACATGACTTTCTGAAGGACGCTTTGTTTCTTACCCAATCTAAAAATTTACTCGTAAAGGAGCAGACGTGGTGAACAAGCTAAACCTTGTTGTCTCAATTGCTTGGCTGAGTCATAAAATTTGATGTTGAACTAAGTGACTTGTTATGGAAATATTCCACAATTTATTCGTTGTGCAGAAGAGTACCTATATCTAAGGTATCAGTAAATCGTCGTGAATCATGAGCAGCCTCCCTCTATCCTTAAGATATCACGTGTCGTTGAGAGAATAGTACGGGTACAGAAATTGCTTAAAGTGCTTAACTATAAAATTCACGTGAAAGGTGTCAGCAATGTTTACAGAATAATAAAATGTGGAAATGATGGGCTTTCAGATCAAATGTGATATTGGGTAAAACAGTTCGTATGGCGTTGCCTCGCCGGAAAGCTCGATCTTGAATTTTTTATGATGTGAACATCAAAGTTGGGCAGAGAACCACGAACTATATGTATTGCCGTATTTTGCAAACCAACACTTTGGGCGTATTTTTTTAAAAACGTTCTTATCATTGCTGATAATGTGTGCTCATGGCGGAACACGCATCAGTTGCCCGTGTTCATGCGAAAAAAATTTCGAAAAATTCCCTACCGTCGATTTCTGAAAACGCGCGTTGTTTTTAGTAGCGCCCACTGCACTTCGCCAACCAAAATTCCAACAAGTGCAAGATGTAGACTCCCGATATGTCTTCGAAACATGCATAGCTTTCACAACTTCTGCATGGATCTTTAACCAACTTTGAAACGATAGCAGTTGCATACAGGGCGATTAATACACCATCTGAAGCTTTCCATGACGTATACTCATCCGAAACATGTATCCCTTCTGAGAGCAAAGCTTTTTAACCACACTATGTACCTCGACGACCCATCTCATTCACAAAAGCGGGAATACTGATATACCATCGCAGTTCTGTAATTTTTCCCCAAACAGATTTAATTAAAAAAAGGTGCTTCAAGTGATTGTTTCTCTATTATTACTGATTCGTTTTTTTTTGTTGTGACGGTTACAGGAATCGTGGAATTGATAACAGCTTTTTCTTGTTTAGGTTATATTGTTACTCTAGTTAACGTTAGCCATTTCCATACTTCTTCAGATACCTATTTGCATTGTGGTGAACTTCTTCAAATACCTTTGTGTTGGGCCCAGTAAAAACCAGCAACTCTTAAAATAAAATAATAAGGGTGTCACCTTCTTGGCAATTTAAAAAGAGCACAATAAATAACAGCAAGTTTGGGGAATTGGTCGCTTTAAAAAATATAAGATGATGAGTTCGTGAGTACCCTACACGATATTTTGTACACTTTGGAAAAAAAGAATCTGATTGTTGAGGACCGACAATGATTATCGCAACAAAGACGCCGCTAGCACGGAAACGGGGCACAGGCCCAGCTCGCACACGGATCTGTTGCTCATGAGCTGCCCACTGAACGGGCTACCGGCTGTCGGCCTCTCGTCTTGCGTCGCTACACGCGACATTCTGTTTGCGAAACTCGTGAGGAGACCCACAAGCAGACCGGGTTTGAGATGGCGCAGACGTCGAGGACGCAGCGTCTGGGATTCCCGGGAGGCTGTCCGCCGCCGCTGCTTGTGCCGAAGACACCCTGTAGCCCAGTTTTTGCGAGACTGCAGCGATTTACAAGGTCAGCTGCCACCATGGTGCGGTTTGGACCACAATAACGAGGGAAATTGCCGCCGCTAAATCCCTGCTGCTGTACCTGGCGACACCTGCCGTTGCTCTTCATGGGTCGCTGAGCCTCGTCATCGTGAGATATAAAGCGATGACGGCTCTCGACCACAAGGTACAAGATGCCCTCTGCGAGGAGCACTTCTAAGCAGACCTGGTGGGCTTATGGGAGTACAACGCCAGGTTAGCGGCCCTTCAGATATGTGTTGAGTGTGCAACAAGGCCCGCGGGTACTTCAAACACTGCCGCTGGGGATTCTAGAAAGGTGTTAGCCATTCTCTGGCCATGAAAATGGTGCGCCGTCACCGTGGTGTGGTTGGGGGCGCTATGACGAGGGTAATGGCCACCATTGAATCTCTCCTGATCCGCCGACGCCTTTCATTGCTTTTCATGCGCCACTGAAACTCGTGAACATGAGATAGAAAGAGATGAAGGCTCTGACAACAAGATACAGGAGGGTGCGAAGGAGGACTTTGATTCAGACCTGGTTGCCTCGTGGGAGCACAATGCCAAGGTGGTTCACATCCTGCCGCTTGTCGAGTTTGACACAAGCCGCGGGGGTACTTCACACACATTGTTGGGGATTCTGGAATAGGGGATCACCCGAACGAGGTCTCGGGCGCCGCCCTGCGTCAGCCAGTGGTCCCTCCCGTTGTCACGAGCACGATATTCGGCGGCTGCCAAAGTTGCACATCCCGACATTATCAGGGGATTAGTGTAGCTGGCAAGGATTTTGCAACAGTTTTCATCCCACAATTCAGAGCAATCGCGCCTTATCTGGACTCGAAAAATTCAAGTATTTGACAGGCAAGGTGAAGGGATTCGGCTCGCGCAAACCAACAACGATGGGGCGATAAGCGCCCTCAACACCCTATTTTCGGGCCCTATTTGCTTTTTGAGGACCATACTCACCGCTTGGTCGCCTTCGTCTCTGTCCGGAGCTCGCCCGAAGTCGAAGATGTGGAAGTGGTATGGCAACAGATACACCAAGGTGAACACGGAGTAGCCCACCACGAACTCGCTCAACGAGCATAGACCACGAGAGCGATGACCGGTGCCTCTGTGTCCTGCCTGGTCACCTGCTGGTTTGCGGTAGCTATGGAGATCATAAGAGAATGCACCTTGCCGGGGCCGTGGTCCTAATTCATTGAGCTCAGTCTCCATTTCCTCCTGGTATACACGCGCATACCCTGCGCAAGGTGCCACGCCTTTTTAACGGTCACAGTTCACCCCTCCTTGCTTTCGGAACGGATCCGTATACTGAGCGGCGCCACCATGTCTCCGGAAAGGTGATCCTGGCAGTGGATGGATGGGATTCGAGGAGCTTCCGAGGGGGCCACCCATCGCGGCAGCTAAAGAGGTCCGATCGCAGTTCACGAGACTTTCAGCCGAGGATTCCTTTGACGGCTTGCAGTACGCAAAATCATTTGGCGCATTGACAGGAGGCGGCGATTACTGGAGGCGTTCAAACCAACAGAAATGTCAAGAGGGACGGAGGTCCCGGGAACCACACATCCGCAACCTTGAAATGAACCATGACGTCCACTGGCGACGCTCACCCACATCCTCGGTCAGCAAGGAAGAACTGGCCATGATGTCAACGTTCGCCCCTGCAACAATTCGCCAAAAAAACGCGACTGAGGGCTGTGTCAGACATGGATGCCCAGATTTTTGCTTACTATGCTGAAACGCCTCTCACATTCAGCGTTTCTGTGGTACTGACCAGTTCTTTCACGCATGGCCGACTATGCTTTTGAAGCTCTTCACTGCTAACAATGTGAACTGGTGTATGTAGCATCGGATCGGATTGTCGGGTAGCTCCGGCGCAATGTGGCCAGACTGGGAGAAAAATTTCGCCAGACATGGTTGCGTAATCGGGAGATTTTTCTTTCGGTCATACAATCATACGAAAACATCAAAACTCGAGGGTCTCCGGGACAATTTAGAAAACTGCCAGGTATGTGTCCGGACCACCGGGTGAATATCCCACTGGGTGGGAACTGGTCTGCCGCATCGTTGTACATTATGGTCATGGGGTCCTTGGACAGCTCGATACACTTCCCATCCAGGACGACGGCGCAGCCAGCGCTAAGCGGGGATTTTGGATGCCTCCACTCGCAGTCATGGAGTATCGAGCAGGCTGTCGAACGCTCCCACTCTTGCTGCTGGGTCTGATTCTTGATACGTGTAGGTCTGATACGCAAGGCCCCATGGTTATCCTGCTGTCACCGGAGGGGGCCGTGGTCTTGCCACGCCAGAGGAAGGCTGAGTACTAGCTTGGGGATTCGGTACTCCGAGCAGCAACTAGCAATGGAACCTCGTGGTGTCTGGCGAACTACACCTGCGTGCAGATCTCTATGACCTGTTCGTCGTACTCAAAGCTCTCGAACTAATCAGAGTTCTCCTCGTCCGCATCGATTATCTCATGGTTGCGCCTATCGAGGGACTTCGATTCCTTGTAACGGCTGTTTAACGGCGTGGAGGTGCGACCGCATCTGGCCGCTCAACATGAGGAAATCCTGCAGCATCAATGTAATGGCAGCTGCGACCCTTGTGACAGCTTCTCTCCCAATATCACGGTGGAAGACTAGCTTCTGTGTGGCAGACGGAGCGAAGGAGGCCTAGGCACTAGGCGTCCTAGGCACGAAGACAGGCTGCCGACAGCGTTGAAGGAGGAGGCTCACGCAATGGGATAGTTTCCAGGTGACCTCAGGCCTAGCATCTTTGAAGTTTGCCCTTCATCAGGTCACTAACTGTTTTGCCCTCATTACCCGGGTTTCGGCACCAGAATGTCGTGGACACACACGAAGAAGGGAGCCACACAGCTGGTAACCGGTTCGCTGCGCTGATGAGAACCAACTTCCACTAGGACGAGGCTCGAGCTACAAGGTCATGCCACCTGTGCCGGTGCGACCCGCTTTCTTATTCATTATCCTCAACCTTCTTCCCGACCCCCCCCCGGCCGCCAAGGTGCGCATAACAATGGAGGGGCTGCAGCCGAGGCACAATGGCATATATGTACGATGATAAAAACAGGAAGTCAGGGCAGCACTACGAGGTTATGTGGAGGCATGACCGAGAAACAGAAGTCAAAGGGAAGGAAATGTATTTGTAGAGATATCATAATCGCATCGTCTACCCCGAGTCCGCCGACGAAAATGAGCATGTGCAGATAGAGAAAACAGGACACAATGTTCTTCCGACTTCTAGGCGGGATCATCGAGAGCGAAGTGTTGTGCGAGATCTCTGAATACGATGGTCGTTTTTCACCCGATAAGAGCAGGTTGTTTATTACTGTAACCATAGACATGAACACCGTCACTATCAAGGGTTGCCGTTGATGTCTCGGACTTCCGGAATAAACAACCTGCTATTCTTTGTAGACTCGTGGAGGCATGTAGACGATGTGGCGATAAGCGCCCCCCCCCCCCCGCCCGATTTGGCCTGTCGAACCTGTCCGTTGAGAACCATATTAAGAGCTTTCTCGCCTTGGTCCCTGTGCGGAGTTCAGGCTAGGTCGAAAAAACTCCATAACATCTGCGACCAGATATCCTTCTGTGTAAACGCGCGTTATTGGGGGGTAGCGGTGACGGAGTACGTGGTGGTTCCTTAATCTTGCGTTTTTGGCTTGGGCGATTGCCCCACCCGAAATCGCGATCTTGTATGGACGGAGGGCTTAAGAGGCTTCCTCATTTGATAGAGGAGCAAGCTCATCAGAAAGGGGTAGGCAAGTGAGCGAGAGAGCCAGCTTGTTGGACAGCGTGCAGTGAATGAGATATTGGACGTTCTGCGCATACAGGTACAACTACGCGGGGAAGGCCACTTCGACCATTGCAAGGTTCCAGACCAGCGCCCACACAAAAAGTTCGAGCCCACAACTTCCTATTCAACCATTTCATCGCCTGCTGCCTTACCAGCAGGGGCTTCACTGGCTCCGACGAGAGCGGAACCACCGCCACAACTCTCACAGTGGCAGTGCCGTCTATTTGCAGCCGACCACCGTAAAGCAGAGTGCACTTTACCAATGTCGTTACAAAAAAAGCGCCGAAAAATACTAGCTGGTGAATGCTGCTTCCGTTGCAGCCCGAAGGGTGATTTTGCCCAGTGCTGCAGAGTGTTGAGATATTGGTTCACGTCGATTGATCTGAGGACAAGATCACCGTTCTCTGCGACATAGCACACCCGCTGGAGGCAGCTTCGAATAGACCCATTGGAACGGCCGGAGTGGGTTAAGTTAGTGCGCGGAATGACGTTCACGCAATTTGAAACGTCACGTCCGCATCGTCTGGAGACCACGGCGCGGATCTACCTGAAAACCGGGCGAGCCTGGGTGACTGGAGCCAGCCAGGCAGTCAGCGCACGTTTGTTGGGCGTGACCTGCATGTACACTGTCTTGCCCAGTTTTTGTTGTTGTGGACTTGTCGGTCATAAGCTTCGCAGATCCCCGTCCGAAGTCGGTTCTGCGATAGAATCGCGCTGAAATTACTCTAAACGGTTAGCACAACGGCAGACGCATTAGTATCAAGGCTTCGGAGGTCTCCAAAGTTTGCACAGTGACAAGTCCACTTGTGAACGCAGTCATCTTAAATAAGATGGAAGGGCGTAACCTAACAGCTGCTGAAGTTCGGCTTGCTGACACATACACGAAGTGTCGAGTCAGCATCCTAATTGACTCCGACTCATACTGGAAGGTGTACTCGGGACGAATATCACGCCTTACTCCTCACCTCACGGCAGCCGAAACAATCTTCGGGTGGACTGTCGAGGGCAGTGACGTTATCAAAGGTAGCCACGGCGCATCCGAAGCCTCTTGTGAATGTTCATAGCTCTTAGGACCATCGGAAAAGAACTTTTACCAGGAGATTGACCCACCCGATCTGTGGAGTGTTGCAGCCATTGGTGCCAAGGAAACGCCAGAAGATCTTGGGCTAGACGCTACCAAGACAGGGGCTACGATGTCGTACTCCTCATTCAATAGCCAGAACTTGAGGCGCAGTAAGAAAACTATGCACTTGCGGAACAGCGATTGCGCATTCTGCTCAGGCGTTTCCGTAGCCGACGGTACTTCTTTTCACACTATGACAAGGCGATACGGGATTATTTCATGGAGGACCATGCTCAAAAAACACGAGGAACACCGAATTCATATTACATTTTGCATCACGGAGTGGTCACACAAGATGCCTTTACAACTAAACTTCGGGTCGTCTTCGACGCCTCGTCACAGGCGCAGGGCTATCGTTCAATAAATAACGTGCTCCTATAGGGACCCAAGTTGGAGGCTCACCTTGTACATCTTCTGGCTTTTCGAGATCAGAAAGTGACGCTAGTAGCAAACTTAAAGAAAGCATACTTGCAACTGGTGAAACGGGGAAAAGACAAAAACATCTTGCAGTTCCTGTGGATTTAGCGCCTTCCAACTGAGAATGGACCAGTTGCGCCTATTGCAAGGTGGCAAATGACAATAGTAGTTTTCGACCTTTTCTTCAGTCCGTTCTTGTTGGCTCCCACCCTGTGTCTTCATCTGCTAGCGCTCAGAGTGGATCCTGAACACACTGGCAAGCCTTCTTTGCTCTTTTTATGCATATGATGGGGTCGTGAGCCCAGACAACTACACAGCAGCGTATAATGAACCAAAAACCATAATGACCGATGGATGCATGGAGTTAAGCAAGTGGCAATCGAACGCATCATCTTTACGAGACCAGTTTGTTGCCGACGGATTTACCTACGAGACCAAAGCGGGTGACCCGAAAATAATGATGTTCTTTCGGCTCCCATAAGAGAGATTGGACATCATAGTAATGAGCACCCTTGCGATTTCTGCGGTTATCGCGACGAAGCCGGCACGAAGAGAATAATGTTGCACTCACTTGCCATACGGCTGGTCCCCTCGGCTTTGTAGAAAAATATTCGGTGGGCCAAGCTGATTTTTAAAGATTTGTGGAAGCTTAACTGCCCGTGGGATGGACTCTTGCCGCCGCGCTACGTATGCCATGGAACGTCTGGTGCAACGAGCTTCCTCATTTAGAGGGATTCCGACTGCCACTGCAGTTGTGCGTCATAAACTGCGATCGCAGGGATTCCATGTAAAGTTTCTTTTTCGCCGATGCTCGTCCCAGGGCACATGTTAACCCTGTGTAACTTAACTAACGCTGAGATCATGGTAATTCGTACTAAGCGAACCTCCTAAGCCCAGAATCCGCATAATACCAGCAATAGCATGATCCTTCCCAGCCGTTACTTGGTTGCATGTCTCGTCGCAACACGGCTGTTTAACTATTTAAGACGTCTTCCCTTTTGTCCCACAGCGAAATTTTACTTTTGAGCGGACGACAAGATTTCTCTCTTTTAGACTTCTGCAGCACATAAGTGATGGCCCCTTTCATCTGAAACGGCGTCGAAGAAGTAGCTGACAAAGGGTCACGCTTGGCAACACTGCCGAAGCAAAGAAAACCCTGCTAACCTTCTCAAACACAGTTTAGCAGCAGCCGCTTTCAGGTAGCCGCGGCTTGCGTTGCCGGAATCATCATGGTCGGTGGAACTTTCGAAATCTTAGGCGACAGCGGCGAGATGCAAGCCGTTTTCATTGCTGCTTATAACATCAGAAGCGCGACCTCTGAGCCCTTGCTTCAAGGTAACCGGTAAAGCACATACTCCCGATTGCTCCGGGTAACTGCCTGGGTGTAACTTTTCATTAACAACTAGAGCAGAGGCGGACAGTCGAGAGCCGGGCTGCTGTCCAATAAGGAGTTGGCTCAAGAAGAGAACAACTGGATCCGCCACATTCACAGCGAAGCATTTTACGGCGATTTCGAGGTGTCTGCAAGGAACCGGCCCAGTGGTGCGACATGAGGCCTATTGCTGCTTCGCCAATTTATCGACAACGATGGGCCAATCTGTGTCGGGATACGTCAAAAGAACTGCAGTGACCCATGAACATCCGTCATGCTGCCGTTTTGGCAAACCGAGAGGACTTCAAGATTGCCGTAATGGGAGCCACGCATGAGCGGTGATCCACTCCAGTGTAGACCTATACTCCCTGAACTTCAGGAAAACTTCTGGATATTGAAGTGTCGCCAGGTTATGAAAAACCATCTACGTGCTTGGCTGTGATACCGCCGACGTAGGCTAGAGGCCAAGACAGGCATCTCGCCCCTGTGCCCCGAGATCGTAATAAAGAAGCTGACCTGTTTTCTGTGGTTGGCACTGACTTTTCGGCACCTTTGTGCTGCCTGTCGTCGCATCCGGAATATGACAAGGCTTGCATCATTGTGTTCTCTTGTGGATCACCAGGGCCATTCACCTGGAGCACTCATCTGGCATGTCAGCATCGACGTTTTTGCTGTTTCTGAGACATTTTATATCCCGGCGTGGAGTTCTAGCCAAAATATACTCTGACAACGCCCTTGCATTCCAACACGTCGCGAGATCTTACGCACCATGTCTGAGTCTGCGGCCCTCGACTTCTTCAGCGGAAGTTCAGCGTCGAGATGGCACCGTGTGTGGCTGGTCCCAACGTCTCATAAGAACAAAAACAGGAATGCTCTTGAGGGCTGTTGGAAGTAGTCGACTGTCCCCAGAAGAGATTCAGGCAGTACTGTGTGAGGTTGACGCCGTCCACAGGAGATGCTGAAGAGCCCTCTCCTCTGATACCGGCTCACTTCCTAATTCGCAGGTGCAGAACCATATTACAAAAAAGGTGGGATTGCCTGATCCGAGTGCGCCCACGGGGATGTACAACATCGAGCACGACATTGACGGGCAATCGTGGCGCAATTCGGGCACCGTTGGTGCAAGGAATAACTGTATCTTCCGTGCTCTGCACACGAAGCTGCATCGCCATCAGATCCCGAGGTGCAGATCGGCGACGTTGTTGTAATCAATAAAACACCTCGACCAGAATGCTTTGGCAACAACGACGAGTGTTGGAAACTTGTCCATGCCGCGACGGGGTCGTACGGTTGTGTCGTTTGCGTGTCTCAGTCGGAAAAGAAATTAGACGTCCAGTTCAGCTCCACCACATCCTTCAGGGTAACCCACCCAGGTCATCATTACGTCCATCTGGGGAAGGTGTTGAGGAATGACAATGATCATGGCAATAAAGAGGGCGCTTGCACAGAAACAGGGCCACGGGCCCCTTTCGCGCCTCGCACTCAATTCAATGGCTCATGACCAGCCCTGCAAATTGCAACCGGCCGTGCGGTTCCCTTGCGCCGCTATTCGCGACACAGAATACAGCGGAGCCTAATTCACAAAAAAATTTACATTTAGTATTTTGCTTAAGCAAACACCAGGTTACGTTCGTTATGTTCAGGTTGTCTAGAAATTTTTTCGCGTCAACAAAACGTAACAGGCAAGCAAATAGATTGCCTGCCAGCACAAGATACACAATATGGAGAACTCACCCCTGGATGTTCCTATTGAAACAAAAGAAGAAATAAACAGAATTTAAGAGGTATTGTTGCTTTGCTGTAATAAAGAAGCTCAATTAGCTTTGATTGTTAAGTACACTTTTGCTGCTTGTGAAAATATCCAATCATCTGAGTACAGCTTATTTCCAAGTGGTAAAGACTACTGCATAGCGTTTTTAGGTTTTCAGGTTAGACAGTTTGCACCTTTGTACATGGCTGCTGCAGGTTCGACGACAGTGCAAGCCAAAAGTCACGGACGACAGCAAAAGCACAAACCACGGGATTTTCTTCAATGCTTTATGCCACTTGTCTGTTGTTGATTCATTAATTGTAGGGTTTAACGCGCCAACGCAAGGGCGGCTGTGAGGCGCGCTGTAGTGGTGGGCTCCTGATTAATTTTGACCACATGGGGATTTTTAATGAGCTCCGAAATGTCGTAGCGTTTTCGCTTTTCGCCTCCTGGAGAAAAGCGGCCGCCGCGGCCGTGAATCGAACACGCGACCTCATGCTCAGCATCGCAACGCCTTAGCGTTCTGTCCGTCTGCGCTCTTGAGGTCCTTCTGTGTTCTTGATTGCGCTACCGTTAAACGTGCACGATGTCCCCGTACCGTTCTGCGGATCCAACACATGTTGCATTTTTTTAGCATAAATAAGATTATACGACACCCATACTGAAATGAGGTCAGTCTAATCTCAAAGTATTACCACTCTACGGGTTGTCCTACTTTGAAAATATTCCATTTTTGTTTTTCTTCCTAAAAACATAAAAGTACTCAATTGAGATTGAGCCTCTGAACCAAACGTGTCCTCTTTCAAGAACTGTCGCCCCGACTGATATGTTCCGCTTGCCCAAAAAAACAAAAAAAATCACAAAAGAGCACTCATGGACAATGTGCTTTTGGCGCTTTTCTTTTCCGGGTATCCGGGCTAAAACCGACTTTGGCGAAGCTATTTTCGTGTAATAATTCGCCAACGTCCGTAAAGTTCCTACCATTGATCTTAGAGTAAGAATGTGTCATTATTGCGTCAACATAGTTTACCCATTTTTAGTGCCAGCCCTTTTACCATACAATTGATACAGTTTATTCGTTTACAATTTATAGCTGCTATTATAGTTTGAATTTGTTAGTACATAGCCTTCCCGTTCTTTGCTCGTCACAGCAATTACTATATTGGAGTCATACCCATTGCCGTGTGGCGATTAGAAGTAATTTATACAAAAAAAGAACCATCGGTATATGGGATAAAATCTTCCCACAATAGCACTTGTGGTATTTAAAAGAAGAAAATTCAGCGTTTTTGTGGCAATGCACCATAACCTAACTAACCACGCATGGGGGATGAAGAAAAGAACGCCTTTCCGCCTTCGGGGAATACTATGGTCCTCCAGCTGGGAGCAACCATGGACGTAACAGGAAAGAACTGCTGGCTAACGGTCCATTTAGGCGAACTTTTTTTTGTGACATTGGGTAATTTTACGTTTGTTCGGAGCCTTTTTACTCAAGATATATTGGGAAAGGACTAAAAAAACTGCCCCCAAATTTTTATAACTATGTGCCGACGCACAGAGCTAAAATGTGGCATAGTACAAAACCACTAAAAACCCACTTACACCCGCTCATTGGCTATGGAACAAAGAAAGATGGTAGTAGCACTTGGGGACATAAAACGAGCTTCCTGGATAAGGGAACAACCTTGAGTACACGATAAAAGTGCTCATGCAAATAAAAATGAACGAACTTCAGCAAGATGTTGTGGGGCGAACAGCGGGTAGACAATCACTTCAACGGAGTGAAAACAACGAGGTGGATCTCGAATGCATCTACTAAACAAAACGCGTCTACTTATTACGTGCGGTCATACGTGCATCGTCACAACAAGTTTTCCGCATGGACCTTCGTTTATAAACCTTCATTTACCCCCGCCCTCTATGAACCTTCATGAACCTTCGTTTATACCGACCTCCTCATCTGTACGCATACGTTGGTTGTATTTTATGTATTCTTTTTCTCACCAAGGACATATCAAATACCCGATTCAATGGTCTGTTATCGCTTGCCTATCCTACACTTGTCCGGTTTTTATGCCCTCGCTTTTTTGTCCTGTCCCTCAGAATATCTTGTTGTGGTGTTGCCCCTGCTACTTAGTAGCAAATGTGGTTACGATTACCTATCTTCTACTGTCATCGACGGCCTCCATGTAAAGAATGAGAACTGACACTCATAAGTGAGAAAAAAAAAATTCCAGATTATGTTCTCCATTTGGCTGCAACCTGGTCGGCCCCCGATAATTATGGTAGTCGAGAGCTGCACTTCTACTCTATATATGTATATATAAATATATATATTATATATATATATATATATATATATTTTATTACATATATAATATACATATAAAATAGTATAAGTAAAGAGTCGGATACACAGCAAGAACAATAACAAACAATTTTACTTACGTAGCGGCAATGGGACTTGCCTCATCAGAGTAAAGTTACAAGTTATAAAGTTCGCAAACATTAACACTCTGATAAGGGTTTGCCCCTAAAAGTAAGAAAATGTTGTTAATTTTTTCGCTGTGATGTCATACAGTCATTTCTACGCCTTTTGTTACTTTCTCAATTTAAAAAAAAAATAACAGAGAGAATAAATTATGTTAACAATCATTAAGGGTTCACCCAACCCAAGTATGCCACACGGCTGCAAGTTCCTACAAAATGGGGGGTGGGCAAACCCACGGGTTTGTTTAAAAAACAGGGAAGAGTATACAGCAAGTATTCATGGCTGGGGAGACTGGTTTAGGGAAGCGAAGGGTGTGCCCCACGCGGAGAAAAGAAAAGAAGGGGTACAAAAGAGCATTTCAAAAAACTTTTAAAACCAATTTAACAGGAAATAGGTAGGGTCACAAAAGTTAAAAAATGAATAGATCAAAAAAAGTTAAACATTCTTAAGTGGTGGGGGAACGAGGCCTCCTTCCGGACAAATGGATTGTTGAGCCGCATTAAGCTAAAAAGCTGCTGTATTGTTACTTAATGCGGCTCAAAAATGCCTTTTTCCGGGGGAAGGAGGCCTGTTTCCCCCCCCACTTAAGAATGTTTAACCTTTGTGATCTATTCATGTTTAACATTTTGTGACCCTACCTATTTCCTTTTGTTGCTATTTTTGTGAAATGCTCTTTTGCCCCCTATCTATTCTCTGTTCAACCCTGGCGGGACACCATCTTCGCTCTCCCCTAGAACCTGTCTCCCCTCCACTGAAACCTTGCTGTATACTCTTCACTTTCTTGACAAACCGCGGTTGCCACTTTCCCCCATTGTCTAATTGCAGCCGCGCGGCAACGTACCTCATGGTGCAACCTGACTTCTGACTGCATTGTTAACACGACCCCTTTTTCTCTTATTGTCCCCCCCCCATTTTTTTTTTTGTTGGTTAGTTGTAACGTAGGCGTAGCCTGACTGTATGCACACTCTCCATTTGCGAAACAATTTTCTTTCTTCTTACAGTTTTATGCAACCTATATAAGAAATGTGTTCAATGTTTGCGACACCATAATCATGTAACTTTACTCTGATGAAGGCAAGTCCCATGCCGCTACGTAAGTAAACATTTTTGTTATTGTTCTTGCTGTGTATCCGACTCTTTACTTAACTATTTCTGCGCGCTTTGTGAGTTTATCTTTCTCTAGATTTATACAAAAATATATTTTACTTAAAAAGTTACACAACAAAATGCCACACAGAAAACTTCCTACAAAGTTGTTGCATCGGCTGGGCACCAACGTTTCGCCCATTAAACATCCTTTTGTAGGGGCTAAAATCCCATCCCTGGCACGCGTTATACAGGAGTAGGGCCCCGTGAGAAAACGTGTGTAAAGGAAACGACCTGGTTGTGAAAACAGGGTTGGATTGAGGATGTTAAGATTGAGATAGGAAGAGTAGGGCAAAAAGTACTTTTATATGAGGTGCGATAGCTGGTATAGGCGAATGCCGGTTTGTAGTGGGTTGCAAGTCACGCAGAGATGGGGCATGAATTATTGTTATGCCACCTGGCTTCAATCAGGGCTCTCGTAATACCAAAATTGAAGATGTCTCGATTGGGAAATCCTTTTGGGGGGGGGGGGGGCGTTTGTCAGCCGGGGATTGGAATACCAAGATAAAACCGCAGTCGCACATGGAGAAAGAACGGCATTTTTTGGGGCATCTTCTTAAAAAGAAAATGTAAACTTATTCGTGTGTAGTCGCCGAGGTAAAAGCGAGGCAAAAAAAGCAAAATGTTGAGGGGCGGCGGCCTGTGTTCAGCACGCTGGCCTATAAGAGCAGAGAAAAAATATTAGGGGATCACTTAAGGAGAGTAGGACGTGGGTAATTTTCACCAAGTAAAGGTATGTCCATGCTAGTGGTATTGCAGTATTTGCTGAGAATATCGCAAGCAATATCAGTTGTCACTCAAAGCATTCGCTCGACTTTGTTCTATAAAGCTGATTTTTTAAATAAATATAATTCCCTGCTCTTAATATCACTGGGGCACTTCAAGTGCACTGAAATATTTCAAATATTCTATCACAAAAAATGTGGCTCTGTAGGATGACGTGTTGGGCTTTTTTTAGGGTATTGTTAAGAATATCGGGCCGGTAGCCAATAACACATACGTTTTAAGGTCTAAACTCTCTCTAATGTACTGAGTGCGAAACAACGCACTTCTAACATGCATAATTGTGGACCAAGTGCACGCGAAACTTTACAAAAATTTTGTAAAGATATTTCCTGTCGCTGCTTCCAACGGAGCATTCTGTCGGATACTGCTGGCAAGTTTTTCATTTGCACGGAAAATATGGGTTATTACGGCTCATGGCGATGGCCCAATTTAAGCTTGCAATAAATTCCTTCCCCGTTGTTATTTCTCTAGGAGGTAACACTTGGTTCTATGAGGGACATAATTTTGAGAAAATGGTTACTAGCTACATTTGTGCAGTATTTGAGAGTTTATTGAATGAGTTGCTTAGCACCTGGAGAATTTATAATTATGTAGTTCTTCGGGTGCCTACCTTTGGACGCTGTTGGTAGAATACGAGTTCTCTTTATATTAGATTCCGGTTAGCAGCTCTGATCAAGTGATTCGTTGATTTCTGCTTACTAGAGTGGTCTTGCGTTTGTCTAGATGTTTCTTATAGTCTAGGTTAACACAGTGTACTCATTAGGGTGTAGAAGCTTCTCATACGTACATCCCTCGTTCGGGGGATTCGCGTGATCGCTTGCATACCTCTGTACTGGTGCATGTTCGTTTAATTTCTACGAATTGTGGTTTGAAGTTCCGCAATGTATGGAATGACGGTAATCGCCAGAAAGTCCGTTTATTCATCACAATGCTGCAAGATAATTCAATATGCCGATGTCAAGAATTGACATGGGACACAAACGTTTTTAGAGCCATACGTCTGTACTCCAAAGAAAAGTAGAAGCACAGGTAAAAGATGTAACTCAGCGGTTTACACTAAAAAGAGCTCAAAGCTATAGCTTGCAGCTTACGAGTTACTCTATTGGCATGGTCCGGCGCGAATGAAGTGTCCATGATTGTTCGTAAACATGTATATAGAAAGATTAGTCAGATTCGAAGTAGTTGAGAGTTTGCAACTCTTAAATAATTCCTAACGCGCATTGACACGCTATGTACACTTCCGGTGCATGTTGGTGCTCGTTGTCTAATAAAACTTTTTAAATGCTTCTAATTTTTATGAAGCAGGGATGTCTGTGAACAGGTGGGTGGCCAAGCGTTAGAAGGAAGGTGTCATTTTCTAGTCGCTAGCTCTTATTGCCCCGAACCATGTATGAGTTTGTTTATTTATTGTTTGTTTTTACTGCCGGGCCACGCCGGGCTGTTTTATTTGCGTTCCAAACGAAGCGCGTATTACATTGTTTACTTTTATGCCGCACCGGCTATCACAATCAGATAAACAGACTGTCTCGCCCTAACGGCACTAGCCCAGAATAATTTTCTGTGATCTACAATGTTCTGGATGTGAACCGACATTTCCAGAAACACATGCGCCGAAAGATAAAAGCCTGGAGAGCAGACGCCGCGGCATTCATTCGACGACACTCGCCTGTTCTAGTCACTATGTTGACCGCTGCTTGGCTGCCTCTGTATTCTGTTAGTTGTTAAGGGAGCACAAGTTCGCTCCAATAAACTTGTTTCTTCTTCGAGACAACTGCGTCGCCCTTGGCTTCGTGACATCTGGTAGAGGTGCTGAGTACTTAGCCTTCGTGCACTCTACGACATCTGGAAGCCGCCAAGCCAGTCCAACCAGAGAAAGCCGCCGACTGCAAGGATTGCTACCCGAGTTCGGTCTTCTGCCAGAACCCAAGAGAAGGAACGCTGCAACCAACACCATGGTGCAAGAAACAACGTCGCCAGTCATCCTGCAGCAGCCCCGAGAAGCACCATTGTTCCGGGGAGCCACCGCTGAAGACCCCGATGAATGGTTGGAGAAGCTGGAGCCCGTCCGCATCTTCAACAGGTGGGGCGACGAAAAA
Organism: Haemaphysalis longicornis; assembly: GCA_013339765.2. Taxonomy (NCBI): domain Eukaryota; kingdom Metazoa; phylum Arthropoda; class Arachnida; order Ixodida; family Ixodidae; genus Haemaphysalis; species Haemaphysalis longicornis. The sequence continues at coordinate 1,944,752 of CM023454.1, read as the reverse complement.
ACTTTCCGCCATGTCTTCTTTTACTTAGAAGATGCTGCTCGAACTTGGTTCGAAAACCATGAGAGCTGTTTGACCGACTGGACTCAATTCAAAAGTGAGTTCCTTAAGACCTTCACTACCGTGGTGAGAAAAGAGCGAGCTGCGCTTTTGCTTGAAACTCGAACGCAGCACCCCATCGAAGGAGTCGTGATTTTCGTTGAGGACATGAAGCGACTTTTTCGTCGTGCGGACCCTGAAATGACCGATGAAAAGAGGCTCAGGTTTCTAATGCGAGGAGTGAAGCAAGAGCTTTTTGCTTGGCTAGTCCGAAACCCTCCGAAGACAGTGGTAGAATTCTCGTCTGAGGCGGCCGCGATGGAGAAGGCGCTAGAAATTCGAACGAGGCAGTACGACCGCCCTGTGAACGTGCTGTTCTCGGAGACCGCCTATGCCGCAAGTGGAACCTCCGATAAATTGCGAGAGACCATCCGAGCAGTGGTCAGGGAGGTGCTTCGGAAGCTTTTTCTAACGACGCCGTAACCTCAAGTGGCTTCCCTGACCGACGTAATCCGAGAAGTCCAAAACGCACTGGGAACTTCTACGCCGTTAAAAGCACCCCGCGAACAACAAGCCATGACCTACTCCTCGGCTGTTCTTCAACCCCGCCCTGCTCCAACCCGTCGTCAAGAGGCCGAGCCATACCTCCGTCCAATGCCGCCCGCCCGAAGGCCAGTAGACCAATACCAGACGCCAAGGAAGACCGACGTGTGGCGAACGCCCGATAATAGCCCTCTTTGCTACCACTGCGGTGAGGCCGACCACATCTACCGTACCCCTACAAGAGGCTCGGTTTGTGAGGGTTCTCCGTCGAAGCCCCACGCCCCCGACACGGCAAGCGCCCTGCTGAGATCGAAGTATACCTCTCCAACACCAACCGAGGAACAGCCCGCTTCAACCATTCACCGTCGCCCTACCCGTACCAGTCACCGAACCGCCGCAGCACTGCTGACTTCTCACGTGGAGGGTCCCCCAGCCCACGAGGGAGAAACTAAGAGCAGCAACTTCGGGACATAAAGTTGCACAACGGCGGAAAAATGAAAACCCTCCAACGACGCAGCGACTCGCTGAAGACCATGATTCAAGACATGCCCCGACCCCGACGACCCAATCTAACCCTGACGTGATTCCCGACCACGACGACAGCAAAACGGCGCGACGTGTACCCGACATGACCGAACCTTCCTATGCGAATACAACGAAGACCATGACGCACAGTGCCCGACCGTCAACACGCAGAAGCCGACATACGACGCCACGACGCACCCAGAACTCGAACAAGGAAGCGTCCGACGTTCAGCTGTCCATCGATGGCTTTGAAGTAGTCGCCCTGATAGACATTGTCGCCGACTACTCGGTCATTAGCGGACCTTTTCCGTCTAAGCTGATGAAAGATATGACCAGAAGGGACGGTCCGCACATTCGCACAGCAGGAGGCCACCTCGTGACGCAAGTGGAACGTGCACATCGCGCGTCGCCATAGACGGCACAACGTACACTGCGACGTTCGTCATTTTGCCTAACTGCTCTCGCAACATATTTCTTGGAATGGACTTTTTGACGGACAATGATGCAATAATAATCTACGGACCAAGTCCATACCTTTTTCCTCCGATCACTCCATGACGCCAAAACCGAATCCCGAACTTCGTGCTGCTTTAAGGATCGCCGATGATCATGTAACACTGCCACCCCGCGCAAGCTTGATGATCACCGTCTACTGTGAAAATGCTGTTCCTGACGTCGACGCTATCGTGGAGAGTGACCAAAGGTTGCTCCTCGACCACGGTGAATCCGTTGCAAGAGGCATTGCGTGCTTTAAGCAACGCCAATCCCAAGTTTTGGTCAAAAAATTCAGCGAGGAATACCAGCATTTAAACAGGGGTTCTGCAATTGCGTACCTCGAAGAAACGCAAGAAGCAAGTGACGTGATCGCGGTTGCCTGCTTTGAACGCGCACCCGAAGAGACCTTCAAGCTTCCAAATCCCTTCGACGTGAATCAGGCATTACCGAAAGAAGAACAGATGAAATTAGTGGATTTGCTGCAACAATGCAGAGAGTGTTTTTTGTCGAACTCAAAACTAAATCAGACACCTCTGGCGAAGCACCGAATAATAACCGAAGATGGAGCCCCACCTACCCGAAAGTCACCGTACCGCGTCTCTTCACACGAGCGGGAAGGCGGGAAGCCATCCGGACTCAAGTCGACGACATGCTCAGCGACGACATTATACAGCCGTCGAAATGCCCCTGGGCTGCTCCGGTCGTACTCGTGAAGAAAAAAGACGGCACATAAAGGTTTTCCGTTGACTACCGGTGACTGAACAAAATCACCAAAAAGGACGTGTACCCTCAACCCCGAATCCACTACGCCCTCGGCCACCTCTGTCACACGAAGTACTTTTCATCGATGGATCTGAAGACCGGCTACTGGCAAATTGAAATGGACGAGAGAGACCGAGAGAAGAGTGCATTTAAAACCCCGGACAGCCTATACGAGTTCACGGTGATGCCGTTCGGGTTGTTCACGGCGCCAGCAACGTTTCAACGAGTCATGGACACGGTGCTAACTGGCCTGAAGTGGCACACCTACATCGTATACCTCGACGATGTTGTGGTATTCTCTCGGACTTTCGATGAACATCGTGCAAGGTTGCAGTCTGTACTCGAGGCCATCCGTACATCGGGTTTAACGCTGAAGCCTGAAAAGTGCCGCTTCGCGTGCGACGATCTCAAGTTTTCGGGCCATGTCGTCAACGCCGCGGGAGTCCGGCCTGATCCGGCGAAACCTTCCACCATAGCGAACTTCCCAAGACCGAAATATATGAAGGCCCTGCGGAGATTTCTCGGATTCTGATTGGAATGGAACCAACTGATTGGAATGGACCTACTGGGCCTGTTCCCTACATCCCGATCCGAGAACAAGTGGATTGTTGTAGCGACAGACTACATGACGAGCTACGCAGAGACCGCCGCACTTCCGAGGGGACTGCATAAGAAGTCGCAAAGTTCTTCATAAGCCAAGTTGTGCTGTGACATGGAGCCCTGGAAGTCCTAATCACGGACCGCGGAAAAGCCTTTAGTGCGGAGCTGATGCAAGGGATATTACGCTACAGCAACACGCATTACCGAAGAACGACCGCGTACCACCCCGAAACGAAAAGACTAACTGAACGCCTGAACAAAAAAATCGCGGATTTGCTGTCAATGTACGTCGACGTTGAACATAAGACTCGGGACGAACTGCTACCGTACGGCACCTTTGCGTACAACACGGCTATCCAGGAAACTACGCAGATGATGCCTTTCGAGCTTGTCTATGGAAGACAGCCGACTACGACGGTCGACGCCATGTTCCGCACGTAGAAGACGACATCAACGCCGACGTCCAAGGATACCTTCAGCGTGCGGAGCAGGCCCGCCAGCTGGCTCGAATTCGTACAACGGACCAGCATCTGGTGGATGCCGGGCGGTACAACCTCCGACAGCGAGACGCCGAGTACCACCCTGGGGATCGTGTGTGGGTTTGGACTCCCATCCGTCGACGCGGACGAAGTCAGAAGCTTCTGTGACGGTATTTTGGACCCTACCTGATTCTACGACTTGTCGGCCAACTTACCTAAGAGGTGATCACCGATGGTGATTCCGGAACATCATGGCGACGCACGCGGCCCGAAGTCGTCCACGTGGATCGCTTGAAACCTTACTATGCAAGATGACGGACTTTTCTTGTTCTTCGTTCGGACTGTGTTTTATTTTAGCATGGGGTTGATGCACTCTTAGAGGGGGGGGGGGTAATGCCGCGAACGAAGTATGAGTTTGTTTATATATTGTTTGTTTTTACTTCCGGGCCACGCCCGGCTGTGTTATCTGCGTTCCAAACGACGCGCGTCTTACATTCTTTACTTTTATTCCGCACGGACTATCACATTCAGGTAAGCAGACTGTTTCGCCCTAACGGCACTATCCTAGAATATTCTTCTGTTATCTACAATGTTCTGGATGTGAATCGACGTTTCCAGAAACACTTGCGCCGAAAGATAAAAGCCTGCAGAGCAGACGCCGCGGCATTCATTCGATGACACTCGCCTGTACTATGACTTAGTTGACCGCTGCTTCGCCGCCTCTGTATTCTGTTAGTTGTTAGAAGAGCACAAGTTCGCTCCAATAAATTTCTTTCTCCTTCAAGACAGCTGCGTCGTCCTTGGCCTCGTGACATTATTTATAACTCCTATTACTCAGAAAAGGTGGAAGGTATCCTGGAAAAAAGGATGCAGAGGAGCCGTGTAGTCAGGAAGGCTTTAATTAGGATACACGGTAATGCATTAGTGGGAAGGTTACTATTACAGACATAAGGTCAGCCAAGAATCTGGGCTTTAGCCAATTATTCTCCGGGAACTTGTTTCATTGTTGAAAGAAAATAGAAGCGTCTTGCTTCCGTATTAGTCGGTTTCACAAAGTTGGGCTTGGGTACGCTATTTATTTCATTACTTCCTAAATTATTGAAGGCACCTCTCACGACACTCTAAAGAGGCGACTGTTAAGGAGAAGAAACCCAAGGTAAGAATAGTGGGGACCTAAGGTAGTGAGGATGGAATTACATACCATGTAATGCAAATACATCCCAATAAGAAGAAGCCACTACGAAGGCCCCTTTCATCAGGCATACCAACATTCACTTAATATCAAAGAAGGCGCGGTGCTCAACAAACAGCGTCCAAAAATAAACCGACTGGTCGCGCACCAAATATCAAAATCTCAATTGCCCTGTCTAACGTAACGAGTGCCTGGTGGAAATACTAAGCCATTTAAACAGAAATTACCGCCCTATAAACACTGAACCTAAATTTATAAAGCTGAACCAATGAAAAAATAGGAAACGATAAGATATTCTAGTAATTTCGAACCATGACTTATGCAACAGGTAGATGTAATACCTTCTTTACATCCGAGATGCAAAGGTGAGAATTCGCCGACAGAAAACACTGCTCCTAGCACGGCCTCAATATACGTGCGCATGATTATCTCAAGTTTATCGTGTACTTGCTGTAACATCCCGCTTACTTTAACATGTTCAATGTTCCATTAGCCTACGTACAGCAGAAACTATTCGCCATTCAAAATTACGTCTTTATCTTCACCGGATGTATATTAACGACGCCTCCATATCATCCGCAAAACTTTTTAACAACTGACAATTTAAATAAATATCATTTACACTACTTTCGGATAATATTTTGATAACCTTATTCAACTTTAGGCGCCGCGAGCAGAGATAATACAACGAATCCTTTTATATTTAAACGCCAACTCCACAGAACCCCTGAAAATATTGCTTTTAAATTGAAGATATATTTCTTGAATATTTCTACCGACCCCGGCAATAACCTTTGACTCGAATGTACCTTTCCCCTAACAGCAGCACCCCCGCACCCCGCTACTAAAGCGATCATCTTGTGAAAGTTTCCTTTTTCTGAAGAGGAACACCCTATAAAAGCCGTTCATCGTCACAGGAGCAACGGCTGTAGTATGTTCTTACGTTTCCTTCTGCTTACACATGCCTTTGGATGAGCACCCCGTTTCAGCTGGAACTCCAGACACCCATGCTTGTGGTCACCTGGTCTATCAACAAACATTTTATGCACCCCCTTCCTGATAAATCTCGCTGGAAACCCTCCACACTTGATTTAACTCATACCAGCGGTCGCGCCCGAAACAAAGTGCACTGGTGCGTCCAAAGCACCCTACGTTGCTCATCAGGGTCTCAAAGCACTCCCTTTCTGACAATATTTTTCCTGCGTGCAGTTCGCTCCCATTCTCGCCATTTTGCTCCTGCGGCCCTACCCCTGTATGGAGTGTGCTACCAATCACCGCGTTTGCACTGAGGCGGCCAAGTTTCTCTGCCGAAACGACGGCAGTATACTGAGGTGCTATTTTGTTAAAATTCGTTTTGTGTGCGGGTATATATGAATATACTTATAGTTCTGTTTTGAGAATATCATAGACTTTCCTGTCGTTGTGACATCTTCACGAAAGACAGACAATGGTTACCCGTATCAAACAAATTGTCTTGCACCAAATTCGCAACGGGGTTACAAAACAAGTTCCCGAGTTTCCTGCCGAAAGGCATGCACTTACATTGCGAAGGTAGGGCTGCCGGGCGACAGCAGGAAGCGTAATACCAACGGAAAGGCAGCAGCCGGTCACAGGAGAGATGCTTCAGTCGCGCGTAATGTGCAGACTCGGACGATTGCGTCGATGCTTCATTTGGGCATCACGATCAATGAAGAATATTAAAGGTACGGCCTCGTGCACTGGCCATGCCGTCGAGTACCGCAGTTAACGGGTGCGTCAGAGCGGGCGTACGCAGGGGAGCCGAACCTAAACGGCTCTCTATTTGTCACCTTTGCTGGACACCTGCACTCATCATCCTGTTTGTGCTTTGTCTGCGTCCCCTTATTTATTGTGTATCGTTAGCTCTTTATCACCTTTTCTATCTACATAATATTCTGTTAAAAATGCTTTCGGTTAGCTGTCGTTACTAATGCCTGTTGAACTCCGCGTCATGGCCATCCTTCCATCTCATTACACTCCCCTGCCAAAGAAAGTGGCGCGGGCGGAAGCACGCACTTATAAAAACGAAAAAAAAAACACACGAATAGAAGTAGATTCGAGAGCAAAAACACACCCATAGTTACGAGAAATCCAGGGATATAGCGTTAACGCATGCGGAGAAAGTCCCAAACGACGTTTCCACTGCTCTTGTTTTACTGATCTTTTTATGAGTGTTCATGTGGAGAACCTAATCACAGTAGATGATAGAGATGTGTTTTCCTGTTTACGAAGATTGCAGAGGCTGATAGTTGTAGTAAAATTACTTGTATTGAGAGAAAATTGGCCCTGCGGGGCTGTCGACGGAGTAGGGCCTTATTCGCAGGCCCCATCTTGGCTTGCCCTCGGGCCGCTCGGTCCACGAAGATTTTACTAGAGGGGCCTGACCGAAGCATCTCCCATCACCCTTTGGGGTTTGGGAGTTTGAGGGGGTGTGGGTAGTTGAGGTGTTGGTGTCTTTAGTGCTGTGCATTCTCATAACATATGCCTTAAGGTTCCTGCCGGTGTAGTACAAAGACGACTAATGTCCGAGTATAGTTGGCGATACATTTTATTCCTAATATAGACTGATCCCTGCTGTTTTGGGTGTGTCGTGGCTCTTGAAGTTTGTTTTTGTTCTCTATACATGGTGATGACGTCTTTGTAAGTGGTGACGGGTGTTCGTAAGTCGTCCCAGCTTTTTCTTGTGCCCGGCCGGACATCTCTCGGCCGTATTAGTAAGCGATGTTGTTGCCGACTAGCGTGGAACGTGCGGGTGTCCGTAATAACTCTATCTCTGTGTCCGGTGTTGTTCTGTGATATTTTAGATTTCTTGCTGCTTCAGAGAAAATCATCCCCCGATGGTAGCCTACATAGGCCATTTTGCTGTGCGTGACTACGTGCGAGACTCCGGCTTGCGATAGTGCCAAACGATTGCCAGTTCCTCTGCAGTGGTGGCATTCGTGGCTTTCACAGATGACGTGGCGATGAGCTTGACCCTGGTCATTACGAATACGGGGACCATGTTGCAGCCTTTGGTTAGAGCCGCGTCAGCATATATGTCGGGGGGTTTTGCCCAGTTGTGTTTTCTGGGCTTTGCAGCGCCCCTCTCATGTGGCGTTGTCTTCTCCAGGCATCATGTTACGGGGAGGGGTTTTGTAGTAACCTTGGCTTGCCATTGTTCCAGTACCCGATCTATTGCTTCGGTCGGAATTGGTTTCCATCCAATCTTTCTTAGGACATCTCTCCCCGGTTTAGCATCGCTAAGGCGCTCTCTTTGGTTCGAATGGTGTCTCCAAGAGTTTGTCCACGGTATTATGAACTCCCATCTAATTAAGCCATATAGTTTATATAATACTGGCATTCCCAGGACATTTTAGTTGCCTTTCTCACGATGGTGTTAAGCTGTATCTTCTTTGCTCTTCATAGGTTCAAATATTGTGCTGAGTATGTGATCCTTGTGATCCCGCAGGCATGTACAAGGCATAGTGTCCTTTTCTTTAATTCCTCCGTTCTTCTTTGCCACACCCTGTAGCATTATCAAGACTTGTTCGAACGTTAGGCTGATCTTGTTCAAGGCTGCGTCCGCCTTCCCGTAGCTCCTGAGAATAAGTCCTAGGATCCGGCATGGTTAGGTGGGTTCGAGTTGGACGCCATTATTCTTGATTGTTATGTTGCATCTGGATTTCTTGCCTGCAGCCGTCTGTACTATATGAAGGTCGGAGTTTTCAGGGGGAGGGGCAGCTGAAGCCACACGATGTAGCGTATTCGTGGACCATCCTTGCTGATTCTGTGAACCATCTTCCATCCACCCCTCAAAATCCGGCCCTGTTTGTTCAGACCGTGATGTCGTTGGCGAAGAGTGAGTGGTTTGCGCCGTCGATCTCATTAAGCAGTTTGGGTAGGGGTAATAGCGCCAGGTTCAACAGCAGTGGCGATATGGCTGATCCCTGTGGCGTCCCCTGTTCTCCTAACGTGAATCGCTTCGTCTCAGCGTCCTCGATGTTGAGTATTGCCGCCCTGTCCTCACGAAAATTTCAGACGTAAATGAAGCCCTCACTCCACATCCCATTCCGGTCAGATTGCCCAGGACACTGGCGTGGATGAAGTTATCAAAAGCCCTCTTAAATCGAAGGTGAGGATGGCTCTCGAGCTCGCTCTTGTTGCTGCTTGATGACAATTTCATGTAGCGGTGCCATGACGTCCTGTTTTCCAAAGGGTTTGCAGAAACCAAAAATGGTTGCCGGCATATTGTCTGTGTCTTCGAGATATCCTTTTAGCCTGTGCAGGACCGTTTCTAAACCTTTGCCCACGCACGACCAGAGCGAAATAGTCCGAAGCTCCTTTGGTTTGCGTGCTTTGGGATGCGGGCCTTTTTCAGTTTGTAGGTATTATTCTTGGCTGTCTCTGAGTACTTCGTCACTACTCCCGTTATAGTTGTTTAGTACTTTGTATAGGTTGCAGTTGCTGGTTGATTTGCTTTGCATAGGGTCAATATATGCCGTTGTAATTCTTAAGTTTTCCCTGCTGAGAGTTGTCCCATTTTGCTTTTGCATGTTTTGTGCCAATTTTCTCTACACAGTTTGGCGGCGTACTCTGCAATTTATTTGTTTAGTAGGTCAATCCGGCGCCGCACCTTTCTGTTTCTCCGATGTCTTTTCTATCTGCGGGAAAGAGAGTTCGGAGCACCCAAAGGTTGGGGAATCTTGCGTCCATGAACGGTGTGTCAACAATGGTGTTGATTTCTTGTGTGTACTTAGCGTGCTCTATTGTCGCTTGGCCCACTCGTACGATTCTTTCGGTGTATAAATGGCCTCGTTCGCTTCCTCTTCGTTCCTTTCCCTTGTGTGTTTCCTTATCTTATCCCAGTCCGTTATTCACGCATTACCAATAATCGTCTGGTACTAGGGTACCAGGAAGCTGATCCGGATTATCGTGTGTCAGACCCGAGATCCGTGTCTTCGCATTTCCAATTTGTTTCCTGGGGACCGGAGTACCAGGTGAGGTCAGGGGTGGTGTCCCTCATTACGTTGTTGCCTATCCTCGTGGGTACTCTGGTTTCATTTATGAAATTTAATTCACACTTTTCCACGACTCGGACCAATGCCTTTTCTATTTTAGAGGTGATCTTGTAGCCCCTTGTTGAGGTGCATTGAAGTCGCGCAAACCAGGGAGTGCGCGCCCGATGGCTAGTCTAAGCGCATCCTTGATTACGGCATCAAAATCGTACTGGTGTCTCGATCCCAGACCTCATCATCATCATCATCATCATCACCAGCCTATCTACGCCCACTGTAGGGCAAAGGCCTCTCCCATTATTCTTCAATTACCTCGGTCCTGTGCCAACTGTGACCAATTTATCCCCGCAAACGGCTTGATCTCATCTGCCCATCTAACTTTCTGCCGCCCCCTGCAACGGTTGCCTTCTCTAGGGATCCACTCTGTTACCCTTAATGACCAGCGGTTATCTTGCCTTCACATTACATGCCCTGCCCTAGCCATTTCTTCTGCTTAATTTCTACTAATATGTCCTTAACACGTCTTTGTTCGCTGACCCATTTCGCTCTCTTCTTGTCCCTTAATGTTACACCTATCAATTTCCGCTCCATTGCCCGCTGAGTCGTTCTCAATTTCAGTTGAACCCTGATAGTGAGCCTCCTAGTTTCTGCCCCGTAGGTGAGTACCGGTAAGATGCAGCTGTCATACACTTTCTTCTTCAGCGACAATGGTAGGCTGCTATTCATTATCTGAGAATGTCTGCCATATGCACCCCACCCCATTCTGATCCTTCTAATTATCTTTGCCTCATGGTTGGGAACTGGGGTCACCACTTGCCCTAACTAGATATTTTCGCTTACCACTTCCACTGCCTCGCCACCTATCTCAAACTGCTGTGCTGTCCCGAGGTTATGTATTATTACTTTATTTTCTGCATAATAATTTTCTGGTCCACGGTTCTACTCTGTTCGCCCAGTGCGGAAAGCATGCTTTGCAATTCGTCCCCCGAGTTACTTAGCGAGGCAACGTCATCAGCAAATCTGAGGTTACTTAGGTATTCTCCATTAACCCTTACTCCCACCTGTTCCCAATCCAACGTTCTGAATACTTCTTGTAAGCATGCTGTGAGTAACATTGGAGAGATTGTGTCTCCTTGTCTGAAACCCTTCCTTATAGGTATTTTACTGATGTCCCTATGGAGGATGATGGTAGCTGTAGACCCATTGTAGATACCCTCTAGTATTCTTACATAATGCTCATCTACCCCTTGGTTCTGTAATGCCTGAATGACTGCTAGGGTTTCGACCGAGTCAAATGCTTTCTCACAATCTATGAAGGCTATATATAGAGGTTCAGTATATTCAGCGCACTTCTCTATCACCTGATTGACAGTGTGTATATGGTCCATTGTTGAATAACCTTTACGGAACCCTGCTTGTTCTTTAGGTTGACTGAAATCTAAGGTTGCAGAGATTCGGTTAGTGATTACCTTGGTAAATACCTTGTAGACGACCCACAGGTAACTGATTGACCTGTAATTTTTCAAGTCCTTCATGTCGCCTTTCTTATGGGTTATGATGATGTTCGCGTTCTACCAAGATTCCAGTACCATTGCGGTCATTAGGCATTGCGTATACAGGTTTGCCAATTTTTCAAGTACAATTTCTCCGCCATCCTTCCAGAGGTCTGCTGTTATCTGAACCTCACCAGGTGCTTTGCCCCCTTTCATTTCTTTCAAAGCCTTCCTTACTTCTTCGGTTGATACTGGTGGGATGTCTATCTCCTCTGAACTACTGTCTCGTTCGGCATTATCCTGGATGTCCCGGCTACTGTACAGATGCCTATAGAACTCCTCGGCCACTGTGACTATTATATCCCTATTTGTGATGACATTGCCTTGCTTATCCTTAAGTGCATACATCTGATTTTTCCCCACGCCAAGACGTCTCTTCACTGCTTTCAGGCTAACTCCGTTCTTTACAGCGTATTCGATCCTGTCCATAATATACTTCCGTATGTCAGCTGTCTTACGCTTATTGATTAACTCAGTAACTGTCTGACCTCAAATGATTGACCTCAGTAAATGTTTAATATGAATATGTTCTTCGTGTGACCGATGTCCATCGCATCTAATTCCACCAACGTGTGATCGCACTCGTGTCGCGCAGTGAAGTGCTGCGTCGCAGCTACCTTGTTACGCGCGAGGATGGCAGTGTTTTTCTCGGTGCGGTTGGTATAGGAAATGAAACCGGGCACGCTTGCCTTGATTCTAGTTTTCTGCGGTGCTATTACCGGCGGTCGTTGTTACTCTCTTGGTCTTTATTGTGTGGAATTAGTCCCATTTCTTTGTCTGTTATACTACGGCATTTCTATATTATATTGTGGTCACTTTAGTGTTTATTTTCCGGTTCGATTTACTCAGTTGTTTCAGCTTCATCTTTTTGGTTGGTAACTAGAGGTTTCCTTCTCTTGGCAATGTCATATTTTATTTTTTCAACGCGCTCCCCCTTGAGTGTACCATACTTCTGCATTATCTCGAGGGCATTGATGCTGTCTCCAGGCGGTCATGCTTAACTTCTATTGCAGTCATTCCTGTTTTGAGCGTGGACATTCGTCCTTCTAATCTGCGCAGGGCAGCCAGAATGGCCTATTCTGGCTGTTGTTCTTGCTTCTCAGCTGTTAGCTGTTGTTTTTAGCTGTAGGTCTTGCTTCTCAGCTTTGTTGCTCTGTTGCTGCGGTGGTTCATCTTCCTCCATTGCTTGCGCATCGGAGGTTGGCTTCGCCATCGCGGGCCCCACACACGGCGACCTTCTCCGTGGCAGCTTTCGCGGGTTTTCAATTGTCGTGTATGCTGCTCGTTCTTTCTCTTCATTACACTTTGGTCTAACCTTGCTGTTGTTGCTCAGTGGTGGTTCTACTTTCTCCCTTAGTACTCTCATCTGTTCGCCCTGTTTTTTAATCCTGTGTTTATTTCGGTAACTAGTGCGCTCTCTTTTGGCGATGTGGCATTAGTGGCGTTTTGTGAAAAAAAGAGAGAAGTTTGAGAAAGGGAAAAGGAGTTTGAGCGATATGAGATCCCACTGTCCGACCCACCTTGTTTATTGGCGACTCCGTGATGGCCAGGTCTGCTTGGTGATCTTGAGCATCCGCGCTCCGCAGTAAGTTCCGCGTCATCTCGGTGATTCAATATTCACCGCGCTGAAGACGCCGCTCTTCCGGTTGTCTCCCAGCTTCGGTTCCCCGGGCTGGTTATTTCCAGTGGGAGCGTCATGGCCGAGTAGGCTTCGGCTGGCGCTCCTCTCTCTGAGATTGGCGGAAAGTCTTCGTCCTTTGTGCCGTGCTGCTCTTGCCGTTGCTCGTGCTCCCATGGTCGTCGCCTGATGAAGTGGTGTGGTTTGAACTGATTTTTGCAGTCTTTCTACCCGGTGGCTTGTTTGCCACTACACAGCTTGCATCTTGGCTTGCAGCTCGCTTGATGTTTGGGGCCCGGGTTAGTGGTGGCGCAGGCGACGCAAATGTTGGTGCTTGGCTTGGGGCAGACATCGCCTCGATGTCCCACTTGTCCTGAAGTCTTGCAAACCTCAAAAAGCTTTTTCTAGACTCCGCAGTGCACAAAAACTGGGCCGCCTTTTACAAAGTTCGGAACTTTCGTACCTTGAAACCGCACAATCACGGCTGTTGACGTAAAGATCCTGTCGTTTGCAGAGCCATTGTGTTGTACGCACTCACCACGTTAGCCCAGATTTCTTCCTTGGTGTCCGTGATGGATATCCCTTTGATGGCCCCTTCACAGTGCCTTCCATGGTGGCTTGTTAGGCCCACACTTTGTAGTTGTTCGCGATCGTTAAGCTTCTTTGTCTTGCGTATACCCTCGCTGTGTGTTCGTCCGGCATGTTCACGACTATGATGTTCTGCACGGGGAAGGGGCAGACCATATCCTCCATAGCTTTTTCTTTTCTAATTCGGTCGCTGTCAGAATGGTGGGACATAAGCATAGGGCCTTCGGTCCTAGCAATGCTCGAACCTACTCTCGGTCTCACTATTATCTTCTGTCGTCTCACGGCATTGAGCACAGCATGCGTACCACTTTCGTTCCCTCCCGTTCTATTCGTCTTGTCAACTTTTCTCTCTCACGAGGTTTCGATTGACTCGCCGTAGAAGTGGACCCACCACTTTGGTTGTTCTTGCCTCTCTTCATCCACCTGCCGCCCGGGTGGACCCATCCTGCCCTGTTGTCGGAGGCCAACTCCTCACCATGCACAAAAACACTTTTCCTGTTGTGTTGCTAAGTCCGGGTTGTAGCACAGCTTTGTTGTTTTTCGCTTCCATGTCCGCCCCCCTTCGGGCTCTGCAGAATCTATAATCATCAGCGTTGTACCGACGAACTCACCATCATCGACGCATGTCATCACTGTATGATCGGCGTGTTCTCGGCTTCGTCTTTAAGTGACCATTAAACCTTCTGACTGCTCGGTCGCTCTTTCTCTCGTCTGAAGCCCCCTCTCGTCCTCAGTGGCTAAAGAATCCCACCATCTCGTGCCGAAACCCGGGATACAACGACACGGAAAGGCAGGGCGTGACCACCCTCAAACACAGGGCCTGGTTGACTTTCCACGAACCAGCCACTCATGACCCGAGATGACCTCCCTGCGCGCATGCTGAGGCGCCGAATCACTACGCGAGCCAAGCTCAATGGCATCCTAAAGAAAATGAACAACGGCCGACGTGATGAACTCTTGACCACACCCGTTGATTTTGCTATTTCCCTTGAAAGAATCGAATTGTTTTTCAAGCCGATCCAAAAGCTAAATGAGGACATCTACCGCGAACACCCACAGGAACTTGACACGGAAGAGACCTCAGACGTGAGGTCTGAGTCATGAAAATTATGTCATCAAGATTATGGCAGTCATCAAGTCATCAAAGTTATCAAGATTATGGCAGAGCTCTGTTACCGCTCCCGAAACCATCGGACCGGTGAGTCTCCCCTTCAAATTCTTCGACTAGAGCCCACGCTGCTGAGATTGTGCCGATACGGACAAAATTACCGAGAATAGAGCTAAGGAAGTTTTAAGGCCATCGTAGAAATGGAAGCATAAAAGCACTGTAAAAGCATGAAAGCACTGGGGACGCATCCCTTAACGTACTGCTCCATGCTCCACTAATTCATGCTTCAGTCGCTGCCTCGAGATATCGTTCTGCGTTATCACCAGCGATCGAACATAAAACGGGATGCGGCCGATTCGATACCACAGAACCTTCGTCGCAGCCAGCGGTCAAGCACAAAAAGAAGTTTGAAGACCTAATGACCTTTTCGGCCAAGAGCTCAAATGTTTCAAGTGGTAATGCCAGCATTATCAAAGAGATCGGACCCCCCGAGAGCCGCGAAACAGCAAGATCTGCGTCGCACATCAACCACCGATCACTTACCATCTGCGGCAGCTCTACATGGAGGAACTAATAACGTCAACAATGTTTGTTCTGTTCGGCTCCACATGATGCAGCTTCTTGCTCATCGAGAGAAATCAGCTCTTGCTCTACATGATGCAGCTTCTTGCTCATCGACAAGAAATCAACATTGTCCAAAAGAGAGCCCTACTAACAAAATCTGGCCGTTGTTTCCGATGCCTAACTCCAAGACATGTCTCGAGACAGTGCAAAAAAACAGTCGTTTGCGGACTCTGTTCAATACGACACGTTTTGTCGATGTGTAATCCTGATGATCTGAATCAACTGAACGGTCACCTGACAAGCGCACCTGTCCACCTACTATCCCACAATGAGGACAAGTGGTACTACTCCAAACACTGAGAGCGAAGGCTTCGGGAAGAGACAAGGAAGAAAAACTGCAGAATGTTGCTCGATGGAGGCAGTCAACGAAGTTTTATCCGAAGTGACGTCTCCAGGAAACTAAGCTGCGAACTCCTTCCGGAAGAACAAATAACGCTAGAAGTGTTCGGAGGAAAGGAAACGCAAGAGACGTTAAGAAGGTTCGCGTCCTTCTCCATTGCTCATCGAAGCAGACTACAATTCCCATAGAAGCGCTGGAGATTGAGTGTATCTGCAATCAGCCTTTACTCAACCCAAACGTAGAGATGCTAAGAAAACTTCGAAGTAGAGGCATCGACACTAAAAGCATCTCAAACGAAAGTACAGTGAAGATTCAATCAGCCTACTCATAGTGTAAAACTTTTGCTGGGAAATTGTGACGGGAAAAGTATTGACAGTAGGCCACAGGATGAAAGCCATGGAATTGCGGCTGGGCTGAACTCTACAAGGACCGACGCAGGCACCCGCTGAAGTCGTCCACTGTTCCAACATCGTTGTTCTCAGAGCAAATACGTAGGAAATTACAGCCGCTTTGAGACAGTTCTGGAGCTACACAGCATCGGTATAACGAACAAGCTTCACCGATATATCCCGTCGAAAGCGATTTGCAGAACAGCATTCGACCTAAAGGAGGGTGGTACGAAGTGAGCTAACCTTGGAAGTCAGACGTAGACCTTCCTGACAACTTCGCGGTGGCTGAAAAGAGGTTTAACTAGTTGCTAAAGAAGCTGCGTGACCCGTGCTTCATCTCTGCACGCATACGACGACGCGATTCGTCAGTACATTTTAGATGGAACTCCTCAACAAGCTCCCCGACCGGAACCAACAGACGGACGGTACATCTACTACCTCCGACACAGGGCCGTAACTGTAGAGGACCGACAGACGAATAAAGTTTGAATCGTGTTTGATGCATCGTCTCATGCCAGCGGAGTTCAATCGCTCAGCGAGAACCTGGAGGTTAGACCAAATCTAAATTCAGGCATCATTGCCCGGCTGATTAGATTTAGGGAATAAAAGTTGGCACGACAGCAAACGTGGAAAAGGCATTCCTTCAGATCAGTCGGCGTGAAAAGACCGAGATGCTCTCCACTTCCTCTGGTTTGAAACATGCCCACAGCAAAGGTCAACCACTGCCTCTTCAAGAAGTGTGGAGAATGTCAAGGGTGCCATTCGGTGCAACTTCCAGCCCGTTCCTGCTGATGACAACTTTACGACACCATTTTCGATCCCTCCAAGAACATCCGACCACAGTTCAGCGTTTGATGAAGTCAATGTACGTGGTCAATGTGATTACTGGCGCTCACGCGACGCAAGAAGCAATCAAAATGCTCCAACAAAAAAGGAAAATCTTCAATAGTGAATTGATGAACATAAGGAAGTGGATTTCCAATGACCGTGAAGGGGCTACCGCCTTTTCTGATTTCGTAGCTGACAACAAAAAAGTTTCGGTTATCTCTACATAGAATTCTAAGATACTTCTATTGCGGTGAAATATAATCACTGAGACTTTCTGCTTTAAACTAGAGTCTACCAAAACCTCCACAGGGTGTACCGTAAAAAAGACTTGTTCTCCACTTCATTGCAAAGGTGTACGACCCACTTGGTTTTCTGAGTCCTTTTGTGGTTACTGCGAAGATACTCCTACAAGATTTGTGGAAGCAAAACCTCGACTGGTACGATGAATGTCCCGATGACTCATTGCACAAGTGGTTGGAATGGTGCGAGGGACTCCAGGAACTAGGTGCACTTTCCGTTCTGATGTTTTGGGTGAAAAAACTTCAGGGACGCATAACAGGACACTTTTGCACAATTTCACCGATGCTAGTCCTTGAGCGTACAGTGTCATTTCTTACGCCTGTATCAAAGATAAAGCGGGAAACAGGACGACGCGCCGGTTATTAGCCAAGAGTAGACTCGCACACACGAAGGCTGTCACGTTACCCAGACTGGAACTAACGTCAGCTTCTCTTGCTGCACGAATAAGTACATACATCAAGGACCATACTGACCTGAACATCGTCGAGCCGCATCTGTGGTCCGACTCCTCGATCACGTTGTGCTGGATACGCAAAGAAGCCGATACGTGGAAGACTGACGTGAAGAACAGAGTCCACGAGATAAGGAGTATTACTGCCCCCGATCAAAGCCGATTCAGCCCCGGTAGCGAGAATCCCGTCGACCTCCTGACACGAGGAAGTACAGCGCGGGAACTTCTGCAGTAGACTCCATGGTTGCAAGGACCTTCTTGGCAAACCGAACCATCCATCTGGCCCACCGAACCGGAAACTCCTAATGTACAGGTTTGCTATGCTGATGCGGAGACGAACCCGTTGTCACTGACGCTTCTTGTACCCACTTAGGAAGGAACAGATTTCACTCGCTTCAGCTCCCTTTTTGGCCTTCACAGGGTGATTGCGTGGGTACTCATAAACGCCAACAATCTTCGAAACAAAAAGAAAGTTTCCTAACCATTGACTGCCGACGAAGTTGAGACCGGCCTTAGAGCTGCCTAATATGAAATGCAGTGCGTAAAAGAAAACCTCCCCTTGCCTACGACCACATCGCTGAAGACCGCTCGTTTGTTTCTTGATGAGAACAATCGTCTTCGGGTTGTAGGGAGGCTACAGGCCAGTTTCGAGAATTACGACTCGAGACACCCTATTTTGACACCCAACCAGTCTCATTACGCAAAGTTTCTTGTTCTCGACGCACACGCAAAGCTTGGACACGCCGGACTTCGTGACACGCTTGTCCAGCTTCGTGAACGTTACTGATTGTTCGAGGACGTCAATTGATAAAGAAGCTCCTGAACACCTGCGTAATTTGCAAACGCTTTCACTCAAGACCACTTGCTCAAGATGAAGCGCCACTTCCTCAAGACCACGTAACAGCAACGTCCCCTTTCTCATCTGTGGTGAAACTTCGTGGGACCACTTTACACAAGAGATACATCCCAGAACAACCGTTGCTACATCGCTCTTTTCTCATGTGCTTCAACTAGAGCTCTTCATCTCGAGTTGGTGGAAAATATGACTGCAGAGAGTTTCATATGCGCGATGCGTCGCTTTGTCTCACAACTGGATTCTGCAAGACCACCTACAGTAACAACGCGCGGCATTCAGAAGAACCTGCAGGGAGCTGGGCGACCTTTGGAGAACGCTTCAATACCCGGGCGTGCAAGCGTATTTTTCCGCTTCCGCAATTCCCTGGAAGTTTATTTTCAAAAGGGCTCCTTGGTGGTAGATTTTATGAAAGGATCGTCTGTCGAAAGGGCTTCTGGTGGGGTTAATTTTATGAAAAGATCGCCCGATCCGCCAAGAACATGCTAAAGAAGATGCTGCGTCAACAGCAAGTGAATGTTGTCGAGCTACCTACAGTTCTCATAGAAGTTGAGGGATCATCAAGTCTCGACCGCTGACATTTGTATACAACGACGTAGCGGAACGTATCCTCTAACAACAGCTTGCTTACCTCATCGGCAGAAGGTTGACAGCGTTGCCCCGTCTTTTTATACAGAGGACCTGACCATGGATCGACGTCCACAAACCTCCGACGGATGTGCAGAAAAAGACACCTTTAAAGGTTTTTTTGGACGTACTGGAGGAACGA